>CM054127.1:12417704-13617704 GCA_028751855.1 Ambrosia trifida | reverse complement strand
ATATGTATATATATATATATATGTAGGGCAATTATAAAATGAAAACCCTCTTGAGTTGAGAAAACCTTGGAAACCCATGTAAAAAATCATTATTTTTTTTTGAAAAAAATAACCAATGTAAAATACATGTTTTTAAGTGTTTTAGGCCAAAAAAATAAAAAAAGCGCCGAAGGAATTTTTTTAAAAAAAATAAACAAAGCTGCGAAAACACATGTTTACACCTGATAAAAAACAACAAATAGCTGAAAACATATGTTTTTTTAGCAACTTTGTTTATTTTTTTTTAAAAAATCCCTTCGGCGCTTTTTATATTTTTTTGGCCCAAAATGCTTAAAAACATGTATTTTACATTGGTTATTTTTTTCAAAAAAAAAATTGATTTTTACATGGGTTTCCAAGGTTTTCTCAACTCAAGAGGGTTTTCAATTTATCCTTCCCCTATATATGTATATATATATATATATATATATATTTAAAATAGTGACCGTTGGTTAAAAAAAAAGTTAAATTTCAAACGGTAAAAAAAAGAAACGTTGGATTTGATGACGTGGCAAGCTTTAATTCGTTGTCAGTTGTCACAATTGTTGGTAAGCGTTATTAACATAACGCCACTTGTTTTTTTGCAAGCATGGTGCCCCCTGTAATAGTGTGGGAGGCGCTATGTTGTTTTTTAACGCCTAAAATGTGTCTTACTACACCCGGTCATAGAATGAGTAAGGTTTGAAATGATATAAGATGATGATGTGATGGGGGTTTGAAGAGGATACCCATTTGAGATGCTCTAATCGAATAAGATGACAAATTGGAGCGTGATAAATGGTTTTAAAAAATTGTTAATAAGACATTAGATTGTAATGGCCAATAATAATATTAACTCGTAATCAACTTGTGTAGATTCTTGATCGTCACTCCCAACGCTATAATAAGACACACAATCATAGTAAAAAAAAAAAAAAAAAAAGAGGTTAAAAAAACACAAGTTGAATATGACATCCGATGTGGTGGTCGTGATGGTGCCGTTTGTCGCACAAGGCCATCTCAACCAGCTCCTTCACCTCTCCCGCCTCATCGCCGCCTATAATATCCCTATCCATTTCGTCTCGACCGCCACCCACATCCGCCAGGCCCGCGTCCGTATCCACGGATGGCACTCACACAATAACCTCATTAAGTTCCATGAACTCCCTGACCCTGATTTTGTTTCCCTACAACCCGACCCAAACGGCACTGTTTCATTCCCTACCCATCTCCAGCCTTCCTTCAACTCATCCCTCGGTCTACGCGGTCCAGTGGCAGACTTTGTGCGCTCCCTGGCCGAAACCTATAGGCGAGTCACGGTCGTGCATGACTCTTTGATGTCCTATGTTGTTCAAGACGTGAAATTCATGTCAAATGTTGACACATACATATTTCGAGCTCTATCCGTTTTCTATACTTATGGTATCTTTTCAAATAGGCTAGGGAAAGAGCTACCGCTTGAACCGGAGATGTTATCCCGTTTGCCGGCCCCTGGTCAAACAATGAGCCAAGAGTTCGCAGAGTTTATCAACCTTCAATACTCGCATCAAACGTTTCATGTTGGAAATATATATGATTCGTCTAGAGTTATTGAAGGGGAGTTTCTTGAAGCCCTCGAGAGAGATGAGATATGCGGGAAAAACCATTGGGCGGTTGGACCGTTTAATCCGGTTGAGATCCAAACGGATGGCATAGGTTCCAACCGCCAAGCCTCCTTAAAATGGCTAGACAAACAACCTGAGAAATCCGTGGTTTACGTTTCTTTTGGCACCACGACAACGTTCACGGACTCTCAAATAAGAGAGCTCGCAATGGGCTTGGAGAAAAGTGAGCAAAGATTTTTATGGGTGTTGCGGGATGCGGATAAAGGGGATGTGTTTAAGAATGATGTCACTAGGCGGGTGGTATTGCCGGACGGGTTTGAGGATAGGGTTGAGGGGAGAGGGTTGATTGTGAGAGAGTGGGCGCCGCAAGTGGAAATTTTGGGACATTTGTCCATAGGTGGGTTTGTAAGTCATTGTGGGTGGAACTCGTGCATGGAAGCCATGACCAGTGGAGTTGCCATTGCTGCTTGGCCGATCCATTCTGACCAACCACGTAATGCTTTTTTATTAGTAGATGTTTTAAAGGTGGCGTTGATGATGAGGGAATGGGCGTGTCGAGATGAGTTACTAACATCGGTGATGGTGGAGAAGGTTGTTAGACAGTTGATGGATACGAACGAAGGGGCCGTGATAAGGGAGAAAGCGGCGGAATTGAGTAGTGAACTGCGGAGGTCGCTTGCGGAAGGTGGTGTTAGTCGTAAAGAATTGGACTCAATCATCGCATATATTCGTAGGTAGTGAGATGTTATCCCAAACAAGTATTCATGGCAATAAAATTTTTGCTGCGACTTTATATTAATTTTCCGTCATTATTAATGTGAGTTTTTCGAAAGTACTATATGTGACTTTATGATAGTCACTTGTTGAATTCTTGTGATAGGAAAATAAAAGGCACTATGTTAAGAAATGAAACACAATATATAATTATGCAAGAGAGTTAAACATAGAAGTTTTATATTATAAGAATTTGGAGAATTCATCTCAATCATATGTTACTAACTTTCAAGGCGAGAATGAATACGGTAAGATCATTTTAAGATAGGATATGAAGTTATGAACCCACCAATACATCCCATATGATCTTCAATATACATTCGCATATTTACACATGTATAAGTTTCATCATAAGGCCACAAGTTGGTAACAAAATCATCACATTTATCACACTATCACACCCAATTACCTTATGCCACCTCATTTTATCACATTTCATCACTAAACCCATGTGGCGGTGTTCACAATTATCAGTAAAATCATCACACCCAATCACCTTGTGACCTCTCATTTCATCCCACCCATTACTATTTTTTAATAATAAAACAAAGAAAATGAAAACCACCACCTTTGTCTTTTCTTCTTTGACTTTGGCTGGGACCATCAACCACCACCCTTTCATTGGCTGCTTTTTTCTTTGGACCACCAGCCACCAACCTTTTCATGTGATAAATTGTATCACAATCGTGATGGCCATCGCGGAAATTTGCTTCGCGGCCGTGATAATTTCATGGGGGTGGTATTTCGCGATCACCACGCCATCACGAGGTGGCCATCACGGACCACCCCGGCTAGCCTAAGTTAATCTCCCAATTTATCAAACTAATCTTGAATTATTTAACTACTTCAATGATGGTGTAGCAAGTATTGATGACGTAAGGAACATTAGCTTAAAGAAAACTCGTATACTATATATCAAACAAATCAAGTACTAAACTTTGAAAACCTAAATAAAATAAAAAAAACATTTGTAATCAGCCACATATCATAGAGCCAAGAAAGTGATTTAACGTGGATAGATAAACCTTTTGAACCTTATTAAGCAAAGAAATACGACTTTCCCTATGGCTGTGTTGTTTCGATAAAATGTCCTTAAGGTATCCTGCATGGAACCAAAAAAAAAAAGAGAGAGACAGAAATCCAGTTCATCAATCAATAATGACCATAATACTTGCAAAGATCTAATTTATCATCATCATACTCAGTTAATCTCACTAATAGTAAAAGCTAAGGTAGGGTCTAAGGAGGGTAATATGTAGACAGCCTTAACTCTACCCCGTAGAAATAAAGAGGTTGCTTCCAGTGAGACTCCCGGCTCAATAGTGGTTTTGTATCAAGCGTTAGACAATAAGGCACATAACAATTAGTAATCGGGACAAACCCGATTGTTGCATGTACCCCATTGTCTTTTGGCTATCAACGTCACCACCTGATGCATGATTAACCATCCGTCATTTTTAACGTTATTTTCACAAAATTAGTAAAGTAACGTTAAAATTAGTGCAACTTTAATTTTGCCTCCCGAGGACCACACATATATACATTATATGCGCACAGCCGTAAGCGGGGCTACAAAGATCTAATTTATCTATACTTTCCATAATAGGAGAGTCGTGAGTGACATCAAAAAGTTGATGTGTCAAGCAGAGAGACAGACCACCAATGTCTGTATGATGCAAAAAGTGACGTCACTAATTAGCCTAAAATCTAAAATTAAATAATTAAATAATGCCACTTGTCTGAACAGTGGCAATAATGGCACTTGCCTGAACATTGGTTGTTAATAAATTAATTAAATATTGCCACTTGACACAACAGAGTTTTCTAGGACTGCTTTTTTAAATTTGAGCTTCAAATTCAATTTCAAATTTGATACCCCATTACACAACTATATAAAGGTATCATGTCCCTCTCTTTCTCTCAAATAATTTTTAAATCTCTCAAATAATTTTTAAATCGTAACAGATGCTTCTCTCACATTCACATTCACGTTGAAGGATTCGAGTATCAGGTAACCTAATTCTAATCGATCTTATCAATAAGAATAAAATTTATCCGTTTTGGTTTTCAATAACCCTCAATATTTTGTCTGCTCCATTAGCAACCAGAGTATTTACGTTGAAAATGGTGTTGACTTTGGAATATTCTTACAACCAAAGGAAAATATTAGTTATGCCATTACCAACGGTTGTAGATTGGCAGCGTCAAACTCAAGATGGGTATGTCTTTGCTTTTTTAAAGCCCTTTATGCGAGTGTTTAATGTGTGTTAATTTTTTTTCTGCTCAACTTGTGTGTTTAATTAATTTGAGTCATGCTTGATTTAGTATTTTTGTGAATATTTGACCGTTAATATATAGAGGCGTTGGCTTAAGCAATCAAGTGTTTTTTCAGATGGCATTAGGCAAGACATTGATTGCGATTATGCTTTTACGGCACTATGCTTATCTTTTTAGGAAGTCGTCTGCGTCTACTTCCGCTTTTGTGGTTTCCGCTGTTGTGCTTGTCAACAGGTATGTTTGTTGAATTTCTTATTTCTTTAGTTTGTTTTTCAAGGCTTGTAGTTAAAGTATAGCCGTGAATGTTTTTTTTTCTGTTCTATTAGCAAGCAGAGTATGTGAGGAAGCACCTTGAGTATGTTGAGTATTCAAGGTTAATCTTTTAGAGATTTTTTTCCAGTCAAAGAAACAAATATGTGTTGAAGACTCATGGGTATATGAAGACATGTTATAAAGTTGATTTGAATGTATTAGCAACATCAGTTTCAAGTTTTCTGAAGATTAGTAAAAGAATTATTTTCATTCTGTTAGTAGATTTTTGTAACGTCTATCTACGGTCAAGACGTGTTTGTAAATACTCTGTAGTATAAATTGAAGTTGTATTCGATGACAGTTGTTTTGTGAAGATCTGTCCAACTTTTTTGAAGATTGTATTACAGTTGTTTCATTACATATGTTGACTTACCAACAGATGTTTCTTTTAAAATAAATGTTGAAATTTATAAGTAGAAGAATTCTCTTCACTCTGTTGGTAGTTTTTCGTAACGTCTGCTTATAGTCAATACATGTTTCTAAATATTCTATAGTATAAACTGAAGTTGTGTTGGATGCCAAATGTTTTTTAAGATCTGTTGACAAGTCAACATGTGTTGTAAAAAAGATGTTGTGCAAATTTATTGACAGTTTTTCTTTACATCTGAAGTTGTATTGGATGACAGCTGTTTTGAGAAGATCTGTTTACAAGTCAACAGTTGTTGTAAAATAGACCTTCCGATTTATAAATAATAATACAAATATGCCTTAAGTTTTGAAATTTTAAGACGGAAAGTTTTAATTTAAAACTTAGCGAAATAATAAGAGTTTTGAGATCAAATATTGTTATTGTTATTATTATTAATTTATTTATTTATATAAGGTATAACATTGTATCATTATATATACTTGATTCCATTGATCAATAATATTCAACTTGAGCACATATCTTATAAGAACACTGTTTAAAATCAGTTTGTTATTTTCTAAAGATTTTGTATGTAGCATCATTTTATTTTGATAAATAAATAATATTAATAAATTTTTTAAAACCATCTTTAAATAAGCTCGCTCTAAGTTTTGAATTTTTAAGAAGGAAACTTTTAAATTATCATAGGAAAACGTGTTTACGATTTTGAACATTAACAGGGTTGAGTGGCAAATAATATGAGTTTTGAGAGCAAATATTGTTATTGTTGTTATTATTAATTAATTCATTCATTCATTCATTTAGGTGGCATATTGCAAATTCTAAGTGAAAATTGTGATGGATGACATTTTTTTCATTACATCTGAAATTGTATTGGATGACAGCTGTTTTGAGAACATCTGTTGACAAGTCAACAGTTGTTGTAAAACAGATCTTCCGATTAATAAAAAATAATACAAATAAGCCCTAAGTTTTGAATGTTTAAGAGGAAAAATTTTAAATTATGATAAGGAAGCGTATTTACGATTTTGAACATTAATAGTGTTGAGTGGCAAATAATAAGAGTTTTTAGAGCAAATATTGTTACTGTTATTATTATTAATTAATTGATTAATATAAGATATAACATTGTATCATTATATATACTTGGTTGCATTGTTCAATAATATTCAAGTTGAGAGGTTATTTCATAAGAAACCTGTTTAAAATCAGTTGTTTATTTTCTAAAGATTTTGTATGTAGCATCATTTTATTTTAATAAATAAATAATATTAATAATTTTTTTAAAACAATCATTAAATAAGATCGCTTTAAGTTTTGAATTTTTAAGAAGTAAACTTTTTAATTATCACAGGAAAACGTGTTTACGATTTTGAACATTAACAAGGTTGAGTGGCAAATAATAAGTATTTTGAGAGCAAATATTGTTAATGATGTTATTATTAATTAATTAATTCATTTACGTGGCATATTGCAAATTCTAAGTGAAACTTGTATTGGATGACATTTTTTTATTACATCTGAAGTTGTATTGGATGACAGTTGTTGTAAAACAAAACTTCCGATTAATAATAAATAATACAAATAAGCCCTAAGTTTTGAATGTTTAAGAGGGAAAGTTTTAAATTATGATAGGGAAGCGCGTTTACGATTTTGAACATTAACAGTGTTTAGTGAAAAATAATAAGAGTTTTGAGAGCAAATATTGTAATTATTATTATTAATTAATTGATTTATATAAGATATAACATTGTATCATTATATATACTTGGTTGCATTGTTCAATAATATTCAAGTTGAGAGGTTATTTTATAAAAAACCTGCTTAAAATCAGTTGGTTATTTTCTAAAGATTTTGTATGTAGTATCATTTCATTTTGAGAAATAAATAATAATAATAATTTTAAAACCATCTTTAATAAATAAGCCTTAAGTTTTGAATTTTTAAGAGTGAACATTTTAAATTATGATAGGGAAGCGTGTTTACGATTTTGAACATTAACAGCGTCGAGTGGCAAATAATATGGGTTTTGAGAACAAATATTGTTATTGTTATTATTATTAATTAATTGATTTATATAAGATATAACATTGTATCATTATATATACTTGGTTGTATTGTTCAATAATATTCAAATTGAGAGGTTATTTTATAAGAAACCTGTTTAAAATCAGTTGGTTATTTTCTAAAGATTTTGTATGTAGCATCATTTCATTTTGATATATAAATAATTATTATTTTTAAAACCATCTTTAATAAATAAGCCCTAAGTTTTGAATTTTTAAGAGGGAAAGTTTTAAATTATCTTAGGGAAGCGTGTTTACGATTTTGAACATTAACAGTGTTGAGTGGCAAATAATAAGAGTTTTGAGAGCAAGTATTGTTATTATTATTATTATTATTATTATTATTATTATTATTAATTGATTTATATAAGATATAACATTTTATTATTATATATACTTGGTTGTATTGATCAATAATATTTAAATTGAGAACCTATCTTATAAGAATCCTATTCAAAATCAGTTTGTTATTTCTAAAGATTTTGCAAGTAGCATCATTTCATTTTGATAAATAAATAACATTAATAAATATTTTAAAACCATCTTTTATAAATAATCCCTAACTTTTCGATTTTTAAGAGGGAAAGTTTTAAATTATCATAGAGAAGCGTGTTTACAATTTTGAACATTAACAGGGTCGAGTTGCAAATAATAAGAGTTGTGAGTGCAAATATTGTTATTGTTATTATTATTAATTAATTTATTTATTTACGTGGCATATTGCAAAATCTAAGTGAAATTCTATTGGATGACAGTTTTTTCATGACATCTGAAATTCTTTCGGATGACAGCTGTTTTGAGAACATCTGTTGACAAGTCAACAGTTGTTGTAAAACAGATCTTCCAATTAATAATAAATAATACAAATAAGCCCCAAGTTGTGAATGTTTAAGAGGGAAAGTTTTAAATTATGATAGGGAAGCGTGTTTACGATTTTGAACATTAACAGTGTTGAGTGGCAAATAATAAGTGTTTTGAGAGCAAATATTGTTATTGTTATTATTATTAATTAATTTATTTATATAAGATATAACATTGTATCATTATATATACTTGGTTGCATTGTTCAATAATATTCAAGTTGAGATGTTATTTTATAAAAAAACCTGCTTAAAATCAGTTGGTTATTTTCTAAAGATTTTGTATGTAGTATCATTTCATTTTGAGAAATAAATAATAATAATAATTTTAAAACCATCTTTAATAAATAAGCCTTAAGTTTTGAATTTTTATGAGTGAAAGTTTTAAATTATCATAGGGAAGCGTCTTTACGATTTTGAACATTAACAGTGTTTAGTGTCAATTAATAAGAGTTTTGAGAGCAAATATTGTTATTGTTATTATTATTAATTGATTTATATAAGATATAACATTATATCATTATATATACTTGGTTGTATTGATCAATAATATCCAAACTGAGAATCTATATTATAAGAACCCTGTTCAAAATCAGTTGTTATTTTCTAAAGATTTTGTATGTAGCATCATTTCATTTTGATAAATAAATAACATTAATAAATATTTTAGAACCATCTTTAATAAATAAGCCCTAAGTTTTGAATTTTTAAGAGGAAAAGTTTTAAATTATCATAGGGAAGCGTGTTTAAGAATTTGAACATTAACAAGGTTGAGTTGCAAATATAAGAATTTTGAGAGCAAATATTGTTATTGTTATGATTGTTAATTAATTAATTCATTTGCGTGGCGTATTTACAAATTCTAAGTGAAATTCTTTTTTGGATGACAGTTGTATTGAGAATATCTATTGACAAGTCAACAGATGTTGTAAAACAGATTTTCCGATTAATAATAAAGACAAAATTACAATTTTTGTCCTTTATTTTAAGCAAAATTATTGATCAGGTCCTTTAAAAAGAATACTTCCAGTCTTTGTCCTTTATTTCAATAGTTTGTTACAACCTTTGTCCTTTACACTAACTGGGTTTGTTTTTCATTGTTAAATCCCTCACATTCCAATTTCCAGGGTTTCAAATCAAAACCCAGACAACATAATTGAAATTCAAATAACAAACATGGTGTTTTGTTAGTCTGGGCAAGTTGCTGTTGTACGAACTTCTTGGACTATAAGGAATCCTGGTCGACATTTCTATGCGTGTCCTATAGAGGGATC
Source organism: Ambrosia trifida (assembly GCA_028751855.1). Lineage (NCBI taxonomy): Eukaryota > Viridiplantae > Streptophyta > Magnoliopsida > Asterales > Asteraceae > Ambrosia > Ambrosia trifida. Next base: position 13,608,149 of record CM054127.1, on the reverse strand, counting down.
AAGATGTCGTTTCTTTGGTTGGTGTGATCCACCAATGTGTGAAAGATCCATTGTTGTCATCCTTGGTATGCTGAGGTCCTGTAATGAAATGGAAAAAACAACTCATAAAGAGTACTACACAGAAACTGAAGAAGCTGTTAATTGTCAATTAGGTTGTTTTTTCTCATTCTATTAGCAATGAAGATGTAATCAACGATGAATGGCAATTAACTGAACATTAAAAGGGAAGGGGAATTATAGGCTTAAAAGGGTTGGGAAATTACAAATATACCCTCGTGTGCTAAGCATGTGAGGGATATAACTGTGAAAAACTAACCCAGTTAGTGTAAAGGACAAAGGTTGTAACAAACTATTGAAATAAAGGACAAAGACTGAAAGTATTCTTTTTAAAGGACATGATCCATAATTTTGCTTAAAATAAAGGACAAAAATTGTAATTTTTTCAATAATAAATAATACAAACAAGCCCTAAGTTTTGAATTTTTAAGAGATGCAATCTTGATGAAGCTGAGCCTACTACTTACAAAGCTGCAATCTTGGATTCGGAATCCAAAAAATGGCAAGAAGCCATGAATGCAGAGATGCAATCCATGTATGATAACCAAGTCTGGGATTTGGTTGATCTTTCTGCCGAATGTCGGACTGTAGGAAACAAATGGATCTTCAAGAAGAAGACCGACATGGATGGGAATGTGCAAACCTACAAAGCAAGGCTTGTAGCGAAAGGTTTTGCTCAAACTCAAGGAATTGATTATAAGGAAACTTTCTCGCCAGTAGCCATGCTTAAGTCTATTAGAATTCTACTTACCATTGCTGCATATTATGACTATGAGATATGGCAAATGGATGTCAAAATCGCGTTCCTTAATGGACACTTACCGGAAGATGTCTATATGGTTCAGCTGGAAGGTTTTGTCGATCCAAAGAATCCTAATAAGGTGTGCAAGCTGAATAAATACATCTATGGATTAAAGCAAGCGTCTCGTAGCTGGAATCTCCGTTTTGATCAGAAAATCAAAGAGTTTGGTTTTATCAAGAACGAAGATGAACCATGTGTTTATAAGAAATCTAGTGGGAGCTATATCACTTTTCTCATACTGTATGTAGATGACATACTAATCATTAGAAACAATATCCCTATACTTAAAGATGTTAAGACCTGGTTGGGTAAATGTTTCACAATGAAAGATCTTGGTGAAGCCGCTTATATTCTGGGAATAAAGATTTATAAAGATAGATCAAAGCGGTTATTGGGTTCAAGTCAAAGTACATATATTGATAAGGTTATACGACGCTTTTTAATGCAAGACTAAAAAATGGGGCTCTTGCCCATGGCACATGGAACCATTCTTAATAGCAAGAACTGTACAAACACTGAAGAGGAAAAGAAGAAAATGGAAAGAGTTCCATATGCTTCTGCTATTGGTTCCATCATGTATGCCATGTTATGTACTAGACCTGATTTCTCGTATGCTCTTAGCATGACGAGTATATATCAACAGAACCCAGGAGAGAGCCACTGGGCTGCAGTGAAGAACATTTTTAAGTACTTGAGAAGGACTCATGATATCTTCTTAATATATGGAAGACTGGATGAGGAGCTGTCAGTTAAGTGTTATACTGATGCAAGCTTCCAGACTGATCGTGATGATTCAAGGTCACAAATGGGATATGTTTTCATTCTGAATGGTGGGGCTGTTACTTGGAAGAGCTCTAAGAAAAGTGTAGTTGCTCAATCCACCTGTGAATCAGAATACAATGTTGCATCGGATGCTGCAAAGGAGGCTGCCTGGATGAAGAAGTTCATTACTGATCTCGATGTTATGCCTAGCATAAAGAAACCAATCGAGATACTGTGTGACAACACTGGTGCCATTGCTCTTGCAAAGGAACCAAGGTCACATCAGAAGATAAGGCATGTACTCAGGAAATTCCACTATATTAGAGATATAATAGCACGTGGAGACATCGTAATAAACAAAGTTCATACAGATCTAAATCTGGCTGACCCCTTTACTAAGCCTTTACCTCAAGCTAAACATGAGGAGCATGCTTGAAAGATAGGGCTTAGAGTTGCTAGACAGTGGGCATGATCTGTACTTAGTATTGGTGTTTTATTTTGAACTATAACATTTACATTGAATATTTATTTGATTTAATGGGCTAAATGCAAATTTAAATATTTTGTAATTGTGTTCATTATTTGTATGTTTAAATCCTTAAATAAGAGTATTCTAAATATCCGTAGTCGATCAAATTACATGGTAATGAATTTGAATGTAAGACTATTGTGAATTGAGATGATTGTATTCATGAGATGAATAACTCAAGTGTTTGAGAATCATAATTCACAGATATCATTAGGGAATGACATTGGATGTAACTCACTTCAAAACGATCTCCATGGATCTGTGTCATGAGATGTTTTGATATTGATATGTTCAATATGTCCTTTTACCTAAGGCACATATTAAACTACATTGGTCAAGGAATATCCTTGATGTTATCTAACACTGTCCTGAAACATGGGTAGTAATAAGGATAGCGTTGGGAGAAATCCAAGATTAAGTGGGAGTTGTATGACGCTGATGGAATTTTGTACTTCTATAGGATTAGAAGTCTAGACATTCTGGCGCCCTCGTTAATTCAAACTTGTATAAACGCGTGGCCACGCTTGGACTAAGGTAGTTTGTTAGAGCACTTTGAATTAGAGACGTGAATAGAGAATGGTTGATCGCTATATAAGAATGAATGATCCATGTCTTATGATCAACGGATGTGTATACAAAAGGGACTTATTGATAGAATTATCAGAGCTATAGAATTTGGTTAAGTAAAGCGTTACTTGAACTGTAACACCCCAAAAACCCGTTTCGCTTAATTACGTCATTATGTGTGATTAACAAAATAATAAAATGGGACTTAGATAATAAGCATGTGGGTTATGTTCTGACATGGAAATAACCTAGTTGATGTTATTATTTATAAGTGAGCAAATAATAATAGAAACAAACTTATTTAGTTAAGTTTCTAAATAAAAGGGACATTGGGGGATATTTGAAGGGCCATTTCTGTAAATAGTGGGATAATAACAAGTTCAAGGAAACACCCCATGGCATAAAACGAATTCAGCCAAGGGGATGTCTTCCAAGACCAGACCAAGCCCTAATATCACAAATTGATGCAAAGATGCAAGGGGGTTTTGAGGGTAGACTTGATGGGTTGCAAATTAAAAGTTTTCTACAAGTTTTGGTGCCTTGGTAAGAACCCTACCCCTCAATTGGTATAAATTTCGAAACCCACTTGTGGGTTTTGAGCAAAGTACATTAAATTCGTGATATATATTGTTGATTATTAGTGATATTGATCATCCCTAATGGTTAGGAATGAGTTAAAATTGCTAGAAGTTTGCTTATATTTAAAGATGATGATTTTGCCTTTGATTAGTAGCTTTGATGTTACTAAAATTAAAGGAAATCGAGGTTTTAAGCATGGATTGTATAGGAATTGTATTCTATATGTATTACATGAATCTTATGTGTTGGTAAAATTGAAAGATAATATTGAAATAGCTAGACCTAATGGCTAGAATGATGTTTTGATGATGACTTCATAAATTGGATACTTGCTAAATCTGAGTGTGAGAATTATGAAAATGTAGTATGCACACTAAGTGTTTGATAAAATGCTTAGTTGATATGAATATGTGAAACTATGCGAAAAAAGCCTTACTAACTAAAATGTTATGTTGGGAATGTAAGTAATTGATAAAGTGGAATTGCCTAAATGATGATTTGGAAGATGGAATGTGCACTAAATCTAATAAATTGATAAGTAATTAAAGGGCTAGTTCATGGTTAGGACTAATGCCTATGTTAGTGCATATAGATATGTAAAGGGTAGTTTGACTTTTAAAAGTCAACTAACCAAATGGAAATTATAGATGAATTGGCATATATAAACTCATGAGGTATGGTAGTCGTTTGATGAAATGGCCAACATGACCGATCTTATAATGAGTATTGTGAAGGTTTGCTCTTGTCAAGCTAGGTGGGAGCTTGGATGGGATGAACCCAACAAAGCAAATGGATCATGGAATGCATAAGTGAGGCCAAGGTAAGTGACTTATCTTACAAAAGTCTCTTAGCAACCAAATGATTGTGCAGAGACATAAAAATATGGATTCAATTTTGATAGTGAAAAACCGACAAACTATGCATAAAAAGGGATATGGAATATGGGATTCTAGCTTGCAATGAGTTAGAATCGCCAAGATAGAAGAAAATGGTTAAGACCGGGTCAGGATGTCTAAATAGATAATGAGTGTTTTATTGTCACACCCTCAAATTTCCACTTGCGGGGTTTTACCGCGAGGCGCGTGACACACCAGGATCCAAGGCAACGGTCACAACAAACGACAACTAAATGTAAGAAAATACGTAAGACATTCCATGAAACAACCAAAACATTATGCTTTGAGCCATAAACCAGCAGCAGAAGCATTTCTTGTTTACAACCAAAAGACATATTACAGTTTTTCAAATCATAGTTTAATATGCAACAAGACTTCTAGACGCCGTGCAAGACTCCGTGCGCGCCTAGCCATTAACCGCTACCTTAGCGACCTGAGAAAACATGCCAAAAATGTCAACATATAATGCTGGTGAGTTCACAGGTTTTTCTTTTTCAATAATCGTTTCATTAATCCTTTAAAAACTGTTACCGTTACCGTTACTGTTATTGTTACTGTTCATACTATGCTTGTTCGTACGCTAGCTAGGCGTCAAGTGTGTTACTCATACGGGCGAAACCATTGCTGACTGTGTGATACCCTTGTTTACAGACTACCTCATCTTCGGTAAGCCTAGTGTGATTGAGACAACATGCACCCGCCCGGCCTCCAGCCGTCGAGTGGGGTTTGTCAGGCCCAATAGCGCTATCCACATTTCCCCGCTACATCCCCGTATTAGTGGTTTCTAAGGGACTTAGATGAACCGTATAGTAATAAGGTGTGAGCCATAGTATAACATGAAGACATGTGTTTATAACTTATAACATGTAAATGTGTGATCCAAAATGTATACGCATGTTTCTCACCCCGAAAACAAAACCAATAAAGTGTGGGGCCGTGAACTCACCTTAGATCGCGTTACTTGAAAACAGTTAAATCAGTGTGCTATGATAGCCCCAAATAGGTGCGACCTATCATAAGATGTATGTAAGTACCCGGACTAATAACCCGTAGGTTAACTAGTCCCCGAATGTCCAGACCATGACCATAAACGTTTGAAAACACCTTTGACTGTTAAACCGACAGTACCAAACAAGACCCGACATCCCATTGGTGACCCGACATCCCACGTGTTAGGTAAATACAAGACATCATGCATCACATGCAATTAAACACTTAATACGCGCAAGAGTTCGCCTAGTCTAGCATAATGTCCAATTAACGCATAAACAGGTCCGAACACGTGTTACTAAGTCATTGGGTGTATCCCGGGGTTCCTACCATGTTCCTAGGTGTCAAATCATGTTCCGGGATGTCAAAATACGTTTACGACAGCAGTACACACGATTAGGAAACTTTCATGCAATTAGGAAAAGTCAACTAGCGAGTAGGAAGAGGTCAATAGGCGAGTAGGCTCCTATTCGCCCCAAGCTTCAAGCGAGTAGGCTCCTATTCGCCCCAAGCCTGCTGATGCGCGTTTTCGCGCGTAAACCCTCCAAATCAGATCCGAAACATGTAAAAACACCCAATGTCAAAACTAAACTATTAATCAACCCTTTCCAAGCAAAAACCCCCCAATTTATCTCTGCTCTAACGGGCTCGGTGCGATTATTTCCAAAAACGGCAAAATACTAGGTTTCATTAACTATGAAATCTTTCCTTAAGTAGTAAAGATCAGATTACACCTTCTACAAATTGCAATACATCATCCCTATGTTATAACATCATTCTAGCATGATTCTTAACCATAAACAAGCAATGAATCATAACATAACATCCTAATTCTTCAAGAATCATTCAAATGGGTCAAAATGCATACTTTCATCTAAACACCATAACAAGAGCTCAAACTCATAGATAATCATCCTAACAACTCCTACACATCAGAAGTACATCAAATTCATGGAAACATTCATGTTATAATCACCAAAAATCATCATATGCATCAATACTTCACATATAACAAGTATTATGGTGTAGACTTGTTTTAGAACTCATTTCCAAGGTTTTTAAAGACTCATTCTTATCAAAATAAGGTCTGGACTTTTGGGGAACCAAAACAATAACATTACAAAGGTTTAGGATGAAGAACACACCTTGGATTTTAGCAAAGAAAGGTGTATAAGCTTGGAGATGGTGTGTTTTGGGGCAAAATAAGTTTCAGAGGTATTTCAAGGTGTGTGGGAGGCTTAGGATCAGTTAGGGTTGCATAAATGGTGTTTGGGGAGTCAAGGGTTCTATTTATAGGTGTTTTGATCCGTGCTCAGCAGTACACACGAGTAGCAGACAGCTTCAGGCGAGTAGGCTCTTATTCGCCCCAAGCTTAGGCGAGTAGGCTCCTATTCGCCCCAAGCTTAGGCGAGTAGGCTCCTATTCGCCCCAAGCCTCTCCTACTCGCCTCTGGTTGGGGCGATTAGGGGCTTCCCAGGCTCCTAATCGCCTCGGAGATGCTGGAACAGGTTTTTGGCGCGTTAAACACTATTTTAACATATATAAACACATATTCACATACCGATAAGTCACATAGTGATTACAAACATATAATGCACGATAACTAACACGTTTACATCCGTTCACCAATTCCCGGGACTCGAGACTTGTGTGTGTGCGTTAAACCCGGCGATTCCACGAATCACCAATCCTTGTACACATGGTTATGGACCGACTCCCGATGATCCCGCGGATCATTGTAACGACTCCCGATGATTCCCAGAATCATCGTAGAATCATCGTACCGACTCGACTGACCCCGTTAAGTACGTAATATGCATGACCCGCTAAGGTAGACTTGCTAGTTTAGTCAAAGAATTTTCGTCCCGAAAATTTCCCGAAGTAAAATAGAACGAAGCGATAAAAAGAAAAAAAATTTCCCGGTCGTCACAGCATCCCCCTGTTGAAAGGAATCTCGCCCCGAGATTCGCTCTCCGACAGTAATGAGTGTCAACCCAAGCACACGGGAACCCCTGACCCATCAGAGTCTCGGCCCACCACGTGAACCGTAATGAATCTAGATAACACAAGAGATGACCCACCAAGCACGCAACTGAGCATCCAGCGCCCAAAACAACGTTCCCCGAAAGTACAGAAAGATATAAGGGTCACGACTAGAGATGTTAAGAATGAGTACTCCGACTCGAGAAACTAATTCCTCGAGACGAACATGGGACGGCTGTAGTAAACTGTCACATAACCAGCCCGACCCAACCAGAGATATGCTGAAGACCCTTGAGATCGGTATAAACGACGTATCAGGTACCGTCCAAGCAATGCCTCCAGACTACCTCCTCACATCGAATTTACACACTCAAGACCCGAACAAAATGCAACACGACACACGATAACCAAGGACTCACCTTCCCAAGGTGTGGACACGGAGTATAGTAACGGGTAAAGTTTAACGGATATGAAACCCTTGATAGTACGAAAGCCAAAATAAAAGTGAAGCAATACGACAAATAAAGGACGTACCGGTAGTAGTATCAGGTTCCCCTTTGTCTCCATCATTGTCCTGTTTCATCATAGGACAATCGCGCTTGAAATGCCCCGTTTCCCCACAGTTGTAGCAGCCCTTGTTTCCCCACGAAGCGGGAGTAGCACCTGTAGCCTGAGCCGGCTTAAATGGAAGACTGGCCCGACAATCCTTAGTGAAATGGCCCGTCTTATTACAGCGCTCACAGCGAAACCTGTCACAATTCCCATAGTGATGAAACCCACACAGATCGCACCTCGGTTTCTTCCCGGTATACCCACCCTGCTTCTGGTCGGACGACGATCCCAAAGCTTCAACCCTCTTCACCTACTGCTGCGGTTGACCCGAACCCGAGCTCTTACCAGAACCATCCCACTTCCTCTTGTGGTCCACCGGTGCTTTCACAGTGGTGCCCCTAGGAGGTAAAACACCCTCAGCAACCTTCATATTCGTCAGCCTGTGAGCCGACCGAACAACCTCAGAATACACCGCAAGATTTCCCGCAGCTACTAACCCCCTAACCTCCGGTACCAGCCCAGCAACATAATGCTCAATCCTCCTGTACTCCGGCGTGTGCGAATTCGGGCACAACACCGCCAACTCATTATGCCTAGCCGTATACACCTCAATCTCGGACCCCGCCATTTTGTGATTCCAGACCTCGTGCTCGAGCTTCTGAACCTCGTCCCTCGGACAGTACTCGCTTTTCAGAAGTTGGACAAATTCTGTCCAGGGCATAGCGTGGGCTTCCCCAATACCCAAGGTCTGGGTGGTGGAGTTCCACCAAGTCAGAGCTTGACCCTCAAGGGTCGCCGAAGCATACTTCACGCGGTCGCCCGCCGGGCAGCTGCACATAGAGAACACGGATTCAACTTTTTACAACCACCGGAGCAGTCCCACTGCCCCTTCAGTCCCATTAAAGTTGTGGGGTTTGCAATCCATGAACTTTTTGTAAGAGCACTGAGGTGGAGGGGGATTGACGGAGCCACCTGGGACAGAACACTCAGGTAAACAATCAAGGAAGGAAATAAGATACCAAGAAACAAGGTAGAGTAGGTAGCAATCGACTTACCACCCATAGCGTTGTGGGCAGCTTGGAACGCAGCTAAAGCCACATTCATATGCTGTTGCATCAGATTGTTCAGCTCCTCTTAGGTCATGTTAATGTTGCCACGACCGCCACCACCGCGGCCGCCAGCACGGCCACCCCTACGACCGCCACGAGCTCCCGACATCTTCTGCCAGAACAAGAACCAAACACTCAGTCCATCGCCAACGCTAAACCAACAGAAATCAAAAGGAACAAAGAATTGGGTCCAAACGTGACCATTGATCCCAACGCGAGGTCCACCAAGTCTTCCATGCATTTCAACTTATGATTTCGTGTGCACCCGAAATGATAAATTGCTCTACATGGTCCTCTAGGCGTGCCCAGAGCTTGAACCTCAAGCCACCCGATACCCACAGCTTAGAAGAAACAACCAACTCAAGGGATGCAGCTAGGCGTCCAACTCTGCGCACGTTGACTCATTTAATTAAAATCGTCCAAGTGGGAGATTGTTGGATATATAGTATGTTCGATGTAATTAAAAGTCGAGGTCAACGTAACCTGACCCGGTACGATCCGAAGAGTTACACGTTGGTACACGAATGAGATAAGTTCATGAGTAGGTGGATTATTATTTGTGAAATAATAATGGTTTTAGAACTTGAGAGACTTAATATTTTTTTTTGAACGACCAACAAATTGGAATCACTCACGGAACACTGGAGTATCATCGTGCCACCAATGTTGCCACACGATCATATTCCACCACCAAGTCACCAATTCAGGAGGAAACTCATAATTATGAGAAAACCCCCTTTGTGAGATTCGAACCCAGGACCTTATAGTTCCTAAGTCTTATCTCACCACCAAGATGCTGTTGGGCTATAATATTAAAGAATATTATATTAATATGCAAGGGGGCTTAGTGTAAGTTTATGTTTTATAAAAAAGGGGATTAAGGTGCAAACCCTAATGACACTTTCCTATCAAAACAATAACCCTTGCCTCCTCTTATAATTTGCGGCCACCTCATAGGAGCCGCCGCCCCTTTGTCCGTCGCAAACCACCACCATCGCTGTCTCCCTCTTGCAAAGTGTTGCTCTCGGTTGGCCAGTGCTCGGGTGTGAACTTCCTACTAACGAGGATTCGTTGTAACCCGCGTGTTACAATACCGATGTAGTCGTCAAAGGTTGATTACTAAACCCTCTATGGTTGTTTCTTATTTATTTGTTTATACACGTTTAACTGAGATCCTGATTGGGAATATTTTATTAATCAAATTAATAACATTAAATATATATATTTATACATATAAATCGGCTAATATTATATAGTGTATATAATTGATTTATCTAATAAATATAAACCGCTTCCGCTGTTTATTAGATACCATTATTCCCAACAAGATATTCAGGGTTTTTTTTTTTTTTTTTTTTTTTTCAAATTAGCGGCCCATATTTTTCCCCACTACACCTCATTTTGAAATCAAGCCCCATGCTGACTCAGCTTCCACGTGAACCAGGAAGAGGGGTCTTATATTTTTCACCCCTACTACAGGTATGTTTGGCAAAATAGCTGGTTGCTGGTAGCTGGAAGCTGATAGCTGAAAGCTGTTTAAATATATTTTGGTGTTTTGCAAAGTAGCTGGAGCTTTTAATAAAATGTATAAAATTAATAACCAAAATGGGTATAGTTAAAAGTTTGTAAAGAAAGTTTTTATTTTATTTTTAAAATAGAATGGGTATTTGTGTCATTTACTAATTTAAAGCTTAGTAGAGTTTTTTTCTTAAAAGCTAGTACTAATAGCTTTTCACTGTAGAGTTTTTTCTTCTAACTTAAAAGCTTCCAGCTCTTCAACCAAACAATGTTTTTTATTGAGTATGAGTTTTTTTAAAAAAACTCAAAACTTGAAGTTTCTAAAAGCTTTTTTTTTTTTTTTGAACGGCCAACGAATCAATTCCGAGCACTCTCGGGCACCCTTTTGGCGAATCAGGTACTCGAGAGTACCCGGGCCACCAATTGCCACCAATTCCCGGGAAAACCCGACCACTCACCCGCCTGAAGGCACGACGGTGAAATAGTCGGTAAAACCGGTCAGGATCAGGACTCGAACCCAAGCCAATGGCCGGGTCATCCCTCATTTCCCATCCACCAATGTCCTCCAAATATAGCTAGTGGGAACTGAACCCAAACCTTCATAGAAAACTTTAGGCCCTCAACCAACTAGGCTACAATTGTTAGACTTTCTAAAAGCTTTTAAAAGCTTTTTGCTAAACCGATCCCACACCCGATAGCAGCCTAAAGAAAATAAAAAAGAAACTGTCAATCTCATATGCTGACGTCACCAAAAATAATACACATTCACCTGACTCCATCTCTATCGGTAGTTACCCATTAACCTCATTCACATTAATTTACATAAAATGCGTGGGCCTTGTCTGTCGTATCTGTCATTATTATTATTGTCGTGTATATAAACCCTCCACTTGTTCCTCCTAAGACTCTCCGATTCCTTTCTCCGATCAACCTACAATGGTGGTGGAACAGTATCTAAGTGACGAGTTTCATGCAGTTTCGCATAAACATCCATCGGATGAAGCCCTCAAAAACTGGCGCAAAGCTGTAACGGTTGTCAAAAACCACCGGAGAAGGTTTCGACATGTTGCTAATCTTGATACGAGATCTAGTAACAAAGATAGATGCAAGGTTTTGTTCCTCTTCTTGATCTTTTAATGCACATTAGAGATATTTGTATATTTTATGTGTAGTTAGATCGATCTTTTTTCTTTTTTTCCTGATCTCTGTGATTTGATGTGTGCTTGGTTAGTTTGTGTGTTTATTAATTTATTTGTGTGTGAAGAAAATAATGAGTAGAAACCGAAACCAAAACCAAAAGGGTAGTGCTCTTTGAGCGGTATCTGGAAGACTTTTGAGTCTTGTTTTGTGACAACAATTATATATTTCTGGTAGTGGGTTATCGGGCGGTAGATTCTTTTTATATTTACAACAATGGCCCATGGGCATTTGGCCTATGGATATAACCAGGTGGCGTATCTTTGTTGGACGTTAAGGAAAGCAGAAACTGAAACCGAATCTAACGTTTGCTGATTTCTGGTTGAAAAGGGGCAATTATTTACTTTCCTCTTTGTTTTCTTTTGTTGAAACTTTTCCGGCTTGAATAATTCTACGTTGTTATATGATTATGTTTTTTATATGTAAAGTGGTGAACAATATGATTTTAAAAAGATAAAAACTAAAATAGAACAATTAGGGAACAATAAATCCTTGGCCAATAGTAGTGCTGTAAACGAGTCAAGTCTCTCTGAGCTCGAACCAAAATAACTTAGCTCGGCTTGGCTTTTTCCTTTTATTAAGTTGAAAATGTCAAGCTCGTCAATCTTTTTTTTTTTTTACAATAAATTTATAATGTAAAATGTAAGGGTTATGGTCAAATACACAGTGAAAAAAATTTAGAAATCATAGAAAAGGTATCAAACGGACTTTGATTGAACTCATTCAAGTGGCAGTGGAACCATTTCATCGAACCATACGATCTTAGTTTTTAGGTTTTTACTTTTTGGATTTTTAGCTTGTAGTTTTAGAATTTATGTTACATTGTTTCTTTTCGTTTTTTTTTTCATTGTGTTAGTTTTGTCATTCATTGTATCTTTTTTCTTCAGTATTGTGTTATATTTTTTCGTCATCGTATTATATTTTGTGACACATTGTGTCATATTTCATTATTTATTACGTAAAACTTAGAGGTTAGGATCAAATACATAGTAGTGATCTTACCCTTCTCATTTTTTTTTTGCACTGTGTACGATACTTACCCAAACTTAGATATCTCTTTTTAACATTAGCACTATTTTAGTTTTTTAATATTTTTTAAAACTCTGGGGGCAGATTTATAATATTATATATATGATTTTAGTTTTATTTTTTATGTTGTTATTATGATTATATATAACAATTTGAGGTTTAATTTAAGTGAGCTGAGCTAAGCTTATATGTGAGTAGCAAGTTTTTTGAACAAGCCCAGCAAATAGTTACTATTGAAGATGTTTGAAAGGGATTAAATTAAATCATTGATGTTATTAAATATACTCAATACTCCATTAGCAATGAAGCTTTCATGTTTAATTTGTTTTGTGCATTGTAGACTTGTAGCGGTAGCCATTATTGGGGAAGCACAATAATTCAACATTTTATAATAAGTGCTCCATCATATTCGCTTTGTTTTTGGTCCAATATATGCTCCACTACTACTTTTTCTTTTAATCTAGCAAGATTAATATTAAGAATACAAACTATTGTTATTTAAGGTCTTTGATTCTAATCTTACTTTGGTAGGTCTATTTTTCTATCATAACCGATCGTCTGCCTAGTTTACAAGCTGTGATTTACTTAATCATGTTGACTAAAAAAACCACTTTTACTCCTTTGTTCTTAATCTAGCTTGCTTTTTGTTTGCCTTTGTGTTTTCTTTGTTTAACTACTCATTTTCAACCAAACAAATAACATCTTTCTTGTATACTTTTCTTTATATTTGCAATTTGTGTTTCTATAAAGCAAACTTAAAACAAATACAAATATAACAGCAAATACAACCTGAATAAAAAATAAAAAACAGACAAAACGTTATAAAAAAATATAAAATGTTATAGTAAGAGACAAAACATTTTATTATTAATAGAAATAAAAACCAACAAAGCTAGATAACAAAAGGTGCATAAAATTGGTAAAATATTATATAAAAAGACGATTTATTAAAAAGACAAAAAGTAAATAAAGTGTCAACAACTAATTAAGTAAATCAAAGAGACTAAAACGTTATATTATAAGAAAAAAAACTATAAATTAAAAATAATAAAAGGCAAAAGTTATATAAAAATATAAAAAATGTTTTTAAAAGACTTTTTTTCTATAACTGATATGATTGGGACTGGTTTATTGGAGGGAATACAATTAGTGCTCATGTTCATTGGCAAACCTTGAAAAAAATTACGAGAGGTAGAAAGCACGAGACTTAAATTTTTTACTATCGGTGGGGGTCGGAAAATCAAATCAATGAGGGTCGAAATCACTTCATATAAAAATTACATACGAAAATCATAAACTTCCACCACTAAGCCAAAAAACAGTGGAGGCCAGGGCATCCCTGACCCCATTATCCCACGCCTATCTCATGTTAGGCCATAGGGTATACTCTAACCATCTTTAACTCCACCTAGATGTCACATCCTCTATTTTGTCTCTTTTCACACTAACTCACTTCAAGGAAATGGTTTAACGCCCTTTAACTCTACCTCATCCCCTTAACTTTCTCTCTTTTAAGTCATGTTAACTTAGTGCCAATTTAATGCCCCTTAACATGGGAAGGGAGTGGTTGACAATGAAAGTTAAAATGTCACGTTACCGTTAATACGCTTGGTATGAAGATACACCCCATGACCTTAGAGAAAACGCGTTGAAAGAGCGTTAATATATTACCGTTATGCAATTATATGTATATTTCGTCACTCGCTTGCATATGGAGCCAAATAAATAAAGCTTATAAAAGTAACAAGTGGGATTATAACTTTGTTTCACAAAGCATCTAGGATAAAGGTTCTTTTAGCATCTTTTTATCTTTTTATCGAAAAAAAATTGTTCTTTAGTGATTAAGTTTCTTAGTATTTCAAAAATGTCACTTAGTTTTTTAAAATAATTAAGACGAACCGTATATGTGAAGGTAAAAATTTAGTTTTCATGTTTTCATATACCTGATCTAGATACAGTTTTTTAGGGGGGCAGAGCGTTTACCGTAGATTGCACGGGTATTTCACGGTAACCCAACTATTAGCACGACAATAGTGTCGTTGATGATGTTGGTAATGGGTCAGTGATGGTAACCCGTTTGTTACAACATGGTTATGAAACAGTTTAATTTTATTATTTTCATATATTTTAATGTTTTCATTTAAATTCTATAAATACTAAAACATAATTTAAACACATAAATTAAATAAAAAACACAAACTTAAACATAATTATATTAATATTAAAACATAATTAAAATATAAATAAAACAAAATTAAACATGACGCAACAGTTGTCATACCTCGACATAGTCAAAATTGTTGTGGTATTGAGCCGCATAGTCCACATGCGTGAACTCGATAGCCAGCCCCTCCTCAATGTCTTGGTGCTCCCTCAAAATGTTTGCGTAGAGGGTGCTTCACCAATTACATTTATTGTTGAGATCAGTCCACTTGCGTTGAAGGCTTTCAATGGTGCGATCGTTGATACCAACTTGGCGGTTGAAGTCGGCCAAAGCAGGGTCCCAGAACCTGGTGTCCCCCTAGCCTGAGTGGCGGCGTTGTTGTTGTAGGGCAGAGTCGTTTCTTGTATCTTTGACCGATTCTAAAACCTTGAAAAAAATTAACTTTAAATAAAAAATAAATAAATGAATCAATGAAGTGTTGCTTTCAAAAAAATTGTTTCATAAAGTGAATGAGTAAGGTGACAGCGGTACAAGATTTATAGAAATAAGTGAACCGAAAAAAATGCCGCCCTTGCACCCTTTTTTTTGAAATGTTAATTTCTTTTAAATCCTGTGATTTGTGGGATTTGAACCCAAGACCTTCCACAACCTAGGTGTTTTAAAAGCTTTGCCTTTACCAATGGACCACCACCCCATTAGTCCGCCCTTGCCCCCCTAGTCAAATTTTGTGGACATTTTTTAATTAATTAATTAATAATAAAATTGTGTGATTGGTCAGGTTTCTTTTAAAATAAAATAAAACGAATCTTTGAAGCTAAATTCATTAATTAATTAATAAATAATTTGTGTGATTGGGTAGGTTTCTTTTAATAGGAAAAAAAAACCGAATCTTTGGAGCTAAAGTCAAATGCCGGTAAATTATATTTTTTGTTACGTTAATTTCTTTGTAATCCTCCTGTGGTTTTTGAGACTTGAACTCAAGACCTCATATTCTCACAACCTAGGTGTTTTAAATGTTTTGTCTTTGCCAATGGACCACCACCCCATTGATTGCCGGTAAATTATATCAGCAACCAACTTTTAAAGATATAATATTTGAACTTTTTTTATTTTTTTTATTTTCAGGTGATTCAAAAAAGTTTTTATGATTTCTAGTTAATTTTTAAAACTTGTTTTTGATTCAAAAAAGTTTTTACGTTTCTTAGAGTGCGTGATAACTTGACAAGCATGTAGGGCTACAAATGAACTAAACAAATACAAATAAAGTTTTGTTTATGTTCGTTTGTTAAGTAAAATTATGCGTTTACGAGCAGGTCATGAATCATGAGCACTTACCGAACGAGGTTTTATGTTCGTGTTCGTTTGTTAAGAAAACACCCGTGTTCGTGTTCGTTTGTTAATTTTGTTAATGAACGCTCACGAACACAATCGGACATTAATGAACACAAATAGGTGTGCATGAATACAAAGTGTTACTGAACGGAAACAAACACAAAGGGACATATATTAACTTCCAAATAATATTGAATTCGCATATACTATGAAATTAACTAGATCCACCCAAAATATAACCTAGTTTTTTTTTTTTTTTTTTTTTTTGAAGATTAACTTTCATTAAAAACCGGCCAACTCTCAAAACGAGAGCCGCCACCAACTATTCACACATATACAAAGGGTAAGATTTCCAATCCTTCCATACAATACATTATTGTTAAACATAATAAAGTAGTGTCTAAAAAAACTAAGTTCACATCTTAAACTTGAAGTTTTCATTAATTGGTTTTAAACTTGAACTCTTTATTAATTATTTATTTAATGATTGTACTAAAGTATGATTTGTTGATCTTGTATAACCATATGCTTATCTCATATAAATTATTTTTTATTTAGGTAAAATAAATAAAAATTAAATAATGTAAAAAACATTATAAAAATTAAAAACCCTATTAAACTATCTAACATAAATGAACTTAAACAAAAACCTAACCGAACGTTCGTGAACATAAACGAACATGTTACCGAACGTTCACAAACATAAACGAACGAATGCGATCTTTGTTCATGTTCGTTCGTTTAACTAAATGAACAAATTTTTTTGTTCGTGTTCGTTCATTTATTAAGCGAACGAACACAAATTAACTTCCCACCAAACAGTTTGTGAACTGTTCGCTGAAAGTTTAGTTCGTTTACAACCCTACAAGCATGTATTGGCTGTATAATATAGACACTGTATTCAGTTCACTAGATCGATTAATAAATCACCTAACGTCAAAACAAGTTGTGAAAATTAATTAGAAAAAATTTATAATGTTGGTTAGGTCTGTAAACGAACCGAACGAACACGAACACATAATCAAACACATTTTTGTGTTCGTGTTCGTTAACAAATTTGTCGTGTTCGTGTTCGTTTATGTTCGTTCATTTAAAACTTAAACAAACAGTTCATTAGCATAAATGAACACAGATGATGAATATAAATAAACACAAATGAACATAAACGAACAAAAATGAACACAAACAAAACACGATAGTCAATACACCAAACATATAAAAGGGAATAAGAAATATGGTGTTGTTGTGTTGAATTACAATAGTCAATACACCAATCATATAAAAAGGAATAAGAAGGGAGTTAGGGCTATGAAGTATGAAGAGTGGCTCATAAGTGATATGGTGAGTTAGGGTTAAGTTTTTAGAGCATATGAGTTAAGATACTTAACAAAATGAAATAAATAATAAAAATAAAGTTAAGTTTAATTAAACGAACAAAAAATAAACAAACAGACATAAATGAACTAACATAAACGAACGTTCATGAACATAAATGAACGAACAGGACATGTGTTCATGTTCGTTCGTTTAATTAAACGAACAAAAAATTGTGTTCGTGTTCGTTCACTTATTTAAATAAACGAACATAAACGAAATTCCCGCTAAACGATTCATGAACAGTTTATAAACGTTCGGTTTGTTTACAAACCTAAATGTTGGTGGCACTCGAGCGTACTTGACCCATAAGGTGGGGACAATTTATTTATTTATTTTTTCTTCAAAACTTTTGAAAAGTAATTAACACTTTTTCTATGGATAGAAGTGGTCCACAAAAATTATTAGATCTTCAAATCTTGGCATATTTTACCTCTATATATACTCAATCTTATTTTATAGCATGTGGTGTTGGCCCATATCGCAAAACAACTGAGTCGAGAACACAAGGAATTGGAGAGCAACTCGGCTCTTCTTCTTTCAATTAACCAAAAGAACAAAAAATAGATGCCGATCACAATGAAACTGCTAATCTATTAATTATAATTTGAACAACATGGAAAAAAAGTTAAACTAACAATTAAAAACCCTTTTTTTTTTATAGAAAATTAGATTTTAATAACCTGAACTATTAATTATTGGTCGCTGACACACTGAACTACAAAATTGATCACAACCACACTGTACTTTCAACTTCTTGGCCTGTGTCACCCTCGGACTAACCATGGTTAGTTTTTTTGCTCACATGGCCATTTTTGCTGATGTGGCCTGTTTTGCTGATGTGGCCTGTTTTGCTGATGTGGCATGGTGACGTGGCCATTTTGTTGATGTGGCATGGTGACGTGGCCATTTCTGCTGATGTGGCATGGCCATGTCACAATGCCACATCAGCAAAAATGGTCATGTCAGCAAAAAAACTAACCATGGTTAGTTCGAGGGTGACAAAGGCCAATAAGTTGAAAGTACAGTGTGGTGGTGATTAAATTTGTAGTTTAGTGTGTTAGCAGCCAATAATCAATAGTTTAGGTTATTAAAATTCAATTTCCTTTTTTATTTAATTTCAAGATTAGTTCTTCATTTACCCTTAAATCTGAAATTGTACTCTAGTTGGCTTTGTTGCTTTTCTTCAATTCAATTGTGAATAAAAAAAACTTCCTTAACAGGTTCGTTATACTCTTGAATTCTTTCATTTGCTAGGAGAGCATTGGTGTTTGGAATTGAGTTGAGAAATTACCGACTTATTAGCTTTTTAAAAAAGCTAAACATTTTCTATTTTGGCTTTTTGATCTAGGTGGAAAAACTAGAAATTCTGGCTTTTGTTTTGACTTTTAACTTTTAAAATACAAATTACAGATCTACCCACCCACTCTTTACATTCGAGTACAATTCATTTGCATTTTTTTGATCATTTTACATAAATAAGATAAGCCAAACGCTTCTTAAAAACAACTTGTTAACTTGTTTTTTTACACCACAAAAGTTAATACAAACACCTTTTAAAAAGTTTCTTTTTCAAAAGTCATAAAGCAATAAACACTTTTATAACTAATTTAAGGGTAAATGAAGAACTAATGTAGGATCGACGAACGGGTCAACCGACAATCACGAGGTTTATATTTAGAGTGCGGAATCCTCTAAATATGTTCTAATAACCAAAACAACCAAGAAACAATGATATGCGAGTAATTAACACACACAAACGAGTCAAAAGATTAAAGATTTATCATTAAAATAGAGCTCGAGTGTTACAATGATCAAATCAGACTTCTCAGACCAGGGGAGGGTGTTTGGAGAGTGTGTGTGGCAAGAACTCATGATTAGGGTAATGATTGGGCCTATTTATACCTCCCGTACTCGTCCAGACTGTAACAGGCGAGTAGGATCCTATCCACCATGACAAACAGGTGATTACAAGGCTATCCACCATGGATAACATGTGATTAGGAGGCTATCCACCATGTACAACATGTGATTACAAGGCTATCCACCATGTAATGATTCCCTACTCGCCTGTTGGTCCCAAACACTCCCAAAACGCTTACAAACACTTCCAAACACCCTGTAACACGTCCAAACATCTAATATACTAGCCTAGGGAGATCATGCACTAACAGACTCCCCCTTGGACCTAGCTAGTATGATTACGAGCCATAAACCACTCGATTAACTTAGCCAACGACCTATAGAGACCTATCACTAGCTAGGGACATACAGATAATGCACTTACAGACTCCCCCTTGGACCTAGCTAGTGATTTACAGACTCAACCTATCATCTAGCTGGGGACACACAAGAAGTATATTTACAGACTCCTCGTTGGACCTAGCTGGTGATATATGGTCTTCGAGTCTTCAAGTCTTCATGTTCAGCATTCTTCAACTTAGGGTGACACCGCAGTGTATGACCTCTGAAGACATGAACATATCAACTGATTTGAGCTTTAGTCGTGGCTTCATAAGATCTCGTCTTGGTCGTCGATTTTCTTCGATAACTTGGGAGGAAACAAGAAATATCCGCTTTTAATGATTGACAATTCTTTGATTTGGACGAAGATCAATATCATATTCACTTTCATTTCTTGACTATCATCTTCTTCAGCTTCGATTGCTGGAGCTCTACCATGATCTGGTTTCTCTGAAGATGAAATATTAGGTTCTTGTTGTTCAGGTTTGTGCCTTGTTCAGCTTCAAGCCTAGTCGTTTGAATCATTATATGCACAGTCGTTGTGTTTGATCTTGCAGAAAAAATTAATAAAACTGCACACAAACTACAACTTGTATTAGATACGGCAAATAATCCGGACTCAATCAAATTCTTGAAGTTTATCATTTGATGAACTTTCAAGATTTGTCCATTGTGACCACCAATTTGAGAAACGAGTCATTCTCCCCCTAAACATTTAGATATTTTCAAAATTTCACCCTGAACTCTCACGATTGATAATTTGTGACCCTGAAAGTGATATTTGACCCTTGAATTTTGTAAAATTCAGATTTTATTTGTGTTTCGGCTTCGGATTTGAGATTCCAATTGAAGAATACTTGTATACCAACATCGGTCAATCAGAAATAAAGACAAAAGAAAAATCTTTTGGGTTTTTCAAGATAATCAAACGGAAATTAAAAATGCAGGAAATGTAAAAACTATTCACAAGCATATTTTTGTGAGTTTCATCTGTTAGGGAAACATATCAGTGTACGGACTATACTAGAACTCTTATGTGTTCAGTTTTAGTTCAAATAACTGATAAGCATCCTACAACAACTGCCAGTATTGTTGTCCACTTAAACCCAAAATCAAGTTTTATCGCTAGGCACTTTAGATACGTTAAGGTAATATTAAGACTGATTTAAGGTTTTCCCCGCACACGTGACATATTCCCGCGTCAAGGTATGCACAAAGCTTCCTCGTAACCGGTGAATAAGCTGTTGTCATCCGTATTTACAAGGAATGGACTCAATGGTGATCAGGTCTGCAAGAACGCTGAAACAGAGAGACCAGTGAGATCTAGACCAGGGTTCAAGTCAAATACCATATTTTTGATTTTTCACGGTACGAAGCTTTAGGTAATTGATTTGCTACCTTAGACCGATTCTCTTTGAGAATAGGGTTTTGGCATTTATGATCTTTTTGCTCTTTTAAGGATTCTCAGACGTCTCCTTATCAGAATTTATTCTATTTTTTTGTTTTCCTTTCTTTTCTTTGGGAATGGCAAAGAGGTGTCTCAGTTGTAGGCTGCGAACCAAAAGTACGTCACTTATGACATCCCATTTTTATTCTGAGAGACGTCCAATTCACCCCGGATGTACCAACCTCTTAAAGACCGGAAACCTTGGATTTTGGCATTCTATCAACGAGATTTAGGTTTTTAGACCATATGCCAACGCGACGTTAATCCACACAATTTTCAGTTGATTTAGGTTTATATCAACGTGCCGAGCTTCGAAATGATTTCCAGCCTACCAACACATCATTGTAGAGGCTACTTATCAGTTCCAATATTTTTAAGATGATAAGAGTCCATACAGTCCAACTGATGGGTTGATATCATCTTCCCTATTTCACCAAAGAAACTCATTTTTGCAATTTTTTTAATTTTTTTAATTTTTAATTTTCTCATCATCATTTTTTATTTTTGAAATTTTCTGATGTTTTTGTATTTTTTTGATTTTCTCCCCCTAAAAATCTAAAAAATTGCGAAAGGATAATATTTTTGGATTTTTCTGATTTTTGAAGAAAAGTATTTCAAAAATGATTTTCCGATGTGGTTTACTCAGATTTTCCCAAAATGCCCTCTACCTTTCAAAGACAGTCAATTTTAAATTTGTCAAATGATTTGGTAAAATTTTTGGCAATTCGGTAGTCAGTGTGGACATAAATAATCACTGGATCCTTAGTGATTGTTATGGAAGTTACACTATTAATAAGAAGATGGAGGTGATAAGAAAATGCAAACCGTAGTCAAGCATGTGTGTTGGAGTATCCAAAGACAAACCTGGAAATAGCAGCTCAATGCAGTTATCTGATTCGGCTTCGCAGGTTGCAGGAAACACATGTGACGACCTCCCAAGAATTGATATCCACCCGTTGCGGATCCAGCTTCAATATTGTAACCACCATTGATAAATTCTCTAAAGTCAACGAGATCCAGCTTATCACCATTAGGGTACCATAGACCTTTGGTCGGTAACCCTTTAGATAATGAAGGAACCGTTCTGCAGCAATCACCCAGTCCACTCTTATTCATTACTAACATCCGTTGTTAAGTCGAAACACTAGGTCTAGAATTATTCTCATCGAGCATTTTCTCTTCTTTCTTCTTCTTCGATAACAAATCCCCTCCTTGATTGTCTAAGGTTACATATCCTCCAAAGATATTATGATCAATTTACTAGAGCGATATGACACCTATTTTGTGCTAAGATGCTCCACTGTCAACAATCAAATGACTGCTGATAGTTCCTCCTGGAACACCCTGCACACTGCTTCAAAGATTAGTTCTGGAGGGGGACCCAGGCCTTAACCATCTCTAGTCGGCCTAGGTCATCAATCATAGGCAGCTCCATCCATCTACCATGAGGGGTAGGTGTTTTCTCATCAACAACAGTTGATGTAGATGGTGCTAATGAAGCAAATAAACTCACAAATGGTGCTTCAGCTGCTTTTGGCTTCCAAATCTGGTAATGCTTAGCCTTTACAGGTCTTTGCTTGGCAGATTTGGGTGGTACGTGAGACTTCACCTTTGGGTCAGCCGGTGGCTTTGCCCTTTGGTTAGTCTTTGGACCTGCTTTTGGGCTTCCCTTGGGTTTTGCAACCTTGGGTTGGGCCATTGAGCTCGATTTCTGGTCAGCTTTAGGCTTTGCACTATCAACAACAACCTTTTGTTTCTTTTTAACAGTCTTTTGTGTCACCTGAACATTCTGTTTAACTTGTTGTTTAGGTGACCCGTATCTTTGGTTGTTGTATTTTGGAGTTTCAAATGTTTTGCCCTTTAATTTTCTTAGATAGGGACAATTAGCAATCAAGTGTCCAACCTTGTTACATTCATAGCATGACCTCCACTCCTCATAGTACTGAGGTTCATACCGTGATTGTCTCGAGCTAATCTGAGAATATCTAGGGCTACAGCTTCCTTGAGAGCTTTTGAATCGAGAGGTACTTGGATATGAATCATGATCAGATGATCTTGGTGAAAAATTTCTTTGATGATTTTGAAGATAATGTCTTATCTGATCAGTACCTTTCGATTTGATGAGCTTAAGTTCATTGATCTTGGGACCCTTTTGATTTTTCCCAGACCGATTCTTATGATTCACATGTTTGGTGGGTTTGTGTTCAACATGTTTCTTCCGATCAATGATTTTTCTGATCTGGGCTTCAGTAACTGGTACTTCCTCAAAAATATATTTAATCAAGGATTGATCCACATTCTTAATGGGAAACTCTTTATCAGAAAACAATTTGTCAGATCCCACCAACATGTACAGCCCTTCCGTGCCTTCAGCAAACTGAAAGTGCTTCTTTTCCGGTTCAGGTTCACACAAAATGTGATTTTTAATAGAGCTATGTAAACCTGATTGAGCCTTCTCAGTTTCCTGGGATTCTTTATTAGAATCCTCAAGGTCTGCCTCCGATAAGGCCTTTGGTTTCAATTTCACTTTCCGTCTATTTACAGAACGTTTATTGTAACCAAGTCCTTGATTTTCTTTTTGCCGACACTGGTTTTTAAGATCAACATCATTTTTACTTAGCACAAACTTTGCAAACTGAAAACCATTTAGCTTATATTGGGCTCTTTCATAATCAGATTTTGTTTGCGCTAATTCTTTCTTTATTTCCTCAAGAGTTTTAGAAAGCTCCGAATTTTTTTTCATTAAAATTTCATTTAAGTTTTTAAACTCCATTTCATTTGCTCTCAAAACTTCATTGATGGTTATGCAATTAGCTAGATCGCAAGTAAGGGTCTGTTGGTTTTCAGGCAGCCTTTCAATCGTACTTTGGAGTTCGGAACAGTTAGAACAGACAAACCTGGAAGATCCTTGTGCAATAGGGTCAGTTCCATGCTTGATTTGAACTCCAACTTCTGGATTTTGATCATCAGCATCTTCCTCTTCTGATTCACTCCTTTCAGAAGTTGAACAATTTGCATTAGTTCTGTTGATTTCTTCAAAACTTCGTTCAGGATCTTGTTCACTGGATGATGATTCACTATCTGCATCTGTACTCTCTTATGAGATTTGAGCACTCTCTAACACTTCTCCCGATTCCACAGTCTCTACTCATTGAGCAAAACACGCAATTTCCCTATTATCACCTCCCATGAGTTGTGTCTTCTGGTCAAAGCCTTTCTCAGTATGCATAGTAAGTACACCGCAGCATCCGTGTTTGCTGAGACAGAGTGAATTGCAGGAGTAACCAAAACCACAACTGTTTCTTGATTGTTTTGAACATTGTTAAGTTGTCTGGTTTGATTCGGTTGACTTTGACTAGCATCTGACGTTGATTTCCTCTCCAGATGGGCCCACGGATTACATCCAGAACTCCCCTGTTGTTGTCGTTGTTGGGCCGGTTGGGTGTTCATTGAAGACGCGGATGCCCATGGTTTGGTTGCATTTGCCATTATGAAAGCCTTGTGAAAAAGTCAACTCTTGGTCAACAAAAGTCAAACTTTGGTCAAAGGCGGTTAACACCTATTTTTTAAGTCAAACTTGGTCAACGAAAGTCAACTTTGGTCAACGCGAGTCAAACTTAGGTCAATTTTAGGTTCATCACGTTATAGGTGATTGGGAATTGTAAATGCTAGTTTATATGTGGTTGGGAATTGTAAATGCTAGTTTATAGGTGATTGGGATCCTAATCACTAGTTTTTACACGTGATTGGTGTAAATGCTAGTGAACAGTTGAGCGATTACGAGTTTGGGGGTGATTAGGATTCAACACGTGATTAGAAGCTATGCCACATGTAGTTATAGGCGATTGGCTTCTAATCACTAGTAGTAACAGGCGATTGGTGGCCAATTGCATGTAGTTTCAGGCGATTGGTGGCCAATTGCTAGTAGGTAGGGGCGATTGGGGCTAATTGCTAGTAACAAGTGGTGATTGGGCTAATTTCACAATAAGTTCATGTGATTAGGGTTGCTAATCGCCTGATCTGATCTGCAAGTTCACTTTTACTCAAAAACTACCATTTTTGCTTCAAAATCTTATCCAAAACAATGTGTTTAATCCCCAAATGATTAGAAAAGTTTCCAAAACAGTTTTAGAACAAAACCTAATAAAAAACACACGTTTTCATCCGTAAAAACACACTAAGAATTTGAAAATATGGGTTTTTTTTTTATGAAAAACTCAAAGTTTCAAAGTTCAAACAGGTTTTTGGATAAAAATCACAACTTTCACACAAAACCAACATGTTTTTACTCGTTTTTGTTATCAAAACGCTCGTGATAAGAGCCTCGGCTCTGATACCACTTGTAGGATCGACGAACGGGTCAACCGACAATCACGAGGTTTATATTCAGAGTGCGGAATCCTCTAAATATGTTCCAATAACAAAAACAACAAAGAAACAATGATATGCGAGTAATTAACACACACAAACGAGTCAAAAGATTAAAGATTTATCATTAAAACAGAGCTCGAGTGTTACAATGATCAAATCAGACTTCTTAGACCAGGGGAGGGTGTTTGGAGAGTGTGTGTGGCAAGAACTCATGATTAGGGTAATGATTGGGCCTATTTATACCTCCCGTACTCGTCCAGACTGTAACAGGCGAGTAGGATCCTATCCACCATGATAAACAGGTGATTACAAGGCTATCCACCATGTATAACATGTGATTAAGAGGCTATCCACCATGTACAACATGTGATTACAAGGCTATCCACCATGTATAACATGCGAGTAGGAGGCTATCCACCATGTACAACATGTGATTACAAGGCTATCCACCATGTAATGATTCCCTACTCGCCTGTTGGTCCCAAACAATCCCAAAACGCTTACAAACACTTCCAAACATCTAATATACTAGCATAGGGACATCATGCACTAACAGACTTCCCCTTGGACCTAGCTAGTATGATTACGAGCCATAAACCACTCGATTAACTTAGCCAACGACCTATAGAGACCTATCACTAGCTAGGGACATACAAATAATGCACTTACAACTAACCTTGAAATTAAATGAAAAATTGAGTCCCTAACTTTATCACTGTTGTAACATTTTAAATTCTTCCTTCTTTCTTAGACCATACGGTGTGGAGCCAGCATACACCGCCCCCAATGCCGGCAACGGCATGCTCATCAAATTCTTGCCGGATATGATGGGTCATTTGATTGGTGTTTTGGTTTTTCTTTTTTTTAAATGGAGGGATGATGCTCCTACCCCACGCTGATGTGGCATCTGAAGTGGAGGACCATCATGGATGATGAGTCTCCTCCACACCCTATAGTTTTACCATTCATTAGTTTTTTTTTTTTTTCAGGCTTCACCCCGTTAATGTTGAATAGACTATCATTATTCCATCTTCGATTCCCCCTTTCTCATCCTCTACCACGTATGTCCTTGATAGTTTTCAACTTATTTTTCATCTTGGGTGAACAAGAGTCTATCTTGGATTGACCTTCTATTAATCATGGTCTTCCTGAACTTATTTGTCTCCTCATATGTCTTCAATCACTTTGACCACCTCTGTGAATGTTAACTTTTCTATTTTTGCAAATTGTTCAAGCAAGGATACAAGAGTCAAACAATTATCAGCCATTTATAATATGAAATTATTTGGTTACATAATCGAATTTTTATTTTAGTGTGAATATAATTCTGATGAAAACTTCCTCATCTCTTGGCCCATCTACTTAAGGAAGGTTGCTATAAGTTCTAGGAACCACAAAATAAACAAGCAATGCATCATTTCACCTGGAATACCTAAAATTATGTAGTGTTGCATTTCCTTTTTCAATAATATTAGTAGTTAGCTATTTACTAATCCTAACTACCAAAGAAACTGACTAGTTGCATTGTATGATCAAAATTATTATGTTTGCTCTCATTTCTTTCATGTCTCGCCATTTTGCCAGGATAGTTTTCGGGCAAGGTTACAAGTTGTGAGAGCAGCGGTGATATTTCTTGACGGTATGCTACGTTTGTAAATCATGCAATTTTTTTTTACTTGATAAATATATTTTACTAGTTTTTATCCCGGGAGCGTCCCAGGTTGAAATATCTAATATGACATAATAAAATATATTATTATTATTATTATTATTATTATTATTATTATTTTAAACAAATCTCTGCCATAAGTTATCATATTTAAATATTAAAAAAATGAATCTCTACGCCGGGGTATAAATCTAGTGCCATTACAAACGAATTCGGAAGTTTGTAATCGATCATTCTAAAAAGAACTAACATGAAATAAGAAAAAAAAGTTAATTATTGAAATATCGAACGCATTAGTCTAAGGTTATGTGATGCGTTAAAAAATTCATGGGTATATGATCGGGTATATAGTTCGGGTATTTGGGTATGTTGTTTCGGGTAATCGGGTCGGGTATCACCTAATCCCAGACCCGACCCAAACACATTTTTTTTAAACTAATCCCAAACCCGACACAATATCTGTCGGGTTACAAAAAATAGTCATTTTCTTCTCTGTTTTTATATAGCACTATGGTACTCGTTGGAAAGATAATAAAACGCTCGTTAATTTGGTGTAATTTTTTTCTTTAAAAAATCTCGTATATAAAAGATATTAACGTTTAAAAGTTATGGGAGGAAACATGAGAGAAAACATAATAAA
This sequence comes from Ambrosia trifida, assembly GCA_028751855.1. Lineage (NCBI taxonomy): Eukaryota > Viridiplantae > Streptophyta > Magnoliopsida > Asterales > Asteraceae > Ambrosia > Ambrosia trifida. Next base: position 13,580,338 of record CM054127.1, on the reverse strand, counting down.
GTTTTAATATTTAGATTTAGTAGATTAGCTATTTAATAGATTAGGTTAAAGATTATGATAGATTAGCTTAAATCATATTTATTTCTTTTTTTTAAATTGGTTTACACTTGTCACATCACATCTTATGTGGCATCTCTCAAAAGAGAGATTGCATAAGAGTATGACATATAGGATTAATCCCTTTGCAATATATATATATATATATATATATATATATATATAGATTGTAGAAATTGGTCAAGGCTTTTTTCAAAATATTGAACACGTGATCAAATTACCGAACTTACACAATGACAAACATGGTAGTTTACATCTCTATATATACGACCAGGGCCGGCTCAATCATTTTAGGGGCCTAAAAAAAAAAATAAAAACTTGGGGCCCTTTCTCAAATTTCAGGTTAAATACACTACTGAAAAACCTTTCATTGTTCAAGGCTATGGCTTTGATTCCCTCCCCCTTTACGGTCTGAGTGGTAATTCCTAAGTTTCTATTGGTTTCTGGAGTCCAAGCTCAAATAACAAAGTGAAAATACATATAATAGAAAAAAAACATTAGGGCCCTTAAAGAATGGAGGCCTAAAGCAAGTGCTTGTTTTCACTAACCCAAGAGCCGACACTGTATACGACTTGCTTAGTTTGACATTTTGTAATTACAATCGACACTTTCCAAAAGTTGTTTTCGATAATCTAGCCTGATACTTGATCTTGATCTTGCTTTCACTTAATGCATTTAACCTGAAAGTATATGATTAACAAATTTGTGAACGCTAAATGATAATACATAATAACCTACATAATCATGTTTAAAACCCAAGACATCAAATTTACAATAACAATAACCGTACACAATAAATCCCACAAAATAGCATTAAGCTATTGGGGGTGTTTAGGGATGGTGAGATGTAAATAATCCTTACCTTTATCCAGAGGCAGCTTCCAGAGAAACCCTCGGATCCACAAACAAGCAAACAAACATAGATAAAAACTGTAGACACCAAAGCCACTAGTAATAAAAACAAGTAATGGGTAGTAACATAGTAAACACGAAACACATGAAATCATAGAGCAACAAGTGAACATAAATACAGAAACACATTTACATGTATATCTGATACAAACACCTCAAAGAAAAGCAGCGTACGAAAAATCGAGGCCTCTAAGACACATAGCTACCCTCTCCTAGAAGTCTTTAAACTTAGTCTTACGTTTCCACAAACTCCTATCCTGGACCATGTTGTTAGATAGGTGCAACTCTATCAAATCCTTTCTAATTATCTCATCCTAAGCCAACTTCAGTCTACCTCTACTCACCTTCCCCTCCACAGTCAAGGTTTCCACCTCTCTATCTGGTGTTGTCGTCTGTCTCCTCTTCACGTATACGTTACTATACTCCCATCCTTTACCTTATCTGAAATACTAGCTACCCCTAATTATTCCATAAAACCTCATTTCTTATTCAGTCTAGGTGTCTAACCTTGTGTTCTTGCACATCCACCGTACCTTCCTTATCTTGGCTACTTCCATCTTGCGAGTTTGTATCGTCTTGATGGCCAGCAATGCCCTAGGGGCGAATGGCTTACAAGGCACGAATGGGAGGGCCGAATAGGTATTCACCTATTTGCCTAATACACTACACAAATGGCAAGGTCATTCGTATATCATCAGGCATTCGCCCATTATAATTACCATGTTGCGCCTTAGTTAAACGAGCTACAAAAAACTAGAACAACGTACAAACACCTATACAAGGCTAGGGACATCATAATAAACATGTACTAACAGAAATACTTAGGGCACCCACAATGGGACGTTTGGAGTTTTGAGTATGGAATTCCATACGGGCAAACCGGACGTAGAATCCATTGTAGGGAGTTGTCTAGTGGGGTGGTGGGTCCCATCTAATGTTGTTTCAATAAATTAAAAAATACAATAAAAAATAAATAAATAAAAAAATAAAAGTTTTTTCGTGTTTTTTGGTTAAAAAAATATACAATAACCTAATTAAACTATTACACAAACCTAATTAAAAATATTACACTGTTTCACAAAGCTAATTAAAAATATTACATAAGCCTAAATTACGTATTACACAAACCTAAATTAAAAATAGGGAAATTGGATTTAAATACTCCAATACTCCCAACTTTACACTTTGTTTGTTATGTCACCACTAAACTAACCAAACACTAACTCCGTTAGTTTTTTTGATAACGTGACATTTTTTGCCTAAGTGGCAACATGACATTTTTTCTTACATGGGATGCTGACATCAGCATGCCACATAGGCAGAAAATGCCACGTCATCGAAAAACTAACGGAGTTAATGTTTGGTTAGTTTGGGGTGACATAACAAACAAAGTGTAAAGTTGGAAGTATTGGTGGTCAAAGTGATAGTTTGGAGTGATATCGGCCAACGAGCAATAGTTTGGAGTATTTAAATCCAATTTCTCTTAAAAATATTACACAAACCTAATTAAAACATTACTTAATCATAACTAAACATAAAATAGGTCGTAATTAAACACACCACTTCGTAGTTGATCAAATTGTAGTTACGCCATGTTGTAGTCATACACCAAGTTCAAGTCCTCATCTGTAAGAGGATTTGGATCCTCATCTGCCGGAGGAAAAGGGTGTTCAAATGAAGGCTTTGAAGGTGGTGGAATGTAGACTGGTTGAGGAGGAGTGTAGATTGACTGAGGAGGAGGGTAGAAAGGCGAAAGGTTTGAAGGTGGTGGAGTGCAGCCTGGTTGAGGAAGGGTGTAGACTGGTTGAGGAAGAGTGTGGACTTGTTGAGGAGAAGGCTAGAAAGGTGGAGGGTTGACGGAACACAGTCTGAACAGTAACCATTTGAAAAATAGTTGTTTGAACAGTGACCGTTTGAAAAATAGTTGTTTGAACGGTGACCGTTTGAAAAAGAGGCGTTTGAAAAAATAAATATAAATAAATAAATAACAAATATTTTTTTATTTTCTTTAAAAAATAATAAATATATTATTTAATAAATAACAATAATATTATTATTTATTAATTAAATCAATTAAAATATAGAGTATATAGGTGAACGTTTGGATTGGTTTATTGTTGTAGGAAAAAGTAGGTTTGGAATGGTTGTTATTTGAAATGACGTGGAATGATGATGTGGCAGGTTTGGAATTTTGGACGGATAAACCATTATGGATTGACACCAAATTTCCACTCTAATTTATGCAAAATTAGCTCATTTTTCTTGGTTACACACTCTGCCATAGACATCTCTAACTCAAACACAAAGTCACATTAGTAATCATATGTATCTCCCTTAAAGCAAGGACAATTTTCAAGTACCCTTGAGTATGTAATATAAATCTTGTTCAAACCTAATCACATTATATAATGAAATTTGTTTATTTATTTGGTTATGGGTTTTATTTTTCTATTGAATTCAGGATATTACACTCGAATATGCATATTTAAAGTTGTATAATGGAAAAAACTAAATAGAAATGAAATCAAGCCTGTTTATATGAACTACTAAGAAAGTATAGTAGTTCTGTTTTTGTCTCTACATTTGGAAATTTGATTACAATATACATGTGTAACTTGTATATATTTGATTAGGATGTTTTCGTTTATAAAAATTTAGTCATTGTTTGTCCACAGTTACTCATCATAATGGACACCACCCTCCAGAAGATGCACACGTTGTCAATTTACATAACGATCCAGATAAACTTGCATCCATGGTTCAACACTATGATGTGAAAGCCTTAGGATCCCATGGTGGAATCAATGGAGTTGCGAAAGCGCTTAAAGTAAACATAGACGAAGGAGTCAAGTCAACGGAATTGACTACTAGACAAGAAACTTATGGTGTCAACAAATACACCGAAAAACCTTCTAAAAGCTTTTTCATGTTTGTATGGGAAGCTCTTCATGATCTAACCCTGATCATCCTTATAGTTTGTGCTGTGGTATCAATAGGTGTCGGGCTCGCCACTGAAGGCTTTCCAGATGGACTATATGATGGGTTAGGAATCTTATTAAGTATTTTGTTGGTAGTTACTGTTACTGCTGTGAGTGACTACAAACAATCTTTACAGTTTAGGGATTTGGACAAAGAGAAGAAAAAGATTTCATGTCAAGTAACGAGAGACGGGCTGCGAAAAAAGGTTTCCATTTATGATTTAGTTGTTGGAGACATTGTTCATTTGTCTATTGGTGACCAAGTTCCTGCTGATGGGATATTTATATCTGGATACAACTTGTTAATTGATGAATCTAGTTTAACTGGTGAAAGCGACGCTGTGCATATAGACGAAAAGAAACCGTTTGTTCTTAGTGGGACCAAAGTGCAAGATGGCTCAGCTAAAATGCTTGTTGCAGCCGTTGGTATGAGAACCGAATGGGGAAAACTGATGGAAACTTTAAGTGATGAAGGAGAAAACGAGACTCCGTTGCAAGTGAAGTTAAACGGTGTGGCTACAATTATTGGTAAGATCGGGTTAATATTCGCAGTGTTGACTTTTATTGTGTTGACTGTGAGGTTTCTTGTGGAAAAAGCGATCCGAAATGAGTTTTCTAGCTGGACATCAAGTGACGCGTTGAGTATGCTAGACTATTTTGCTACTGCGGTTACAATTATCGTTGTTGCAGTACCGGAAGGACTACCGTTAGCTGTCACGTTAAGCCTTGCATTTGCAATGAAGAAATTGATGGATGATAAAGCGCTCGTTAGACATTTATCTGCTTGTGAAACAATGGGCTCTTCTACTTGCATATGCACAGATAAAACCGGAACTTTAACAACGAATCATATGGTGGTTGATAAAATATGGGTAGCGGGTCAAACAAAAGATGTTAAAGAACCCTCAGAGTTACTTGAAAATGTGTCAACGGTTCTCCTGCAGTGTATATTTGAATGTACAGGCTCTGAAGTGGTCAAAGATGCAAATGGTCAAACTTCTATATTGGGCACTCCAACGGAATCCGCAATATTGGAATATGGTTTGCGTTTGGGTGGCGATTTTGGTGCCGTACGTAGTGAGATTAAACTACTAAAAATGGAACCTTTTAACTCTAAGAAAAAGAGCATGTCTGTTATTACACGTCTACCTAGTGGGCAAATACGCGCATTTTGCAAAGGTGCATCAGAAATAGTATTAGGACTGTGTGATAAGATCATAGATGACAGTGGAGAACCTGTTGAACTGTCTGAAGAGAAAGCAAAAGTTATTACAAATGTGATTAAAGAGTTTGCAGATAAGGCTTTAAGAACTCTTTGTTTGGCGTATATTGATGTGGAAGGCGAGTTTGATATGCAAAAAGATATACCTGCTCTTGGGTATACTTTGATCGCGGTTGTGGGTATTAAGGATCCACTTAGACCAGGGGTAAAAGAAGCGGTTGAAACATGTTTAGCGGCTGGTGTTACTGTGCGTATGGTTACGGGTGATAATATCAACACAGCTAGAGCCATTGCAAAGGAATGTGGTATACTAACATACGGTGTTGCCATCGAAGGACCTGATTTCAGAAACAAAACTGATGCAGAAAAGCGTGAAATTGCACCAAAAATTCAGGTACAACATGAATAAAGGGGGGGGGGGGGGGGGTAGTAGGTCAGCCCAATGCAGCCAGCTAACCGCCTATGCGGATTTTTAACTGATTTTCCATGGATGCAGGTCATGGCTAGATCATCACCAACTGACAAATTGGAGCTTGTGAAAAACTTGAGGGCTTTATCAGAGGTAGTAGCAGTTACTGGCGATGGGACAAACGACGCTCCAGCTTTGCATGAATCGGATATTGGATTCGCGATGGGAATAGCAGGAACAGAGGTTGGTATATCATATTATTCTGCTTCACATAATTCAGATATTGTATTCGGAGTCTGGTAACACCACTGGCCTGTCATATATCCATAGGTTGCTAAAGAACAAGCCGATGTCATTGTCATGGATGATGATTTTGCAACGATTGTTAAAGTCGCCAAATGGGGACGTGCAGTTTACATAAACATTCAAAAGTTTGTTCAGTTTCAGTTGACGGTTAATATAGTTGCTCTGATGATCAACTTTGTTTCTGCATGCATCACAGGTGCGTTATTCGATTCGTTTACAATAAACATGCCAGGCATATTAATTCACCCGAAACACTGTGTCCAAACTTTAAAACGTCAAATATGATACAAAAGCTATATAATGTTGATAATAATACGTATTGATGATTTAATGTTTATCTTCGCCTTTTTTTCTTGTGTTCTTCAGGGTCTGCTCCCCTCACTGCTGTGCAGTTGCTATGGGTGAACCTGATCATGGACACTTTGGGTGCGTTAGCGCTGGCCACTGAACCACCAAATGACGGCTTGATGAATAGACCGCCAGTTAAGAGAACCGAAAATTTCATAACAAAGACCATGTGGAGGAATATCATTGGCCAAAGTGTTTACCAAATGGCTGTCCTATTTGTCTTGAATTTTGCTGGGAAACCGATTTTGAATTTGCATGGAGACAATGCAACTGCCATCCTCAATACATTCATATTCAACACCTTTGTCTTCTGCCAGGTATAATTTTAAAAACTAACTTGAAAACAAATAAGAACTAAGGGTGGCAATTTAAATGGTCGATTTGCCAACACTTTCATGACTTGATCACAACTAGGACTGGCAAATTAGACATGAACACGATAACCTGACACGAACCTACACGATTTTAACAGGTTTCGTGTTTGGCCTTAACATGTTTCGTGTCTAAAACAGGTCGACACGTTAAGACCTGTTTATTTTCGTGTCGTGTTCGTGTTTACATGTTTCGTGTTCGTGTCTTAACAGGTCTTATCGTGTCTTATCGTGTTTCTTATCGTGTCTTGTCGTGTCTTATCGTGTCTTGTCGTGTCTTGTCGTGTCTTATCGTGCCTTGTCGTGTTAACCAGTTTTACTAGGTGTTCCTTATTGTGTCTTATCGTGTTAACCTGTTATGCACAGGTTTGTGTTCGTGTTTGAAAAAAATGACAATATTAGATTTCGTGTCGTGTTCGTGTTTACAGGTGTCGTGTTCGTGTCTTAACAGGTTCATTTAACCTGTTATGCCAGCCCTAATCACAACCCGTTTGACTCATTTATCTAATAGGTTAAACTAGCTTATATTAATGTTTAAAACTAAAAAATTATATAGATAATAGATCAAAATTGTTGATATATATGAAGTATATTCAAATATAAAATCTTCATAAATTGCTCTATTAAATTATTGTTCTAACATTAAGATAGTTTATAGTCATCTTGTTAACTAATCATTTAAAAAAAATCCAAAATTGCTAAATATATTTTTTTACAAAAGTTCCCTTTTGACACGCAAACGTCCTTTTGTAGGTATTTAACGAAATAAACAGCCGTGATATCGACAAAATAAACATTTTCCGAGGGATGTTGAGCAGTTGGATATTCATCGGTGTCATGTTCTCGACTGTTGTTTTCCAAATCATCATAGTGGAGTTTCTTGGCACTTTTGCAAGCACTGTGCCCCTAGACCGGGAACTGTGGCTACTCAGCATCGGAATAGGATTTGTGAGCATGCCAATTGCAGTTGTTTTGAAGTGCATTCCTGTTGAAAAGCAGCCACATGATGGTTATGAGAGCCTCCCTGGTGGCCCAGAAAGTGTTTGAAATGCCAAAGAGAACATATATGACACTACTTTAATTTTGTCAAGCCTTGAAAATGTAACTTTTGTATTATTGTCTATGTAGGTGGTAGCAATGTTTTTTGATCACTACATTGCACTTAACACAATGGCGTTTGGATAGACGTGAGAGAGAATTAAAAAAAATCGACACAGGTTGGACGGTCGATTATGCTGCATCAACCGTTCATTGTTTGTCTATACTTATTCAGATTTTGTACTGTTTGTAATAAGCTGAAAAACGGTTGACACCAATCTCAAGTATGGAAAAAAAGAAAATGAACAAATGTACCATTTGAATAATAAATGAGAAAGGTGACCATTGCTTATAAATACATTTTTCCCTACCATAGGGAAAAAACGCAATCCTTTCTGATTTCTCTTCGACTTTTAATAAATGTTAGTTCTCTGTTATATACTAATTAAAGCTTATGTGGGTTTTAATAAGAGTTAATTGCAGTTTTCGTCTATGTGGTTTGCCCAAACTAACAGGTTCAGCACGAGTACAACACTCTGAGCACCTGTGGTTTGTCTAGCTAATTATGTCCCTCCTGTTAACGGCCGTTCATGTTGCCGTTAGTCCACGTGCACCTCACGTGAGGGGTATTTTGGTCAATTTGGCTCGTTTATAACGTTATAAAGTGTTTCTTCTTCCCCATTGTGATCTTGATAGGTTTACGGAGAAAACCTACAAACTCCCAAGAATTAGACAAGAATAGAGACACTCGTTTGGAGCAATTTTTTATATTTCATTCATAATCAAACACTTAAACAAGCTTTGCCTATTTATAGACTTACATAAACAATGGAAATAAACTATCAAAACACATAAAGGAAGCAGTAAAGAAAATATGCAGGAAACATGTAGCATATTGTGTTGTGTGATTTTTGACATGGTAACGTGGGATGTTGGGCAACGTGGGGTGACCAAGTTGTTGCACGTATCATTCTCATGCACTTGAAAACGTCCTTGTCCTCAAGGACAGAATGTCAGCGCCAAGGTGGTCGCCATTTGAGTCTTCCATCGGTGTTCGGTTTAGTCTTAATGGGATGCCACGGTGGTCGCTATTCATGTCGTGCGGTGGCGTTTGGGCCAGTCACCACATAGCTCCATGGAGGTTGCCACGGTATAGCGGTTGCATAGTCAGTCTAGGTTTCGTGGATTGTTTTTATTTGCTCAAAACCATGGATAAGGCACCTATGAGCATTTAACTGACATGAACACTGAATGGCCTTCTCTTTGATGTTGGCTAGTGCAGGTGGAATATCATTTGTTTGTTTCTTGAAAACGACCTCATAAAAACAGGGGATGCATTTTCTTTTATGGTTGCAATGAAATCTTGAAAGACTAGGCAGTGGTGAGGGACTCGGTTATGGTTAGAATTTTGATAGATAGATGGAGGTAGCGGTAGTGGAAACGATGCCGAGAATAGTGGGGTTTTCGGTACCGGAAGGAGGGCTGTTGCGGGTGGTTGTCGAGTGGGTAACGGAGGTGTATCGGTATATTTGGTGATGGTAGCAGTGGTGGTATGGAAGCGACGAAGCATTGCAACAGTGAAATACTTCCAAGTGAGGCATTCATCTCCTCGATACCATGAATTGAACCAATAAAAAGATTCTTCATCAAAGTACTCAACAACATAGGCAAACCGATCTTCCTCATAAATTACGTACGAAGAAAAGAACCGTTCAACCTCATGAAGCCATTGGGCCTGATTGAGACCAGTGAAGCGATATAGAATAGTGGAGTCATTGATCAGTTCTTCCAAAGCCATGGAGGCTTAGGCTCAATGAAAGCACCAATTGATAGGTTTACGGAGAAAACCTACAAACTCCCAAGAATTAGACAAGAATAGAGACACTCGTTTGGAGAAATTTTTTATATTTCATTCAAAATTAAACACTTAAACAAGCTTTGCCTATTTATAGGCTTACATAAACAATGGAAATAAACTATCAAAACACATAAAGGAAGCAGTAAAGAAAATATGCAGGAAACATTATGCCCATGTAGCATATTGTGTTGTGTGATCTTTGACATGGTAACGTGGGATGTTGGGCAACGTGGGGTGACCAAATTGTTGCACGTATCAGATCTTAAAACCCTAAATTGCAAATCCAATGCCGAATTCGAGCCCTAGAAGATCACCAATGTCAAATTCGGGCTCCAATTGGTGTTCTAATCATCGACGAAATGAAACTTAGAGTGATGTTCCTCCAATTTGCAAATTTGGGTCTGAAACACAGGGACGAACATCATGGACTGAAGCAAACCTTGATCAAAGGTTTCATTGTTGTGTAAGTGGATGTGGTTTTGTCTCATGGGCAGAGGGTCCAATCAATGAAAGGAATACCAAGGTCATCAACGGATTACTCAAAAGTTTGAACAAACAACAAGATTTAGCAAAAGCAAGAGGTTTTGAAGCAAGGAAGCTGAGGATTATGCTTGCTTTTAGTTGGTTTTTGTTTGTGTTGTACTTCGTTTATAGTTGATTAATGTAGCTGTCTATATGCCTTGAAAACTGTAATAAGTTTGATTTTGAATGAAAATGATGTTGTTTCTTAAACATTACATACATTTTAATGATGCTACGTTGATAGCAAGTTGTTACATTGAGATGTATCATTTCCAGTGACAATAGTCATCAGAGCATGAATTACACCGATGCTCATCTTCATATGGATCATGGTAGTAGTCCTCCTCATCTTCATATGTATAATCCCAGGCTTTTTTCAAAACCTTAAGATCATAATCGTCGTATGGATTAGATTCTTCCTCATCCTTTTCTGTCTTTGCTTGTTGATCATCTTGTGGCTGTTGTTGATTATGAATCACTAGATCTGCAATAAACTGATGAAACTGCACATCTTGATCATCAGCAGCATCTTGTGGCTGTGGCTGTTGATCTTGATCATGTGCAACATCTTGTGGCTGTGGATCTTGATCATCAGTCACATGTTCCTGGTGTCTGTGTTTAGTTTTAAGACTTTTGTTTTTTATCCATCTTACTAATTCGATTGTGTGATATTTTGATGCTTTTTTGTTCTCTATTTATACTCAATATGACCATTATACAGGGTATATTTTGGACCGTTACAAGAGCAAATGACCGTTAAACATGACATTAAAAACTGCAAACAATGACCCAGTTGTTTAGTTGACCCATTTGGCTTAAATAAGTCAAACTACATACATTTATGCTTATTTGACCCATTTGACTGTCAATGAAACTGCCAATTAGACTGCACATTCATGAAACAAACAACATTATTTATGCTTGTTTTACCCAATGAAATTGTCAAGGAAACTGCACATTCATACCCTGTATATTCATGTTTATTTGACCCATTTGACTGAAGCTGCACAAACTGCACATGCCTGTGCTTATTTGACCCATTAACCTGTGAATATTTGACCCATTAACCCAAAGTGAAACTGTACATTCATGCTTATTTGACCCATTAATCCAATCAAACTTTACATTCTTGCTTATTTGACCCATTAACCCAATCAAACTGCACATTCATGCTTATTTGACCCATTAACCCAATAAAACTGCACATTAACAAAAACATTCAACTGCACATTCATTAACCTGCAATATAACATACACATTAAAACTCTATTATAAACTGCAACTATTAGACATTCAAAATGAACATTCAAATTGCAATATAACACATAAACTTGACAGTACCATAATTCAACAACAAAACATGATTGTTCACACAAACATTGTTCACCCACACATCAAGATGACAACTAAACATTGTTCACCATCAAAAAACATCATCAGAATTAAAGTTTACAATATTAAAATAGATTTAATCATGAGGTGCTGACTGTGAGCACTTTTGTGATTGTTGTTGACCTCTGCCACAGCTTCTAGAGTTGTGCCCCTACAGTCCACATTTTTTTGCATGTTGTAGTACCTCCCCCCCTTTCTGGTCATCTTCCCCTTTTTACTTATATCAGCTTCTGATGTTGTAATACCCCCTTATTGGTCTTCTTGCCCTTGTTCTTTGGATCAGCTTGCTTTGTTGTAGCTTCTTCAATTTCAACAGCTGAATTCCTCCTCTTTTTCTTTGGCCTTCCAATTTGTTTATGAAATTTAGGAGCAATGATAGTAGTTGGGCATGGTGATGGTCTCCATAGGTCTTTACCAGTAATGGGCTCAATAGTGTTCATATAGACTTTCCTCCATGTATCTAGCCAATACACCTCATATACCCATCTTTTAGGTATTCCAACATCATATCCATGTAGAGACATGTCCCATAACACTGCAACAACATGTTTGCAAGGCATTGCAGTCAACTCCCATTTTCTGCATGTGCATGTCTTAGCCTTAATGTTAACCACACATTGGTCTGACCCGGTCATACTCACTTAAAACCAACACATTTATTAACATATGTTTAAAGCATAATGTTCATTATTGGCATTGCACAATAAAACATTTATTAACATATGCATACCTTATATTTGATTAGACTTGCCATTAGAACATTATACTTTGCTGCTCCCTCTTTAATGGCATCAAACACCTTAGTTGCATAAGGTGTCAAAGGTCCTTCACATCTTGCTATGACATTGTGAACCACCATAATCCTCTTAGTCATGTACTGTCTAATGTAATCTAAGCATGTGATGACAGGCTTATCCCTTCCAGGAACTAACTTCTTGTTAAAAACCTCACATAAGTTGTTGAGCAGAACATCACATTTTGCTTTACTTGTTTTATTAGTTAAATGTTAACATATTGCAAACAACCATATAGACTATAAAAACGTTATAAACATACTAGTAAAGTGAGATCTGGTCCAACTTTCCACTAAAATTTCATTTAGCCATTGATATAAAGTAGCATCTTCTTGTCTAACTTCTTTCATCTTCTTATTAAACAAAGCAACAGCTGTAGCACTAGCACATCTCCATAACATGTTCTTTAATTGACATCCTCTCCGATTTGTTTTTATATTCTCATGTATGTGTCTCAAGCAGTACCTATGCTTAGCCTTAGGGAATGTCTTGGATAATACAGGAATAAGACCCTAACAAATAACTAACTGAGTTTAGGAACTAATAAAAAAACAAATACAACAAAAAAACAAGAAAACTAACACTTTACCTTCTGCCTGTCACTTATGAATGTGAAATAGGACCTATCATCAATATCAAGATCATTACCTAGATTTTATAAGAACCATGAGCATGACTTAAATGTTTTAGCTTCCACAAGTGCATATGCCACATGATATATACAATCATTTGAATCTACACCAACAGTAGTCAGGATCTGTCTAAGGTATGGACCTTTCATGAAACAACCATCTAACCCAAGTAGGTCCCTCTCAAGCATTTTAAAACCAACCTTTAAATCACTAAAACAGATGTAAACTCTCCTAAACTGCCTAGTGGGGGAATTTGGATTGGGTTCTGGTTCAGCATCAATCTTCATAGTTCTCCCGGGATTAGATCAAAGTAATTCCTCACAGTAGTCTCTAAGCAAATGATACTGATCTTGATAATCACCATTGATCTTTTTGGTTGCAATAGCTTTGGCCCTTGATATCTTCATAAGGGAGATCTGGATTTGATGTTTCTTTTGAAGTTGATCTTGTAACTTGGTCAAAGTCATTGTAGGGTTACCATCAATTATTGGTGCAATCTCTCTTGCCATCTAACCCATTGTGTACAAATTAATTTCCCGAGTCTGCAAACACTGGTGCTTTGGATTGTAAGTCTTCACACACCATCAATCATTCATATCAGGCCTAGATATGTGCACAACCCAAGGACAATTGGGCTTTAGATATTTTTTTCCTTAGGGTTGTTGGCTTTTTAATATTGTTTTGACCACTAGTAGACCGGGCCCTTTGGGGGCAGGTTTCTTTTTCTTAGGGGGACCACCTTGTCTGTTTATGATTTTTAAAGATTCCCCACTTAAGAACACCGGAATATGGCCCCTGCACACAACTCTAATCCTGTGATGCTCATTCTTTACAATGTGAAGTTGTCTTCTAGTCTCCACAGTATGCTCCTTAACTATCAGTTTTATCTCCTCTCTATCTTCAAAGAACTGGCCAACAAAAATGGATTGTAACTTTTGTCTTCACCCTTCTTCTTCTTCCTTGGTTGTTTTAGTTTCCTGCTTAATAATGGTACATGTTCATCTTCATCTTCACTAAGACTATTAAAGTAATCAAGGTATACATGTAAGTCATCCACATCAATGTCAACATGATGATGCGTGTCTAAGTCATCTTCTATATCATTTACATAAAATGTTGCATGTCCACTTCTGGACCCTCTACCATATTGTTAGGATCAATAATATAATCAGAGTCGTCGCTATCATCTTGTTCAGAACCACTTTCATCATCTTTTTGATCATTCCTTTCATCATCTTTTTCATCATTGCTTTCATCATGATGGTGGTCCTCACCTATTTCATAATCTGGATTGGTTGCTTGTTCTTTCCCAAGTTTAACTTTAACCAAACTAAAAGACTCATTCCCATCAATTGTTCTTTCCCCGTGACTATGATGTTGCTCATCTTCTTCCACCTGGTCATCATCTTGCTTATCTTCATCTTCAATATTAGAACCTACTTGAGATGGGCCTACATGATCATTACATTCAACCACAACTGGTTTTTGTTGCTTTTGCCTTTTTTCATGCTCAATCATAAAAGTTGAAATCTTTGTCCACCAATGTTGCACATATACCTCAATCTCCTTACTTTGTAGCCAATGAACAAAACCTTTCTACAGAAGCATTAGTAGCCAATTCCCTTAAACTTGTGTCTAAATCCCCATCAGGTAATCCAAAATGATAGTAAAACACCATGTCACACGGATACCTTACTAATTTAGTCATCTCAACTAACACATCTATTCCAAAATCTTCAGTGCAACAACAATCTATATAGGCGGACTTGCCATTAACATACTTTCTACTTGGACTATTGATAAACTCACCACCATGAATCAGCTTAATTGTAAACAATGTATCATCCTCGGCTACAAATAAATAAAAAACGAAAACAGTTGAACAACTTAAAATAGACAATTACATGCTAAAAGAATTAGGGTTTTTAGTATACTGAGTTAATTTCGAATGGGTCGAAATCAACAATGTCTGGTTCTCGAATCATCCATAACAATGCCCACATTGCAACCAATTGATGGCTATTACTTGATCACAGATTTAGGGTTACAGAAGAAGAGGGATGATGGAACGAGAGAGAGAGAGAGAGAGAGAGAGAGAGAGGGAAAATAAAACTTCATAAAATTTTGTTTTTTATCAGATGTTATAAACATGTAACACCCTGAAATTTAGTTTGCCTAAATACGTCATTAGGCGTAATTAATAAGTAACAAAGCGAATTTAATAATAAACATGGAAATTGGAACTTGAGGGACCATAGTTGCCAATATTCAAAACTTGTGTTTTTTTTAATAAAGTTAAAAAGATAAGAACACACACTTTGTGTGTGCGTGTGTGTCAAAAATTATACAGGAGCATCAAGCTCCTTTACCTACAAACCCTAAACATCAAACTCTTGCTCAAATCTAAGCCAAACCAAAGGGGAAACCAATGCATTACACAGAAACGAATTATTAAAGGTTCAATCCACACCAAGGTACCTTTTATTTGGCTAAATTTGATGAAATATTCATTCTTGATCATGGTAAAAATCTAGGGTTTTATCAAAACGTGAGATTCTAAGTTGTGGAGGTTTTTCTAGCTTTAGGGAGCCTCAATTATGTCTATTTTGGTTATTAATCACCTTTACATGAGAAAATTGATCATGTTCATAAGATTATGTTGACATGTAAAAACTTGGGGTTCAACCTGTAGGTTGAAACCGCTGAGGTTTAGTGATCTCGATGACTCTTGGGAGTTGTTATAATGAGAAATTTGGGCAAAAGAGTCTAAACAACATGACATAATGATGATTAGATAAATGGGTATGCTTTGGCTAAACTTAAACTCATGAAAATCAAATGAATTGGTGGGTGCACGCCAAGTGTTTGATAAAATGCCAATTAGGCGAGAACTAGTAAACTATGGAATTAGGAACATGTGAAAGTTATCAATTGTATGTAATGTTGGTTAGTAATAAGCCAAGCTAATTGCATACTCCATG
Organism: Ambrosia trifida; assembly: GCA_028751855.1. NCBI lineage: Eukaryota > Viridiplantae > Streptophyta > Magnoliopsida > Asterales > Asteraceae > Ambrosia > Ambrosia trifida. The sequence goes on along the minus strand of CM054127.1, from coordinate 13,564,518 downwards.
TAAGAAGATAGCTATGGATTTAGCTAGGATTGATAATGAATACATGATGTTATGGATAGTGAAATAATTCCATATTATGTATTCTAACAAACAAGTTTGACTCATCCCTGAGTTAGGTACAACAAAGAGGGAGCAAACAGGTCAAACGGATGCAAGGTGGATACTTATGGAAACAAGAATAGAGGAGAGGTAAGTAATACATATACATTACTAGGCTACAAATATAACTCTTGTATTGATGTAACTGTTTAAAATTTGATGTGGGATAAAGGTAGGGTCCAAAGGGGTTAAACCTATAAAAACGGGTAAATTATATGAATTCATATCAAAACAGGATTGATGGGAGTAAATGAATCAAAGTGTGTTGATAAAATGATGGAAATCATCAATAGATTCAATAAATAAAACTATGTGGTAAGCAAGAGTCTAAACTCAAGATTTTAGATAAAATCACTTGAAAAAGGAAGTTAAGCATTTGGGTAAATGGGTCAAGTGGGATTGTCATTTCCCCATAGTTAAAGGTTGGAATGTCATGGTGTTATGAACCATGAGCCTTAATGGGTCAAATGGTGATTTTCTCATCATTCGAACCTGACATTTAAAAGCCGGTATTCTAAGATTTAGGAATCTCCTGGCTAACGGGTCAAATGGTAAATGCATTACCATTGAGTCTCGAGAGGCTAATGTGGTCAATCTAGAATGTATGCCGGAGAACACTTGGAAATTGGGCAATCAATGCCTAAGTAATCACAATGGATGCAAGGTATGGGTCAATGCCGCCCGGTAAGTCCGCAGTTAGATAAAAGCCTTGGGCACAGTGAATTTAATTCAAAAAGAACCCATAAGAGGTGTAGGTGACAAATCGGTAAGTATTATTCTAACTAAGCACAATGCGCGCCGTGGCGCCAAGTATAACTACAATCATGGGGAAACTAAGCATTTGTGGTCAAACTAAGTCCGAGAAGGCTTAGGGGTTTTTCAAACAAGTCACTAAGAAAAAAAATGGAGTTAAGTCAAGTAGTTTCGCTATGGATGGTTAAATAAGAAATGTTGCTTATAAGGGCATTTCGGGAATTTTATAGATTCACTAAAGGTGTTATCTAAGACCCGAGTCATAATGAAACAAACTGGATAATGTTTTTAGTTAAACACGAGTCCAACAAGTTGACAATATGATCTTTATGCTTTATGTATGGTCAAATAGCGTATTGTAAAACCCATGGCCTTAACGGGACGATTTAGGTAAAACCGACACAAACACTTAAATATGAGAACTGTGTCATAATGAGACAAACTGTACTATGTTTTTAGTTAAACAAGTGCCCAATGGGTTGATATTATGATTGCTACGCTTTTTGATTAGTCAAATAAGCTTTTGTATAACTTATGGCCTTAACGGGTCAATTTGGGTGAGAGTTGCAAAGTCTTTAGTTAAGCTAAAAGAGGTTTTTAAACGTGGTAATTGGGCATTTTAGAAGCTCATTAAATGGTATTAAACAAGTCCCTAATCATCTTCAAGAAAACGAGTAAAAATACATGTTTTAGCTGTTCAGGGGTCAAAAATGTAGTTTTGAAAGGTTTAGGGACATTTTTGGTAATTCAGGGGTGAAACACGACTAGCTAAACCAGTCATCCCTCACAAGAGGTAACTAGCTTGCTAATTGTGCTTTTGATAGTTAAATCGATGATTTTGGTGTTTGAACCCTAACCGAATCTAAATCGACCAATAAACCTATTAAACCTATTTAATAACGTAAAATCAACATTATGGTTTGTTAGTCGATTGTTTTAGACTAAATGCATCAAAGATCATAAGCCAAATAGACACAAATCAGAATTGACCCATTTGAAATCTGTCAGACATTGTACAAGTGACTAGGTTTGCTAGTCGTGTGTACAATGAGCCGACTAGGTACCCAATCATCCCTCATACCAGGCGACTATCATGCTAGTCATGTGGATAAGAGGCGACTAGCCTAAGCTAGTCGCCTGTTGCAGACTGCAAATGTGTTTGTGTCGTTTTTGTCCGATTTTGCGTCGTTTTGCATTTCTAATGTTTCCTTTGAATGTTCAACAATATGAATTAGGAAAGCTCGAATAGGAACGTGTGTGCATTTCTTGGACCCATCAAGAAGGATAAAAACCAAGTGTTTGCCGAGATGTTAGAGTTCCTGCCCCATTCAAGGATCGCCTATGTAGTGATGAAACAACATGCTCCTTACAGAAATATCTTATGAGAGTTCTATCATCATGCAGCTATTGATTGTGAAGTGGTGCCGTCTGTTATACGTAGCAAAGCTCAAGGGAAACTGAGCAACTTCTTCGTGAAGAACTTCGTTTCAATGACCCTTCCACTGATCCGATCACGTTTGACTCTATTCTGATTCGAGGATGCTTCTTGAGATAGAAGTACAACCGTTCGGTGACAAAGAAGAAGATGTTGCACAAGGCGCACGTGTGTCCACCATTCAAATATCTGATACACGTCGTTTTGCAATGTTGGGCCCCAGAAAGACTGCTTTTGACGATATCAAAGATACTCTAGCATCAGCGGTTGTAGCGTTGATCCTGAACAAGCCATTTAACTTTTCTGGGATGATTATGCATCACTTAAAGGAAGTAATCACCACAAAGAGAACTGATAACTCAATTATGGTATATCCTCGCTTCTTACAAATGGTGATTGATCGACAATTACCTGATCTAGAGAAGATTGAGTTGGAAAGATTTAGTTTGGATCATATGAATGAGGAAGTGATGGAAAGGATGCTCTCGTTCAAGGGTCAGCCGAAAGACAAATGGCCCAAAACAAGAATATTATTTGGACATTTGAGCAATCCTGGCTACAAAACTCCAAAGGGGAACAAATGGAGAAATGATAACAACGATTCAGAAGACGACTTCGAGATTCAAAGGAGAACATTTAGAGATGGTGATGATGTGGGTCATGATACAATAGAACTGGGAAAGAATGTGCCTGGTAGCATATCTGCAACTGCCACACATGATGATTTATTGGATACTATTGTGCTAGATTCCCAAGATCCTCTGACAGCAGCTGGTGATGAAGGATCGTTACAAGGTGATAAAGGAAAATCCACTACTGTTGAAGGTGATGAAGATTTTGTGAGCATTGTAGATGCTTCTGATGAATCTGACTTTGATGACTCCCTGGATACTAAAGCTGCAAAGGCAGCAAAGAGAAAGACTAAATGGATGGAGGCAAAAAGGCGTAAAGCAGATCCTGACTTTATAGTTGATGAAGATGAACAGATCACCGATCTTGATGCTGAATTAGAAACTCCTCCATCTGGGAAAGGAAAGGAAAAGGCAAAAGGTGGACGGCTTAAGAGAAAATTCCAAAGAACAATTGAAAAGCCGAAGAAAAGATCCAAATTTGGGAGACTATCTGATGCTGTCAACGACACCTCGCCTGAGAAAACTTCATCTTCAGCAATATCAGCGGTAACAACCACAACAACATCTGGTGCAGCTATTCCTGCAGGTGTGACTCGGTCATTGCCTGCATCGGTAATCTTCACTAAGTCTGTCTCAGTTACCGGTGCAGCGACCTCATCTCAACAGCTCGTATCTAATCTTGTCGGGGATATAATTAAGAACCTGCGAGCCTCAATGCATTCTTCTTCCTCAGCACCACAATCATCTTCCTCTACTGGTTCAGCAACAACTAATGAACAGTTCCAACGACATCTGAATGAAGCAGTCGCATTCATGCTGAATCAACCTTGTGAAAACCAAGATCTTAGAGGAAAAATTTCTACTATTGAAGAAAATGAGCGTCAAATGCTCGAACTGTTGGCAGAGACTATTCACATCAACAAAGAACTGTAAGCATCGAACAGGATGCTACAATTGTAAAATCAGCAGCTTGTTGAGTCAAATCAGCAGTTTGTGCAGTCGAATCAAGATATTGTGGCGAGACTGACTAATATGGAGTCTCAATATAATTAGCTGCAACTCACGAATGTTAATAATGAGAAAAGAATAGAAGAATACAAGTCTGAAAACCAGAAACATACAAGTCTGAAAACCGTCCAAGAATTAAAAGTACATATGAGTCTAGTAATGATGACGAAGAAGAAGATGATGAGGAAGATGATGAGGATAATGATGATGATAATGATGGGAAAGGTGATGATGATGATGATGATTCAGGAAATGCAGGTGCAGGTTCAGCTTCTGGTGCGAAAGAACGCCATACCAAGAGTGAACATGACACCCAGGGCATGGATCCCAAAGGTAGTTCGTCTTCTCAAGGGGAGTCTAATGTTGATATGATCAAGAGACTTAAAAATTTCATTCTGACTGGATCTGTTCCTCTGGATGTGGCAGAACCTTTGAGGAACCTGTTCTTAATTGATGATTTTGGAAAGCCGTTAAAGATTCCCCAGCTTGAAGATCTGGAGGAGGGGGAGATTCTATCGGAACTCTCTAGGGAAGATATTGCTATGACTTATGGTTTGACACTTGGAGAATCTTCCAGTAACAATGATACTCCTCTAGAACTGGATCCCAGACACAACGAGGTGGAAATGGAAGACGTAACGCATGAAGTCTATCCAGAATATTGCTTCACCAATGATTCCACCGGGATTCCAGATATTGATGATGAAATGATTAACAAAGCTAAAGATCAGCTTCGTTCTAAGTCAACTTTTATTCTTGATGAGGTGTTATCCAGAACTGAACGAATTATGAGACTGTGTTCTCAATGGTATCCATCAGTAGAAAAAAGAACAGTGAAGAAAGGGCCAGAACAAGCTTCAGTGTTAAAGAAGAAGCTATCAAGTGGAAGGAAGGGCTACTGTATTACAACTGGTATACCAAGATCAAAAGCCTTCCTTTCTGGTGTGTTCGAGATCTGGTACGTCTGCATCCACCGTATTATGAGAAGTGTTCAGGTTTCAATTCATTTGTCAACATTCTGAAGAGAGAGGGAGCCGAGATCAATGGAAGACGTTCAAGCCTCAGTATCCAAAGTAATACAAGACAGGGGAACTGCATCCGAGAACTGACTGTCCCCTCTGGAAGCACAAGATCAAGCCCCCAGAAAGCATGTCAAGGATTCCTATCGCTCCAATGGAACATACATTTCACCCAAAGTTCTGGTTCTGGTACTACGATTTTGTAATGACGGAAGCAGTTATTGTACTTGATAATGCACTGAAGATATGCAGAAAAATCAGAGTCTAGGATCCTCTGTGGTTGATAAATCTTTCAGAAGCTAACATTTCCACCTTATATCATTATCCTATTCAGCACCTCCGATCAGAAGCCGATTAAGCCCTCAAGTTCAATTTGTGATTTGCTTTTGCTATGCTTTCAAGATTCATGCAGGCTATGACTGGACGAAGTTAAGCAGGATTTGTACTGGGAAGCCTTAGAAGATCAAGTGCTGCTGCTTGAAGTTTTTGAAGACATACTAGCTAGGTCCAAGGGGAGTCTGTCAGTACATGTAATGTAGATTTCCCTAGCCTAGTACATGTGTTTTTTTTTATCATTTTGTACATGTTTGGATGTGTTTAATATGATTAAGGGTTGTTTTGTATTAACACACACTACTAGGTCTGATAATCATGACTAGCTTAGCTAGTCGTGTGGGCCTAAATACGATGTAGGATCGACGAACGTGTCACCCGACAATCACGAGGGTTATATTCAAGGTGCGGAATCCCTTGAATATGCTTTAATAACAGAAACAAACTTGAAACTAAGATAAACGAGTAATTACAACGCACCTACGGGTCAAAAGATTAACTTTTATATCATTAAAACAGAGCACGAGTGTTACAATGATTAAACCAAGCAATCTCAGACCTGGGGAGGGTGTTTGGAGAGTGTGTGTGGCAAGAACTCCTGATTAGGGCAATGATTGGGCCTATTTATACCCCTTGTACTCGTACAGAGCAGAATTGGCGATTAGGTGCTATCCACCATGTAACATCTAGCGAATGAGCCCTATTCGCATGACCATATAGGAAATTGAAGCCTAATCGCCTATAGGTATAGGCGATTACATGCTACTCGCCTATACCAATATTCCTAATCGCCAGAGCAGCCCAAACACCCCAAAAACGCTTATAAACCTCTCCAAACACCCCGAAACTCGTCCAAACAACATATATACTAGCCTAGGGACATCTTGTACTAACAGACTCCCCCATGGACCAGGCTAGTATACGTACAGAGACTTCAAAAGACGACGTTTATAACAAAACACAACAACTTTACAGACTCGAAAATCGAAAACAAACATAACATAACATAACAAGCAGCATCTTCAGTCTTCTCATTACTTCGACATCGTCCTGATCCTTGAAAGTCTCGACCAGTCGCATCCAGCATGAACTTTGTTGGCGTGGCAAAAGCGAATCACCCTCTGATATTTCAAGGCTTGATCAGCTTCGGCCTTCAAGTGCTGAATGGGATACAAGAACAACGTCTCCACATCTTTCTCCGAACAGTTGATAAGCCACATCGGGTCCCAAATTCTGATCTTTCTGCAAGGTTTAGGAGAGTTGCTCAAGACGATCACTGCCTCAGTAGTAACTGCATCATAGTGCCAATAGTAGAACTTTGAGGAGAAGTCTTGCTCAACCAGGATTATTGGAATCTTCGAAACACAGTTCGGTGGCTTGATCTTGTGTTCCCAAATAGGACTCTTGGTGAATGGATGAATCTTGTCTGTTTTGTAAGACTTGGGATACTGAGGTTTAAAGGTTTTCCATTGAGTTCGGCTTTCTTCAGCTAGAAGGTTGTAAAAAGTATCTAGGCTCGACTCTTTCTCATAGTACAGAGGAAAATCTAGTCTGATAAGATCTCGGATATACCAGAAGGGGAGACTGAGGACATTCCGATAGGGATTGAAGTACAACAGACCTTCTTCCCATTTGACGCCCAACATCTCCGTCTTCTCCACATAAGCCCAACTGGTAACGTTTCCAGACATCTTAGACAGACGTTTCTTAAAAATAGAAGCTTGTACAGGACCCTTCTTCTTCTTTTCCTCTTCTACTGATGGAAACCAATTTGGATACTTCTTCCTGATCTTATCGTGTCTTTCTTTCACTTTGACAGGTACAAGAGTAGGATTAGTCTTCAGCTTTCCTTCAGCCTCATGAATCATCTCCTCAGAAATATTAGGAATTCCAGTGCCCGAATGATCAACCACGTATTCCGGAGTTGGCACACTGGTTCCTTCTTCCAAATTAACCTCATTGTTCTCTGGATGCATATCTGGAGGAGGACTTTGACTTGCACCGGAAGATTCTCTGTGTGCGTGTCCATACACCTCTTTCATGTCATCAGATGTCATCTCAGGAGGTATCTCACCTTCTTCTAAGTCATACTCTGGAATAGCAGGAGGAGGGAGTAGGTTGCCTTCGTCATCATAAGCAAAATAACAGTTCAAAGGCTCAACATACTCTACTAGAACTACGGCTTTCTTCATAGCATCCCGTAGTTGCTGAATCTTGTCTTTCACAGGACCTGGTTCCCCCTGAGCAGAAGAACCTGCTACGGGATACTTGCCTTGTCTGTCATGACCTTTCTTGGTACGTCTAGACCCAGATCCAGCTGATGATCCGCCACCACCTGTGGCTCCAGGATCACCACCATCACCACCTTTACCAGTATCATCATCATCATCCGATTCGTCTTAATCATCGTGCTCGTCATCATCTTCTTCATCGTTACTTTCTTCATCATCATCATCACCAGCACTATCACTAGCCCCAGCTTCTGAACTTGCACCACCAGTGAGTCTAGGTTGAGTTCCAGTTAACTCGTTTAACCTAGTCCTCAGTTCCGTATTCTCCTTCTCGAATCTGGTGGTTCTGCGTTCATTGTTCACATTAGCAAGTTGAAGCTTGCTGTTCTTGGCTTTGACACCTGTAAGAGTCTCCAAAGTGCTTTGGTTTGACTGTATCAGCTGCTGGTGAGATTCCATGAGCTGCCTATTCGATTCAATGACCTGCTGATTTGACAGTGTAAGCGCGTTGACAGTCGCTTGCAGCTCTTTGTTGGATTGAATTGTTTCACCGATCAGCTCTAGCATCCCCATTTCATTCTCTTCAATAGTTGCATTCTTGGTTCTTAACTCAGCTATCTCACGCGTTTGTGCAGCAACTATAGCAGTTAATTCGCTGATTTTGCGCTGAAGTTGTTCATTCGTTGTAGATGCTGAGGAAGAGGAGGTCTGATCGGTTGACTTAGAAGCCGGAGGTCGAACTTCTTGTCGCATTTTCTTTATCCGGTCACCAATTGAATTAGAAACAATCTGAGAGCTTGTCGCTGCTTCGGTAACTGAGATTTGCTCAGTGAAGATTACCGAAGTAGGCATTGACATGGTGACTCTTACAGGCATAGCTGCACTAACAGATGTGGGAACTGATGAGGTTGTTGCTGCTGTTGTTATTGTTGTTGTTGTCATTGCTGTTTCTTGGGAAGATTGAGTGTCTTGAACCCCAAATTCTTCAGGAAGATTAAATCGTCTTTTCCTTGAAGTTTTCACCATTTGTGGTTTGTGCGACATTGTCTTCTTTCCATGAACATTATCTTTCTTCGCTGTAGTCTTTTGTCTCTTGGGAGGAGGTGACGTGTCAAGCTCTGCATCTATTTCTGCAACTATATCGCCCTGTTCCACACTAAACGTGGGATCTTCAGCAATCACTACAACAAAAAGGGCTTTTAAGGACCTTTTGTGTGGGACGCTTGTAAAATGGGGTCCTAAAAAACTATTTAATAGGACGAATGAACTTTTGGGGTCCTTTTATAATATACGCTACTAAACCAGTGTCCTAAAAAGTTATTTAATAGGATGGATGATTCTTTGGGGTCCTATTATCATATAACTTAATAAGACCCTTAAAATGTAGATCCTAATAAAGTAATTTATAAGACATTTAGTTGTGGGTGTCCTATTATGTGGTAATGTAATAGGACACTTGATCACTGGGGGTCCTATTATAACATAACTTAATACGACACTTTGTAGTTAAGTCATAAATGTTTGATGTTATAGGACCGTTTCTAGTAGAAGTCATATAAGAACATAACTTAATAGGACACTTGACACATGGGTCTTATAACTTTAACCTTTATAGGACGCTTAATCATTGTGATGTTATTATAATACACCATAATAGGACACATGATATTTGAGTCATAAAACATCAGTTTTATAGGACGTTTTTTCACTAGAGTTTTATTATAACATAACTAAATGGTATACTCACTACAAAAAAAATGCCATATAGTGACACACATTTTTAATGGCATTTAGGGTATGTGACACTAATAAGGTTTTTAGTGACATTTTTTGTGTGCCATACTTGCTTAACACGTACTTTTAGTGGCATTTAAATGTTATGCCACTAATTTTGATTTTTAGTGACACTTTAAGTATGCCATAATTGTTTGATACGTACTTTAGTGGCATTTATTTTTGTGCCACTAATTTAGTGACACACATTTTTAATGGCATTTAGCGTATGTGACACTAATAAGGTTTTTAGTGACACTTTTTGTGTGCCATACTTGCTTAACACGTACTTTTAGTGGCATTTAAATGTTATGCCACTAATTTTGATTTTTAGTGACACTTTAAGTATGCCATAATTGTTTGATACATACTTTAGTGGCATTTATTTTTGTGCCACTAATATCATTTTGTTAATGGTACCACTAGGTGCGACAAATGTTGACACGAACCGTACTCGACACGAAAAAGACAGTTTTTGGGTCGACAAATACGACCCGTTTAAAAATTGGGTTGGGTTCAGGTTGACTCATATTAAAAACAAGCGTAGTTCGGGTTGACTCGTATAAATGTGACCAACTGCCATATTGGTATTTGTTTGAATTTATACGTGGCTAAAAGTGATAAATGGTCACAGTAAAATGTTTTACGTGTGGCTAAAATTAATAAATGGAGACGTTTAAAATTTTTATGTGTGGCTCAAAGTAATAAATAAACACATTTAAAATTTGTATGTATGGCTAAAGTAATAATGATTAATTCTCACTTCCCCACCAAATTGAATCCAGAGATGAAACGGTCTGGGTTGTTGACCGACCCGTTCGGGTCGAAACGGTCTGGTCGTTGACTGTCACACCCTCAAAATCCACTTGCGGAGTTTTACCGCGAGGCGCATGACAAACCAGGATCCAAACCAACGATCACAATAAACAAGTCTAAATGAATATAAATGCAATTTCAAAACATAGTTTAAAATCCCGTTTACAGCGGAAGCTTATTCAAAAACAGTATCTCAACACTGAAATAATAGTCCAACGTTCAAAAGACCATGCAACCCTAGTTAGACGTCGTGCAGACGCGTGCGCCCTAGTCCAGTCGTGCTACCTTAGCGACCTGAGAAAACATGTAAAAGTTTACGTCAGCACAAAAATGCTGGTGAGTTTACAGGTTTTGTATCCAAGTACCAAGTCCACCTGTCCATACTATAATAAATCGAAAACCAGTATACGCTAGCTAGGCGTACGTTTTGTTACTACCACGATTGGAAAACCATTACTAACTCGAATACCAGATGTTGTGCCCGAAAAGTACCAATTGTTCCTGTTGTTCCTGTTTGAGACAATATGCACTCGCCCGGCCCTCCAAGCCGACGAGCGGGGTTGGTCACTCCCAATAGCGCTATTCACATTTCCCCGTTGTGCAAACCCGCACATTCATGGTTCCCCCCGGGACTTCCAAAGACCGTGTAGTACACAATAGAAACCCATAGTATGACAGTAGTTACCAAATAATCGTTTTAACACATGTTTTCTCCCCCAAAAGTATAAAACCAGTTTAAAAGAGGGGCCGTAAACTCACCTTAAGTTGCGTTACTCCTTAACCCAAGTAAACCCAGCTGCTATGCTAGTCCCGTAAGCGGCGACCTAACATACGACAGTTACAGGTACTTAGACTAATAACCCGCAGGTTAATTAGTCCCTAGATGTCCAGACCATAACCAAGTTCGTTTGAAAACACCGTGACTGTTTAACTGACCCAAAGTACAAGACTCGACATCCCATTGGTGACCCGAGACTCCCCGTGTTATGTTTACGCTCTTAAACAGACAATCATGCAATCACACTTAACATACGTTAACGCACAACAAGTTATAGCACATAGTTCACGTATCACCGAATTACATCCAAACATATGTTACCAAGTTACCATATATGTTACGAGGTTCCTAGCATGTTACTACATGTCAAATCGGGTCTCGGAATGCTAGTTTACACTTACAACAGTAGTACACGCGATTAGGAAACGTAAACTAGCAATTAGGACTGATTGCATATAAGTTCATGTGATTAGGGCTGATTGCATATAAGTTCATGTGATTAGGGCTGATTGCATATAAGTTCATGTGATTAGGGCTGATTGCATATAAGTTCATGTGATTAGGGCTGATTGCATGTAAGTTCACGTGATCAGGGCTGATTGCATGTAAGTTCACGTGATCAGGGCTGATTGCATGTAAGTTCACGTGATCAGGGCTGATTGCATGTAAGTTCACGTGATCAGGGCTGATTGCATGTAAGTTCACGTGATCAGGGCTGATTGCATGTAAGTTCACGTGATCAGGGCTGATTGCATGAAAACTCATGCGATTTGGGGCTGATCGCATGTAAAGTCATGCGATTTGGCCCTGATTGCATGTAAAACTGGCGATTAGGAATCCTAATCGCCTGTAACCTTGCTGTTCCCGTTTTTCGCGCGTTTAACGCTCCAAATCAGATCCAGAACGTGTGTAACTACCCAATATCATCCCAAACACTATCCTAAACATGTTTCAACCAAAACCCTTCGTTTTGCCTCGTATTATCAGTCCTGCATGAAATCACGTAATCCAAACACCATACACATAGCATGCAATCATAATACTAACATGCATAACAATAACCCTAATAATCAATTACTCAGATTTCTATCATCATACTATCAATATCAATTCTGATCTATCATAATAACATATCAATCCATCATCATGAATCATAAAAATCCTAGCTTTCTAATCATACACACCCATAACGCATGTATATTAGTTATAATCCGATTAACAACCCTTATTAACGATTTTCAGAAAGCTTTTTCGTTTAAGAACAGGTCTGGACCATTAGGGATTGATTAAAAACATTTATAAAGATTTGTGGATGAAAACCAAACCTTAGGATTATGAAAGAATGATGATTCAAGCTTGAAACCTTGTGTTTTGATCAAAAATCGCCTTCCAGAGGTTGTTTATGTGTTGGGGCGGTTTATGGGACGACTAGGGTTTGTATAATGAAGTTTATGAGGTCAAGTATGGTATTTATAGTCGTTTTTAGTCGTCCAGCACGTAACATGCGATTATGCAGCTTTACACGCGATCAGGAAGCCTAATCGCGTATAAGTTCATGCGATCGGGGCCTAATCGCATGAACAGTCATGCGATCAGTACCCTGATCGCCCCCTAAGGTCCCCAGTCGCCCCACATATAGGCGATTGGGTTATCCTGATCGCCTATATGGGCCTGTTTCGTGTGTTTTGCGCGTTAAACCCCGTTTTAACATATGTTAACACATATTAATGTACCGACAAGTCACATAATGATTATAAACACATAACGCAAGTAAATACACATATTCACACTCGTTCACCAATTCCCGGGACTCGAGACTCGTATGTTCCGTATGCCCTGACGATCCTACCGATCGTCACCGTTTGTACACTTGGTTAAGGACCGACATCTACTGAACCTCTAGACCCACATCCAATGATCCTCTAGACTAAACCGATAGTTCTCGAACCATAACCCGACTTAACTAACCCAGTTAAGTACAATATACGCGTGACTCGCTAAGGTAGACTTTTATCTAGACAACGTTGTTAACCAGAATTTGCCGGGTGTCACATCATCCCCACGTTAAAAGAATTTTCGTCCCGAAAATTGCACAAGTACCAAAAGAACAAAAGAAATAACGAAGGAAACAAACAAAAGATAGAAACCAAAAGAGAGATTTACCCGAGTTGTCACATCATCCCCACGTTAAAAGGAATCTCGCCCCGAGATTCATTCAGCTGCAGAAGAGACATGTCTCGACTCGAACGCTTCCTTAGGAAAAAGATGAGGATACTTAGACTTCATCTGATCCTCCCGTTCCCACGTATATTCCGGTCCCCGGATCGAGTTCCACCGAACCTTAACGATACGAATCTTGCTGTGACGTAGGCTATGAATCTTGTAATCAAGGATCTCCACAGGTTCTTCCACAATCCGAAGACGATCATCAACCTTGATCTCTTCTAGTGGAACGATGAGAGACTCGTCAGCCAGACACTTCTTCAAGTTTGACACGTGAAAGACGTTATGTACGTTACCGAGCTCCGTCGGTAAATCAAGACGATATGCCACCGGTCCAATCCGTTCCAGGATCGTAAATGGGCCGACATACCGCGGGTTGAGTTTGCCACGCTTCCCAAAGCGTATGACGCCCTTCCACGGTGAGACTTTTAGAAGTACCTTGTCATTGACTTGGAATTCCAATGGTTTGCGACGCTGATCGGCATAACTCTTTTGCCGGTCCCGTGCCGCTGCCAACCGGTTACGAATCTGTACGATCTTTTCCGAAGTCTCGTACACTAGTTCAGGCCCAGTGAGTTGACTCTCCCCCACTTCAGCCCAACAAAGAGGAGAACGGCATTTCCGTCCGTACAGTGCCTCGAACGGAGCTGCCTTGATGCTCGTGTGATAACTGTTATTGTACGAGAATTCTACTAACGGCAGATGAGCTTCCCAACCCTTGCCAAAATCGATCACACATGCCCGCAGCATGTCTTCTAAAGTTTGAATTGTACGCTCACTCTGACCGTCAGTCTGTGGATGATAAGCCGTACTCATGTCTAGTTGGGTACCCAAAGCCTTGTGCAAAGACTTCCAGAAGTGAGAAGTAAAATGGGAGTCACGATCCGAGATAATAGAAACTGGCACCCCGTGCTTAGAAACAACTTCTTTCAAGTAAAGACGAGCCAAACGATCCATGGTGTCGGTCTCCTTAATAGCAAGAAAATGAGCTGATTTCGTCAACCGATCGACAATCACCCATATCTTGTCATTCCCGCTTGGTGACTTAGGAAGTTGTGTGACAAAATCCATAGTAATCCGTTCCCATTTCCATTCCGGAATTTCAGGTTGTTGCAAGAGACCCGACGGTTTCTGGTATTCCACCTTGACCTTAGCACAGGTCAAGCATTTGCTCACGTATGAGGCTATGTCCGACCTCATGTTTGGCCACCAGTATAGCACCTTCAGGTCTTGGTACATCTTATCCGAACCAGGATGAATAGAATACCGGGACTTATGAGCCTCATCAAGGACAAGCTCCCGTAGTCCCCCGAATAAAGGAACCCATATGCGTTCTGCGAAATAGTGCAGGCCATCAGGCCTTCGCTCGAGGTGCTTGTCGGCACCGTGCATAGTTTCAGCTTTAAGGTTTTCCTCCTTCAAAGCTTCTAACTGGGCAGAACGGAGTTGATCAGGTAGTGATGAATGAATAGTGAGCTGCAACGCCCGAACGCGACGGGGTTTAATAGACTCCTTCCTGCTCAAGGCGTCTGCTACAACATTCGCCTTGCCAGGATGGTACTTTATGGCACAATCATAGTCGTTCAAAAGTTCGATCCAACGACGCTGCCGTATGTTCAAATGTTGTTGGTCGAAAATGTGTTGGAGACTCTTGTGATCGGTGTAGATGGTGCATTTGGTACCGTACAAGTAATGTCTCCAAATTTTCAACGCGAATACCACGGCACCCAACTCCAAGTCATGGGTGGTGTAGTTCTTCTCGTGCACCTTGAGTTGACGAGAAGCATACGCGATCACTTTCTCGCGTTGCATCAACACGCAACCGAGACCATGAATAGAAGCATCAAAGTAGACAACGAAATCATCAGGACCCTCAGGTAAAGACAAAATAGGAGCAGAACATAGTTTAGACTTTAGTTCCTCAAACGCGGACTCTTGTGATTCACCCCAGTCGAACTTCCTATCCTTCTGCGTGAGAGTGGTGAGGGGTTGAGCAATCTTCGAGAACCCCTGAATAAAACGACGGTAATAGCCCGCAAGGCCTAGGAATTGCCGCACCTCAGTTAGCGTTTTTGGTGCTCCCCAGTCCTTGATCGCTTCGATTTTTGCTGGATCAACATGAATCCCTAGTTCATTAACCACATGTCCTAGGAATTGAACTTCGCGTAACCAAAAGTCACACTTTGAGAACTTGGCGTAAAGTTGTTCCCGTCGCAAGAGCTCCAAAACTAGCCGCAGATGTTCCCCGTGTTCGGTCTCGTTCTTGGAGTAGATCAGAATGTCATCAATAAATACAATGACGAATTTGTCCAGATATGGTTTACAGACGCGGTTCATCAAGTCCATGAAAACCGCCGGTGCGTTCGTGAGACCGAAAGGCATGACCAAGAATTCGAAATGGCCATAACGTGTTCGAAAAGCAGTCTTGGCAACGTCAGCCTCCCTGACGCGCAGCTGGTGATAACCGGACCTCAAGTCGATCTTGGAATAATAACTAGAACCCTGGAGCTGGTCGAATAGATCATCAATACGTGGAAGAGGATAACGGTTCTTGACGGTCAATTTGTTCAGTTCTCTGTAGTCTACACACAATCGGAAACTTCCGTCCTTCTTCTTAACAAATAGAATCGGGGCTCCCCAAGGGGAAGAACTTGGTCGGATGAAACCCTTGTCCAAGAGTTCCTGTAACTGACTAGACAATTCCTGCATCTCGGGAGGTGCAAGACGATAGGGGGCCCGAGCAATAGGAGCAGCCCCTGGTACAAGATCAATACCGAACTCGACTTGACGATGAGGAGGAAGACCAGATAAATCATCGGGAAAAACATCAGAAAACTCGCGTACCACCGGAATGTCGTCGATCTTCTTATCATCACTAGAGGAAACAGATAAAAGCGCCAAAACGGCTGGATAACCCTTTCGAAGACACTTAAGGGCTTTCATGCTAGAGATGATGTTTAGCGGAACACCACCCTTGATACCATACACAGAAAGGAATTCTCCATCAGGGAGAGGAATCCGAATAACCTTATCGTAACAGACAATCTCCGCACGATACAAAGATAACCAATCCATTCCTACCACAACGTCAAAACTACCCAAAGGTACCGGCATAAGGTCGATGGGGAACGATAAACCCGACAACTCTAATTGACACCCCCGAAGGACACTAGTAGCTTCAATCGTTTTACCGTCAGCCAACTCAATAATATACTTGGTCTCTAATGGTACGGGTACTACATCTAGCAGTCGACTAACATCCATGGATACAAAACTCTTGTCGGCACCAGAATCAAATAACACGCTAACAGAACGATTATTGAGAAGAAACGTACCGGTGACTGTGTCAGGGTCCTGTCTAGCCACAGCGGCTCCAATGACGAAGGCACGTGCATTTCTGCCGCCGCCCCCGTTGTTCCCATTACTGTTGTTCCCACCCTGCTTCAGTTTTGGGCAATCCTTCTTGTAATGCCCAGTGTCACCACAGTTGTAGCATCCTTGTTTTCCTGTAGTCCCCTGAGTAGTCGAAGCTGAGTTAGTAGTCGGGGCCTGAGTCGATGGAAGTGTAGCCCGACAATCTTTAGCGTAATGCCCTGTTCGCTGGCAGCGGTGACAACGGTTACTGTCGCAGTTCCCTTGATGATGGCGTCCACACTTGTTGCATTTGGGCAGTTTTCCCGCATAACCACCCTGCTTGTTACCCGAAGAAGAAGAACCCCCATTATCAAACCTTTTACCCTGCTGTGCCGGCCCAGATCCCTTCCCGTCATTTTCCCACTTGCGCTTGTTGCTCTCTGGGGCCTTAACAGTCGAACCCTTCGCAGGCAAAATACCCTCATTCACCTTTAAGTTGGTCATCCTATGGGCCGATCGAACTACCTCTGCATACGTAGGATGATTTCCCGCAGCCACTAACCCTGCAATTTCCGGTACTAACCCCGAGACATAGTGTTCAATCCTACGGTATTCTGGCACGTGCAGATCGGGACACAGCACTGCCAACTCATTCCGCCTCACAGTATACTTCTCAATTTCCGACCCAGTCATCTTGAGGTTCCACACCTCATGCTCCAGCTTCTGTACCTCTTCCCTCGGACAATACTCACGTTTCAGCAACTGCACAAAATTCTCCCATGGCATAGCATATGCCTCCCCAATACCCATATTCTGGGTGATGCCATTCCACCAAGTCAATGCCACATCCTGGAATAATGCAGCAGCATACTTAACCCGATCTTCTGGGAGACAGTTACACATCAGAAATACTGACTCCACTTTCTCTAACCACCTAAGCAAGCTCACCGCACCCTCAGTGCCAGAGAATTCCTGGGGCTTACAGTCCCGGAACATCTTGTAGGTGCACATGGGTGGGGGTGGGTCAACAGGACCACCTGAAATGAAACGTATGAGAAACCACGAATAACGTAAACAAGGTTCACCAATGAGGCAAAGAAAATGGATAAATCAACTTACCACCACCGTTGTGCCCTAACTGAAAGGCAGCTTGGAGCAAGTTGTTCAGATCAGCCTGCGATAGGTTAATACCTCCACCACGACCACCAGCACCACCGCGACCACCACCACGTCCACCATTGCGACCACCTCCACGTCCTCCTCGTACTCCAGACATGATTCTGGCAGAAAAGAACGAGAAAATTTAGTTTCGCAGTGATAGATAACCACTAATGTTCACAAGATCAACGCTAGATCCAATCCAGGACTATCCCCTCAAACCCAGAGCTCACTAGGGCTTCCATGCATTTCGGTTTATGATTTTGTGTGCACCCAAAATGATAAACCGCTCTACATGGTCCTCCAAGTGTTCTCCTAGTTCAAAGTTCAAATCACCGAACTTAGACTCTTAGCTACACACCGTAATACTACGGTAGTTTATGACAAGTGTTTCTATTGGAGTGCGAAGGGGAGATGTCCGAGCCTTGGACAAATCTCAAGAGCACACGAGTTACTCCAATAGACTACACTGCCTAGAAAACAAGTAACCCAACCTAAGATAGAACGGATGATGTAACATAGAAAGACCAACGATTTAGAGACACCCCGACAAGACCATACGTAAACCACTATAACGTTTAGTACCATGTGATCGTCTAGTGTGTGCGACTCGGCTATAGACTAGACTCTACATGCAGTCCTAGTTCACTATAACCATTGGCTCTGATACCAATCTGTCACACCCTCAAAATCCACTTGCGGAGTTTTACCGCGAGGCGCATGACAAACCAGGATCCAAACCAACGATCACAATAAACAAGTCTAAATGAATATAAATGCAATTTCAAAACATAGTTTAAAATCCCGTTTACAGCGGAAGCTTATTCAAAAACAGTATCTCAACACTGAAATAATAGTCCAACGTTCAAAAGACCATGCAACCCTAGTTAGACGCCGTGCAGACGCGTGCGCCCTAGTCCAGTCGTGCTACCTTAGCGACCTGAGAAAACATGTAAAAGTTTACGTCAGCACAAAAATGCTGGTGAGTTTACAGGTTTTGTATCCAAGTACCAAGTCCACCTGTCCATACTATAATAAATCGAAAACCAGTATACGCTAGCTAGGCGTACGTTTTGTTACTACCACGATTGGAAAACCATTACTAACTCGAATACCAGATGTTGTGCCCGAAAAGTACCAATTGTTCCTGTTGTTCCTGTTTGAGACAATATGCACTCGCCCGGCCCTCCAAGCCGACGAGCGGGGTTGGTCACTCCCAATAGCGCTATTCACATTTCCCCGTTGTGCAAACCCGCACATTCATGGTTCCCTCCGGGACTTCCAAAGACCGTGTAGTACACAATAGAAACCCATAGTATGACAGTAGTTACCAAATAATCGCTTTAACACATGTTTTCTCCCCCAAAAGTATAAAACCAGTTTAAAAGAGGGGCCGTAAACTCACCTTAAGTTGCGTTACTCCTTAACCCAAGTAAACCCAGCTGCTATGCTAGTCCCGTAAGCGGCGACCTAACATACGACAGTTACAAGTACTTAGACTAATAACCCGCAGGTTAATTAGTCCCTAGATGTCCAGACCATAACCAAGTTCGTTTGAAAACACCGTGACTGTTTAACTGACCCAAAGTACAAGACTCGACATCCCATTGGTGACCCGAGACTCCCCGTGTTATGTTTACGCTCTTAAACAGACAATCATGCAATCACACTTAACATACGTTAACGCACAACAAGTTATAGCACATAGTTCACGTATCACCGAATTACATCCAAACATATGTTACCAAGTTACCATATATGTTACGAGGTTCCTAGCATGTTACTACATGTCAAATCGGGTCTCGGAATGCTAGTTTACACTTACAACAGTAGTACACGCGATTAGGAAACGTAAACTAGCAATTAGGACTGATTGCATATAAGTTCATGTGATTAGGGCTGATTGCATATAAGTTCATGTGATTAGGGCTGATTGCATATAAGTTCATGTGATTAGGGCTGATTGCATATAAGTTCATGTGATTAGGGCTGATTGCATGTAAGTTCACGTGATCAGGGCTGATTGCATGTAAGTTCACGTGATCAGGGCTGATTGCATGTAAGTTCACGTGATCAGGGCTGATTGCATGTAAGTTCACGTGATCAGGGCTGATTGCATGAAAACTCATGCGATTTGGGGCTGATCGCATGTAAAGTCATGCGATTTGGCCCTGATTGCATGTAAAACTGGCGATTAGGAATCCTAATCGCCTGTAACCTTGCTGTTCCCGTTTTTCGCGCGTTTAACGCTCCAAATCAGATCCAGAACGTGTGTAACTACCCAATATCATCCCAAACACTATCCTAAACATGTTTCAACCAAAACCCTTCGTTTTGCCTCGTATTATCAGTCCTGCATGAAATCACGTAATCCAAACACCATACACATAGCATGCAATCAGCATACTAACATGCATAACAATAACCCTAATAATCAATTACTCAGATTTCTATCATCATACTATCAATATCAATTCTGATCTATCATAATAACATATCAATCCATCATCATGAATCATAAAAATCCTAGCTTTCTAATCATACACACCCATAACGCATGTATATTAGTTATAATCCGATTAACAACCCTTATTAACGATTTTCAGAAAGCTTTTTCGTTTAAGAACAGGTCTGGACCATTAGGGATTGATTAAAAACATTTATAAAGATTTGTGGATGAAAACCAAACCTTAGGATTATGAAAGAATGATGATTCAAGCTTGAAACCTTGTGTTTTGATCAAAAATCGCCTTCCAGAGGTTGTTTATGTGTTGGGGCGGTTTATGGGACGACTAGGGTTTGTATAATGAAGTTTATGAGGTCAAGTATGGTATTTATAGTCGTTTTTAGTCGTCCAGCACGTAACATGCGATTATGCAGCTTTACACGCGATCAGGAAGCCTAATCGCGTATAAGTTCATGCGATCGGGGCCTAATCGCATGAACAGTCATGCGATCAGTACCCTGATCGCCCCCTAAGGTCCCCAGTCGCCCCACATATAGGCGATTGGGTTATCCTGATCGCCTATATGGGCCTGTTTCGTGTGTTTTGCGCGTTAAACCCCGTTTTAACATATGTTAACACATATTAATGTACCGACAAGTCACATAATGATTATAAACACATAACGCAAGTAAATACACATATTCACACTCGTTCACCAATTCCCGGGACTCGAGACTCGTATGTTCCGTATGCCCTGACGATCCTACCGATCGTCACCGTTTGTACACTTGGTTAAGGACCGACATCTACTGAACCTCTAGACCCACATCCAATGATCCTCTAGACTAAACCGATAGTTCTCGAACCATAACCCGACTTAACTAACCCAGTTAAGTACAATATACGCGTGACTCGCTAAGGTAGACTTTTATCTAGACAACGTTGTTAACCAGAATTTGCCGGGTGTCACATTGACGGTCCCGGTCTGGTCAAAACGGTCCGTGTTGCTAACGGGATCGGTCAGGTTGAAACGGTCCGGGTCGAAACAGTACGGGTCGCTACGGGACGGGTCAGGTTGAAACGGTCCGGATCGTTACCGAGCCCGGTCGGTTCGAAACGGTCCGGGTCGCTACGGGACGGGTCAGGTTGAAACGATCTGTGTCGATACCGGGCCCGGTCAGGTCGAAACCGTCCGGGTCGCTAGCGGGCCTGGCCGGGTCGAAACGATCCGAGTCGCTACGGGACGGGTCGTTACCAGGCCCGGTCGGGTCGAAACGGTCCGGGTCGCTACCAGGCCCGGCCGAGTCGCTATGGGACGGGTCAGGTTGAAACGGTCCGGGTCGCTAGTGGGCTCGACCGGGTCGAAACGGTCCGAGTCGCTACGGGACGGGTCAGGTTTAAGTGGTTTGGGTCGTTACTGGGCCTGGTTGGGTCGAAACGGTCTGGGTCGTTACCGGGCCCGGTCGGGTCGAAAAGGTCCGGGTCGCTACCGGGCCCGGCCGGGTTGAAACAGTCCGGGTCGCTATGCTACGGGTCAGGTTGAAATGGTCTGGGTCGTTACCGGGCCCAGTCGAGTCGAAACCGTCCGGGACGCTACCAGGCCCGGCCGGGTCGAAACAGTCCGGATCGGTACGGGATGGGTCAGGTTGAAACGGTCTGGGTCGTTACCGGGCCCGGCCGGGTCGAAGCGTTCCGGGTCGCTAGTGGGGCCGGCTGGGTCGAAACGGTCCGAGTCGCTACGGGACGGCTCAGGTTGAAACGGTCCGGGTCGCTACCGGACCCGGCCGGGTTGAAACAGTCCAGGTCGGTACGGGATGGGTCAGGTTGAAACGGTCTGGGTCGTTACCGGACCCGGTCGGGTCGAATCGGTCCGGTTTAAAATGAAGTATTTCGGATCTCTTAAAATTTTATTTTTAAGTTTATTTTTTTTTTAAATTTGTTTTCAAGTCAGGTTATACCCGTTAAACCAAAACCACGAATCGTTTAAGGCCCCAAAATTTTCAATCTTTCTAATAAAATTTTCGATAAAATTTATTCCCACCTAAAATTTTCAAGCGCTTTTCTAAATTTTCCCAATTTCCCTCCTTCACTACCCTTTAATAAATTTTCCCCTAAAATTTGTTCCCTCCTAGTGAATTGGTTTTCCCTCTACATCATCCCCCAAAAATCGAGTTTCCCTCTGCAAGTTAGGGCAACTCCAATTTAACTATTTACACCAAGGTTAATAATAGTATCATTCCAATGAGATTTCTCCACCTCCAGTTACACGATTGGACCTTGAACCTCCTCATCAACCGTGTCATCGTCAAGAACCAAATGCACCCTCTTCTCTCCTTAACCCACCCACTGATCATCATAAAAATCACTACTTTTCACTTAAATAATAACTCCATTACAACCCCTAACCCTAGTTAAAACAAGAACAGTTTAATGTTGCCCCTTTTTACAACCCTAAACTAACTCTTACTCTTATAGTTATTATATATACATATGGCTGCTGTTAGCTCTCCTGATTTTGACAGAACAGACATCTCCCCACTTGTAATCTTTCTCTTTTTAGTGTTCTTTTTCTTTTATAATGTAGTATTTTTTTATTGAATTATGACAAGTGCTTGGATTTGTGTTTCTGAGAGGTGATTATGGATGATGTTTTGTCACGCGATTTGACCTAATAATTCTATTCATCATCGGAATAACTCACAGGTGTGTTTGTTTTAGGATTAAATGAAGTTTATTTTTGAATGTTTTGTAGGTTCTAGGTTTTTTTTTTTAATTTTGTTTTTATTAGGATTGTTGTGTTCCTTAATTGCACACAACCTGTTTGATGATATGATACAGAGAGAACCACAATTTACAAACTTACCTTGTATGTTGAAAAGGCTTTTGGAAAAGCCCTATGTATGCTCAAGCATACTGTTAAAATAGGTTATAATTTTTTTTCATGTTCTGTATGTTAGTGATTATATTTGGTTCAATTTCAATCGAGTTACTTAACATAAATACTTCATGACTAAACTGAGATCATTTTCGATTTTTTTTTTCAGATTGAGATGACCCAAGATGGTAGGTTCGGGAAAAATCAAGTCTTAAGTGCAGAGGCCTCAGGTGATTAAATATTTGTTCTTTCTTTGTTAGTTGCATTTGATGATTCTGAATATTACCATATGTGTGTGTGTGTGTCAGAATTTGTTCAAGCTTGAATGGTCATAGTTGAGTGTGAATCAAGTACTTTAATTCTAAACATCACCTCTTAACAACATAAAACATAGGGGTATGTTTATGGATCAAAATCAGCAGTGACGGATCCAGGATTTTTTTTAAAGTGGGTTCAGTGTTTTTAGATAATCCAATTTCATAAGTCCGGAGATAAAAAAAATTAGGGTCGGTTTGACGGTTCGGGTCTGGTAAGGTTTATCACATTATGGGGCTATGCGTTTTATCTAAAAAAACGCCAAAACTACCACCTAACTAATAATGTGCCTCCGTTAATAACCATCTAAGCTCTTCAATTGTTAAATGAATAGTTGAAGTTCCATTCTTAATATTAAGTAACATGCAAATAAATTGCTAGTCTGACTTGTGTTCAAGACCATATATTTAGATTCAAACAGCATGTTATGCTATGTTCTTATTTGTCAATTATTTATGCTAAAAGTGGTGTCTTACTTATTGTTACTCACTTGCTAATAAGTTAAGCATTGAAGATTATTCTTGTTCACAAAACGCAACTAAGAACTAAAATCTTCACTTGTGTGGATTAATGACTTATCCTAATAATGATGTATTAAGGACTTTGATCATCACCAACAATCCAACATAATTTTGAGAACTAAAATTTTACAAACATTGTTTATTAACAAAAAACCTCCTACTAGTGATACTACAAGTCTTGCTGACTAAGAGAGCTATCAATTTGTTAAATATTTGGAATGTGGCGCCTTTTGGTGTGTAGTTTAACAATTGGTTATGCATTAGTGTACTACTATACTGAGTATACAAGGAACTAGTAGTTGGCAATAATTTTGTGAATCTAGGGTGTGCATCAGGGATTTAAGATCAACAAGATCAATAGTTAATAACAAGGAAACAAATAGAACTAAACATATAAATTACTAGTTTGTTTAACCCTTCAAAAATCAACTTCTAGTTATCAAGAGAACAGATAGAACTATAAGAATTCAACGGTCAATATTCAAACAAACAATAAATATAGACAGTCATATCTAATTCAGTTTCTTATATAATTAGTAAAAGTTAAATGACAATTTAAGAAAGAACACATATTCCTGAATCATCATACTCATAGAATTAGTAAAGAATCAAAATTGTAACTTAGTAAATAATTATTGTAACATGAGATGAATAGTCGACTCTATGTTTCTCATTATGATATTTTATTTTCTATTGAAGATGGTAAGTGAAAAAAACAAGGTGAATCGGTCAAAAAAGTAGATGGTGCAAGTTACGGGTAAAAAAAGTTATGCTCGAGTCCGTGAAGAGTTAAAGGTGATTGTATGAAATAGTGCAATTCTTAATGTAGCATGTCGATATCCGTTGTTACTACTTATTTTCTAGGTCGGAGATGAAGTTGTCCTCAAAAGCATTCTAAACTCTGCCGAGATTGTAGCAAGAGGATGGGTGAAGAGCTTGGACCCAAATGAGCTAGTTGGTGGTACAGAGATTGGACAAGAATGGTGTGAGGTAAACGTTCAAGTAGCAATAAAAATAGATGAAAAGTTGGTGAGACCATATGGGTTATTTTCCACAATTCAAGATTGTATTGGTGCCTCCATTGCATGGCCTTGTCCTTTCATCTCGGTATGTAATTATTAATTTTGTGATACGAATAATTTTAATAATCTGGAACTTAATGCTTATACACGGATGGTTTATTTGTAGGTAGTCCGTGAGGATTGAGGACACATGATGACTCGGGATTCTATGTTGCTTATCTCTTTCGTTGCTTTTAGTTTCTTTGTTAAATGTTACAAAACTTTATGTTGGATGATGCTATAACTTATTCATGTTTAGTGTTTTTGTTATGAATATGTTTATTTGAAATATAATAAAGTTTTATTTCTTTCGTTAGTTGATGTTATATACAGTATATCATAAAATTGTGTGTGTATATGTTTAAAAAACCGTTGTATCATGACTTGTTAGGACTTTCAAATTTGGTCCTATTAAAGTGTACGAATATGCTTTTCTTAGGACGCTATATTGTTTGTTCATTGACATCTTATGCGACCATAAAACTGGTTTCATAATCTTATTTGAGATATTAGGACCCTTTTTTTGGTACTAATGCTTCTATAATGTTACATCATAAGGGTCCTATAACTTAATTTTTTAGGACTCTTGTATGTGTATTAAAAGATTAAAACTAGGTAAGCACATGTTAAAACCTTGTAAAAGTGTCCTAATATGTCTTATTAGGAGTTTTTTTTGGGACATATTATGCGACCATAAAATTGGTTTCATAATCTCATTTGAGATATTAGGACGCTTTTTAAGTTTCGTGACTTATTACGACCCCCTTACATGAAACGCTTTTACCGTTGGTCCTATTAAATAAAAGGTCCTATAAAATAACATTTTAGGACACTTTTGTGCGTACTAAAAACCCATTTTTGTTGTAGTGAATAGCTCTCGCCTCAGCTGCGCTAGCTTTCTCCTCTGCTGCCTTTCTCTTTGCCCTTTCTTGCTTCTCAGCAAACATATCAGGGGAATCACTTTCTGTGTCATCTGAGTCATCTTCTGCATCTGTTATGTTGACTGGGGCGTCTTCATTAATTTGTTCTTTACCTTTAGCTGATCGTGAGGATTCTTGTTCTATAGCAGCACCGGAAGGTTCCGTGAAATCTAGAACATCCGGATCAAACGCATCCTCATGATCTGCAACAGTATCAGTAGTCCTGCCAGGAGCGTTTTCGCCTAACTCGGCTGTCTCTCTCCCAATATTATCCCCCTCTTTGAACACCAGCTTATGAATTCGGGCGTCATCTTCAGAATCACTATCATCGTGTCTCCACCTATTGCCCGGTGGTGACACATAGTCTTCTCTGCTCATGTGCCCGTATACACGCCTGCTTGGAGGATAATCAGACTTCGGTCTGTTCTTGTAACTTCTCATTCTGTTCATTTCTTTCTCACTTATGTCCTCAATCCCAATGAACTCCGCAGGATGCTTTATCAAGTCTGGAATTTGGCGATCGATAATCATTTGCAGAAAGCGAGGATAAACTATGAATGAGGTCTTTGTCGCCTTCTGCAATATGATCTCCTTCAGGTGATGTAAGATCATTTTGAAAAAGTTGAACGGCTTATTGAGAGTCAAAGCGACTATCGCTGAAGCCAAGGTATTTCTGATAGCATCAAAAGTTCCTTTCCTTGGACCAATGCACTTCAAGACTACATGAGTGAGGTACATGAGTTCGGGTGGTAATAGACCTTTCATGAGCATCTTTTTTTCTTTGACTATTCCCATGTACTTCATTCTCAAGAAACCGCCTCGAATCAAGATGGCGTCGAACACAATAGGATCAGTATCTGCATCCCCAAACTGCAACTCTTCTCGAATTATTTCTTCAGTAATAATCACCTCTTTCCCTTGAATCAAACTTGTAATCACAATCGGCACAGCTTTGTAGTCCACTTTAGCGTTCTTGTAAAATTCTAGCAAGATGTCCTTATACGCGGCATGTTCCTTAGTTATCGCATAATTGATTCTTTAACGCTTCAGAAAATCGATAACGCCTTTGAACATTTTGCACTTCTCCATTGTAATTGGTCCAAGAAAGGCACAACAGTTGTGCTTAGGATAGGTTTTCCAATTCATCATCCTGAACATAGAAACAAGTCATAAGTATCACAAGCAGATCAAAAACGCATAAAACGAAAAAAAAAACGGACTAGTTTTGACTAAAATTGGTCAACAGCCTGCTATAGGCGATTACATATTTGTAATCGCCAATAATTAAACACGAGTACCTCTAATCACATCCTTTTATACACGAGTAAGGGCATGAATAGGCCAATCGCTAAACCTTACATGCGATTAGAAGACCAAAATGTCCATTCTTATCACTGTTGAGCTAATCGCCAGTTTTAAGACGCGATTAGAGTGTATAACTCACCAATCACACACTATTCATGCGATTAGATAACCTAATCACGTGAACAGTGTCCACGACACACCAATCTTTGTCAAAATTTGAATTGAGTTGTTCGGGTCTGATTTTTGTCACAATGTAGCCTAACACAACCCATTAACATAACCCCTAACAAACATTTCATTAACAAGCCCGAATCATGATTCAGTTGAATGGTTTTAAAAATTAGGGTTCATAGGTTTTGAAATTGGGGCTTTTGATTTAGAGGCGTTATAGGTTGAAATTTTGGTACAATAAGAACCTAATAGCCCCGATTAAGAAACCCCTATCATCATTTATCATGAATCAACACTTATCAAACCCAACGAACAAGAACACTTGAAACTAGGGTTTCGGCTCTTATAACACAGATTAAACCTCTTTAAACACGATGATACTGACTGAAATTTTAAGGAATAGATACCTTAGTAATGTAGAGCAATGTTCTATGATCAAAAAACGACGGGCAAAATGGTTAGGTTATAGGCTGATGAGAGGGAAATGGATCACACAGTAAGTGGTTTTGAAATATATGCGAGTAGGCTTCTACTCGCTTAAAAGGAGCACGCGATTGTATCTAATCGCCTAAACTATCATGCGATTAGAACTTTTACTCGCTTAGAGTGTATAGTCATGTTGTACTGGATATAATGGTTCTAATCGCTTGAAACTAAACACGAGTAGCTTGTAATCGCCTAGATGATTCACACGAATACACGTACTCGCCTAAGACTTAGGGCGATTAGAACTCTAAATGCCTAAAGCTTTCACACAAATTACCAATTTGCCCGTGCAGCACCAAATCTCACATTTTTGACCCGTTAAGGTTCAAAACATGCGTTTTTCACCCCGTTTTCACACGTGACACAGACGATGACTCAAATCTTTGAAAAATATTCATTTTGCACCCCTGTACTTAAGAGAAAGCACGGTTTTGACCCGGCAAAAACACAATTTTCAACTAGTTAATTTTCGGCGTTGTATTTTTGAAGAAGTAAGATTACAATGGATTAGGATTCCATCATCGGCAATCAAGAATGATTAAGCAGATAAAACTAAGCTGAAATAAAACGAAAATGGAAGATCAACTAACTGTACACTATCATATTTTTGCGAGTTTCATCAGTTAGGGAATCATATCAGTGTACGGACCATACAAGAACCCTTATACATTCAGTTTTAGTTTAAATTACCGATAAGCATCCTAAAACAACTGCCGATATTGTTGTCCACCTAAACTCAAAATCAAGTTTTATCGCTAGGCACTTTAGATACGTTAAGGTAATATTAAGACTGATGTACAAGGTGTTCCCCGCCACGCGACACATTCCCGTATCAAGTCATGCACAAAGCTTCCTCGTAATCGGTGAGTAAGCTGTTGTCATCCGTATTTTACAGGGAATGGACTCAGTGGTGATCAGGTCTACAGGAACGCTGCAACAGAGAGACCAGTGAGATCCAAACCAGGGTTCAAGTCAAATACCATATTTTTGATTTTTCACGGTACGGTCCTTTAGGTATATGATTTGATACCTTTGAGCAAATTCTCTTTGAGAATAGGGTTTTGGCATTTATGAATCTTTTTGCTCTTATAGGATTCCTGGACGTCTCCTGATCAGAATTTATTTTTTTTTGTTTTTTTTTTCAGGAAACGACATAGAGGTGTCTCAGTTGTAGGCTCCGAACCCAACGTACGACACATGTGCCACTCCTATTTATTCTGAGAGACGTCCAGTTCACCCCGGATGTACCAACCTCTTAAAGACCATGAAACCTCGGATTTTGGCATTCTATCAAACGAGATTTCGGTACCAAGACCATATGCCAATGCACGTTGATCCACACCTGTTTCAGTTGATTTAGGTTTATATCACCGTGCCAAACTTGGAAATGATTTTGAGCCTACCGACGCATCATTGTAGAGGCTACTTACCAGTTCCAATATTTTTAAGATGATAAGAGTCCAGACAGTCCAACTGATAGGTTAATATCATCTTCCTTATTTCACCAAAGAAACTCATTTTTGCAACTTTTCATTTTTTTTATTTTGGGATTTTCTCTTTTTTTTTTTTTGAATTTTTTTGCATTTTCTGATGTTTTTGTATTTTTTTGAATTTTCTCCCACTAAAAATCTAAAAATTTACGAAAAGACAATATTTTTGGATTTTTTCGATTTTTGAAGAAAAAATATTTACAAAAACGATTACCGATGAGGATCTAATCCCACTTTACTTTAATGCCGTTTAAGATTAACAGGTACTCAAAACGAGGACCGTCAAAAGCTTTGGTGAATAAATCGGCACGTTGGTAATCCGTGTGGATTTTGACCATATCGATAAGTTCCTTTTCATAGCAATCGCGTATGAAATGATACTTAACCAAGATATGTTTCGCCTTGGAATGGTTAACTGAGTCTTTAGCAAGAGCTATAGCGGACTCATTGTCACAGTGAATGGGAGTATTAAGAAATTTCAAACCGTAGTCTCTCGTTTGTTGCTGTATCCAAAGAATCTGAGAGCAGCAGCTAGATGCCGCTACATATTCCGACTCACAGGTGGATAAGGCTACCGAGGCTTGCTTCTTGCACTGCCACGAGACTAGTCTTGGTCCCAAAAACTGGCATCCAGCCGATGTGGATTTTAAGTCTATCTTGCATCCGCCATAGTCAGCATCACTAAAAGCGATGAGGTCAAACTTATCGTCATTAGGGTACCATATACCTTTGGTCAGATAACCCTTTAGATAACGTAAGATCCTCTTCACAGCAACCAGGTGGGACTGTTTCGGCCTTGACTGGTATCTTGATAGTAGACATGTCGCTAACATTATGTCAGGTCTTGATGCAGTGAGGTACATTAGTGAGCCTATCATAGCTCGATAGAGAAAAGGATCAACGGTTTGTCCTTTCTTGTCAGGACCAATCCCGTGATTGGTCTGAATTGGTGTGCCTACTGAAGTAGAGTCTTCCATCTGGAACCGGCTTAAGATGTCAGCAACGTATTTTGTCTGGTGGATGAAGATCCCCGACTCTTGTTGTTCTACTTATAGACCGAGGAAGAATTGCATCTCCCCCATCGAGGTCATCTCAAATTTGTCCTGCATAAGTTTTTCAAATTCCCTGCACATTTCATCATTAGTAGACCCAAAAATAATATCATCAACATAAACCTGTACCAGAAGACGGTCACCACCCTTTTCCTTGGTGAATAAGGTGTAATCCACGAGTCCACGTTTGAACCCGTTGGATATAAGATAGTTGCTAAGCATTTGATACCCTTCACGCGGAGCTTGATGGAGTCCGTACAACGCTTTGTTCAATTTGTAAACTTTTTCGCGATGAAGCGGATCCTCAAAACCCGGTGGCTGAGCAACATACACCTCTTCCTTCACGATACCATATAGAAAAGCACTTTTCACGTCCATTTGATACACCTTAAATCGTTTGTACGAAGCGTAAGCTAAGAACATCCGGATAGCTTCAAGGCGCGCAACTGGAGCGTATACTTCATTGTAATCTATTCCTTCGATTAGACGGAAGCCGAGGACAACTAATCGAGGCTTGTTTCTGATAATCACCCCGCGGTCATCTCGTTTACACTTATAGACCCACTTTGTTCCAATTTTCTTCGAGCCTGGAGGTAAGTCAACTAAGTCCCACACTCCTAGCTTTTGGAACTGCTGAAGCTCGGCTTGCATTGCTTCAATCCATGGTTCTTCCCTCAATGCCTCTTGCACCATTCTTGGTTCTGTTTGAGACACATAAAGAGCGAAGGACCAGTCGTTCTGATGACCTGCTTTCCTGATCTCCAAATAGAGTGCTAAGGTACCTGTATTGTCACTTGGACTAGCATTTCTGAGCTGACTGCGAGTCATGACTCTGCTAGCCGGATCACCAATCACATTCTGCATCGAATGAGTGTCGTGAATCCGAGATTCCGGATGTGTCGGCACTGGATCATCTGAATGCAGATTAAGGTTTTCCAAATTTTGAGATAAATTTGTCTATGCGGCGCTTGAACTGGAGGGGGTAGCGGGTTGCATATTAAAACCCGAGAGATCGATCCTAAGACCTATCGCTGGAGCTGCTGAAGAAGAAGGACCAGCTTTATTGTTTCCTATCGGAATAACTGGAGTTGTAGTGGTAGATTCACCATTTCCAGCTTGTTCTTCAGTAAGTGTTTCATGAGATTCTGCAAAATCGTCGTCTGAAGATGAAGATTCTAGAACCTCTGCTGACGCTTCCTGAAAGACTTCCTCAACTTCTGCTGTTGCGGTTTTACCAGGGGGACCCGTGGATGCAGAGGCATTAGAGGTTGCTGGCGCAGGTGCATTGACGACGATCGGACGCATTAGCGGTGAGCTAGCTGCGTTTTCACACTCGTAATACATTTGCACAACAGCATCATCTACCAAATTATCCACGTTGAAAGAATCAAATAAACTCTTATAATCGAACAACCAATCAGGTCCAACACCAGGTGCATTGGCAGTATAGCTTTGAACATCGACATTAAGCCACTCTTCAACGCAATTGGTTCTTTTGTTGTACACTCTTTTATTAGGAGTGCTGTAACCAACAAAGAAACCTTCTTCTGCCTTTGCACCAAACTTCCCATCGGGATGTATCATGGTGCATGGAGCTCCGAAAGGTTCCAGAAACTCTAAGTTCGGTTTCCTCTAGTTCAGAAGCTCGTAAGAAGTCTTGCCAAGCTTCTTTACCGTTAGAACCCTATTTAGAGTATAACACGTACAGTGAACTGCCTCATTCCAAAAGATCATAGGCAAGTTCGAGTCTGCGAGCATTGATCTGGCAGCCTCAATAAGAGTCCGATTCTTTCTTTCTGCAACCCCATTTTGTTGAGGAGTGTACGGTGCTGTAAATTCATGATGAATACCCTTTTCTGCACATAACGACTCCATAGCATGATTCTTGAATTATGTCCCGTTATCGCTTCTAATCCTACGGATCTTCAGATGATATAGGTTTTCCAATTTAGTGAACAGATTCTTCAAGTATTCAAAAGTTTCACTCTTGTGCTTCATACACACAACCCAAGAAAACCTAGAATAGTCATCCGTAACCACCAAGCAGTATAAGTCACCGTTCTTGCTCTTCCGATTGACTAGGCCAAAAAGGTCCATGTGCAGACGTTCGAGAGGTAGACTAACTGAATTTGTTTTCTTAGGTTTGTGAGACTTCTTTTTCTGTTTCCCTTTCTTGCATGAGACACAGACGTCGTTTAGATGAAAATTTTTAACAGAAACATCTTCCACCAGTTGATTCTGAACCATATGGTTCATTTTTCTCTGGTGGATGTGCCCCATACGTCTGTGCCACATGATCGATTCCTTTTCTGTCGCTTTCGATAGAAAACAAGTGACTTGACCTTTTGTTGTCATGGCTCGGCTCATATCCAGGGAGTATAAGTTGTTGACCCTGGGAGCTGAGATCATAACCCACTCTTTTGGTATCTTAAATCCAGGTTTCAGAATGAAACAAGCATTGTCATCAAAGAACACAGTGAACTTTTTGTCACATATCTGCGAGACGCTCAGCAAGTTGTGGTCTATTTGTTTTACAAAGCTTATCTTCTCAAAGCTTACTACTCCGTTACTCATACTGCCTTCTTTCGTAATATAACCCCTTTATTACCAGCAAAAGCAACATACCCCCCGTTGATATTCTTTATGTCAAAAAGCAGGGATAAGTCGCCTGTCATGTGCCCAGAAGCTCCATTGTCAACAATCCATAGGCTGCTGATAAGGCCTTGTGGAACTCCCTGCACAAACATTCAAAGTTCAGTGGTTTAGGGGGACCCAAGCCTTCACGGTCTTGGGTCTACCATCTGCATCTAAAGTCGGAAAATCAACCCATCTTCCGTTTGGAGTTGGTGTTGTTCCCGATGGTCCGGCAGTGTTATCACTAGCAGATGATTCTCCATTTTTGGTTGGTGACTTGGGTCTCCAAACTTGTTCCGGTTTCTTTGGCTTGGGCTTCTTCTTTGCTTTGGGGCTAGAAGATCCAACCTTAGGCTCCTTAGGAGGAACAGATTTTGGATCCACTTCAGATTTAACTGTACGTGGAGTAGTTTTAGGGTTGCCCTCTGGTTTAGCTGCAACCTTTGCTGGTGGCTTAGGCGCTGCTTAAACCTTTGTGGGAACAGTGCTCCCCCTCAACTGTGGACCCCTGCCATCAACTGGCTTTTTGGTTCATAGCAATCTTGTTTCGGTTGTCATAAACAATCTGCTTTCCCTTTTGTTTTTCAGAAAGTTTAGGGGAAACAGGTTGGTTAGTTTTGCTAGATCTGGGAGCATCATCCACTTTGATCATTTCTCGTCTCAATTCAGGGCACACAACAACTAAATGCCCACGTTCCCCACATTTATGACAGGATCTGTATTCTTCAAATCGAGGAGATTCGGACTTGTTCTCCTTTTTGTCTTTCTGTTAGATGAACTGGCAAATGAGTTTTTGTGTTTCAGATCCTCAAGGCATTTTCTTTGCACGTTAACATGAGGATCTTCGTTAATCTCATTTCTGGTAGATCTAACAAATTCAGTGACATGCTTCTTCGGACTTTTCTTCTGAGCATGACTTTGAGGATTAGCGATGTTTTTCTTTTGATTTTTCTTGTTGTACTCATTTGACTGATTACCCTGGTCTTTTCTACCCTTACTCTTACCCTTCTTCTTATTCCAGGTTTCCTTTTCAACGGTAATAACAGATTCTTGCCAAATTTTAGCAATTAGACCAGGGGCGATACATCTGAGAGGGACTTCCTCATCAGCATATACCTTTTCAGACCCTTTAAGTTTGTAAAACACCTTAATCCTTCTGCCATCCTCGGTTTGCACTTTTGGTTCAAGTTCACTCAAGGTTTCAGTAGTAATGATATGGTTTTCAAGAGGAACATTTTGAGTCTTGACCGGTGCATACCTAGGAGGCTCATCAAGCTCATCATCCGATGAGTCTGTGTCGTACACACTGATATCATCAGCTTTCTCACCAAGTTTGACAGCTTCAGCAGGTGTTGCAGCCTTAGGTACTTTAGCAGGTTTAGCTGCTTCAGTTGCTTTGGCCGCCTCTGCAGCTTTTGATGCTGATGCTGCCACGTCCACAAGTTCCTCCTTCAGCAAGACATCAAAATTGTGATTTTCGAATCTCACCGGATTTGGACACTGAGAATATTTAGGACTGGTGGAAATGCTTTCCTTTTCTGAGTGTTCAACTATGTGATCAAGAACATACTTGCAGTTTAGGTAACTTTCAAGTTTCTTCTTGATCTTCTCATAGTCACAGTTTACAACGGCCAAGTGTTTCTTTGTGTCTTCTACCTTATTTATGTAATTATTTATAGCAATTTGCTTATTTGCTAGAGTTTTCGACAATTCAGAAACATCCTTCTTGTAATTTTCAATTGTACTTAGAAAATTTTTCTCTTTTTGCCTTAAAGAATCAATTGACCTTTGTAATGGACCAACATCAGCTTTTAAATTCAGATTCTCTTCAGTTAGTTCTTTGATTCTGAGTTTTAGCTGATCACACTCTACACACTCTATCTTAGAATTGGAGGAAGAACTTACCTTGTTTGACGATTCTGTAATAGCCATCAAAGCATAATTAGCTGCAGTCTTCTTAGCTCCAAAGAATTCACCAAAGTTGTTCTCAGTGCAGTCAGCATCCACAAGAAATGATCTTTTGCCGATCAGCGCATCTGCTTCAGCTAGCAAATCTTCCAAATCTCCCCCCATATCAGAATCACACTCGGAGTCACAGTCAAACGCTTCAGCTTCAGGAATAATCACGCCAGACTAACTTGAGCATTCTTCAACTTCAACTAGTGCATCAGTACTTTGTTGGGCAAAACATGCTGCACCACCCTGGGGAGCTTCTTCTCCAGTGATTAGATGGTTCCAGTTGAAACCTTCATCAGCTTGAATTACCAGGGCTTGTCCTTGATTGTTGTTTGCAGGAGGCCTCTGGTTCTGGTTCTGGTTAAAGGGACAAGAGCTGACTCAGTATTTGGGTTAGGTTGTGTCTGAGCTTGCTGCCTCTGATTCTGATTGGCTCTGTTGTTGTTGAAGGGATTCTGATGACCTTGTTGCTTTGGTCGGTCACATTCTCTTGCAAAGTGCCCTTTGGTGCCACAGTTGTAGCACATGACCTTAGTTTTATCAAACCCAAACTTAGTGTTGTTGTTTATCAGACCATCTCTCCTCCCTGTCCTGTCCATATACTCCTTTGCCCTTCTCACCACACTTGGGAAATGCCACTGGATGTCTATCAGATCCATGTCATCTTTATCGATCTGTGAGTAATCCTCTTGTGTGAGATGAGGATTCCCGATCTGTCCTGCAACCAATCCACTGTAGGAGTTGACCAGGGTTGACAGTAGAGCCATGTGTTCTTGGGCTAACTCTACCGTCACCTTCTCAAAACCCGTTGTGATAAGCTGCTCAGTGACTGGATTGGTTCGATAGCCACCATGACTTGAAGTTGAAGCACCTCCATATCCACCATAACTTGTAGTTGGATCCCCACCATACCCTGATGAAGAAGGTCCACCAAAGTTTGAAGTTGCCTGTGCTGGTGCTGCAAGATGAGAAAAAGGGTTAACACCAAATTGGTTAGTATTATAATTCAAAGGATACTGGTTTCCTTGTCCGAAGGGATAGACTGGAGGAGGAACATCAGTTAGGGGACCATAGTTGTCAAAGGCATAAACTGGATCCGGGTTAACCACAAAAGCAGTCTATGGTTTGGATCCACCCACATTGGCATCCTGAAGAGGGTTCCCTTAGTAGTTACTGGGATTCTGTGGAATGAGCGCCTTGTTTGGCCTCCTGATCTCTTCTATCTCCTTGTTCTCCAGCTCGGCTATGAACTCATTGATGGTGAGTGTCTGATATGCATTGCTTGATCTCAGGATGTCCAACCATTGATGCCAATGAGGAGGTAGCACCTCAGCAAATCTTTCCACAAGGTCTGTAGATGAGTACAAGACCCCGTACTGGTACATTTCGGACATCAAGTGGTAGTATCTTGCAGTCATGTCTCTCAGCGATCGTTCCCAATAGCATTGAAGTTCTCGAACTCCTTCTTGAGTTGATCCATTTTTACCTTTCGAGTCTTCAGATTTCACTCGTTTCACTCAGCAAGCGCTAACCAAAGCATCTGTGACGTAGTGCACTGTGCGAATTGATGAAGTATGTCTTTGGAAAGAGCTTGTTTCAACGCTGCCATCGCCTTCTTTTCGTAGTTGTACTTCTTCCTCTGATCTTCATTCATATCTTTCAGTGAGATCGGAGTATTTGAATTCTCAACCATCGGCCTGCTGTACCCTGTCTCAATTGCTGACCATACGAGATCATCGATACCCTCAACGTATGTCTGAAATCTGCCCTTCCATCCGTGAAAGTCGGACATGCATTGCAGTTTCGGTGCCCTATTAGAACTACCCGTCTCTAAGTCACTCATGAGAACGGAAGACAGATGATTAGTCTGGGAATTCGCAGCAGCCGCGAGTGCCCACGGATTCGCATTCATCGCCTGTTGTTGAGCCTCTAGCGCCCACGGATTGATTCCGACAACATTCGCTTGCATTTGCGCTTGTTGCATCCGTTGCGCATTGCGCTCGGCTGAGAATTGCCAAGGGATCGTGGGTACGTTTGTTTGATTGTTCATTTGTTGATTATATTGTTGCCTTGGTTGATTCAGATGTCCCCACGGGTTCGCCATATGTTTATGTTCGTTAAAAGTCCGATACTTAGTCAAATTTTCAGTTTCAGATTATTATAGGCGATTGGGAACTGTAATTTTCTGATTATAGGCTATTATAGATGTTTATAGGCAATTACAAGTGTAATCACTAGTATTACACGCGATTAGAGTGTAATTGCTAGTGAACGGTTGAGCAATTACAAGTTTATAGGCAATTGGACACTTCAGGCGATTAGAAGCTATCCAACTAGCGATTAGCTTCTAATCGTGTATACGAACCAAAGATTATAGGCGATTACAGTGTAATCGCGTGAAGCTTGATTTCTAATCGCCTATATATAGGCGATTGGAGGGATTATGTCTGTGTAATCGCCTGATCTGATTTGTAACTTCACTTTTGCTCAAAAACTACCATTTTTGCCTTAAAATCTTATCCAAAACGATGTGTTTAATCCCCAAATGATTAGAAAAGTTTCCAAAACACTTTTAGAACAAAACCTAATAAAAAACACATGTTTTCATCCATAAAAACACACTAAGAATTTGAAAATAAGGGTTTTTGTGAAAAACTCAAAGTTTCAAAGTTTAAAACAGGTTTTTGATTAAAAATCACAACTTTCACACAATACCTACCTGTTTTCACTCGTTTTTGTTATCAAAACGCTCGTGATTAGAGCCTCGGCTCTAATACCACTTGTAGGATCAACGAACGTGTCACCCGACAACCACGAGGGTTATATTCAAGGTGCGGAATCCCTTGAATATGCTTTAATAACAGAAACAAACTTGAGTAATTACAACACACATACGGGTCAAAAGATTAACTTTTATATCATTAAAATAGGGCACGAGTGTTACAATTATCAAACTAAGCAATCTCAGACCTGGGGAGGGTGTTTGAAGAGTGTGTGTGGCAAGAACTCCTGATTAGGGCAATGATTAGGCCTATTTATACCCCTTGTACTCGTACAGAGCAGAATTGGCGATTAGGTGCTATCCACCATGTAACATCTAGCGAATGAGCCCTATTCGCATGACCTTATAGGCAATTGAAGCCTAATCGCCTATAGGTATAGGCGATTACATGCTACTCGCCTATACCAATATTCCTAATCGCCTGAGCAGCCCAAACACCCCAAAAACGCTTATAAACCTCTCCAAACACCCCGAAACTCGTCCAAACAACATATATACTAGCCTAGGGACATCATGTACTAACATACGACTAGCTTGCTAGTCGCCCTACCTAGTCGTGTGGGTGGATGGTAGTCGCCCCTAGGGCCTGGGCTGACTAGCATCAGGTATAAATACTTGCAATAATTTCCCTAATCATTTTAGCTGTCATTTCACACATTCCAACATCAGGTGTCCTAGGTTTTCGGGTCTGTGGATTGTATTGTACACTCGTGCTCTGTTATTAATACAATTACAACCTTTAAACCATCTTATGTGTGTTTATGATAACTCGTTCTTGTGTTTGTTGGTGTTTTTGTTATTCAAACATTATCTAGTGGATTAATCTGCACACTAGGTGAACCAGCTCGTGATAGTCGGGTTGTCCGAAAACGATCCTAC
The DNA here is from genome assembly GCA_028751855.1 of Ambrosia trifida. Taxonomy (NCBI): domain Eukaryota; kingdom Viridiplantae; phylum Streptophyta; class Magnoliopsida; order Asterales; family Asteraceae; genus Ambrosia; species Ambrosia trifida. The sequence goes on along the minus strand of CM054127.1, from coordinate 13,526,013 downwards.
ACCCCCTTTTACCCCTAGACCCCCTAAAAGCTACCCGTTAGACCCCAAAATGTTATACAATCATGCATACAACTAATATATACGTATCACTAGCTGAGGACATACAGAAAGTGCACTAACAATTATCTTTAATTTGAGTATAATAATGCTACTTTTTTAATTAAAAATTTTTTATGTGCTACGTGATTAACAATATTTAGAAGTTAGCAAAAACTAAATCGTTGATCGAAGCCAAACCAAAAGAAACAGACAAAACTAAACCAAAATCAATTGAAAACTAAATTAACCAACATCCAATTTAACTTAAAATCGGTTATCATTTTTGTAAGTGCATTGTTTGTATGTCCCTAGCTAGTGATAGGTCTCTATAGGTCGTTGGCTAGGTTAATCGAGCAGTTTATGGCTCGTAATCGTATACTAGCCTGGTCCAAGGGGGAGTCTGTAAGTGCATGATGTCCCTAGGCTAGTATATATGTTATTTGGACGTGTTTCGGGGTGTTTGGAGATGGTTATACGCGTTTCGGGATGTTTGGGACACATTAGGCGAGTAGGGAATGGCTTTAGGCATTTACAGCCTATACCATATCAGTATTCATGCTGGATAGCCCCTACTCGCATGAACCTACTAGCGAGTACGGCCCTACTCGCTAGTTTATCATGTTGGATAGCATCGTACTCGCATGAACCGACCTCGTACTCGCATGAACAGGTCTGTACGAGTACGGGAGGTATAAATAGTCCCAATCATTGCCCTAATCATCAGTTCTTGCCACACACACTCTCCAAACACCCTCCCAGGTCTGTAAGGTCTGATTTGATCATTGTAAACACTCGAGCTCTGTTTTAGTGATAAATCTTTAATCTTTTGACCCATTTGTGTGTGTTAATTACTCATATATCATTGTTTCATATTCGTTACTGCTATTAGAACATATTTGGAGGATTCCGCACTCTGAATATCAAGCTCGTGATTGTCGGGTGACCCGTTAGTCGATCCTACAAGTGGTATCAGAGCTGAGGCTCTTATCACGAGTGTTTTGATAGCAAAAACGAGCAAAAACAGGTAGGTTTTTTATGGGAAAGTTGTGATTATTGAGCAAAAACGTGTTTTGAAGTTTGAAACTTTGAGTTTTTGATAAAAACCCTTATTTTCAAATTCTTGGTGTGTGTTTATGGATAAAAACGTGTGTTTTTTATTAGGTCTTGTTCTAAAAGTGTTTTGGAAACTTTTCCAATCATTTGGGGTTTAAACACATTGTTTTGGATAAGATTTTGAGGCAAAAACGGTGGTTTTTGAGCAAAAGTGAGGTTACAGATCAGTTCATGCGATTACGCAGACCTTCTAGCATTTACAGATCCTATTCGCCTATATATAGGCGATTACAAGAAGATATCACACGAGTATGACTGTATTCGCCCCAAGTACATGCGATTAGGGGCCTATTCCCCACTTTCTTATGTGGTATAGCCCCTAATCACCTGAAAGGTCCCTATTCACTAGCATTTACACCCTAATCGCGTGTAATACTAGTGATTACAACCGTACTCGCTCCAACAAAACCCTAATCGCCTATAAACACAAGAATAGAGTTCCTACTCGCCTGAAAGGACCTGAACCTAAAATTGACCTAAGTTTGACTTTCGTTGACCGAAGTTGACTTTCGTTGACCAAGTTTGACTTTCAAAATAGGTGTTAACCGTCTTTGACCTAAGTTTGACTCGCGTTGACCAAAGTTGGCTTTCGTTGACCAAGTTTGACTTTCAAAATAGGTGTTAACCGTCTTTGACCGAAGTTTGACTTTTGTTGACCAAGAGTTGACTTTTTCACAAGGCTTTCATAATGGCAAATGCAACCAAACCATGGGCTTTCGCGTCTTCAATGAACACCCAACCGGCCCAACAACGACAACAATAGAGGACTTCCGGATGTAATCCGTGGGCCCATCTGGAGAGGAAATCAACGTCATATGCTAGTCAAAGTCAACCGAATCAAACCAGACAACTTAACAATGTTCAAAACAATCAAGAAACGGTTGTGGTTTCGGTTACTCCTGCAATTCACTCTGTCTCAGCAAACACGGATGCTGCGAGTGTACTTACTATGCTTGCTGAGAAAGGCTTTGACCAGAAGACACAACTCATGGGAGGTGTTAATGGGGAAATTTCGTGTTTTGCTCAACGAGTAGAGACTGTGGAATTGGGAGAAGTGTTAGCGAGTGCTCAAATCTCAGAAGAGAGTACAGACGTAGATAGTGAATCATCATCCAGTGAACAAGATCCTGAACGAAGTTCTGAAGAAATCAACAGAATTGATGCAAATTGTTCAACTTCCGAAAGAAGTGAATCAGAAGAGGAATATGCTGATGATGAAAATCCAGAAGTTGGAGTTCAAATGAGGCACGGAACTGACCCTATTGCTCAAGGATATTCCAGGTTTGTCTGTTCTAACAGTGCCGAACTCCAAAGTACGATTGAAAGGCTGTCTGAAAACGACCAGACCCTTACTTGCGATCTAGCAAATTGTATAACCATCAATGAAGTTTTGAGAGCAAATGAAATGGAGCTTAAAAACTTAAATGAAATTTTAATGAAAGAAAACTCTGAGCTTTCTAAAACTCTTGAGGAAATAAAGAAAGAATTAGCGCAAACAAAATCTGATTATGAAAAGGCTCAACATAAGCTAGATGGTTTTCAGTTTGCAAAGTTTGTGCTAAGTAAAAATGATGTTGATCTTAAAAAACAGTCTCGGAAAAAAGAAAATCAAGGATTTGGTTACAATAAACGTTCTGTAAATAGACAGAAAGAGAAATTGAAACCAAAGGCCTTACCGGAGGCAGACCTTGAGGATTCTAATAAAGAATCCCAGGAAACTGAGAAGGCCCAATCAGGTTCACATAGCTCTATTAAAAATCACATTTTGTGTGAACCTGAACCGGAAAAGTAGCACTTTCAGTTTGCTGAAGGCACGGAAGGGCTGTACATGTTGGTGGGATATGATAAATTGTTTTCTGATAAAGAGTTTCCCATTAAGAATGTGGATCAATCCTTGATTAAACAAATTTTTGAGGAAGTACCAGTTACTGAAGCTCAGATCAGAAAACTCGTTGATCAGAAGAAACATGTTGAACACAAACCCACCAAACATGTGAATCAAAAGAATCAGTCTGGGAAAAATCAAAAGGGTCCCAAGATCAATGAACTTAAGCCCATCAAATCGAAAGGCACTAATCAGATGAGACATTCTCTACAAAATCATCAAAGAAATTTTTCACCAAGATCATCTGATTATGATTCATATCCGAGTACCTCTCGATTTAAAAGCTCTCAAGGAAGCTGTAGCCCTAGATATTCTCAGATTAGCTCGAGACAATCACGGTATGAACCTCAGTACTATGACGAGTGGAGGTCATGCTATGAATGTAACGAGGTTGGACACTTGATTGCAAATTGTCCCTATCTGAGAAAATCAAAGGGCAAAGCACTTAAGCCCCCTAAATACAACAACCAAAGATACAAGACACCTGAACAACAAGTTCAGGTGACACCAAAGAATGTGAAAAAGAAACAAAGGGTTGTTGTTGATGGTGCAAAGCCTAAAGCTGTTCAGGCATCAAGCTCCAAGGCTCCACCTAAGGTTGCAAAACCCAAGGGAGGCCCAAAACCAGGTCCAAAGACTAACCAAAGGGCAAAGCCACCGGCTGACCCAAAGGTGAAGTCTCAGGTACCACCTAAATCTGTGAAGCAAAGACCTGTAAAGACTAAGCATGACCAGATTTGGAAGCCAAAAGCAGCTGAAGCACCATCTGTGAGTTTATCTACTTCATTAGCACCATCTACATCAACTGTTGTTGATGAGAAAACACCTACCCCTCATGGTAGGTGGATGGAGCTGCCTATGATTGATGACTTAGGCCGACCAGAGATGGTCAAGGCCTGGGTCCCCCTCGAGAACTAATCTTTGAACGAGTGTGCAGGATGTTCCAGGAGGAACTATCAGCAGTCATTTGATTGTTGACAGTGGGGCATCTTAGCACAAAATATGTGTCATGTCGCTCCAGTAAATTGATCAGAATATCTTTGGAGGATATGTAACCTTAGCCAATAAAGGGGGGGGGGGGGGATTTGTTATCGAAGAAGAAGAAAGAAGAGAAAATGCTCGATAAAAATAATTCCAGACCCAGTGTTTCGACTTAACAACGGATGTCAGTATTGAATAAGAGTGGACTGGGTGATTGCTACAGAACGGTTCCTTCATTATCTAAAGGGTTACCGACCAAAGGTCTATGGTACCCTAATGGCGATAAGCTGGATCTCGTTGACTTTAGTGAATTTATCAATTGTGGTTACAATATTGAAGCTGGATCCGCAACGGGTGGATATCAGTTCTTGGGAGGTCGTCACATGTGTTTCCTGCAACCTGCGAAGACGAATCAGGTAGCTGCATTGAGCTACTGTTTCCAGGTTTATCTTTGGATACTTCTACACACATGCTTGACTACGGTTTGCATTTTCTTATCACCTCCATTTTCTTATTAATAGTGTAACTTCCATAACAATCACTAAGGTTCCAGTGATTATTTATGTCCACACTGACTACCGAATTGCCAAAATTTTTACCAAATCACTTGACAAATTGAAATTTGACTATCTTTGAAAGGTAAAAGGCATTTTGGGAAAATCTGAGTAAACCACATCGAAAAATCATTTTTTTATTTAATATTTTTATTCAAAAATCAGAAAAATCCAAAAATATTGTCTTTTCGCAAATTTTTAGATTTTTAGGGGGAGAAAATTTCAGAAAAATACAAAAAAATCAGAAAAAGCAAAAATTCAAAAAAAAATGAGAAAATTCCAAAATCAAAAAAAAATTGAAAAATGCAAAAATGAGTTTCTTTGGTGAAAAAGGGAAGATGATATTAACCAATCAGTCGGACTGTCTGGACTTTTATCATCTTAAAAATATTGGAACTGATAGGTAGCCTCTACAATGATGTGTCGGTAGGCTCAAAATCACTTCCAAGTTTGGCACGGTGATATAAACTTAAATCAACTGAATCATGTGTGGGTCAACGTGCGTTGGCATATGGTCTTGGTACCGAAATCTCGTTTGATAGCATGCCAAAATCCGAGGTTTCATGGTCTTTAAGAGGTTGGTACATCCGGGGTGACCTGGACGTCTCTCAGAACAAATAGGAGTGGCACACGTATCGTACGTTGGGGTCGCAGCCTACAACTAAGACACCTCTGTGTCATTTCCTGAAAAAAAAAACAAAAAAAATAAAAAAAAATAGAATAAGTTCTGATCAGGGGACGTCCGGGAATCCTAAAAGAGCAGAAAGATTCATATATGCCAAAACCCTATTCTCAATGAGAATTCGCTCTAAGGTATCAAATCATATACCTAAAGCATCGTACCATGAAAAATCAAATATACGGTATTTGACTTGAACCCTGGTTTGGATCTCATTGGTCTCTCTGTTGCAGCGTTTCTGCAGACCTGATCACCACTGAGTCCACTCCTTGTAAAATACGGATGACAACAGCTTACTCACCGGTTACGAGGAAGCTTTGTACATGACTTGATATGGGAATGTGTCGCGTGGCGGGGAACACCTTGTACATCAGTCTTAATATTACCTTAACGTATCTAAAGTGCCTAGCGATAAAACTTGATTTTGAGTTTAGGTGGACAACAATACTGGCAGTTGTTGTAGGATGCTTATTGGCAATTTGAACTATTACTGAACAAATAAGGGTTCTAGATTAGTCTGTACACTGATATGTTTCCCTAACAGATAAGACTCGCAAAAATATGATAGTGAATAGTGTTTTACATTTCCTGCCTTTTTAATTTTTGTTTGATTATCTTGAAAAACCCAAAAAGATCTTTCTTTTGTCTTTATTTTTGATTGACCGATGTTGGAATACAAGTATTCTTCAATTGGAATCTCAGATCTGAAGCCGAAACTCAAATAAAATCTAAATTTTACAAAATTCAAGGGTCAAATATCACTTTCAGGGTCACAAATTGTCAATCGTGAGAGTTCAGGGTAAAATTTGAAAGGATCTAAATGTTCAGGGGGAGAATGATTCGTTTCTCAAATTGGTGGTCACTATGAACAAATCTTGAAAGTTCATCAAATGATAAACTTCAAGAATTTGATTGACTCCGGATTATTTGTCGTATCTAATACAAGTTGTAGTTTGTGTGCAGTTTTTATTAATTTTTCCTGCAGGATCAACACAACGTCTGTGCATACTATGATTCAAACGACAAGGCTCGAAGCTGAACAAGGCCCGAACCTGAACAACAAAATCATCCTGAACAGCAAGTACGGCCCTACTCGCTAGTTTATCATGCTGTATAGCATCGTACTCGCATGAACCGACCTCGTACTCGCATGAACAGGTCTGTACGAGTACGGGAGGTATAAATAGTCCCAATCATTGCCCTAATCATCAGTTCTTGCCACACACACTCTCCAAACACCCTCCCCTGGTCTGTAAGGTCTGATTTGATCATTGTAAACACTCGAGCTCTGTTTTAGTGATAAATCTTTAATCTTTTGACCCATTTGTGTGTGTTAATTACTCATATATCATTGTTTCATATTCGTTACTGCTATTAGAACATATTTAGAGGATTCCGCACTCTGAATATCAAGCTCGTGATTGTCGGGTGACCCGTTAGTCGATCCTACAATTTTCTTTTTGAACCTTTGGTTAATTGAAATCAGTCAAACTGAGACATAACCATTCATATATTCATAACAGTGTGCCCACACGATATAGTAGGGAACACAAACACTTCTAATGGTGCATGGTTGGGTTCGGTTTTAAGTCTCAACCGAAACAAAAATCGACATTATCGGATTATTGATCTTATTAACCAACCGATTAATTTGTTCAGTCTATTTGATTAAATTATCGTTTTTAGTTCGGTTTAGTTAATAACCAAAATCAAACTTTGGTTAAAATTTGTGCTTAGAAGTAAATGAAATGAAGGTATAAATACACGAAATGGATGTAAAATAAATCTTTGAATGGTTTTGTTTCATGTTTTTATGCCTCCATTTCATGTACTTCTAGGCAAAAAAAAAAAAAATAGCCAAAGTTTGGTTTTTATTAATAGTCAAAATAAATAAACTGGACTAAAAAACGATAAATCGAACCAAATAATTGATTGTTTAATAAGATCGATTAACTAATGATTTTGGTATTAGTTTCAGTTGAGACTAATAATCGCACTAAACCAAACTATACCCATCTTTAAAAGTGTATGTGTTTTCGTTGCATCGCACGGACACCCGACTAGTATACAGTATAGTATAGATATATATAACAAACCCAAGGGGCAAAATAGTCTTTTAGTTACAACTTAGGGTTTGACTTCTCTGTAAAAATCTGTAACTCAAATAACTACCAGGGTACGGAACTATTACGTACCACGATCAAATCAAACCCATGGGTAAAACCGTCTTTTAGATACAATTAGGGCTCCCCATATCTCCAACTCCAACCACACACTTATATAAAGCAAAAACATCACCAACACAAACCCCCTCACAAAACACACACCGCCGTTGCCTGTGATCTCATCAAACCATCACAAGCAATAATAATGGGAGTGTTCACCTTCGTATGCAAATCTTCAGGCGGTGACTGGACCGCCAAGCAGCTTAACGGAGACCTTGAAGGCTCTGCTGACTCTACATACACTCTTCAGAGGAAGCTTGTTAACGCTGCTCTTTCTTGTGACTCTTCTGGTGGTGTCCAGTCGTCTTTCAGCTATGTTCTTCCTGATTCTGCTGTGTTTCAGGTGTGTGTTTTATTGTTTCGCTTTTGGTTTTGATGTCGATGTGGGTTTGTTGTTGATTGATTGGTATTTAATGTTTGGTTTAATGTTTGATTGTGATATGACTGACATGTTGTTTGAATTTGTTTTTGTTAGATTTGGTTGGATGTGTATGGAGATCTGTCTTTTTACATGACGTGTGCTCTGTATTTTTATTTACTTTAGTACTATATTTTTTCGGTGGAATAATCATTAGATCTGAATTTCTGACACTTTTTTGATCATCCTAAGGTTTTGTTAGCTTTCTGTTATTAGCCGATCTAGTTTTAAGTTGTGATAACAAGTCAATGTGAGGGTAGCCTACTTGGTAGATGGACATGCCTTTTAAAGGGGATGTCTCATGTTCAAAAGTAAGCAAAGGGATCGTTGTGCAGTTAGTTTGTTAAATTAAATAAGTAGAACTGAGTGTATCAAAGTTAGTTTCCGTTAAAAAAAAATAATGATTTGTTAATTTGTTATTAGTTTGTTACGTTAGACTATCCGGTGTGGGGGCGTCCAAGGCCCGTCTAGCCTGCCCGCCTCCGCCCAACACCGCCCTCGCCGGGCCTAACGCGTCCAAACCGTTCAGAAATGGACGTTCAAGACAGTGATGATGATTGGTTGTTGTGCTAAGATGAGCCGTCTCCAATCCCCCTTGTTTTCCCTCCCAAGGAAGACTATCCCCACACCTTGGGTAGTCCTCATGTTGTCATCTTAAGAGGGGACCCATATTTTGCTGACGTGACAGGTAGTTCTCCTAAGACTACCCTCAACCACACCTCATAGTCTTAGTTAGTTATAGTCCACAGGCAGTTAATTTGTTATTATTTTTTCAATGGCAGTTTGTTATAATCCACAGGCAGTTAATTTGTTAATCAGCAATAATTAGAACTGATGTATCTCAAATTTAATTTACATAATTTGATTACAAGACTTGAAGATGCAATAATGATAATAATAATAATAATCAGTTTTAATGTTTGCAAAAGAAGGTTATGCCTTTTATAATTTTTTAGGTATTTTCATACATGTTCCATCAAGTGTTGGATGATTGGTTTTATTCAATTACATTATTGTGGATTTTTTGGATACATGAAAAAAAGAAGAAAAAAAAGCAAGTATATGTATAAATATTTTTTTTTTTTTTTTTTATGCAGGTGATTATTGGTGGAGGTAGTGGTGGAGCTTCCTTTGGAGGTGGTGCTGCTGCAGCATCTGCACCAGCTGGCGGTGCGGCCGCTGCTGCTGAGGCACCTGCAGCTGAGGAGAAGAAGGAAGATAAGGAGAGTGATGATGAAGACATGGGCTTCTCTCTCTTTGATTAAGTTTCTTCTTTTTGATAGTGTGTTTGATTTTTCCTGTGTTAATCTTTCATATTATGAAGATTTGATTGCTACTTGTATTGTGACAATAAGCTAGATTTTTGGTTTACTTGTGATGATATTTATGTTTCTGGTCTTATAGCTTAAATTAAAGTAGTATTTTGGGCCGGGGATGAATGAGAATATTATTTAGCAAGTATGGCTGGGATGGATGAGATGAGAATATAATTAAGCAAGTATAAACTAAAAATCAATTTATCCGAAAAAATTAAAAAATAATTTTCTAGAAATTCAAAAGTATAAAAAGACAAATTAAATATTGTATCTTGATCATTTGTGGCAGATGTTGTGTTGGATATTGATCGATTATTTCAATGGGTGATCTCTTTGAAAACTTTTTTTTTTTTAACGTTAAATTTTTATTACACCTTATTTCACCTTACCTTGCATTTGCAAGGATTTGAACCCACAACCTTACATTTGTAAGGGGGACACCATACCACTAGACCAAGAGATCATTTGTGATCTCTTTGAAAACTTGTTATCATGTTTTGCAATTAGACCGTGGACCATGCCCAAGGCGTTATCACTACTCGAAAAAAATACCCTTATTGGCACACATAGGCAGCGCCACGGCCACCACCGTGCCCAGCCCTCCTTCCATGCTCCACCAGTGCCTGTTCTTGCATACCGAAAACCAGCAACATGTCATGTCATGTCATGGCTAGCTTGGATGGATATGCTCGTTGGCATAGACCACCGCGTATGCTATTGTTATCAAAATTAGGTGTTTACTGTCTACGCTATTTTCCATTGTTTTATATACAAAAAAAAAAAAAAAAAAAAAATTCTACCGATGCAATAGTTGAATCTTGTGGTGGAGTGGCATCCAGGTGAAGAGTGAATACGGATGACGCCGGTTTGACTCGGGTGGAAAGCGAGGTTTTACCTATTATTCCATTGTTGTGCCTACGGGCAGGTAGAGGTCAGGTTTCCGCGCATATGGGAGAGCCAATGGGCTACAGCGTGAGACGTCTTTGTGATTGGCACATCGTTCCTTACCGTTTATAAAACTCATGGGTTGGTTGATTATCACTATAAAATGTTTGTAAGTATAAGATCGAAGAATAAAATACGTTTTTAGAGATTTGGTTGATCGTTACAAGAAACTTTAGTGATACGTTCCAGAGAAGTAGTATTTATTTAGTTAAATTATCCTATATATTTAAATTTGAATAGCCATGAATAGTGTCGCTGATATTTGTTTTTTTTATCCCTGACAAAATGTTTTTAAGTTATTTAGCTAAAAGAAATCATTTGTGACAACATCAAGCACCGTAGAGCAGTTGGTTGCTGTGTTGTGATTAACTAGACCTGAATTTGAATCTCCCCAATGAAATTTCTTTTTGGGTTAATTTGTAAAGGTTGTTTTCCAGCATTGTTTTTCCGCATGCATCCACGTGTATCGCTGACTCAACTGATTTTTTTTCACACATATAAAGTAACCGTAACTTAACACCGTTACTTTTCTCCCATTAGGTTTAATGTCGTTTGACATTGGGCTACGTGACCACGCTTCTCTTCTTCTCTCTCAATTTTCACTCCAATTCCTCTCTCTCTCTCTCTCTCTCTCTCTCTCTCTCTCTCTCTTTCTCTATTCTAATTCATCCTCTTTATTCTCTCTCTAATTTATACACTCTTTCCTCTCTATAATTAATCTCTCGTACCGGCACTGTTGTGATGGTGATGTTTGGTGTAGATCGTTGTTGCATTCGAGGCTGATTGCGACGGAGGTCTGCGTCGGTTGTTGGCTTCAAATGTGTTTTTGCCGGTCGTAGATGGTGGTGGTTGTGTTACCTTTTGGTGACGAAATCCTAGCCACCACCGTCTACTCTGCCTTGCGAGTTAGTTCCGATATTTTGTTGGGTGAGTCTTTGGTAGGCCTCTTTTCTCTTGCATGTTGCTCTAGGCTAGGGTTTACTGATGATATTGTTGTTTCAGTAACTGTGAGTGGTCAGGTCACTAATTAGAGTTCTAGTGAGTTTCCCGACAAAGTATATCAAGCTGAATATTATGCCGACAACCACAAAGATTAGTTTTTATTATTCTCAACTCATAAATCATTTTGCCATAATTACTTTATTTAGGTGATACAGAGAAGTGGTTACTCTTAATTCTTTTAAATAGAGGTGTGGTAATTGAAGGTATTGTTCATGGTTGAGTTTTTTGTAAAAGTGTATGTGTAGTGGGCTCTATGGCCTCTCGTTATGGGGCGTTATTATCCCCCATAGCGCCGGGCACACTGCCCTGGGGCGCTATGGGAGCGTTTTGGGTTGGAGGGTTATACACATAGCGATAACGAAAGCTGTAAAAGTGAATGTTTGTTTTAAAAATATGATCATTGAGGCCACAAAAAGCCGTGGAAAGCAAAAACCAGAAAACACGGGTCGTTGAGGCCACAACGGGACGTTGAATCATCAACCCTTCCACGGGCCGTGGAGGCCTCTACGGGACGTGTTCAGACTGAAAAGTGTACTTTCCACGGCCCATGGGGGCCTCCACGGCCAGTGGAAATATAGCATTTATGCTCATTTAAATCCTACACGGGGCCATCTTGGCCTCCACGGCCCGTCGTTTTTTTTTTTTTTTTTTTTTTTTTTTTTTTTTTTTTGCAAATAAACACAAACAGGAGCAGCTTCATTCTCATTTCAAACAAACATTCAAACACCACCACCACTTCTCTCTTGACTACTCGTGATTCTTGGTCTCACGATGTCATATTCCTATAGCTATTCCCTGTCACTAAACGAGTCTTTCGTCTCTGAAAGCGTTTTCGGACCCGGTGTTCAAGTTGGTAAGGAGGAGGTTAAATCCGTGGTTCGTTGTAATGACGGGAAGGTGTTTCCCGATCTGAACCAGGAATATGTAAAGGAAGAGAAGTCATTTTTCGTGCCACCAAGCTACCCGCGGTACACATACGGGACTTACCGTTCGCGCGGGAAATGTGCTAAGGACTATGAGGAAGGTGATAACAACTTTGAGGAAGCTGTTGACAACGAGAAAGGTGCTTATAACGGTGTTGACATAAAAGTGGAACCTTACCCGGATGTTTCGTATGAAACCGATAAGGTGCATTTATTTATTTACACTAGTATATTTTTACATGTTTTATGGTTTGTTGGATTGAACTAATATATATTTACAGTGGTATATAATTTAGACTAGTATAAATTTAGACTAGACTCTTATATAAATTTCCAGGTATTCAGGTCTGTTGAAGAGTTGAAACAATGGGTTTATGATAGAGCCCTTGATAGCGGTTACGTCATAGTAACCGGACATTTGAAATTTCCATGGGGACAGTAACTATGTAACATCCTCCCCTTATATTTTTGCCAAGATTACAAATTAGTCCTTATATTATCACATTTACAAATCCAGTCCATGTACTTTTGTTTATTCTCAAATTAATAAAAGCTTGAGTTTATTTTTATCATTACATATTTACTGATGGGTCTACGTTGTAATCAAATACGTATATTGAAACGTTTTTTAAACTTATTATAATTTGACTTTTGTAGGAAACCAAGTCTAGAGGTTAGTTATGCCAAAAAATCATTTTTTTTGCATCATATATTTTAACCGCAATTAAACATTTTTTCATTTTTTTTGCATCATATATTTTAACCGTATTCACTTATAGGCTAAAGCATGCCCCTACAAGTCACTAGGAAATTTCAAATACTTGAGTTAGTCAAAGTTTCCTATGGAAATAATCCCAACGTCTCATGTTATTGATATTTATGTCTTGTTTATCATCTGAAGTTTCAATTTCATCGCTTGTTGTTTCATATGCTATTATTCATTAATCATTTGCTTTTGGATTCTTCATCGTCATTATTAAAACTTTTGTTCACTATAATATCACATTAAAATTTACATTGTTTCATTTATGTTTTGTGACTTTTACACTGTAAGGCATTTCTCTCTTGAGTTAAAACATTTTTACCCATGAATCAAAAATTTTAAACCTTATGTTTAACTTCGACCATGTCCTTATTTTGGGAGTGTTGCATCATCACACAGTAAAAAAAATGAACATAGTTTCTCAAACTTATTAATTAACCTGTTTTATATCATCATGTTTATAAACTCATTTGATTGATGTCACAGTATATCCCTAAACTATGACCTTTTGTATCCGATTGTGCATCCACAATACTCCCAACACAATATATCCTCATTTATCCTATACTGATTCACTATCATAACCACGCCTAGTCTCCTAAGCCATAGCCAACCATCACTAGTTAGCTCCTTTTGGCCAGACTAAATTCATACATAATTGCCTATCTACACGATACACACCGGTACACTACTCTCTAAAACGATTGACTTAGTAACTTTGTCCTGTGTTGACTTTTTACAAAAGCACAAAATACCCAGTTTTGGAGGAGCCTATTCACCAAATTAGTACACCTGATATACACCTTGTACCTTGAAGCAAATAACACACTATGAGCCCCAAAGAGATGCCTTAACGATCTTTACAAACAAACGGTCTTTTAATGAATAAATTTCGTAAAAAAAAATTCCAAGGTTTCAAGCTCACCCAATCTTAACGGGTAACATTTGACATTTCATAAAAACCAAAAATTTTCAACTTTAATGAAATTTTAACTTCCAAGTTAAAGAAATGTTTAAATACAGAAAAACCCTAATCCGTCAAGGCATCCGGGGTCATCCACAACCTCATACGTTCCCTACCCACACCTTCCAAGTATTATCAAGGAGAGTCAACTCAACCCCTATCAATTCCCTTGCTGTGACACGATCTTCCTTAAAAACTTAAAGTTTACTTTCATAAATGTTATACTTATAATGTAACACCCCAACCGATGGCGGAAACATCGGGATGTCACGTATTGATGATTGTTCAGTAGCTCATGGTAAATAATAAATTTCATTATATGATTTAATTGAATTACATACGATTGTTCTAGAATTTGTACATCAAATTGAATAAAACTATACACATATCTTCAAGCATCAATTCAAATCTTCAAGCAAATAGAACCTGAAACATGTTAAGTTGAAAATGTTTTGGGTCAACAAAAGTTGGTGAGAATTACATAGGTTTTTGATAATTGAATAAAAATGTTGTGCAATTCATGTGTCATGTCAATCTAGTTCATATGTGAGAACATACTAGAAATAAATCGAGTGCATAACCAAACCTGATGACTGTTATAATGTGGTACCTCCCATACGCTCATGGTTCACCTAAATATGTTATACGATAACAAACACCCACGCTACCTTTGTAGGAGGCACGTATCCGGGTGGGATTGTCAGTCCAATAGATCTATCAATGTATACCGTCGGCTTGTACGGAGTTAATGATTATGCTAGAATGGTGCTTACTCTAATCATGCTCAAGACATAATGCAACATAGAAAACACATAGACACATTGATGATTGAATTGCATAAATGATGTTGTAACATGTTTCACCCCAAAAATGGTGATAAATAGAAAAGGGGCTATGTAAAACTCACCTTAGCAAAATGTTATGTCTCGTAAAAAAAAATAGAATAATGTGTTGTGAATGTATGCGAGGCGAATCCCAAAGACTCAACAACGTAGCTAGTCCAAATTGAAGAAAACGAAAAAGAAAGAATATCAAGCTTCCAATTCGCCAATTACAAGAGCTTATAATCAAAGCTTCAATTGTAGAAGTAATAGACTATAGAAGAAAGGTATGAGGGAAAGTTTAATCGGATTGAAACAATCGATTTAGAGGTGCAAAGTATAATGGGTCATAGGTGGGTTTTTATACTAGTTTTGGAGTCAATTAGCCATTAAAATTGGTCAACACCATAAAGTAAGGTTTTATGAAGAATTGACTATTTGACTAAGACTTTGACTGTTTGACTAAGACTTTGACTAGGACTTTGACTATTTGACTCAAGGCTTTATTTAAAAAAAAAAATCTTGTATGTGAAAAAAAAAAAAGAATTTAGAATCATATTATTATTATTATTTATATACATTTATGTATGTATATAAGTTGTGAGTTAGGATAAATAAAGACTTAGGCACATTTGTATAATATTAATGATAAAGGTGTAATAATAAAAAAAAAAAAAAAAAAAATATATATATATATATATATATATATATATATATATATATATATATATATATATATAAGGGCTTTTTATGTATTAAAATTTTGGGGAAAATTTTGCGATGTTACAGTCTCCCCTACTTTTTGGAACTTCGTCCCGAAGTTAAAAGAAAAACACCAGGTATACAATTGGCCGACTATCGAAAACCTTGATAAAATTTCTCACTACCTTAACGTACCTGTAAATTTATGATTACGTTCCGGACCGTAATTATCAATTTACCTTACATTAGGGTTTTGCGTCCTTTTATGACTCTACCGATTGTTGAGCAGGTTCGATAGTCTCCACCAGTCGTTGAGCAGGTTGTAGGGCCTCTCCCGACTGTTGGAAAGACATGATGACCTCTACCAATCGTTGAGTAGGTTGTTTGGTAGTCAACTAATTGTTGTACAAGTAAGCAAGTATGATCATAGATATAGCAATTAGTTCATATTAAAGCAAGCATGCACACAGATGTTATAATATTACTTGAATTTATTACTTGAATCCAAAAAGTGTCAATACATAGAATTAAAGGTAGACAACATTTAAATGGTGGGACTCGCTGTTAAGTAGCTGGAGGGTCTCGATCTCGGTTTAGTTTAGGGCATCTGTTACGGTAGTGATTTGGGTCTCCACATTCAAAGCATTGACCATAGTTGTAGCGATTTGGATTATCAGTCTGAGCAGGATTGGTAGGTTGATTGGCATTAGGGTTTGGGGTCTCGTGACATGTGTTGGCCAGATGGCCATACCTACCACAATTGGTGCACACGCGACATGCTGAAACAGTGGGATGATGTCGATTGCATGTGTTACACAATGGAAAGTTTCTTGTATAAGGCTTCTTGTTAGAGGCTTGTGTAGTGAGGTTTACATTAGGATTCCTGGTCTTACGCTTCTGGTTCTTGGTAGTTACCGCGGCCACAATACTTGTTTTCTCGCTTTTCCGAACTAAGGTTCCGTTCTTCATGTGATTTCCATCGCCATTTACATTTCCATTGCCGTTCCCATTCATTGGGATGACTTGAGCCAACAAGTTAGAAACCAGAGTTGTGATTTGTTGCGCCATTTGTTGGGAAATAATCGCAGCCAGTTGGGCATCAACACCTTTGTTGTTTTTGTTGTTGTTGTGGTTGGTGTTGTGGTTGTTGTTACTTTCCTCTTGGTTTTCACCACTGTTATTACGAGTGCTGCGACGTGGAGACATGATCTATAAGGGACACAATGAAGGTTCAATGTGGCATGAAATGAATGAGGTGATATAAGGAATGTAATCATTTATTCATTAATTAAAACGAATAAACGAAAACGTTGACGTATCTAAGATTTCAGATTCCAATAACATAGTGAAGACATGCTTTAGCCTATAAGTGAACACTCATCCCGAGAATTCCCAGGTAGGCATCCGGGTCCCTCGTCTGATTGGGATATATGCGCAATGCCAGCCTAGACAGAAGACTCAGAATACAGGCGTTCACCCTTCCAGATTGCACGTGTTCGTTATTAAAATCTAGAACTTTGACGAGATCTCAAGGTGGTTCAGGTTAAACCTGAGGATTTTGTCCTATTAGTCTGAGAGTAGATCCAGTGATGGAGAGCAACCTTCTTGTAAGGATGAAAGTAGGGATAAGAAGTAGGATAGAGGTAGAGAATAGAAACAAGTAGAGTTATAAGTAAAAGGAGCAAGTACTGGTTATAATCCTATGGTTATAGACTAGATTATTTTTATAATAACCTAATTCCCTATAATCATGGCTCTGATACCAATCTGTAACACCCCAACCGATGGCGGAAACATCGGGATGTCACGTATTGATGATTGTTCAGTAGCTCATGGTAAATAATAAATTTCATTATATGATTTAATTGAATTACATACGATTGTTCTAGAATTTGTACATCAAATTGAATAAAACTATACACATATCTTCAAGCATCAATTCAAATCTTCAAGCAAATAGAACCTGAAACATGTTAAGTTGAAAATGTTTTGGGTCAACAAAAGTTGGTGAGAATTACATAGGTTTTTGATAATTGAATAAAAATGTTGTGCAATTCATGTGTCATGTCAATCTAGTTCATATGTGAGAACATACTAGAAATAAATCGAGTGCATAACCAAACCTGATGACTGTTATAATGTGGTACCTCCCATACGCTCATGGTTCACCTAAATATGTTATACGATAACAAACACCCACGCTACCTTTGTAGGAGGCACGTATCCGGGTGGGATTGTCAGTCCAATAGATCTATCAATGTATACCGTCGGCTTGTACGGAGTTAATGATTATGCTAGAATGGTGCTTACTCTAATCATGCTCAAGACATAATGCAACATAGAAAACACATAGACACATTGATGATTGAATTGCATAAATGATGTTGTAACATGTTTCACCCCAAAAATGGTGATAAATAGAAAAGGGGCTATGTAAAACTCACCTTAGCAAAATGTTATGTCTCGTAAAAAAAAATAGAATAATGTGTTGTGAATGTATGCGAGGCGAATCCCAAAGACTCAACAACGTAGCTAGTCCAAATTGAAGAAAACGAAAAAGAAAGAATATCAAGCTTCCAATTCGCCAATTACAAGAGCTTATAATCAAAGCTTCAATTGTAGAAGTAATAGACTATAGAAGAAAGGTATGAGGGAAAGTTTAATCGGATTGAAACAATCGATTTAGAGGTGCAAAGTATAATGGGTCATAGGTGGGTTTTTATACTAGTTTTGGAGTCAATTAGCCATTAAAATTGGTCAACACCATAAAGTAAGGTTTTATGAAGAATTGACTATTTGACTAAGACTTTGACTGTTTGACTAAGACTTTGACTAGGACTTTGACTATTTGACTCAAGGCTTTATTTAAAAAAAAAAATCTTGTATGTGAAAAAAAAAAAAGAATTTAGAATCATATTATTATTATTATTTATATACATTTATGTATGTATATAAGTTGTGAGTTAGGATAAATAAAGACTTAGGCACATTTGTATAATATTAATGATAAAGGTGTAATAATAAAAAAAAAAAAAAAAAAAAAAAATATATATATATATATATATATATATATATATATATAAGGGCTTTTTATGTATTAAAATTTTGGGGAAAATTTTGCGATGTTACATATAAGCTTTTCACATCCACGTTATTTTGAAACCACAAACTTTCTTAAATATTGGGAATCTATTCGTGTTATATACGTTGGTTTTTATCATTCACGCCATTTTTAAATCTTGGTCTTTTGATACACATTTGATTTATATGGTTTCCTCTTGCATTTTATAAACTTGTTTTGCAGATTTACAAGTCAAATGTAAACCTTCTTGTTTTCATATAACGGATCCAATCTATTTTTTTCGGGAAAAGAAACTTGCGAGTGATGATATGCCTTATAACAATTTTCAACTTGACTTCTCGTAAACACATGGAAGTGTGTACTTACGAAGTCTTTTCATGTGAATCTATTTTGAATCTAAAACATTCTCCGATTTCTAAAAAGTTATTCTCATGCATTACTACTATTCTTTCAACTATATCACAAAGTTCGAGTAAACTACGTTTTTTTATAAACGGATATTTATCTTTGTACACTTGTACTCTCAATAACAAACTTTTGGTTTAACAAAATATCTGGATATAGCTCCATCGAGATGTGGTTAGACGATTGCTATCATTTAGTGCATATATGCAAAACTACCAAATTTAAAACCCGCATGCCAGTAGGCTATACACCTGTTCTGCGCACCCTCATTTGCAGAAAATTTCATTATTTTATTTTTACACCATTTTATTTATAGTTATGTTCGCGCATTATCTTATTTATGGTTATTCTCGCATTATCCTTTTTATTAGCTGTTATTCTTACGCGTTATTTGCGGTTACTCTCGCACTATTTATTAACAGTTATTCTTACATCGCTGATTTTGAACTTTGGTTCAACTCATTTACTCTTATTTTGGGTAATCGCGATCTACTCGATTTATGTTATATTATTCTTTCAATTGAAATTTTATGCTATACTTATATATTTACTTGAACGCATATTTTGTATGCATATTTTTCATGTTTTGAGCAAGACCCTGTTATACTTACTCATTATTTTGTTCAACACCATGGTCAATAAACATACTAATTGATAACTCGTATGAGATCTAAGCCAGTGCCCACGTACGACTCGGATCAAAGTATTCCTCTAATCCGAGGGAACAGTGTAATCCTCAGAGTTTATCAATATGGGTGTTTAGAGCCCAACGATGTGAACATAAATTTACCGGTTAAAGGCGAAACCAAAAGGTGAAGACCTCTAACCATGTCTTATACTTACACATTATTCTCATTACGGTTAAAGGGTGAACCCGAAAGGGAAGGACCTCTAACCATGTCATGCTTGAATATTATTTCATTGCAGTATCTATTGCTTAACGTATTTTGGTTGCACACATTTGTTTCTTGTATCATTTAAGCTAGTGTCTTAGAAGGACATAACACCCTAATGTAAGGTAAATTGAAGATTGCGGTCCGGAACGTAATCACGAATTTACAGGTACTTGTCAAATCATGATTGACGCGTTTCTTAAAACCTACTTGCCTTTTTACAACATCTTTTGTTTCATAGAAACCCCCACTTGAAAGAATTTCACGAAATTTTCTAAAGTATGGGAGACTGCATCATCTGTCCCTTATATTTTTGCCAAGATTATAAATTTAGTCCTTATATTATCACATTTACAAATCCAGTCCATGTACTTTTGTTTATTCTCAAATTAATAAAAGCTTGAGTTTATTTTTATCATTACATATTTACTGATGGGTCTACGTTGTAATCAAATACGTATATTGAAACGTTTTTTAAACTTATTATAATTTGACTTTTGTAGGAAACCAAGTCTAGAGGTTAGTTATGCCAAAAAAATCATTTTTTTTGTATCATATATTTTAACCGCAATTAAACATTTTTTTGTACCAAATTCTTTTAAACTTTATGACTAATCATATTACCTTAAAAACAAGTTTCATGAGTTTCTAATCAACCAATTACTAGTATTAATCACCAAATTGATTATTATATTAAACACCATTAAAGCATAAAACACCATTATATTTTCAATGACTCTTTCTTTTCCTCAATATCCCCACATGAGTTTCACACACAAACACTCTCATTTCTCTCATCTTTGCATCATCTTTTGAGTTCATATCGTCATCATCCTCAAGAATTTTGGAGATTTTGCTTTGGGTTTTCATATATTCTTATTTTTCTTAATCGAACAAGCAAAACCGTAAGTATTTTCAATCAACTTTCACTATTTTCCTTTCATATATATTTCTTCAATAGCATTTTATTTATTTGATGATTCATACACTTTCAATTTCTAGTTAGGGCTTTAGGGTGTTTATGAACAATTTGGGAATTTTGAATTAAAATTATAATTAACTTGTAAAATTCATAACTAATTCATATGTTATCTAAATATCATGAAATTCTAACCTTAGATTCTATATGATATTTATGACCTGGAAATAGTTTCTATTCTGATTTTGTAGCCGTTGCAATAGTTTTAATAATTTTATTTTGATTAAATCATGCTTAATTCATTAAAATCATATATAATGTATTTTAATGTAAATATTTGTGGAAAACCTATTTATTATGTTAGAATACTGATTATGATTCTTGCTACCTGATTTGTATTAGTTTTGTACTTTTATTGAATTTAATTCTTTATTTAAGTTTTAGACAATAAATATTATATAAAATCATTTTCTATATAATCATACTATTGGGCGAATACTATACATATATACTCGATATCCCATTATTCTCGGATATCATTTATACTCTAAGGCTTGATTTTGGGTGACATTTGTACATAGCTTGAACATTAAATTGTAGAAAGTATAACACGTGAATTGCGAAACTCTTTATCTGCTATATATATATATATTCAAACAGGGTATGCTCACCAATACATTTTTGTATTGACCTATACTATTTTCGTACATGTTTCAGGTTATTTTTGAGACGCCTTTTAAGCCTTGGGAATTTATACTTAGATTTTGGATTTATTGTATTTCAGTTTAGATTGTTAGTTTGAATCATTGTATCTTTGTATCTCATTTCAATGTAATAAACTATTTAATCAATGTATCAATATTTACACTTTAGTACTATGAGCTATTAAACAATCGTCACTACGTGACACCTCGATGATTCCGTCATTGGTTGGGGAGTTACAAACTGTGGGTTCCAATCTGTAGCTGTCTGTTTAGGGTGGGCAGAGGAGCAGTGGCACTTCATCCGCACACAGCTTATGGAGGAGATGGAGGTTAATAGAGACCGGTGGGAGCCAATTTTTAACAGTCAAGATCGTAGTTGGTACAATGACCTATACAAGACACTAACTTGGACTGGAGTGGACCTGCCCCGAACACCCATTGGATGGATATGCCCTCCACAGGATTGTGGATTGCTCAAAAATTTGGGGTGGTTGTTCAATTTTTATGTATAGGTGTTCATAGTGAGACTTACCTCCCTATGTTCGATGGTCCAGACAATTTTGAAGACCATGTGTTCATATTGTTTGCTTTGGTTAACCACAACCATTACATCGTGGTTGAGTTACCAAAAGGCTCTCCAATGCCAAAACTGAATGGAACGTGGCGTGAATTTCAAGATGAACAGGTAATGGAGTGGGACACGTTGTATGAAGATTGTCTACAAAAGGTGCATAAAACAAGAGACTATGTTGACTTAGGATAGCTTATCGTATGTCACTGTTTTATCATGTATAAGAATTATTTAACGAAAAAAAATTGTTATATATGCTAATTTATACTTATGATAAGAATGAACTTTTTTATATAAAAAACACAAATATCAAGTTTAAAATACATAAAAAAAGCTAAAAAACTAAAAAAAAATGGATCACATGGAGTCGTGGGGATCCCCACGGCCCATGGCATCCTCCTCCACGTCCAGTCGGGCCCTCGACGGCCCGTCCAGTGAACCAAACCACGAGACCTCCCGACCTCAACGGCCCATTGAAAACCAAGCTTCTTGAGGAAGCTTCATTTTATATTAAATTAAAAAAAAATTATAATAATCCCCCACGGGCAGTGAAAAACCCCATAAATCACAAAACGCCTAAACTATACTAGTTTAAAACGCCTAATGTCATAGTCCCGACGTTTTGTTATGAATTTATAAATGTTTGAAGTGTTTTGCAGATAACTTGTGTTGTCTAGTTCGTACAAAAATAGAGGAAACTCTGCCGAAATTGTTATAAAAATCCAAAACGTTTTTATTTTGTTTAGGCATTTTTATAGATTATTGATTGTTGTTGTGATTGAATATATATATATATATATATGTGTGTGTGTGTGTAATATGTTTATAATGTTATTATTATCCTGTGCAGGTCGGATAGGGCCAGCAACATTCGAGACCCTTTAATTCGTTACAAATAGTCCGATTACCTGGTCTATTGCTTGACGGTGTTCCTGTAACGAAAGGGTCTCGCAAATCGACGTTTTCTATCTCTATTTCATCCTTAGGGGTCGGCCGGTTGCCCTGCATATGTGCTTTGCCGAGTACATTGCTTCCTACCCTTAGAGGCATTCAGCGGGGGTATTCTGGTCGGGGGATCATCGCATTGCGATTTGCCCAGGCTGAATTGTGGACTCATATTGAGGATGAGATTTTTCCACCTACGTTGAGGCCCAGATATGATTATTATTTATTTATTATTTATTGTTATTACTTATTATTTATTATTATTTAATATTATTATTACTGTTGTGCGTTTTAGCTCGTTAAATATGCGGACTATGCAGCAGATGAAGGTGGCGGGAAAGACCAAGGCCAATCCACTCGTTTATTACCAGCGCGCTTGGGTCCGGTTGGCGGGACATTTGTACCCGTGCCGCTGGTACATATTGAGTAGTCGGTTAGGGCGAGGAGGTTAAGATGCCACACATTGCCGAGCCGGAGCATGAGGGCGATCTAGAGGTGGATGTAGAGATGGCGGACGTGCAGCCTGATGGCCGACAACATCCTCCCTACGTTTATCACGCCATTAGGTTGCCTGGTACCACGAACCAGCTACTTCAGCGGGTTCTGGAGCAGATAGAGGAGATGCGGTCTAATATTCAGTGGTTGGTACAGAGCAAGAACGAGAGGTGAGTTTCAGCGGGTTTGGCACCGCGGCAGTCGCGTATTCCACCGCATACCGATCAGGGTGGGGCGTCCAGCAGTCAGGCCGGTACGTCCGGTGCATCTTAGGGGCAGGATGATTGTTGTTTGTTTATTTGGATATTATTATTGTATGAACATTTTTAATTATGTAAATTTTTGAAATTTATGGTTTATTTTGTTTTATTGTTCATATATTTTATGTTTTTTAGTTCAGCAATATAAACGTTAATGTTTACGCAACGATTATTATATCATTTTATAAGGATAATTCTAGTTATTGTTAAAAATAACATCCATATAATGATTGGGAAGCATTATAAAAACAATAAAAAACAATTATAAAAAACCAAACATTTTGTTTAAAATTATATTCACAACTCCCACTCACTACCAATCATTGCCAATGATTGTTAATGATTGGGAAGCATTTCTACGGCCCGTGAAGACCCCAACGGCCTGTGATTTTCTGATTTTGGCTCTCCGCGTCCCGTGGAGGTGTGGAGGGGGATGTCCAAATAAAAACCCTCAATGTCTGAATATCCGGAGCCTTTGGATATTGATCGAGAATTTCAATGGGTGATATCTCTTTGAAAACTTGCTATCATATTTTGCAGTTAGACCGTGGACCATGTCAAAGGCGTTACCACTAGCCGACCTTTAACTTACTCGAAAAAAAAATACCCTTGCGGTCACACAGCGGCAGTGCCACGATCACCACCATGCCCAGCCCTCCCTCCATGCTCCACCGGTGCATGTTCTTGCTTAACGAAAACCAGCAACATGTCATGTCATGGCTAGCTTGGATGGATACGCTCGTTGGCATAGACCACCGCGTATGCTGTATCGTTATCAAAATTAGGTGTTTACTTTCTACGCTATTTTCCATTCTTTTATATACAAAAAAGTAATTTTACCGATGCAATAGTTGAATCTTGTGGTGGAGTAGCATCCAGGTGAAGAGTGAATACGGGTGATGCTGGTTAGACTCGGATGGGAGGCGAGGTTTTACCGATTATTCCCTTGTTGTGCCTACGAGCAGGTAGAGGTCAGGTTTCTGTGCATATGGGAGAGCCAATGGGCCACAGCGTCCGATGTCATTCCTTACCGTTTAAAAAACTCATGGGTTGGTTGATTAGCACTCTAAAATGTTTGTAAGTATTTCTAAAAAAGATAAACATCAAATAAAATACGTGTTTAGAGATTTGGTTGATCATTACAAGAAACTTTAGTGATACGTTCTAGAAAAGTAGTATTTATTTAGTTAAATTATCCTATATATTTAAATTAGAATGACCATGAATAGTGTCGCTGCCATTTGTTTTTTTATCCCTGACAAAAATGTTTTTAAGTTATTTAGCTATAGGAAATCATCTGTGACAACATCAAGCGCCGTAGAGCGGTTGGTTGGTGTATTGTGATTAATTAGACCTGAGTTCGAATCTCCCCAGTGACATTTCTTTTTGGGTTAATTTGTAAAAGTTGTTTTCCAGCATTGTTTTCCCGCATGCATCAACGTGTATCGCTAACTCACCTGTTTTTTTTCACACATATAAAGTAACCGTTATGTTTCTCCCATTAGGTTTAACGCCGTCTGACATTGGGCTACGTGACCCAGCTTCTCTTCTTCTCTCTCAATTTTCCTCCCAATTCCACTCTCTCTCTTTCTCTATTCTAATTCATCCTCTTTATTCTCTCTCTATTTATACACTCTTTCCTCTCTATAATTAATCTCTCGTACCGACACTGTTGTGATGGTGATGTTTGGTGTAGACCGTCGTTGCATTTGCGGCTGATTGCGACAGAGGTTTGTGTCGGTTGTTGGCTTCAAATGTGTTTTTTCTGGTCGTAGATGGTGGTGGTTGTGTTACCCTTTGTGACGAAATCCTAGCCACCGTCGTCTACTCTGCTTTAGGATGGTCAATTTTTAAGGAGACGAAGACAATAGCCATGCAAGTTTGTTCCGATATGCTGTTGGGTGAGTCTCTGGTAGGCCTCTTTTCTCTTGCATGTTGCTCTAGGCTAGGGTTTTGGCTATGTAGACAACCATAAAGGTTAGTTTTTATTATTCACAACTCATAAATCATTTTTGCCATAATTACTTTATTTAGGTGATACAGAGAAGTGGTTACTCTTAATTCTTTTAAATAGAGCTGTGGTTATTGAAGGTATTGTTCATAATTGAGTTTTTGTATAAGTGTGTGTGTAGTGGGCTCTATGGCCTCTCGTTATGGGGTGTTATTACCCCCGATAGCGTCGGGCACACCGGCCCCGGGTCTCTATGGGGGCGTTTTGGCTTGGAGGATTATACACATGGCAAGAACGAAAGCTGCAAAAGTGAATGTTTGTTTTAAAAATATGATCATTGAACAGTCGTTTTTTTTAATTCATTTAAATATAAATCAACTATTATAAATGTCAAACCAACAAACCATCATACACTAAAAAATCTCCAACCACTACACATATTTCTTCTCCACTATAAAAAAAAAAACCCCACAATTTTTTAACATCTCTAAAAAATGGCACCGTAGACTGATAATGAGCAGATCACGTTGGTGATGGTCTGGATCAATATCAATCATAATCCGCCTTATAATAGGTCTTCTTTTTGGCCTAATGTGTTAGAGGAATTCAATCGAATAAGCCAAACAAACGACCGCAACACCGATCAGATCGCTTCTAAGTGGCGAGATGTACGCTTGAAGTGTACGAGATGGAACACCCTCTTCAAGCCAAGATGGAGGCGCATCTTGGTATTAGCCAACAAATGGGAGTCCAACTCACACAACACATCTATCGGGAGCAGCACGGAACCAACTTCATCCTCACCCATCTTCTATCATGGCAATTAATGATTAATGTTAAGTGTTTTTTTTTAGTATTTAATGTTTAATGTTTAATGTTAGTGTAGACAATCATAATTAAAAAGATTACATAAACTTTAATTAAAACATTACATAAGCTTTATTACATAAAACATTACATAATTACATTGTGTTAGTGGGATTATTGAAAAAGCTCTCTCCATGGACCAGCGACGCCGGTGGCAGCCTATCCTGAAAAACATTCAAGCTCGTATTACTAAATTCTTTGTGTCTAATCTACAAGAGGGATGTAGTGGATCCGATTTAGCGACACAAGTTAGGCCATTCGGACAAATCTTCGATCTGTATATTGCAAGAAAACGTGATAAAAGTGGCAATCGGTTTGGTTTTATTTCGTTGTTAGATGTCAACGACAAGTCGGAAGTCCTCAGAAATCTTCAAGGAATTCGTCTGGGTGAGTGCAAACTTTGGTTTAACATTGCTCGCTTTGTGTTAGAAGATGGAGAGATTGGTTCTTCTCATGTTCATAATAATGATAATAATATTAACACTAAAGAGGGTGAGAAACATTTTTCTAATAATGATAATAATATACACACTAAAGAGGGTAATCTGAGGAACAATATGGGAGCATTTGTGTCTGGATCAAGAACTTTCAAAGATTTGCTTGGTGGGAAGTCTTTAACTATTGAGAGTCATGTGAATGCATTTTCTGACG
This sequence comes from Ambrosia trifida, assembly GCA_028751855.1. Classification (NCBI taxonomy): domain Eukaryota; kingdom Viridiplantae; phylum Streptophyta; class Magnoliopsida; order Asterales; family Asteraceae; genus Ambrosia; species Ambrosia trifida. The sequence continues at coordinate 13,498,940 of CM054127.1, read as the reverse complement.
TGCATGGTAGAGCACTTGTGGCGAAGATGGTGAATGTTGAGGCAGTGAAGAACATACATGTCACTTTAAATTCGATTTGCCCTGGTTTTGGTGTTGTTCAATATTTAGGGGATTTGGATGTTCTCATTTCTTTTGAAGATAGGGAGAAGGCACAGTCGGTTCTTGATGATGCCATCTTAATGAAGGGTTGCTTTACCTCCATCTCCTTTTGGGAAGGGCAATATTTAGGCTTCGAAAGAATTGCTTGGCTAAAGATTCAGGGAGTCCCTCTACACCTTTGTACCAATGCTGTGTACAATTTGATTGGAGGGATGTTTGGAACGATTGTTCATAAGACCAATATCTCTGAGAATGATCGGGATTTATCTTTTGAATACATTGGTGTTCTTATTGGTGATGGAAAGAGGATTTTAGATGAAATCACACTGAAATGGAAGACTCGCAAGTTTCGGGTTTGGGTGTTGGAAGAACAAAGTGATTGGGTCCCTGATTTCGTTGAAGTTGATAAGAAGCAGGTAAGTAGTGATGTTGATTCTGTTATGGAAGAAAGTAACTTCGTCGAAGAGGATCTGAATGGGGAGGCAGCAAATAAGGGAAGTTTTGAGACGCCGGTTCATTTGCCGGAGAACGAGGGTCTCGCCGGTAACGGTTCCGATCCAATAATTAATGAGGAAGAGCAATTTTTGGTAACTCCTAAGTATTCTAAGGATAATTCCTTGAATTCCGCTCATTCAAAAATTTCCAATGATTGCACAGCGAAAGTTTCGGTTGAATGTGATAATTCCTTGAATTCCGCTCATTCAAAAATTGCCAATGATTGCACAGCGGAAGTTTCGGTTGACTGTAGGTTGTCACATGGCAAGTTACACTCAGGGACTGCATGTGCTAGAAAGTCAAAGAATAAGGGGTTTTCTTGTGCATTATCTAAAAAGAGAAAGATGTTTCGTTTTAAAAAGTCTGGTGGTGGGTCCAGGTCCAGCTCAGGCTCGAATAAAAAGAAGCATAGACTTAAGCCCACCAGTGGGGATCCTTTTGAGTTGACCTCTCTTATTGGGCCGATGGAGCCTTTACAAGTTTTAGCCCAACAAAAGTTGTCTGGTTCACCGTTTGTTCATAACCAAGAAGATATGTCCCAGGTCCAACGAAGCGACGGTGTTAACTTTGAAAGACAATCCACAGTTGTTTTAAAACCATTTAAGCAGCTTTTGGGAGACATGGAGGACGAAGGAGGGCTTTCGGCGTCTGGGGGAGAATTGCAAGAGGTGACTGTGCAAGAACCGGTTTCTACAGTAGGTACCAATGTTCCAATAGAGCCGATAGTTGTTGGTAATGAAGTAGAAGAAACTATTAAATTAGGAGTTTCTTTGGGAGCCCAATTACAAGAAAAAACTGAGATGATTTACGGTATTTTAGTCGATGAAGGGTTACAAAAAGTTCAGGTATGAATTTGCTTTCGTTGAATATCAGGGGTTTGGGTGGGAAAGGTAAAGATTCTTGGGTTAGAAGGTTAAAAAAGGAGAATGGAGTTTCTTTTGTCGCACTTCAGGAAACCCAATTCAGTGATATGGCTGGGTTTGATTGTTCTAAGTTTTGGGGTAATTCGGTGGTAGAAATGGATTTTGTGGAAGCTAGGGGTCATTCCGGTGGTCTGGTTTCTTGTTGGGACCCTAGTAAGTTCACTAAAATTTCTGATTACAAACACCAGAACTTTCTTTTAATCAAAGGTGTTTTGATGGAAGATGGCTCCCTTGTTAATATTCTGAATATGTACGCTCCTCACAAGTTGTCGGAAAAGCGTCCAATTTGAGATTTGGTGTCGATTATTATTAGTAACAGTCCTGGGTTGTGGTGTTTGCTTGGGGATTTTAATTCTGTCCGTTTCAGCGACAATCGAAAAAATTCTTTTTTTTGCCCAATGACGTGTTTGTCGTGGTACACGTAAAATTTCCCAATTACAACTATTGAATAGTGGCAAGAAGGTATCGAACACAGGGAGTTTGTGGAAAATGTGTAATTTTTAGCTTTGTTATTTAACTAAAATTAAACTACTTAACGAAAAGTAAATGATTACGATTTTTGATTGTTTTGGTTTCAACTAAAATAACGACTAATTATCAATTCAAACTTAAAAGCGTTTCTTCAAATTATGAGATAATGACCATTCAAGGATCCGGTTCTTCTAAACACATGTGTGAATTTCAACTAAAAAGAGTTACATAGACATAACTCATGTATAAACAATTGTTGTGATAAAAGGGAACAAAGTACTCGGATTGAATTAACGCGAGGTTGTTTCCCGATGACCAATTAATCAATAACCAACCCCCAATCCTTCCCGTGATATCTCGATTGTTAGCAACACCAAGAACGTACGATAAAGACTAAGAATTAGTAAATTAATCAACACACTACAAACAATTGTTCATACACCATAATAATCAAGCAAGGTACCAAATTATTATTCTAGAAATGTAAGAAAAACACACATAAGAGTTTAGAAAAACCTTCACCACGAATGGTCACCAAATGTTTAGCCTAACATAGCTTGGTGAATCATCATAATCTTCAAATAATTGTTCATAAGAATTACAATCCTAAACTCAATGATTAGAAATGTTCTCCAATGATTAGTCTCAGCCAAAATCACCCAAAACTTGCTTAGAAACGTTCACAAGTGAGAAGATGCCCAAAAGACACCATAACTTCATCTTAAATGGTGGGAGTTACAAGTTTGTGCAGGAGCTACCGTACCTTACGGTAGCACCGTAAGGTACAGTAGAGACTAAAAGCCAACGGTGGTTCTCTACTGTAGAACGGTGAGGATTTGTGCACAGAGGCCACCGTAAGCTACGGTGGCCACCGTAGCTTACGGTGGAGGCCTTCAAAAACGGATTTTTTCTTCTTTCGTATCTTCCTCGCTCCGATCCGTTCCGGCCCGTTCCAACGCTCGTATTTCTTCATTTTTAGCTCCTTTTCATACCTGCAACCAAAGTACTCGTAGTCACCCAATTCCAAGCAATATCATGATCAATGTGGTTAATATAAGCGTTTTAACATTATAAAGGGTTGTTCCTTAAACCACCCGTCACATCCCCACACTTAACCATTGCTTGTTCCAAGCAATCCACCAAAAATCTATTTCCCACAAAAACGATCATTTTAAAATCAAGCATCAACATGTAATCCTTGTATTAACCCATCCTCAACACCTAAATCAACACACCCCTCACAATATCTCTCCTCTCGGTTACAAGTAAGCTCTAGCATAGATGAGCTATACACACAAAAGGCAAGCGGGCGGTTGCACAACCATAGGCTTGTACCTAAATCAATCTTCCTCTTATGAGTGTTAAACATGAATGCCAATCAAAGGGACTTTCAAGGTTGTAACTTGGCTAAGTGTAAAGGTCAGGAATGGAATATATATATATGAGTAGCGCAAACTTTACCCGATCTTTTATTACACAATGACACACACGCACATGACTAACACACGCAAACATACATTCATACGAACATGAACATAATAAATATCATACATAAACTTCCTCTTTTTTTTTCTTTTCTTTTTTTTTTCTTTTCTTCATATATATATTTTTTTTCTCTCTTTTTTTCTTTTTTTTTCTTTCTTTTCGAACCAAGTAAACTATATAAACAACCGAAACGCACACAACTAAACTTCAAACTTATACTCGAATAACATACTAATACTCTATTTAAACACACAAGATCGGGTCGTGTATTAATTTAGGGAGCTAGTTTGAGGGTTAACAATTGATAGGCTTTTAGGCACAAAAATGGGCAACTAAATGTCCAAACCCCCGCCCCTCTCGCTACCATGCTCATGTATGTAATGTATGAGGTCCAACCCCCCAAAACCCACACTCACGCTCAACTAGACAAGGCTACCTAATGCCCTTATCCTTTTCACACTCATGTCCAACTAAAGACTCAAATTGCATTCAAGCACAAGTTCTAGTGCAACCCCACCCGTTGCCACTCTCTCAAAGAAAGGTATTATTTATATACAAGTGTGGCTTAAACTCTCACCAAGAATAAAAGTGGGTGTTAAGGGTTGCCGGTGTGTCTATTGGGGTTAATTCAAGGTGTTCCAATTTTCACAATGTTTACGCTTGACCACAAATTTTTTTTATTTTTTTTTAAAAACCTCAAAAATTTCCCTCATCCCCACACTTGGGATACATTGTCCCCAATGTACAGTTTTGGAAGGAAAAGCTCCAAAACTCAAACCACAAACTTCTTTTTGGTATTTTCATTTTTATATTTTTTTTAGTTTTTTTTTTAATTTTTTAAACAACACACCTCCTACTACCACAACCCAAACCAATCATCATCAATCAAAACACCACCCAACCACCCGTTCCCCAAAAAAACATAAAGGAAAGACAAACAGAAAATAAAGCTATGTACAAAAGAGCACGACCTGGTCAGTAGTAGCAAGGCTGAGGCGGCCCGAACACCGAGGTGAACAAGTCATTCCACTCGCCAAAACCGAACACTCCGTCACCGCTTCCTCCTTGATCCGAAGCTTGTTGTTGTTGCTGTTGCGGGTCGACCCATTAAGAATGATGAAGTGGTGGGGTCAGATATGAGATGCTTCCATCATAAGGCGGTAGAGACCCGTAATCCACCGGTTGTGGATTTGCAACTACGGGTCTTCCCGCATGCCAATCATCGTTCATTCGCCTATTTTGATCATCAATATATCTATGATTGATCTCCACCTGTTGAGAATAAGCATGTCCCCTGTTCCACATCTCCTGACGGTCGAACCCTTGCCTCATATTTCTTTCAATGCTTGCACTCATCATTGTCTGGTGATCAAATAACGTGCGCTTGGAACCAGACCATGTATCAAATACCGAAGCAGGGGGCGTTGATTTTCTATTACCGTCTGCATCGTCCCTGTGAAAGCCCAATTTTCCTCATACGACCTCTCAGTGAAATCATAAAAACTTCCACCATGACCCGAACTACCTTGCCCCAGGTCCATATGCATACCTCTCGGCTCCTCCACATAATCCTCCTCTTCGCTCGGTGGCTCATTCTCACTCTCAGGTTCATCTTGCTCTCCCGGTAAAAGTCTCTGAGCATCAACCTTCAATGCTCTCCATCTTTGCCCCTCAGATTTCAACTTGTGGTACCTTTCTGAATCGGTGTATGTCCACCCAAGTCCCAATGTCTTCAATTCAAACGGTTTATACCTCTTATGTTTTCCCACAGCATCAGCCGAAATAGCATTTTGTTGCATCAAAAGGGCGGTAATGAGCCTATAGTAAGGAATAATCCGCCTCCCAACTGAATTCCGACACATCCATACATGATTTAGAGTTAAATATCGGAGTGGAAATTTTGGAGACCCATGCATCAAGGAATAAAGGATTGGAATTTCTGGAAACCGCACCTCTTGCTTATCTGATCTCCTTGGTATCACATTATTAATGATGATAACTAACAACAATTTTGCCTCAATCTTCAAGTTCCTCCTATACAAAGATGCATGATATGTTCCCAGAAGGAATAAAGCTTCCAACATCTCGGTCCACTTCGGGTGTTTGTCGGGCTTATACAACAAATCATCTAAACTAGGGAACATGTACTCCTTAGCCGGCAGACTGTCAAACTTGGCCAACTTTTTTAATGTCTCAAAAGACATCTCCACTTTTACCCCATTCACTTCACCGATTAACTTCATCTTGGATGGTGAATCATATCGAGGACATCTCAACGTTGCCATCCACTCCTCGATCTCATCCATATACAAATACTTATTATTTCCATCATAACAATGCAATGCTGCTTCCCAACCCAAAGCCCGAAACCGATCAACCACTTTAAATGGTGCAAATTTCACTTCTTTAACATCCTTCTCACAAATGAAATCACCCAGTTTATCTTTCAAATTCTTTATCCGATCATGAAAGAGTATAGCTTGCCATTCCCTTGGTTTTTCATTTAGAGGACCCAATTCCTACTTAGGTTTATCATGTTTGTTTAGTGTCACCTCTGGCGTTTCCTCCTCAGAATCTTCATCTCTACCCACATACTTCCTTCTTTTATACTGTTTCGCCACCTTCTTACCCTTTGTCTATGAAGATGAACTCGCTCCAAGTGCCTCACTAGTTTTCACCATTTTCCTATACTCAAACAAACAACATCAAAACCAAACAAAACAAAATCAGTTCCATATGTTTAACACCTCCCCACACTTGCTTGTTAACATGGTAGTAAGTATTTGTGAACGAAAATATCATCTTTGGTTTGACGAAAATTGGGCATGACGCCTCTACAATCTTAACATTTACCAAAAGTTCACAAAATACATCTCAAAATTACTTCTACTACCATATTATTACTCAACAATATCAACATTAACATGCTACATAACTAACAAGCAAGTGGGTATGAACAAGCAAGAACAAGAACCTCTCTTTTTCACAATGTAGCATCAAGATTAGTAAAAGAGAACACATACCTTTGATTAGAAGAGAATGGAACACAAGAAAACTATGAACTTGTAAAAAGCCCCAATTTTGCAATTTCTAGGGTTCCAGATTCGGCCCAAAAACGTGTTTTTCTTGTTGTTTACTACCCAAAATCAGATTCCTTGTTAAATTCTAGCCAAGATTGACTCAAAAATCGTTGGATTTGGTGAAGGATTGAAGGTTTTATGGGTGATTGAAGAATGGAGAAGATGGGTGTTCTTGGTTGGAGTTGTGAAGAAGAAGAAGAATGAATAGAAGAGTTAGGTGGAATGAAGGAATAAGAAAGGTGGACTTGGACCGGTTTTGTTCACGTGCAAACATTAAACAATTTTTTTTTTTATAAAAGACGGTTGGACTCAGACCCTACCGTTCCTTACGGTAGGGCCGTTCATTACGGTGGGACAATTGGCCAAGTTATCTGCCGTAAGGCAGTAACATTTCACCGTCGTTTTTTTTCAAACCCAGGTCCACCGTAAGTTACGGTGGAACCGTTCCTTACGGTGGCCACTGGGTATATATTTTTTTTAAACACTGTAATTTTAAAACTCTAAAATTACCCTACCCCCTCGAAAACTCCGTGTTGTCCTCAACACAATGCTAAGACATGTTCGTAAACGAACGTCCCCACACTTGTTTCAAACACGGAGTTCGACTAAAAACAAAATTGGGTAATAAAACAAAATAAAATCAAAACAAAATCTAACTATTTACACTACCAAACCTGGACTTCTTATGATTGCGCATCCTCCGCCGGGCGTAAGATATAGCCCGCTTTGTCAACTTCCAAGTGGTTGATGTCCTTACCTTCCAAATACGGCTTCAAGCGATGTCCATTTACCGTTTGTTGCTTGTTGGTGTTTTCATCCAAAATTTCAACATCACCAAACTTACCAACCCGACAAACTATGTAAGGACCCATCCATTTACTCTTCAACTTGCCCGCGAACATCTTCAATCTCGAATTGTACAACCAAACCTTTTGACCCACTTCAAAGGTTTTCTTTCTCAATTTAGCATCATGAACCTTCTTTAATTTGTCTTTATAAGCCGATGCACATTCATATGCCTCATCTCTAATCTCCTCCAACTCACTTAATTGTAACTTCCTTGTTCTACCCGCCTCATCGTAATCCGCATTTACTGTCGTGATTGCCCAATGTGCTCGATGCGCTAACTCCATTGGCAAATGACATCCCTTTCCATACACCATTCGATACGGTGTTGTGCCAATTGGAGTTTTGTAGGCCGTTCGATACGCCCACAAAGCATCGTCTAACTTTCCCGACCAATCCTTTCTATCAACTCGCACCGTCTTCATTAAAATTTCTTTTATTTGACGGTTGGACACTTCAACTTGTCCACTTGTTTGTGGATGGTACGGTGTGGCAACTCGGTGATTCACACTATATCTCTTCAATAGCTTCCCAAAATTAAAATTTTTGAAGTGTGACCCACCATCACTTATGATTACTCTTGGAAGTCCAAACCGGGCGAAGATGTTAGATTGAACAAATTTACAAACAACCGAATGGTCATTTGTCCTTGTAGCAATTGCTTCAATCCACTTTGAGACATAGTCCACTGCCACCAAAATATACAAAAACCCGTTTGAATTAGGAAACGGACCCATAAAGTCGATGCCCCAAATATCGAATATCTCTACAACCAAGATTGGTTGCATTGGCATCTCATCCCTTTTAGATATGCTCCCCAACCTTTGACAATTAAAACAATTCCGGGCAAATTCACAAGCATCCTTAAAAATTGTAGGCCAATAAAACCCACATGAAAGCACCCGGTAGCCTGTTTTATGTCCACTAAAGTGCCCACCCCAAGAGGAAGAATGAGCATGTGTCAAAATTTCTTTAACTTCCGACTCGGGAATACATCTTCGGATCACTTGATCGGGCCCAATCTTGAAAAGATCCGGTTCATCCCAAATATATTGCTTCACTTGGACCATGAATTGTTGTCTTCGTTTCTTGGTCCAATGATCCGGAATAGCACCCGTGGCCAAATAATTAACATAGTGGGCATACCACGGTGCGGCTTGAGTAGACATGGCTAAGAGTTGCTCATCCAGAAATCTTTCGTTTATTTCAGTCAAATCATCACTCCCTTCTACCGGAATTCGAGACAAGTGATCCGCTACAACATTTTCGCTTCCTTTTTTATCCCGAATCTCCAAATCAAACTCTTGGAGTAACAAAACCCATCGAATCAATCATGGCTTGGCATCTTTCTTCTCCACCAAATATCGAACCGCGCTATGGTCCGAATATACCACCACCTTGCTCCCCCAAATATACGAACGAAACTTGTCCAAAGCATACACCACCGCTAATAATTCTTTTTCGGTTGTGGTGTAATTCAGTTGCGCTTCGGACAAAGTTTTGCTCGCATAGTAGATTACCACCGGTTTCTTGTCAACTCGTTGGCCCAAAACAGCTCCAATTGTAGTGTCACTTGCATCACACATTATCTCGAAAGGCTTCGACCAATCCGGCGGTTGCAAAATAGGAGCCTTGACCAAATGTTCCTTCAACACATTGAAAGCTTGCAAACATTCAGTAGTAAAATCAAAAGGAACAGCTTTCAATAACAAATTACATAAAGGCTTGGTAATGACACTAAAACCTTTAATAAAACGTCTATAAAAGCCCGCATGTCCCAAGAATGATCTTACCCCCTTCACATTTTTCGGTGGTGGCAATGATGATATTACCCGAATTTTTGCCTTGTCCACCTCCATACCCCGCTCAGAAATTACATGGCCTTACACAATTCCCTCTTGCACCATGAAATGGCTTTTTTCCCAACTAAGCACTAAATTTTTCTCAACACATCTTTTTAAAACTTTTTGCAATTCGTTGAGACAAGATTCAAAACTAGTGCCAAATATTGAGAAATCGTCCATAAACACTTCCAACGACTCTCCAACCATGTTCGAGAAGATACTCATCATACATCGTTGAAAAGTCGCCGGAGCGTTACACAAGCCAAATGGCATCCGCCTAAAGGCAAAAGTACCATATGGACAGGTGAAGGTGGTCTTGTGTTGGTCATCCGGGTGTATTGCTATTTGATTATATCCCGAATACCCATCTAGAAAGCAATAATATTTTTGACCCGAAAGTTTTTCAATAATTTGGTCAATAAATGGAAGTGGGAAATGGTCCTTAGAAGTGGCGGCATTCAACTTTCGGTAATCAATGCACACCCGCCACCCGGTAACAGGTCGGGTAGCAATTTATTCACCATTGTCATCTTTAATTACTTGAATACCGAACTTCTTAGGGACCACTTGAGTAGGACTTACCCAAGCACTATCCGAAATGGGATAGATAATTCCCGCATCCAACCACTTAATTACCTCTTTCTTTACCACTTCCCTAAGGTTCGGGTTCAACCTTCTTTGGCTTCTCTCGTGGGTTTTGCATCCTCGGTTGTGATAATCTTGTGCATGACAATTGATGGACTAATTCCTTTAAGATCGGCAATCGTCCACCTAATAGCTTCTTTATTCTCCCTCAAACTTCCATCAACGCTAGCTCTTGTGCCATCTCCAAATTAGAGGCAATAATGACCGGTAATGTGTCATTATCCCCTAAGAAAACATATTCCAAGTGGCTTGGCAAATCTTTGAGTTCCAACTTTGGTGCCACTTCTAACGAGGGCTTGGTGCCCGAATGAATTTCCACCGGTAAAGTATCAAAATGGTGGGACCATGGTGGTCGACCCTCCTTCAACGCTAACACATCTTGCTTTCCTTCTTCAATCTCCAAATCAAAAGCATGTACCTGTTCAGAAAAATTACAAGCACACAATTCCATTCCATCTTTCTCATACTCACATGGATTGCATCCCTCAATGATATCTGCCATAAAACATTCTTCAACACCGGAATCATTAGTATTGTTAGTAAAAACATTTAAACGCATTTTTCGGTTTCCAAATGTCATATCGACCGTGCCAAATCTACAATCAATTACCGCATGTGCGGTGTTCAAAAATGGCGACCCAATATAACATTTTGTTATTGTTTTGAATCTGAGGATGAGTAATCCAATACCAAAAAATCAACCGGGTAATAAAATTCATCAATTTTAACAATGACATTTTGAACCATTCCCCGGGGTAACTTATGAGACAAATCGGCTACAACAACCGTTGTCTCCACCCTAGCTAATGGACCAAAGTCATATTGATCATACAACCCACCCGGTAAAATACTCACCCCGGCTCCAAGATCTAGCAATGCCTTTGCCATTTGAAAATTACCAACTTGAATATTTATCAATGGCGTGCCCGGATCTTGGAGCTTAGGAGGAAGCTCCCCATTTAAAACTGCACTCACTTGACCGGTAACGTTTACCCGCTTAGGCATTTTTTTCTTTTGTTGCCTCTTTTGCGTGCACAGTTCTTTCAAAAATTTAGCATATGCGGGTACTTGTTTTATTGCATCAAGTAAAGGAAGATTTATTTTTACTTGTTTAAACATGTCCCACATTTCTTCTTTTTGGGACCTCTTGATGCAATAAAATGTTTCTTACCCGGGTCAAGTAGAGCCGATGGAAATGGAACTTGATTCGGCTCATTTTCAGTTTTTTCACTCTCACTCGCTTCCGGTTTTTTAACATTTATTTCTTTTTGTAAAACCGGTGTAACTTCATCATTTTCACTTTCATCACCCGTAACCTCCTCAACTACCCCTTGACAAAACCCGGTGACAAATCAGCTTTAAATTCCTTACCGCTTCTTAAAACACTCACTTGATTAACATTAACATTATTACCTCGTGAAGAGCCATGTGACGGATTTACCTGAGTATCGCTAGGAAGCTTTCCTTTATCTTTCTTCAATTCCGCCACGTCAGTTGCTAATTGGCCCATTTGAGTTGTCAATGCTTGAATGCTTTTATCACGAACTTCATCCTTTTGTATCCGAGCTTCATCAAGTTGGTTTCTCTTTTGCATGTCTTGTTGCATAGCTTTAAGCATCTCCATGACTTCATTTCCGCTTGATGAATCTTGACCCGAATTTCTTTGACCAGTTTGGGCTTGCCCTTGGTAGCCACTGTTGTATTTACCTCTATAATTTCCTTGATTGTATTGTTGACAAGGCACATAATTACCTTGACCAGCTTGAAAATTCGGGTTGGCTTGATTTGATGCATTTCCATACCGAAAGTTTGGATGATTTCGTAACCCGGGGTGATAAGTGTTAGAATTCATGTCATAATTTCTACCACCCCCTTGAATAGCATTCACTTCCTCCGTTTGTCCTTCATTTACCACCACTTGACAAACCTCCGCCGTGTGGCCTATTTCTTGACAATTGTTACAAACATTGTACAATTGATTTGAATTTTGTACATTACCACTTTCTACCCCATGCACTTGAGGTCTTTGAATTACATGCCTTGCTCGTCTAGATGATTGAGCCTTTCTTTTGGAAGTCACCGCCATTTGCTTTAAAAATGCCCAATCATCTTGCTCATAATTTGTACCAAAAGTACCATTTGTAATAGACATTAAATCACGAGCATCCTCCGAACTCAAACCTTCATGAAAAGCATTCATTAATTCCCAAAGTTGAATCCCATGGTGAGGACAATTTCTTAGCATCATATTGAACCTCTCGAACGCTTCATGAAACATCTCTCCCGATTGTTGTTGGAAGCTTCTCAACCCTCTCCTTGCATCATTGGTCTTTTGAGAACTATAAAATTCATCCAAAAATATTTGTTGCATATCGGCCCATGTAAAAATAGAGGCGGATGGTAAAGTGTGAAACCATCTTTTTGCCTTGTCTTTCAATGAAAATTGGAAGAGAACCAACTTCACATCATCTGCAGAAAAACCTTGTCCCCCAATAGTGTTGCAAATAGAATCATATGTCTCCAAATGAAAATAAGGCTCTTCCGTTGCTAGCCCCTTGAACTTTGGTAAACTCTGGAGTGCGGTTGTTCTAACTTCAAAAGTTCTTCCATTTGCATTTTGCGGAATCACTATTGGTGATGGATTATTAGTGATAATTGGCCGAAAATGCGCCTCAATTCCCCATACAACATCACGGTGGAGTCTTCTAGGTGCTCCCAATGGCGCTCTTGGTTGGCCCATTTGTCCTTGCATTGCACCTTGTGGTGCAAATTGTTGTTGATGTTGGTTTTGATGCATAGGTGGTTGTTGTTGGTGAATCGGCCTTTGATGTTGAGCTTGCATGTTTGTAGGCCGCATTTGGTTTAGTGGTGTGGGACGTTGCAAGTGCAATCCTTGAGGTCTAACATGTTGCACACCAACCGGTAATCTTCCCGGTTCTTGAAATGGTAAAAGTGGTTGACTTACTTGACCCGTTTGAGCTTGAGAGCCCACAAATGCACCTTCACCTCCATAATAATACCCCTCTTCATTATACCCACTAAATTCTTCATCATCATACCCATCATCATACACATCTCTTTGAAATCTAGAATTTTGGCCACCTTGAAAAGATGAGTAGTAAAAACCCGATTGATTAGGTGGTTGATAAGTAGATGTGGTGTGGACAATTGTGGAACCTTGTCCTTGTGGTTGTGGGATAGTAGAAGATGATTGACCCGTAGTTGGGAAAAAATGGGAGAATGGTGGTATGGTGTTTGATGGATTAAAGGTAAGTTTGGATCACTTTGAGTGAAACTCGGTTGGGTGGTATGGGTTGGTGTTTCAGGACTAGTGGAAAGGTTAGGCATTGTGGTGTTGGGTGAAAGTTGTGAAGAAGTAGGCATGAATGATGAGGTCGTTTGACCCGTTGTTGGTATGTGAGAGTCTTGCATTATGTTTCTTGGTGTGAACGGTGAAGTAGGTGAATCAATGACTCTGTTTCTTCTTATCAAAACTCGGTTCTTTCTCAATGTCCTTTCAATCTCCGGATCAAACAAAAGTGGTGATGACTCGTGAGAGCCCCTAGTATGCATACACTTGAAGTACCTGCACACTAAACACAACCAGTGTAAACCCGAAAATAACAAAACAAAACTAAAAGCTTAACACACGTTGCGCACTACTCCCCGGCAACGGCGCCAAAATTTGACATGTTTGTCGTGGTACACGTAAAATTTCCCAATTACAACTATTGAATAGTGGCAAGAAGGTATCGAACACAGGGAGTTTGTGGAAAATGTGTAATTTCTAGCTTTGTTATTTAACTAAAATTAAACTACTTAACGAAAAGTAAATGATTACGATTTTTGATTGTTTTGGTTTCAACTAAAATAACGACTAATTATCAATTCAAACTTAAAAGCGTTTCTTCAAATTATGAGATAATGACCATTCAAGGATCCGGTTCTTCTAAACACATGTGTGAATTTCAACTAAAAAGAGTTACATAGACATAACTCATGTATAAACAATTGTTGTGATAAAAGGGAACAAAGTACTCGGATTGAATTAACGCGAGGTTGTTTCCCGATGACCAATTAATCAATAACCAACCCCCACTCCTTCCCGTGATATCTCGATTGTTAGCAACACCAAGAACGTACGATAAAGACTAAAAATTAGTAAATTAATCAACACACTACAAACAATTGTTCATACACCATAATAATCAAGCAAGGTACCAAATTATTATTCTAGAAATGTAAGAAAAACACACATAAAAGTTTAGAAAAACCTTCACCACGAATGGTCACCAAATGTTTAGCCTAACATAGCTTGGTGAATCATCATAATCTTCAAATAATTGTTCATAAGAATTACAATCCTAAACTCAATGATTAGAAATGTTCTCCAATGATTAGTCTCAGCCAAAATCACCCAAAACTTCCTTAGAAACGTTCACAAGTGAGAAGATGCCCAAAAGACACCATAACTTCGTCTTAAATGGTGGGAGTAACAAGTTTGTGCAGGGGCTACCGTACCTTACGGTAGCACCGTATGGTACGGTAGAGACTAAAAGCCAACGGTGGTTCTCTACTGTAGAACGGTGAGGATTTGTGCACAGAGGCCACCGTAAGCTACGGTGGCCACCGTAGCTTACGGTGGAGGCCTTCAAAAACGGATTTTTTCTTCTTTCGTATCTTCCTCGCTCCGATCCGTTCCGGCCCGTTCCAACGCTCGTATTTCTTCATTTTTAGCTCCTTTTCATACCTGCAACCAAAGTACTCGTAGTCACCCAATTCCAAGCAATATCATGATCAAATGTGGTTAATATAAGCGTTTTAACATTATAAAGGGTTGTTCCTTGAACCACCCGTCACCCAATCTGATGCAGATGTGTTTAATTCTTTCATCGACTCTTCGGGACTTTTTGAATATAGTATGAAAGGAAGCTTCTACACTTGTTTAACTAAGAAAGGGTCTTCGTTCAAGTTTAGTAAAATAGACAGAATATTGGTTTGTTATGATTTTTTGAATAGGTGGCCTGAGGCATGTTTACGTGCGCTTCCGAGGCATCTTTCAGACCATTGTTCGGTACTTTTAACGGTGGTGAACGAAAATTTTGGTGCCCGCCCTTTCAGATGGTTCAACTCTTGGCTGTATAGAGAGAGTTGCAAATCCGTGGTGACTAAAGCGTTAATGAATTTTCATATGACGGGGGCGGCGGATGTTTTTCTTTCTTCTAAGCTGAAATATTTGAAGACGGTTCTAATAGATTGGAAGAAACAGCTAGACATTAAAGAAGGATAGGTGCTTAAAGCTTTGAAAGAAGACTTAGAACGGCTTGAAACAGATATGGAACAAAGAGATCTTTTAGAGGAGGAAGAGTGGGTTTGGTTGGAGTGTAAGAAGGGTATTGAGGAAAGCGAGTTTTTTCAAGCTAAGGACTTGTTACAAAAGTCTTGGGTGAATTGGGCCAAACATGGGGATGACAACACTGCTTTTTTCCATAGTGTCATCAATGGTAGGAAGGCTTCAAATACTATTCAAGGTTTGATGGTAAACGGAGAGTGGGTGTCTAAGCCTAATTTGGTTAAAAGGGAGGTTTGGAGATTTTTTAGTAATCATTTCAAAGAATCGGTTACTAACAGGCCGAAGCTTTTGTGTGATGAGATAAAAAGAATTCCGGAGAACATGGTGGAAGCGCTTACCGTTCTGTTTACTAAAGAAGAAGTCAAATTTGCGTTTTTCGAATGTGGTAAGGATAAAGCCCCGGGCCCGGACAGTTTTAATTTTAACTTTTTCCGGCATTTTTGGAATTTCCTTGAAGACGATTTTATGAAAATCTTGTCCGAATTTTTTGAGACGGGCACGATTAACAGAGGGTGCGGGTCTTCTTTTATCACGCTAGTTCCAAAGATTAAGAATCCTCTTGGTTTAAAAGATTTTAGACCAATCACCCTAGTGGGAATTATAAGTAAGACTATATCTAAAGTCTTGTCTGTTAGACTCAAGAAGGTGATTGGTTTTATTATTTCTGACAACCAACCGGTTTCCTTAGCGAGAAGAATATTCTAGACGAACCAATTTGAGATTTGGTGTCAAGTATTATTAGTAACAGTCCTGGGTTGTGGTGTTTGCTTGGGGATTTTAATTCTGTCCGTTTCAGCGACGCTCGAAAAAATTCTTTTTTTGACCAATCTGATGCAGATGTGTTTAATTCTTTCATCGACTCTTCGGGACTTTTTGAATATAGTATGAAAGGAAGCTTCTACACTTGTTTAACTAAGAAAGGGTCTTCGTTCAAGTTCAGTAAAATAAACAGAATATTGGTTTGTTATGATTTTTTGAATAGGTGGCCTGAGGCATTTTTACGTGCGCTTCCGAGGCATCTATCAGACCATTGTCCGGTACTTTTAACGGTGGTGAACGAAAATTTTGGTGCCCGCCCTTTCAGATGGTTCAACTCTTGGCTGGATAGAGAAAGTTGCGAATCCGTGGTGACTAAAGCGTTAATTAATTTTCATATGACGGGGGCGGCGGATGTTTTTCTTTCTTCTAAGCTGAAATATTTGAAGACGGTTCTAATAGATTGGAAGAAACAGCTAGACATTAAAGAAGGATAGGTGCTTAAAGCTTTGAAATAAGACTTAGAACGGCTTGAAACAGATATGGAACAAAGAGATCTTATAGAGGAAGAAGATTGGGTTTGGTTGGAGTGTAAGAAGGGTATTGTGGAAAGCGAGTTTTTTCAAGCTAAGGACTTGTTACAAAAGTCTCGGGTGAATTGGGCCAAACATGGAGATGACAACACTGCTTTTTTCCATAGTGTCATCAATGGTAGGAAGGCTTCAAATACTATTCAAGGTTTGATGGTAAACGGAGAGTGGGTGTCTAAGCCTAATTTGGTTAAAAGGGAGGTTTGGAGATTTTTTAGTAATCATTTCAAAGAATCGGTTACTAACAGGCCGAAGCTTTTGTGTGATGAGATAAAAAGAATTGCAGAGAACATGGTGGAAGCGCTTACCGTTCCGTTTACTAAAGAAGAGGTCAAATTTGCGGTTTTCGAATGTGGTAAGCATAAAGCCCCGTGCCCGGACAGTTTTAATTTTAACTTTGTCCGGCATTTTTGGAATTTCCTTGAAGACGATTTTATGAAAATCTTGTAAGAATTTTTTGAGACGGGCACGATTAACAGAGGGTGCGGGTCTTCTTTTATCACGCTAGTTCCAAAGATTAAGAATCCTCTTGGTTTAAAAGATTTTAGACCAATCACCCTAGTGGGAATTATAAGTAAGACTATATCTAAAGACTTGTCTGTTAGACTCAAGAAGGTGATTGGTTTTATTATTTCTGACAACCAATCCGGTTTCCTTAGCGAGAGGAATATTCTTGACGGACCACTGATGGTTAACAAAGTTCTGGCTTGGTGCAAAAGGAGGTCTAAAAGTATTTTCTTTATGAAGATTGATTTCGAAAAGGCGTATGATAACGTCAATTGGTCTTTTCTTTTGTCTATCATGGAGCAAATGGGATTCCTGGATAAGTGGCGTTTGTGGATTAAGGGTATTTTGGTCTCTGCTAGATCGGCGGTCCTTGTAAATGGGTCGCCTACTTTTGAGTTCCAATGCTTTAAAGGGCTTCGTCAAGGTGACCCGATTTCTCCGTTTTTATTTTTGATTGTCATGGAAGCTTTGACTTGCTTGTTTAACAAAGCTATCAAGTTAGGCGCTTTTGAGGGGGTGTCATTTTCTAATAGTGACCCGGTTATTTCTCATTTGTTTTTCGCGGATGATGCGCTTTTAATGGGAAAACGGTCTAACAATAATATCTAGACAGCGGCGAGGATTCTTAGGATTTTCTACCTATGTTCGGGCCTTAAAATTAATATCAACAAGTCTTTTCTTTATGGCACGGGGGTATCGAATGAAGATGTGGTTTCTCTAACCGATGGTGTGGGTTGTCGAGTGGGGTCTTTTCCTTTTGATCATTTGGGTGTGTTGGTCGGGGCTAATATGAATAGAATCAATAATTGGCGAAAAATAGTTGAAGTTTTTGAATCTAGACTTTCGTCATGGAAGGCTAAACTTCTTTCTATTGGTGGGAGACTTACTTTGCTTAAATCGGTTGTCCAAAGCCTACCTATATATTTTTTCTCTTTATACAAGGCCCCGTTTGGTGTGGTAAATAAGTTAGAAACCCTTATGAAACGTTTTGTTTGGTCGGCAACGAGCGAGAAAAACAAATTACATTAGGTTTCTTGGGAGACAATCACTTGTGATAAAAGTAAAGGGGGGTTGGGAATTAGTCGTTTAAAAGATGTTAATGACGCCTTACTTTCTAAATGGGTGTGGCGATTTAGAATGGAGGAAGGGGCTTTGTGGAAAATTATTATCTTGGCTTGCCATCATGGCAGACATCGTTGGTCGGGTCTCCCTCATGTTTCTGGCAACGGTGGTGTGTGGGCGACTATAGTTAAGAATTGTGAAAGATTCAAATGTGGGGATAAATTTTTTCTAGAGCTACTGAAAGGAAAGCTAGGCGATTGCTGTAGTCTTCGATTCTGGAGGACGCGTGGTTGTCAGATGTCCCATTCATGAATAAATTTCCTCGTCTTTACAGAGTGGCAAAGACTAAACGAGCGATGGTAAGTATGTGCAGGTCTAACGATACATGGTCTCCTGTGGATTTTTCGCAGCCCATAGGTATCCTAGAGGTCCAAGAATGGATTCTGCTTTCTGAGTTGCCGGGCCAGGCCCATCTGTCGGCTGTGAAAGATTCTTGGGAGTGGGTTGGTTCTTCTTATTTCTCTATCGCTGATGTCAAGTCAAAGGTAAAGGATCGTTCTAACAGTGATGGTGGTTTTAAGTTGAAATGGGTTGTGTAGGTTCCCTTAAAGTGTCATATCTTTGCTTGGCGGGCAGAAATGGATTGGATTCCTACCGTCGAAGCTCTTAGTAAAAGAAATGTGTTTATCCCCAATGACCGGTGCAAACTTTGTGATGTTGATCTTGAAACATCGGACCACATTTTCACCGGGTGTGGTTTTTCTTATGGTATGTGGTCAAGTATTTGGAAATGGTGCGGATTAAGTACAACCTTCGTCTTCCATACGAGAGACCTTTTGGAACTATATAAACAAGCGCGCGGTGGAAAGTGGGGCAAGTAGATTGTGCATGGTATTATTTTGGTGGCGCTTTGGTTGATATGGAAAGCTAGAAATGACAAGATTTTCAACAACATGGATCCAAAGGTCATTCGTGTGATTGGTAATATAAAATCTATGTCGTTTTTATGGTTAAAGAATAGGTCTCAATTCAAAGATCTCCGATGGGAGGATTGATGTATTAATCCCTTGTACATGGTTTAGTTTTTGGGTGTTAGTCCTCGTTTTGAGGACTTCCCTTTGTGTTTAATGAAAGTCAACGTTCAAAAAAACATAAAACATTACATACTCCTACATTAAACATAAATTAAAACATTTAATAATCCTAAATAAAAACATTTATTAAAGCTAAATTACTTGAAAATACCTATGGAAAGTAGTTATCCTAATCCTCCAATGTATACTCCGGCGACGACACAGAACGATCGCTATCACGACCGTCCGACCCAGCATCCAAGCGGAAGTCAGGACTTGGAGTCTGATACGGAAGATGATACAGTTCATCATCCATATTCACATACTCTGAGCCAATGTCAGGTTCCTCATTTGGAACCGGGCAGGAGGGTTTGGGGTGATGTTTGTTTGTCTCTCCCCAAGTTGTAGCTGGCCTAATCCCAATACAACTATCGTGTAGTCATGCACCCAGATACATTCCTCATCTGTTAGAGGAGCAACTGGATCCATAGCCGCATGACTTGGTAAAGGAGGAACATAAATTAGTCGAGGAGTGTACACTGGTTGACGAGGAGGAGTGTACACTGGATTAGCAAAAGGAGTGTAAACTGTTTGACGAGGAGGAGTGTATACTGGATTAGCAGAAGGAGTGTACACTGTAGGAGGAGGAGATCACATTGATTGAGGAGGAGGAGAGGACACTGGTTGTGCACGTCTGCGGCGATAATATCGCCGGAGATTGGAAGGTCCGACTAATTAATTATGACAACCACCGCCCATATCTTTGATGTTTGAGTGATAATTGTGACTGATAATTGGTTTTTTGTCTTGTATTTATAGGGATAGCAAACTATCCGTTTGAATATTATTTTTTATTTAATATTAAATATTATTTTAATTATTATTAAATATTTAATACTTTTTTATTATTTTTTAATTTAATAAATTTCCTTTTAATATTATTATTATTACTATTATTATTAATAATATTATTATTATTCTTTTTAAATATTTGTTATTTAAATAAAAAACAATAATTAAGCAATGATTACTCAATGATTTATAAAGCCCCATAAAGCCCACACCCACTACACGCCTATTTTCCCATAAAGCCCTATGAAGCCCCATCCTAATACTTATAATATTTTATTCCCATAAAGCCCCATGGAGCCCCCCCCCCCCCCCCACTACACATGCCCTGTTTACTTCTATGTATGACCAGTGCTATAAAGTTCGTATTTGTGCAATCTTTTTTAGTAATAGAGTCTGTCATTGCTTCCTAGGCAGATTCGTTAACTATTAGATTTGCATGATGCACTTGATTAAATTTGGTTGTAGCAAGCTTTTCTTCTCCCCATACACGTGCATTTATTTGCGTATTGGGTTACCTATAATATGTGGATATTGGGGTGTTTGCGAACTTTTGAAATGATATTGTGTTCTTCCTAGGCAGATTCGTTAACTATTAGATTTGCATGATGCACTTGATGAAATTTGGTTGTAGCAAGCTTTTCTTCACCCCATACACGTGCATTTATTTGCGTATTGGGTTACCTATAATATGTGGATATTGGGGTGTTTGCGAACTTTTCAAATGATATTGTTTTCTGTTGCAGGATGTGTTTCCAGGAATTAACTATCTTTGAATCACATTTTCAATGGTTAGCTTTCTTGTAGTGAATATTATGGAAGTCGGAGATTCGATGGCTGATAATCTATTTTTTCTTAATCTTCGCACACTACAATGGCGATGCCTAACCTCCCAAAAACTATAACTGAAATAGAGGTCGTGGTTGCACCATGGCTGGAAGTGGTGAAGTCGGAGATTGAGCAAATACTTTAATGATACGATGTCAGAATGTCGTTAACGTTTACCTCATCTAGGATCATCGATCACAGGCAGCGACGTGTTCTAAGGCTTCCGACACCGTCACTTTGTGCAGAGTGCTCCCAACGATTCTCCGCTGCGCTGACAGACGACGGCGAATATATATACTAAGTTGTTGATAAAATAATGACAAAATGCATGTGGCTGAAAATCGACCTGTTTGTATGAGTTAATGAGTATGCGCTCATTGTATGCTAAGATAACATCAATGATTTGGTAAATGTTATTTATTGTGTATATCTTTAATTAACAGACTAAACATCTATTTCAGATCTGGTGGAGGGAGATTATGTTTTAGACGATGATGATGGTGCTGGTCATTTCAGATTAACGACCTGTTTGATGTTTTTGTAAGTTCATTTGATTGTTTAGGTTTTTGTTGAAATATATGAAAGTTTTGACTTGCTAAACACTTCATGTGATAGGTAGATTCTTTGAACATAGAGCAATCTGATCGTTGAAAAAGTAGACACACATAAAGTTTTTGAACGGGTTAGATCAATTAAATGTTCTTTTTTCTAATATGATTGCTCAATTCTGATGAAGAGGCGGAGTGTGACAACAGACCCACAATGATTGTTTTAAACTTATGTTTTATTGATAATAGTTTAAGTTCAACATCAAATAAGGTGTTATGTATTTGTGGATTTGCAGGTTCAATTTTTTGTATGGCTGGCATTCTCGATGTAAAGGCGGCGGTGGTCGCATGGTGGTTCTGACGGTCATTGTTCTAATTCTGAAATTTGGTTACCTTTCAATTTTTGACTTAAGCAAAGTTTTTTTGTTTTTGTTTTTTTAGCTTTCCCCTTCCCTGCAACAGTGACGAAGCTAAAAAAAAATAGTGGTGGGGGGCCGAAATTACAAGACCCAAATTTTTTTCTTATTGTTGGGGGCCGGGAGATCAAATCGGTCGAGGCCGGACGCAATTCATATAAAAAATAACCGACGAAAATCGTAAACTTTCACCACTGAGCCAAAAAAATGGTGCCGCCTGCAATATGGAACAAAGCTTCATTTCGGATTCATAGAGCATCAAATGGTATCCGCTCTCCACTTCCTTTTTATTTCAAAGTTTATTGAAATTTGTTAAAATTATAAGACCTTTTATAAATGTATGAAAATGCAAATAAGTAAGGGTGCGTTTGGTTCGCAAGAATTGAATGAAATTCAATGCAATAGGAATTAGAATTTCAACTCTTGAGGTGTTTGGTTTATTGAATTTGTTGGAATTGGCATTTTCATTCCAATCTAGATGTGTTTTGATGACAAAGGAATTGGAATTGAAATTTGGTATGAATTTCTTTACCTAAGGGAATTCAAAATCCTTCGAACATTATAAGGAAAACAAGTCAATTGATTGGAATCTTCGATCGGTTGACGTCGTTTCCACCTGAACCAATTCGGACCGTGCCGTTTTAACGCGAACCGTTTAGATCCGTACCGATTTCAACCCAAATCGCTTCGGCACGTAACATTTTGGCCCGAACCGTTTCGATGTTAACCGTTTTCACCCAAACCGTTTCGAACCATACCAGTTTTGACTCGTACCATTTTAACCTGCACCGTTTCGGACCGTACCAGTTTTGACCCACACTGTTTCGACTCAAACCATTTCATACTATACCGTTTGGGACCGTACCAGTTCGAATGTACGAGTTTTGACCCGAACCTATTCGAGCCGCACCATTTTGACCCGCATTGTTTCGAACCGCAGCGTTTCCGCCCGCACTGTTCCAAACTGTACTGTTTTGACCGGTAACATTTTGACCCGCACCGTTTCAACCCGAACCATTTCGACCCTTACCGTTTCAACCCATATAGTTTCCATCCGTACCGACCTGAACCGTTTCGACCCGTACCGTTTTGACACATATCGTTTCAAGTCGGTGCGCGTTGAAACGCTACCGATCGAAACAGTGGAGGTCGAAAAAGTTCGGTTCGAAACAGGAGAGGCCGATTCAATTTGGGTCGAAACAATACGAATTGAAATGGTGTGGGTCGGTACGGGTCGTAACGGTTTAGGTCGATACAGGTCGAAACAGTGCGGGTCGTGAGGGCAAGGGTGATAGATTCCAATCTATTAACCAACCAAACACAGTAAGAAAGGATTTGAGATTCCTGTTCCAACAATTTCCAATTCCTTTTGGAATATTTAAATTCCAAATCCAATGCTAATTCCAATTCCAAACCATTCTGCGAACCAAACGCACCCTTAGAGATGGAATTCAAATTCCAATTCCATTGAGTGTGCGTTTGGTTCGCGGAATGATTTGCAATTGGATTTGAAATTTAAACATTCCAATACGAAAAGGAAATTGTTGGAGTTAGAATCTCAATTCCGCAATTAATGTGTGTTATTGGTAAATACATTAGAATATATCACCCTTGCCCCCACCACCCGCACCATTTCGACCTGCACTACCTTGAATCATTTTGACCTCCACCGACTTGAACCGTTTTGACCCTACCAGCCCTTACGGTTTTGACCCGTACAGTTTCAACTGAACCTCTTTAGGATTAGGCGCTGCGGGACGAAAGGTTCATGTTAAACTGACACAGGTCGAAACGGTTATGGTCAAAGCAGTATAGGTCCCAACGATTAGGGTACAAATAGTACTGGTCGAAATGGTTCTGGTTGAAGCAGAACAAGTCGAAATAGTTCAGGTCTAAATTGTTCGAGTCTAAACGATACGGTTTGAAATGGTACGAGACAAAACTTTCAGGTAGAAACGGTGCTGGTTGAAACGGTTGGAGCCAGAATGGGTTGAAATGGTTTGGGTCGATAGAGTATGGGTCAAAATTGTTCCGGTTGAAATAGTAGGGTCGAAACGGTACGAGTCTAAAGTATAAACGGTTCAGGCCGAAATGGAACGGGCAGAAATGATTCGGGTTGAAACAATACACTTCTAAACGAGGTGGGCAAAATCGGAATGGTTTGAAATAATATGGGTTTAAATAGTGCACGTTGAAATGGTTAAAGTGAAAACGATACGGGTCGAAACGCTGTTGGTCAATTCGATGTCAACCAATTGAAAATTCCAATGAATTTATTTGAATTCCTTCAAATGTTAAAAGGAATTTGATTTCCCTTATGGTGCGTTTGGTTCGCATGAATTGAATAGAATTCAATAGAATTGAAATTTGAATTCCAACTCCTAATGTGTTTGGTTCATGGAATTTGAAGAAATTGGAATTTTAATTCCAATCTTGATGTGTTTGGTTAATAAAAAGGAATCAGAATTGGAATTAGGTATAAATTCTTGTAACTAAGGATATTCAAAATGCTACCAACATTTGAAGAAATTCAAGTAAATTCATTGGAATTTTCAATCGGTTACTGAAATCGTTTCGACCCATATCGTTTCCACCTAAACCATTTCGACCCGTACTGTTTTGAACCATACCGATTTTGCCCACCCTATTTTGAAGTGAACCATTTCGACCCGCACTATTTTAACCCGTACTGTTTCAAACCATACCGATTCGGCCCGCCGTGTTTCGAAGTGTACCGTTTCGACCAGAACCGTTTTTACCCATACTATTTCGACCCAAACTGTTTCGACCCGTACCAGTTTCAACCGTTTCGACCAACACCGTTTTGACTCGTACCGTTTCAACCCGAACCATTTCGACCTGTACCGTTTCGATCCACATCATTCAGACCCGAACCGTTATGACTCAAACCGTTTCGACCCGTACCGTTTCAACCTTTATCTTTTCGGCCCGAACCGTTTGAACGTGTACGATTTCGACCCTAATCGTTTTAACCCATACTGCTTTGACCATAACCGTTTCGAACCATACCGTTCCAACCCGAACCGTTTCAACCTGTGTCGTTTTAACCTAAACGTTTCGACCCGCAACGCCTAATCTCAAAGAGGTTCCATCGAAGCAGTTCGAGTAGTGGGGGCAAGGGTGATAAATTCCAATTTACACCATTTTACTTCACATTCTTTCTACTATCATGACCCATCACGTTTTCTAGTGCCAGGTTAACGGAATTGAGATTCCAATTCCAACAATTCCCTTTCGTATTAGAATGTTAAAATTCCAAATCCAATTGCAATTCATTCCGCAAACCAACCGCACCTTCAATAACTCTTAAGGCGTTTGGTTCTTGGAATTTGAAAAAATTGGAATTTCAATTACAATCTTGATGTGTTTGGTTAATAAAAGGAATTAGAATTGGTATTGGGTATAAATTTATTTAACTAAGGGAATTCAAAATGCTTCCAACATTTGAAGGAATTCAATTAAATTCATTGGAAGTTTCAATCGCTTGACATCGAATTGACCTGAACCGTTTCGACCTGTATTATTTCTACCTGAACTGTTTCAAACTGCACCGTTTTAACCCGTACCGTTTTGGCCTGCCCCGTTTCGGAAGCGTTTATGCCGTACTGTTTTGACGGAACCGTCTCAACCCGTACCGTTTTGACAAGAATCATTTCGACCAGTACTGGCTCGAACCGTTTTGACCGTCATCGTTTTGACCCGTACCGTTTAGACCTGAACCGTTTCGACCTTTACTATTTGGACCCGAATTGTTTCAACCCGTACTAATTCGATGAGAACCGTTTCGACCTATGTCATTTTGACCTGAACCGTTTTGACCCGCAGAGTCTAATCCCAAAATGGTTCGGTCGAAAAAGTACGGGTCAAAACGGTTAAGGTCGAAACGTTTTGAGTCGAAACTGTATGGTTCGCTATGGTTCGCATCGATACGGTTTAGGTCGAAACGGTACGGGCCGGAAAAGTTCGGCCCGGTGCAGGTCAAAACGGTTTGGTCCGGTGTAGGTCGAAACGGTTCAAGTCGGTATGGGTGGTGGGGACGAGGGTGATAAATTCTAATGTATTTACCAATCGAACACATTAATAGCGAAATATATATTCCAATTCCAATACTTTCCATTTCGTATTGGAATATTTAAGTTCCAAATCATTCCGCGAACCAAATGCACAGTGCGTTTGGTTCACATGAATTGATAAGAATTCAATGAAATTTGAATTCCAGCACTTAGGTAGCATTTGGTACGATGGAATGAATCAGGGGGAATGGAATGGACCGTTTCGACCCGTATCTTTTTCACCTGAACTATTTCGACCCGCGCCGTTTTAACCCGTATTATTTCGAACCATACCAATTCGGCTCTCCCTTTTTCGAAGTGCACCTTCGACCCGACCCAAATCGTTTCCGCCTGTACTGTTTCAAACCGAACCGTTTATACTTTAGACCTCTGTGGTAAAACAAGGTCTCGAAGGCCGAGTACTCCCCGAGTAATCGCTACAAGGTAGGTTGCCGAGGACCGAGTACTCTACGCCTAGGCCGAGTAGTCCCCGACTACTCTCCGACTAGGCCGAGAACTCCCCGAGTACTCCCGACTCCGACTAGGGAGCGCCTAGCGACTTTTGCAACCATGCTTTAGACCCGTTTTGAAGTTACCATTTCGAAGTGTATAGGTATGTATGTTTTTGTTTGGTGTTTCCTTTGGCTCTTTGTAGTGGTGCAAATGAGGTGAGCCGAGCCCGTTTAATTTTAGAAAGCTCGAGCTAGGCTCGATTCGGGCTTTGTTTCTATAGCCTGAGCTCAGCTTGTATGTAGTTCTCCAAGCTTAAGCTCGGCTCGGGCTCAGCTCGTTTATTATTTGTTAATTAGTTTATATCAATTAGAATTATATTTTATATGTAATTTAGTTATTTTTTTCATAATTTGATAAATAGTAATTAGTATTTAAATTAAATATATATTTAACATACTAATTAAAAATTATATAATTAGTGGGCCCGTTTACGATGGGGAAATGGCTCGAGCTCGATAAGCAAAACTCGGGCTCGTGTACATGATGAACTGGTTTCTAGGCTTGGGTTCGGGCTCATGCTCGTTTAAGCTTGAGTCATTTCAAGTTTTTTTTTTTTTTTTTGCTTGGAATCTAGCATCTTGCTAGCGTCTCTTTGGTGTAGAATAAACCGTGTGATATTAAAAAAAAGTTTAGTGAAATTAAAAAATAAAAAAAAGAATCAGTGGAGTGCTGCCTCCATTAAAGTGTTTCAGTGAATGAAATCAGTGAAGTGATGTTGCAAGACATGATTGGTTAAAATCAGTGAAAGAAAAAAATATTGCTAGAAGCACCCCTTGTGCCCTTATACCCCACAAAGTCGTTCGCCCCCGAGCACGCTGACCTTATCCAGAAGATCCCAGTTGATGTACATGTGAGGGTCGACAGGCATTTGGCGCAGCTTGGCGCACTTGCGCCGCTGGTCGTTAAACCCCTCCTCAAACTCCGATTAAGGGTGGCTCGATAAAGGGTCCACCTGAGGCCATCGACCCCTATGCGGCGGTGCAACCACCGGTGCAGACGACCCAGCGTCATCCCCACCATTAAATGCACCGTCAAAAAAAGTTGAGTCCATATCTATCTAAACATTAATTTGTATTTAATAATTAATAATAATAGTAATAATGAATAATAATAATAATAATAATAATAATAATAATAATAATAACAGTAGTAGTATTAGTAATAGTAGTAATAATAATAATAATAATAATAATAATAATAATAACACTAATAATAATAATAATAATAATAATAATAATAATAATAACAACAACAGCAACAACAACAGTAGTAACAATAATAATAATAATAACAATAATAATAACAATAACAACAACAATAATAATAATAATAACAACAACAACAGTAGTAGTAGTAATAATAATAATAATAATAATAATAATAATAATAATAATAATAATAATAATAATAACAAAAATAATAAGAAGAAGAAGAAAAAAAACCCAGCCAAAGCGCCTCGCTAAGGCAAAGACGAGATGCTTTGGTCTTCTTCCCCAAACTGACCCAACCGGAATCCACCCAAAGCAGCCCCAAATCAAACACGCAATCAATAATAACATAGAAATAACATAACAAAGTTGAAATACTAACCTTTATCCGAGAAATCCGAGCCTTCTACCGTCTGTCTGTGTGTGTGAGAGAAGGATCTCTTTGGCCAAAGCGAGGCGCTTCGAATAATATCTGCCCCCAGCATGCGCCTCGTTTTGGTCAAAGCGAGGTGCTTTGCAGTTTTTTAAAAAAAATGTTTTAATTCATTTTAAATGATTTTCATCGATTAAAAAAATTTTAATTTATTTTTAAGAGTTTTAGGTTGTTTCCAATCAAAAAAAAAAAAATTTGTTTGACGCGTTACGGTTTGTTTCTTACTCGTTTATGGTTTTCGGTAGAAACATCCGAGTTTGAACAACATTCATAAATCATTGTACGTCACACACGGACTATACAGTCGATACCGGTATTTTTTAAAAAAAAAAATACAAATTTTGCATGTCTAATCGATATCCTGGAGTTCCGGACTCTGTTTAACGAGTTTTGGTATGTTTAATTGCTCGTTTATGGTTTTCAGATGGCACATCTGATCAATTAAACGAGCTGAAACGCGTCAAACAGAGTCCGGAAGTCCTGAATATGGATTATACATGAAAACTTTGTATTTTTGTAAAAAAAAAGGTATCGAATGTATAGTCCGTGATCACGTCAAACAACCCGACCGTTCCGTTAATGACCCGAACCGGTTTCGAACTAACCGCCGGTTAATGAACCGGACTGTTTTGACCCGACCAGCCCTTTATCTAACCGGATCGTATCGACCTGATCAGGCCCAGTAATAAACAGTACCAGTTTCAAACTGACCGCCGGTTAACGAACCGGACTGTTTCGAACCGACCGACCCGTTATCCACATGGATCGTATCGATACGATTAGGCCGGGTAACGAACCGTACCGGTTTTGAACTAACCGTCGGTTAACCAACCAGGCTGTTTCGACCCGACCGGCCCGTTATCCACCCGGATAGTATTGACCCGAACAGGCCCGGTAACGAACCGTACTGGTTTCGAACTGACCGACCGTTAACCAACCGGACTGTTTTGACCCGACCGACCCGTTATCCACCCAGATCGTATCGACCTGATCAGGCCCGGCAACGAACCGTACCGGTTTCAAACTGACCGTCTGTTAACAAACCGGACTGTTTTGACCCGACCGGCCCGTTATCCACCCGGATCGTATCGACCCGATAAGGCCCGACAACGAACTTTCCGATATCGAACTGACTACCGGTTAACAAACCGGACTGTTTTGACCCGACCGTCCCGTTATCCACCCGGATCGTATCGACCCGATCAGGTCCATAACGAACCGTACCGGTTTCGAACTGACCGCCCATAAACCAACCAGACTGTTTCGACCCAACCGGCCCGTTATCCACCTGGACCGTATCGACCCGACCAAGCCCGGTAATGATGTGACACCCCAGGAACACACCTCATCAGGGACGATGAGACTCTAGCAGGGGGTGAATGTGACACCCCAGGAAAAATCCCACATCGGCCGTGGCCAGGAGAGATCCTTGGTTCATAAGTAATGTCTTGCCTCTTAAATCACCAACGCGTTTTGGGGCTTAATGTTAGTGGTTGAGAGGAGAACTCCACAGTTAAGCGTGCTCAGGTTTGAGAAATTTCAGGATGGGTGACCTCCTGGGAAGTCTCCACTTGGGCAACCAAAAACAAATCCGTGAGCTCTGGATGGGCAAAGCGGACAATATTGGTGATGAGAGGGGCGGGGTGTTACTGATGGTATCAGAGCCACTCCTGTGCCGTTCGGGATGGTGGGTGCACACCTCATCAGGGACGATGAGACTCTAACAGGGGGTGAATGTGACACCCCAGGAACACACCTCATCAGGGACGATGAGACTCTAGCAGGGGGTGAATGTGACACCCCAGGAAAAATCCCACATCGGCCGTGGCCAGGAGAGATCCTTGGTTCATAAGTAATGTCTTGCCTCTTAAATCACCAACGCGTTTTGGGGCTTAATGTTAGTGGTTGAGAGGAGAACTCCACAGTTAAGCGTGCTCAGGTTTGAGAAATTTCAGGATGGGTGACCTCCTAGGAAGTCTCCACTTGGGCAACCAAAAACAAATCCGTGAGCTCTGGATGGGCAAAGCGGACAATATTGGTGATGAGAGGGGCGGGGTGTTACAAATGAATCGTAACGATTTCGAACTGACCGCCCGTTAACCAAACGGACTGTTTCGACCCGACCGAATTGTTATCCACCAGGATCGCATCGAACCGATCAGGCCCGGTAACGGCTCGGACCGGTTTCCAACTGACCACCGGTTAACGACCCGGACTGTTTCGACCCGACCGGCCCTTTATCCACCCAGATCGTATCGACTCGATCAGGCCCCGTAACGAACAGTACCGTATTCGAACTGACCGCCGGTTAACGAACCTGACTGTTTTGATCCGACCGACCCGTTATCCACCCGGATCGTATCGACCCGATCAGGCCCAGTAATGATCCGGACCGGCTTCGAACTGACCGCCGGTTAACGATCCGAACTATTTCGACCCGACCGACCCGTTATCCACCCGGATCGTATCGACCCGATCAGGCTCGGTAACGAACAGTACCGGCTTCGAACTGACCACCCGTTAACGAACCGGACTGTTTTGACATGACCGACCCGTTATCCACCTGGATCGTATCGACCCGATTAGGCCCGGTAACGAAACGTACCAGCTTCGAACTGACCGTCGGTTAGCGAACCGGGCTGTTTCGACCCGACCGGCCCGTTATCCACCCGGATAGTATCGACACGATCAGGCCCGGTAACGAACCGTACTGGTTTCGAACTAACCGCCCTTTAACGAACCGGACTGATTTGACCCAACCGACCCGTTATCCACCCAGATCGTATCTGTAGAGGATCGGTTTTATAGAAAACAACAATGTAATCATACAAATGGAACAATCCAGATGCGGAAACCCTAGATCATATGCAATATGATAGAGATCAAATCAGAAGACAGTTAATTCCATTTCAATAATCATTTCATTCATAAACATGTTGATAAAACGTTTAGATTAGGTTTACAATGAAATAGATCAAACACAGACGTTTCTAGAACCTAGAGAGAATACACACACAAAACCTCTAACCAAATGACCAACTATTAATCACAAAATAAAACTTTAACTATTTATAGTCTGCTCATTCGACCCCCCGTCAAGGTCGAATGAGTCCTTCGACCTCTTCAAAAGCTCGAACCAAACAATATCAACTTCAAGGCTTCCTTCGACCTACTGAATTCTTCCTTCGACCCCTCGACTGGTCGAATGGGAACTTCTCCAATACAAAATATACCAAAAAACGCTATATTGACAATCCAAAAGCGATAGTCACATTCCGTGCACTTACAAACTCCCCCTTGACTATTGCTTGGATTGTAGTCGTTCTTGATCAAGCACCTTGTTCAACAGTTTGATTTGGAGAATCTTCTTTTGCTTTATGCTCATCTCCGGTTCTAATTGTCGTTTAGTTGAACTTTTCTTCTTTCACGAGCCTTCACGTATCTTCCCAGCTTCTTATCAAAATCACAACCCGCATTTACATCCCATGCAAAACAAAAACATACAACTCTGTGATACTTCATTGCTTGCTCCATATCTTTCTCTTCACAGTAAACCGGATTATAATACAACATAATAATGTCTTCATATGAGCAATTGATGAGCCACATTGGATCAAAGATGTGTATCTTCTTGAATTCATCCTTAGCATCTTTATTCTTCAACAATATCACTGCTTCAGCTGTTCTCCAATTATAATACCAAAA
The DNA here is from genome assembly GCA_028751855.1 of Ambrosia trifida. Lineage (NCBI taxonomy): Eukaryota > Viridiplantae > Streptophyta > Magnoliopsida > Asterales > Asteraceae > Ambrosia > Ambrosia trifida. The sequence goes on along the minus strand of CM054127.1, from coordinate 13,467,138 downwards.
CACAAAATCCTTACTAAAATGTTGTTGAATAGGCACCAAAGGAATCCTTTTCATCACCACAGGAGGCTTATAATTCAAACTCACTCTCTTCATACCGGTAATGGGATCTATATCTTTATGAACAATACGTTTAGGATATTGAGGCCTAAACACATCCCATTTGGTTCTGCTTTCTCTTGGCATCTTATCATCAAACCATCCCACCGCATCATTATTCCCCGAAGCACCTGTCATAGTATGTCTACAAACATTACGAACAACCCAGTACGGTAAAGTTTTAATATCATGAAATCTGTAAAAGTACAAGATCCCTTTTTCCCACTTCACGCCTATACACCGTAGCTGTCTCAAATATTTCCAACCCAATGCTTTTCCTTTGAAAATCTCATTGTGGTATTTGTAGAATCCACCTTGAACTTCTTCAACAGGTCGGTTAGCTTCTTTCTCTTTCAACTTTCTCAACAACTCTTTCAATTCTTCAGATTGTTGATAGGTTGGTTTCTGATTAGCTTTGCTTCCAAACACTTCGTCAAAAATTTTCTTTCCTTTCTTCTTAGCAATCTTTTCGGCTTCATCAAGTGTTTGCTCATTAATCTCTGGTATCACATCATTCTCTTTCTCTTTGAAATACTCCGGATATTCTTCACTAGTAATATCTTCAATCTCAACATCTTCAAAGACTGGAGTATCTTGGTAATCAGAATGATTACCAACTTCTTTGACTGGAATGTTAGGAATCTCTTTCTCATTCATAATCTCTTCTAGAGACTTCCCAACCTGCTTTGCTATTCCCTCAAGTATTTCCTTAGATATAGCAGCAGAGACTTCCCCATCTTCTAGATCTGGATCATTGTACTCGATCTCAAATCTCATGTCATCATTCTCAAAGATCTCAGGGAATCTTCCAGTAAGCTCTATCGTCCACACATTCTTCTCAAACATTTGACGATACAAGCTTTTATCTTCTTCAGATAAGGCTTTGATCTTCTCATTCCAGAAGATATCATCATCAACATTCTCTCCAGGTGTCTTCTTCGAACTAGACTCACCTGTTTTGCCTTTATCTTTAGTTCCACTTTTTCCTCCTACATCATCATCATCATCTGATGTATCACAAAACTCATCATCATCTTCTTCCTCATCAGAAGGCTCATAATCCACTTTCTCTTCTTTCTTATCCTCCTCTTCCTCCTCAGTTCCTTTCAACTGTGGGGACTTCGAGTATAAATCATCAATCATCTTCCTTAGACTTTTATTGTCTGACTTGATCTTCTTATTCTCAATCTGAAGCAGTTTTATCTTCTTTGTCTTTCTTTTACCATGAGTAATCAACATCTGATTCTTTGATTCAAGTTGTTTGACTTTAGCTTCAACCTCTTCTTGATTAGCTTTTGAAGATAGCACAATCTGATACATTGTCTTCTCATCTTCCTTCATCTGTCTAATTTCAACTTGTTGTTGATTAAACGCTTTCATCACATTTTCACTATGGCGATTAACAGCTTCCATTACTTCACTTGAAACTGTAACTTGTGGTGTAGATGATTCAGCAATTGGTGTAGCAGCAGGTTTAGCAGTCTTCTTCTGCACTTGTTCTAAAACGGTTTTCAATAAGTTTTCAGGTTCAACGTGTGGTGATGGAACAGTTTTGGTGACATCCTGAACAACTTTCTTCTTCTTTGCAGCTGGGGATGCAACGGGTGTTGTAACACTTGAGCTTCCAATTGCTGGTACTTTCTTCCCAACAACCAACATATCTATCTCTCTGTCTCTCTTCTTCTTCGGATTATCTCTCTTAGCCATAGTCTTGTTTCTGACTTTCTTTAGTTTCAAACCAGCCACAGGAGATCCAACAAAATCAAGATTATCAATTGTCAACTCCAAATCTTGATCATCCAATTGTCTATTCCCCTGGTTTTTAGCTTCAATGGCTTTATCAATACCTTCAATATCACCAACCACGGTGGCCTTGGGTTTAGTGATCTTGATAGTTTCATCTCCCGAATCCCATTCAGCTTCATCTTGAGTCTCTTCTGAATCAGCAGACTCTTCATCAACTAACAACGTCTTTGCTTTCCCTTTGCTCTTCACTGATTTCTATTTCTTAGGCTCAACCTCATCAACCTTCTTTTTGCCCTTCCCAGACTTAGCACCTTTATTGACAACTTGTCTTTTCCTTTTAGCAGACTTATCAACAGGAAATAAAGGGCTATCAGAATCACTCTTCTCATTCCTTGCTTGGTTTAGACCTGGATCCTTATAAGCAACATCTCTTAAGTGTCCAAACAAATTCTTATAAGGTGGCTTCAAATTCTCAAGAATACCCTTATAAGCTCTCATCCTGCTCAAAGTAGTATTACTCATGTGAGTTTGATACACAATCTGCACCGGATCTTTAATCAAGTTAGAATACTTATTATCAAACACCATCTGAAGGAATCTTGGATACATTAAAAACTTATCAGTCTTTAAACCCTTTAAAACGTCCATCATGTGTTCAAATATCATCCCAGAAACATTAAACGGCTTATTCGGGATCAGAGTAACAACCAACGAACATAGACTTTTTCTTAGCACATCATATCCTCCTCTCACTGGTCCAAACACATGTAAAATCACATGTAGTAAGTACTTGAAATGTGGACACAGCTTTTCCTTGTGTAATAAACAGTCAGTAATCAGAGCGTTTTACTTCATTCTAAGAAAACACTTCCTCTTCTCCATCCAAGTCAACTTAGTAGGATCAATTGGAGAATCTTTCAACTGTAAAGCTTCTTGAATATCATCTTCAGTCACAAGAAAAAAGTTTCCCTGAATATAGCTTTGAACTGTTGATTTCCCATCCCAGTAAGTAATCACCGCTTTCTTCGAGAAATTAACATGGTAATCTTTGTAGATTGTCTTTGGAGTGGCAAGAGCATAGATTACTCTGCTTCTCTTCAAAAAGTCTATCATGCCTAAAAATTTGTCATACTGCTTTACTTCTCCAAGAAATGCACAACAGTTATGGACTGGTTCAAATAATAACTCCTTTGGTTCTTCTGGTTGCTTTGAAATTTGTACCTCCTTCTCTGGGTTCTGTTGTTCAGCCATAATAACCTACAAAACAAGTAAAACAAACATGAAAATTTATCAAAATCGGACAAAACTGAAGTTTGGTCAAAACAATCCTTCATTCGACCCTATCGGGGGTTCAAATGAGAAGAATATGGTGTCGAATGAGAAAAATCAGTCCAATAAAAACTTCATTCGACCTAAATAACTTCATTCGACCTCAAAAAATCTTATTCGACCTTAAATAGTCTCATTCGACCTAGTAAGGTTTCATTCGACCCTGTTACAATGGTCAAATAAGGCTGTTTGGAATTCAAATTTGCCAAAAAAAACAATTTAACCATGATAAACATCACATTATGGTTCTATCAGATCCTGACATGGCCGATTATCATTAATCAACAATCAACTAAACCAATTAAACTATTACAGATGATTTTCAATCAAAATCTAGGGTTTATAGTTTTTAAACAATCGATTAAGTTCATTATGTTGTTTAAACACTGAATTTTGGCCTATTCTCCCCCTAAAACCATCGATAATGGTTTTGCCATGATCAATTGATGTCCATTCATTGTTTAAAGTCACTGATTACGTGTTCTAGGGTTTCAGAACTTCAAGTAACGATTCTTTCCTAAATACGAAGCCATTACCTGTGATTTTTGTATGAAAAGGATCAGGAATAAGTAAGGAACAATAATGAATGATCAAAAACACATGAGCAACAAGGTCTGGTAATGAGAGAAAATTTGAAAAGTTTTTGTAAGGGTTCGAATGAGCTAATAGTATATATATATATAGGTCTCTCATTCGACCCTTGTATGGGTTCGAATAAGAAGATCCCGCTTTCATTCGACCTAACTAAAGGCTCGAAGGAAAACCAGATGGTTCGAATGAGGAAAATCAGTCAAACACTCTCATTCGACCTCATTAAAAGGTTCGAATCAAAGCACAAAATCTCCTTCGACCTAACGAAAGGGCGAATGAGATTTTGGAAATCTGAAAATTTTACCAAATCTCAAATTCGAATCCTGTTTTATCAATTTTGATCATTTAAACCTTTAAACATTTATCCTTTATCATTTTAATGATACAAAACTCAAATTGGTCTGTCAAACTTCAGAAAATGACCATCAATCACCATTGGTTATCGAAAATAACACAGAAATGTAAAAATTTTGGATTTTCTGAAATTTATGCTAAAACATACCAAAAATCTTTTTAAATTTTTGTATATATGAACTAAATCAACAGAAAGCAATAAACTTTTTGTGATTTTCCGGTAAGAGGATCATATCAGTTTATGAGAGATCACATCACACCGTTGTTCTGTTATTTTTTTTTAAACTTTACTGACAATGTAACTTTGGCAACTGCTAATATTGTTATCCATATAAACTCACATGCAAACTGTTATGCAATGCTTTATACTGATACTGCTATGTATAGTATAAACTAATTCACCTGTAGTTCCCACACACACACGACATACTCCCGTATCAAGGAATTTTGCATAAATATCCATTGTAACGCGTGATTATGCTATTGTTATCCGTAGTTACAAGGTATGAGGCACAGAGGTGTACAGGTCAGCAACTTAATGCTACAGAGTAACATGTGCACTCTACCAAGTGGAGGTCTTATATCAATCATGATTTGCATCAATGATTAGATACGAAGCATTAGATAATCTTTGATTATCATTACACATTTAATGTTTTCGGTTTTTCTAAAAATGCTTCACTGAAATTAAAAAAAAAATCATATTTTTGGATTTTTGAATTTTCTAAAAGCAAAATAAAATTGATGAACCGAGGTGATGATTAGTCTTGTTTTTCTTTAATACCATTAGCTTTTAGCAAAAATTCAAATCTTGATTTGTCAAAAGCCTTCGTAAAAAGATTAGCTCTCTGATAGTTAGTGTGGATTTTGACCATATCAATCAACCCTTTACCATAGCAATCACGAATAAAGTGATACTTAATCTGGATGTGCTTAGCCTTAGAGTGATTAACATTGTCTTTAGTGAGTGCAATTGCGACTTCTATATCACAATGAATGGGGGTTTTAAGAAATTGCAAACCGTAGTCACGCATTTGTTGTTTTATCCACAAAACCTATGAGCAACAACTCGAGGCTGCCACATATTCGGCTTCACATGTAGATAACGCAACTACTGTTTGCTTCTTGCACTGCCAGGTCACGAGCCTGCTCCCTAGAAATTGACATCCAGCCGTTGTGGATTTTGCGTCTTTATCGCATCCGCCAAAATCTGCATCACTAAAAGCAATAAATTCAAAAGTATCATCATTAGGGTACCACAGTCCATGCGAGGGACAACCCTTCAGATATCGTAGGATTCGTTTGACAGCTGCAAGATGACTTTGTTTCGGCTTCGATTGAAATCTAGCATAGAGACACGTTGCGAACATTATATCCGGCCGAGATGCAGTCAAGTACATCAAAGATCCGACGATGGCTCTATATGTAAAGGGATCAATGAGTTCCCCCTTAGCATCAACTCCAATCCCGTGATTGGTTGGAATGGGAGTATCCATAGGCTTTGAATCATCCATCTGGAATCGGCTCAAGACTTCAGAGACATATTTCGTCTGGTGAATAAAAATGCCCGTTGGCAATTGATCCACCTACAAGCCCAAAAAGAATTGCATTTCTCCCATAGCGCTCATCTCGAACTTTTCCTGCATGACTCGTTCAAATTCTCTGCATAAAAGTTCATTAGTAGAACCAAATATAATGCCATCAACATATATCTGAACAAGAAGCAAGTCATCCTCTGTTTGTTTTGTGAACAGGGTACAATCAACCAAACCTCGTTTGAATTCTTTGGAAAGAAGATATGTGCTAAGCTCCTCATACCATTGTCTTGGAGCTTGGTGCAGACTGTACAAAGCTTTATTAAGCTTGTAGACCTTATCCCAGTGGATAGGATCCTCAAAACCTAGTGGTTGCCCAACATATACTTCTTCCTTGACCACACCACACAGAAAAGCACTCTTTACATCCATCTAATACACCTTGAATCTCTTGTAAGATGCATACGCAAGAAACATTCGAATTGATTCAATGCGCGCAACAGGTGCATAGACTTCGTTGTAATCAATCCCTTCTGTTTGACGAAAACCTTGTACGACCAATCAAGCTTTGTTTCTTACAATTACACCTCGATCATCCTTTTTGCACTTGAATACCTACTTAGTACCAATTTTCTACCGGTCTGGTGGTAAATCTATCAGCGTCCAGACTCCGAGTTTTTGAAACTGATGTAGTTCTTGCTGCATTGCTTCAACCCATGAATCATCTTGTAAAGCATCCTTGTACGTCCGCGGCTCGACCTGCAAAACATAACAAGCGAAAGATCAATCATTTTGACATCCAGGTTTTTGTATTTTTTCATACAGGGCAAGGGCTCCAATATTATCATGTGAAGTTACACGTCTCAATTGTCCTCTAGTCATCACACTGCTACTTGGATCACCTATAACCTGTTCGAGCGGGTGAATCTGATGAATCCGAGATTCCGGATGATCAGGAATAGGAATAACCACTGGAACATTGAGATTCTCTGTAGTCTCTAGATCATTACCCGTATTAGATGAAGATGCAACATCTGGATTTGGGTTCACTTGTGGTGTTACCGTAGCATGATCTAAAATAGTTTCACTGAAATCATCATCATTGTCTTCAGACTCAGATGAATCAAGAGTTGTAGAAGCTTCTTGGAAAACCTCTTCTTCATTAACAGGAGCATTGGTATCATCAGAAGTCGTTGCTGGAGGAGTTAAGGTGATCGGACGCACTAACGGTGAAGTTACTGCATTTTCACACTCGTAATATAGTCGTAAAATAGCTTCTTCAATCATACTTTCTAGATTGAATGATTCGAATAATTCCTTGTAATCAAACATCCGATCGGGCCCACTTCCTTGAGTATTCTGAGTGTAACGTTGAACTTCAACATTTGCCCACTCTTCAACCTGTTTGGTTCTTTTGTTAAATACGCGTTTTAGTGGTGTCGCGTATCCAACAAAGTAACCTTCTTCAGCTTTAGGTCCAAATTTCTCATTAGGATTCAACATAGTGCATGGAGCCCCAAAAGGTTCTAGAAACTCCAAGTTCGGCTTTCGTCTGTTAAGCAGTTCATAAGAAGTTTTACCAAACTTCTTCACCGTTAACACACGATTCAAAGTGTAACATACTGCACGAATGGCTTCATTCCAAAACATGACTGGAAGATTAGAATCTGCGAGCATGGTCCGTGCCACTTCTATTAGAGTCCTGTTCTTTCTCTCTGCAACACCGTTCTGTTGTGGAGTATATGGTGCACTGTACTCATGATGAATACCTTTTGATTCACACAATGCATCCATTTGATAATTCTTAAACTTCGTACCATTTTCACTTCGAATTCTTTTGATCTTCAATCCATATATATTCTCCAACCGGGTAAACAGAACGTTCAGATTATTAAACGTTTCACTCTTGTGTTGCATGCACATCACCCACGAAAATCTTGAAAAGTCATCGGTAACCACAAGACAATAAAGTTCTCCGTTGATACTTTTACGCTTAACATGTTCGAAAAGATCCATGTGTAAACGTTCAAGTGGAAGTTCAACATAATTTACTTTCTTGGGTTTGTGGGACTGTTTGTGCTATTTCCCCTTTTTGCAACTCACACATTTGTCGTTTAAACGGAAATGCTTCACATTAACTCCCTCTACAAGCCCGTTCTTCACCAAATGATTCATCTTTCTTAGGTGAATATGCCCCATCCTCCTGTGCCACATGGTAGATTCTTTTTCAGTAGCCTTGGATAGAAAGCACGTGACTTGTCCCTGTGTCATGGTTGCCCTGCTCATGTCAAGAATGTATAGATTATTCACTCTTGGAGCTTTCAACATGATCCATTATTTTGGAATAACGAAACCGGGTTTTAGTATGTAGCAAGATTTGTCATCAAAGTGAACCGAAAACTTCTTATCACATATTTGACTCACACTCAACAAATTATAATCAATTTGTTTCACATACGATATCCGTTCGAAACTCACAATCCCATTACTAACACTCCTTTCCATCATTATATATCCTCCCTTGTTCCCAGCGAATGCTACATAACCTCCATTAATATTCTTGATATCAAAGAGCAGCGTCAAATCACCGGTCATGTGCCCAGAAGCTCCACTGTCGACAATCCAAAGACTGCTAACAGGGCCAGCTGGAGCTCCCTACACAAATAAAAAACAACTTAGTTTTTAACAGGGACCAAAGCCTGTTTGGTCTTGGGTCTTTGAATGTTAGTTTTCAAAGAATCTTTTTCACAATCTTTCAAGTTTGAATCAACCTTTTTCTGGTTGTTCACAACTTTCTCACTTTTAACTTCAACCTTTGCAGATGATGTAGAAGCACCTGGAGAACCCTTTGGTGTCCAAGTTTGTTCAGAATGTTTAAGAATCCGTATTTGAGGTTGTTTAACCTCAATAGGTTTCTTTGTATCGTTTGTAAATGAAACTTTCTTGGTTTCCTTATCTGATTTAACAGATACAGGTCCAACCGATGATTTCACAGCAGGTTTTGGAAAAACCTTTTGCTTATCATTGGCTGTGTTCACCATAGGTTTCTTCAACTTCTTTTCCATAGCAATTCGGTTTCTGTTATCATAGACAATTGGGTAGTTTTCCCTCTTTTGATAGAAACGATTTTGATTAAAAGACTGTTGCCTTTGAGGGAAAAATTGTTTTTGTGAACCGGGTGTTGGTCATCAACACACTTACGCCTTAAATTCTCAGGAGCAGGCTCCTTTGAGTAAGCCGGTTCATAAAATCCGTTAACCTTCTCCTTTGGTTTCACAAATTCAGTGACATGAACCTTTGGTTGTGAGGAATCATCACTATACGATCTCCAAATAAGTTCGGGAGGAATATCATTAGTCCTTTCGTGTTTAGGAAACCAAATGGTACTCTCTTGCCAGATTTTCTCAATCTTAGAATAATTGGCAAATTGTATGGGATATTCATCATCTGAGATTATCTTATTAGGTTCTTCCATCCGAAAGAAAACCTTCACTGGTTTGTCAACTAATTCAATCTGTTCAACCTTCTTAACTGACTGATTCATGTTGTTTGAAATTTTCTAAGGATGTGGAACCTGAGACGGTGATACTATCTCATTTGTTCTAATGTGATTTTCCAATGGAATAGCATCATTTTTCTTAGATTCCTCATCTTCAGTATCTGAATCATCAGTTACTGCAATGACTCCTTCATCATTCAATCCAAGTATCGGTCTCACATCAGAATTCGGATCACCAAAACTAGAAGTGTTTGATTCGTTATCCGATGAGAAATCCAATTTCACTGAACTCTCAGGTGTTACTGAATTTAAATTGTGGTTTTCAGATAACACTGGAGCAGGAACAGCCTTGTAATTGGCACTACTTGGTTGTTATGGTTCCTCAACTATGTGGTCCAAAACATATGCCATGATGTGTCGTAAAACACATCTATTCTTCTATGTATTTTGAGTTATAATTAAGTCTTTTGTATATAGTTTTTAGTAGTTTTAGGCGTGTATTCGTTTGTTTGTCTATTTTTATCATTGTATAGTTTTTATTAGTTTTTAGTACTTATTTATTTATTTTATTATTTTATAGGCGTTCGTGGAGAATGAGCTAAAAAAAGAATTTTAATTGAGACACGAACACTTGAGAACAGGTGTTCATGGACGTTGGAGCGTAAACGATCAACTTTGGTCAAATCAAGAACACCCGAATCAAGAGCACGGAATAATAATAATAATAATAATAATAATAATAATAATAATAATAATAATAATAAAAATAATAATAATAATAATAATAATATGACAAGAAAAGTGGCAAAGCCACGTAAAGTAAAACAAAACAAAAATTCCAAACGTGATTTTGGTTTTCAAGGCCCGCGGCCCAAAGACAAATGGAGTATAGGGCTCCAAGATTATTTATTATTTTTTTTGGAGATATCGAAGAGGAGATCGGAGGAGCAGCCACTTTCATTTGACTTTGACAAACATCAATCATTCGACACACATAATAATCGACGAAGAAGCTGCCAACGTGATCGAGAAGGAGCTTGAGGATTAATTGAAGTAGAAGAAGGTCTCGGATGCACTGAAGATTCATTATTCGAAGACCCGGGGGTTTGTTTTATCGTTTTTATTTATTTAGAGACACGATGAAATTGTTTTTTATAAACTTTGAATTTATGTTTCTGATTATAACTATGAACTAAATATTTCCATGGTTGCTTAGGTTTATGAACTAGACACGTTTTATGCAGTAATTAATGTTTGTAGTTTTTAATTTTGATGTGTAGAATTACATGACTTTAACTTTTATTGTTGGATTTGATATATGTGTGTTGGTGTTAATTTTATTTGAAGTTTGTTTATTGGTTTTGTGGAGCTAGGCATGTAGAGATACCCCCTAGGTCTTGAAATCAATCTAGTTCGTCAACTTAGGTTAGCGTGCTAGTATTTGGAGTTGGAGTACGACACAAGTATAACAAACTAATATAATAAATTAACTAAGACGTGCAGTCCATTCTTGAGGGTGAGAAATCTAACTCGAGTTTGCTAGGTAACTAACTTGGCATTGTTCGGTAGTTGGCAAGCGCTAGGGCAGGACTCGCTACTTGTCCGTGTTTAGAGTTTTCCTAGGTTTTCTTCAGTAGAGTTTAAATCTTCTTCATAGTTTGAGGGTTTTAATCCAGGAGAGGTTTTAATCTGATTTCTGTGGGATTTTGGTACGCTAGGGCGATCCGGATCCATCTTAGCATTTCTACACTTGTCCCGCCTTAAGTCTAGTGAGCCATTCTTGACAGGAGGTTTATTAGATAAGAATAGGGTCTCAAGTTAATTACCATATTCATGATTTATTGCTAGTGTCTAGGGATTTTACCTAAGTAACCAGCCTTCTTCCTATCTGATTTCTCCAGTTCTTTTAGTTCGTATTAGTTGTCGAGTTAAGTTAAGTTTAATCTATTTAGTTTAATTAAGTTTATAATTAGTAGTTTAAAATACCCCCCATTTAAGTATATATTTATTTAGGCTAGTATTCGGTAGAGGTTGTGATATAGAGTTGCATTCGCGTCTTTGGGTTCGATACTCGGTCTTATCTGTTTACTGCTTTGCGACCGGTACACTTGTCGTGCGTGTGTAGTTTTTAGGTGAGTCGTTTTAATTAAAGCTTGTGTTATTTTTATATATACATTTACACACATCATGCCACATGTTTGTAACTCTCTAATTTCTTATTGACTTTTTCTGCAAAACACTTGATTTTAGCCGTTTCAAGTTTTGTTTCTTCAATTTCATTGATATAATTGTTAATTGCTATTTGTTTCAAAGATATAGTTTTAGTCAATTCTGAAACATCCTTTTTGTAACCATCAAGTGTTTTGTTTATATCATGCTGATCCTTACGATAAGATTGAATGACGATTTTAGCACTCTCAAGCTGATGCTTAAGTTGCTTAACTTCGTCAGTTAATCTATCACAAGTACCACAATATTTATCACTATCAGAAGAGTTAGAACTTACCGGTTTAGGTGGGTCTGTCATGGCCATCAGTGCGAAATGAGCTTCCTTTCCAGCAAAGAACTTTGAGTAGTCGATCTTTGTGAAAGCATCATCCACCATGCATGATTTCTTCGTCATCAGAAAATCTGCTTATGCTAGCAACTGATCAATGTCATCATCAAGAGAATTAATGCTGGCTTCAGAATCAGATTCACTTTCTGAATCCGAATAGACAGATTCCGGTTCGTCAGAAACATCAGCAACGGAATCGATGATCGTCCCTGAAACTGTTTCAGTAACCGGTTCATCAACCTCCTCAGCAACATGATTTGTAACCTCCTGAACATTCTCTTCAAAAATCTCTTCAATCACAACTTCAGAGACTTTCTCAGTCACAACTTCAGATATTTTCTCAGAAACCGATTCATCATCAACTATCACCGGCTCCTCTAAAACCATCTCTTGTGCAAAACAAGCTACATTCCCACCGGTAACCTCTTCAACACCCAATTGCATATTTTGCATGCAATTCCAATCGAAACCCTCGTCTTTCTGAATCACCAAAGCCTGGTTTTCGTTTTGAGGTTGGGTGTTTGGTGTAGTGATTGGAACAATGGTTCTGGTTGGGATAGAATTTGGTGTAATTTGGTTTTGGTTAGGTGTAGAAGTTTGTCTAGATGTGGTATTTTGAGAGGTATTTTGTCGGTTTTGGTAATTGTTTTGTTGTGGATAGTTGTTGTTGTTTTGGCTTTGATAAGTGACTTGGTTTTGTGACTGGCGATTCTGATAGTTGGAATTAAATGGATTTCGGTTACCTTGTTGCATGGGTTGAGTACATTCTCGCTTGAAATGACCTTGAGTTCCACAATTAAAGCAAGTTACCTTGGCTTTGTTGAAACCATAGGTAGTATTTGGTGAAGTAGCGAGATCAGTTCTTCTAGTTTTCTATATAAACTCAATAGCTCTCCTCGTCACACTTGCAAACGCCCACTGTATGTCGATTAACTCCATCTCTTCCTTGTTGATCTGGGCATAATCTTCATTAGTCAGATTATTGTTTCCAATCTAAATTGCCACAAGTCCATTATATGAAGCGACCATTGCTGAGACTAAAGCAATGTGTTGTTGTGCCACTTCAACTGTCACATTATTCATGTTGGAAGTTTCCAACACGATTGGACTTTGGCTCGAAGATGCTTGGTGCATCATCTGAGGAACAAGCTGCAGACATCTGGGGTTGTGTTGGTATGTAAGAAGTTGAGGGTCATGACGTTGTTTTAGAAGATGGTCCTGGAGCAAGGTAATTGATTGGATTTCTTGGTGGTTCAGCAACATTTGAAATACATGCAATGTGTGATGCAACAGTTCCACCTATTGATGAATTAGACATAGAAGAAGATGAGGTAGCATGATACAACTCCGGGTTTTGTGGAAACTGGGATCTCTTGGCTTTCCTCTTCTCTTCCATTTCCTTATTCTCCAACTTCTGAATGAACTCGTTGATAGTCCAATACTGATAAGCATCCTTCTACTTCAACACTTCAACATTTTGTCCCCAATATGGAGGCAACGAGTCAGCAAACTTGTCAACTAATTCCTGCATTGGAATATTAATCTCATAGTTAGACAATTCAGACAATAAGTGACAATATCTAGGAATTAGTTCCTTCAATGTCTCATTTCCCACATAACTAAAATTCTCGAACTCTTTCTTCAACTCTTCCATACGAAGTCTTCTGGTCTTCTCATTACCATCATGTCTATTCTTCAAACAATCCCAAAGTTGTTTTGAAGTAGTACATGATCCAAACTAGTGCAACAAGTCTGTGGTCAATGCCTAAGACAATTGAGAAATAGCCTTCTTCTCAACTTCAAACTTCTTCTTTTCGTCATCCTTTAAGTCTTCAAGTGGAATTGGAATGTTTGTATTCTCAACCATCGGAGGACTATATCCCTTCATAATCATTTGCCAAGCCTCTCCACCTTCCAATCCCAAACCTTCCAAGTGAATCTTAAACTTCTTTTGCCATTTGTAGTACTCTGACATGTCCAACAACTTTGGAGGACGATTACCACTACCCGATGATAAGTCATTGATGAGTAGGGCTGCAAACGAACCGAACGAACACGAACAAGGCCTTGTTCGTGTTCGTTTGTTAAGGAAATCATGTGTTTACGAACAGTTCATGAACACTTGCCGAATGAGATTTTTTGTTCGTGTTCATTCATTAAGAAAACACTTGTGTTCGTGTTCGTTTGTGTTCATTTGTTAATTATGTTCATGAACACATACGAACATAAACAAACATTAATGAACACAAACAAGTGTTCATGAACACAAACGAACACAAAGATATGTTCATGAACATAAACAAACATAAACGAACATATATTAACTTTGAAATAAAATATAATTCTTAAGATATCAGTTAGATCCACCCAAAATATAAACTAAATTATCCAAATATATTTACCTCACATATATTATTTATTTGGGTAAATAAAAGAAAATAAAAAATTATAAAAGCTATTAAACTATCGAACATAAACGAACATGTTACCGAACGTTCACGAACATAAACGAACGAACACAGCCTCTGTTCATGTTCGTTCGTTTAACTAAACGAACAAAAATTTTTGTTCGTGTTCGTTCATTTATTAAACGAATGAACACAAACGAACTTCCCGCTGAACGGTTCATGAACTATTAGCTGAAAGTTTAGTTCGTTTGCAGCCCTATTGGTGAGTGTAGTAATTGCACTTGAAGTCTGATTCTGTACCGCTGCTACTGCAACTCCACAAAAATCAGTCACTGGTTGTGGAGGTTGAGTAACAGTCTGTGGTGTTGAACTTGTCATGGCAATGTAGTTAATCGGCTGTGAAGGTTGTGTGTTCATCTTCTGTGAAGCAACTGCGCAAGGATTCATAGGAACATGTTGTTGTTGTGTTGTAGCAGGTCTAGGTGTAGTAGAATATCCCCAAATGTTTTCCATAATGCTTGGAATGTAAACACTTAGAAAATTTTCAAAAATAGAAAACTAGTTCGACCTCTAAAGTCTTATCGTGGGTTCGAATGAAGGTTTTGATCTGGTTCGACCCTCTCAACAGACTCAAATGAGAAACTGTAACACACTAGACTTGATTCGTCCTAAACCAGACTCTCCTTCAACCTCCTGTAAGGTCGAATGAAACACTAATAGTCGAATGACAACACAACACACTCAAAAACTTTTGGTTCGACCTAAACTCTCTCTGGTTCGACCCAAAAAACACTAAATCGACCCCAAAAACTTACTCGTTCGACCTAAATCTCTATGGTTCGACCTGACCCATTTAAAAAACGGTTATTCTTCAAAAAATCAGTTATTTTGATCTAAATTTTTCAAAAATTGATGGATTTTGATGATGTTAATCAGGTTTTGCTTCGGATTTGATGGAGATCAACTTTAATGAAGGAAAATTTTGATTTTATTCGTGAAAACAAGTCAAAATCAATCAATCTACATTGCCATTCAAATTTCATGCAAAACGGAAAAATTTTAGGTGTTGTTGGTGAAAAAATCTGTTCGAAAACTATCAAATTGCAATTTTATGATCGAGATAAGCTCTGATACCACTTTGTAGAGGATCGTTTTTATAGTAAACAACAATGTAATCATACAAATGGAACAATCCAGGTGCGGAAACCCTAGGTCGTATGCAATATGATAGAGATCAAATCAGAAGACACTTAATTCCATTTCAATAATCATTTCATTCATAAACATGTTGTAAAACTTGTTTAGATTAGGTTTACAATGAAATAGATCAAACATAAACGTTTCTAGAACCTAGAGAGAATACACACCCAAAACCTCTAACCAAATGACCAACTATTAATCACAAAATAAAACTTAAACTATTTATAGTCTGCTCATTCGACCCCCCGTCAAGGTCGAATGAGTCCTTCGACCTCTTCATAAGCTCGAACCAAACAATATCAACTTCAAGGCTTCCTTCGACCTACTAAATTCTTCCTTCGACCCCTCGAGTGGTCGAATGGGAACTTCTCCAATACAAAATCTACCAAAAACGCTATATTGACAATCCAAAAGCGATAGTCACATTCCGTGCACTTACAGTATCAACACGATCAGGCCCGGTAATGAACCATACCGGTTTCGATCTGACCGTCGTTTAACGAACCAGGCTGTTTTGACCCGACCGACCCGTTATCCACTCGGATAGTATCGACCCGATCAGGCCCATAAGTTAATAGTATAAAAAGAAAATGTCACTTTGGTTAGCCTTCTCTCGGCTGTTCCCTCGTTTTACGATAGATGTGGAGATCGCACGATGCAAGTAAGCGTATAGGGGGTCCCTAATCGCGTCGCCTTCCCATATTCTTCCCAAAGTGGGAAGTGGCGATGTACCTCCAAAAACTAACCAGGGTCAGCCTATCCACCCTCGTGACAGCGTCCTGGTACAAAGGAGTATCAATCTCGGGGCCTAGGTACAACCCCGAAGCAACCGCGAACTCCTGCAAAAGAATAATTGTAAATATTAACAACTTTTGGTAACATAATAATCAAATGATAGATAATTGAAATAACTTACCTCGTAGGTCATCTCCTGCCACTGCCTCGCCAACCGATATCGAATGGGGCGAAAAGGCCGATCTAGATCCTCCCTCCGAGGCCGCTCTAGTACTTCGAACGACGAGATAAACTCGATCGTCAGCTCCCTGTAAGAATCCCCCGCGGCTATATCAAAGAGACGACTCCATGGGGTTTTAGGGGGGACGGGGCACCACCTGAATTGTTCACGGTACCCACTACCAACACGGTAACACCGCCGCCACCCATGTTGGTAGTGGTCCCGTGGACCATTTTGCTGGTTGTATCTACCGTGCTAGTAATCGGTTCTTTTTTTATTTTTGACTTTTTTAAATGATATTTATTTTTGTGTTTTAACCGTTTTCTAGATAGTTTGTACCGTTTGTTTTATAATTATTTTTATTACCGTTTGTTTTAAAATGTAATTAATTTAAAAAAACATTATAGAGGAACATAAAAAAATAAAAATTTATTACTATTAACATAAAAATAAATTACATAAAAAGAAATAAAAAAAACCTAGAGTTGGTGCAACAGTTGCCATGCCTCGACATGGTTAAAACTGTTGTCCTATCGATCTGCATAGGCTGCATGCGTAAATTCGATAGCCCACTCCGGTTTGATGCCCGGCTCCGCCCTCAACGTGTTCTCGTACAGGGTGGTCCACCGATCACACTTTATGTTGAAATTGGCCCACTTCCGTTGAAGGCTGACGATTGTCCGGTCGTTGTTGCCGACGTGGCAGTTGAAATCGGCCAGAACACGATCCCAAAACCCCTTAAGGTGGGACCCCGAGGCCCTCGAGCGTTGGCATTGACGTTGTTGTATAATCGGGTCGTTTGATGCGTCTTTATAGCATAGAACCAATGCCATCTCTTCAAACGTGGTCCACCGAGTCATCTTTGTGTGTGTGTGACCAAACAGTCCAAGTAATTCAATATTTACTGACCGTTTGGTGGGACGATTTCAATGTATACTGAATTCGATTGACAGTTTCCAACTTACACTTAATGATTCGGTAGTGGGACGGTTGTAGTAATTAATATTTATCTTTAAACCATGTGATATTAAAAAAAAGTTTAGTGAAATAAAAAAAAGAATCAGTGAAGTGCTGCCTCCAAAAAAGTGTTTCAGTGAATGAAATCAGTGAAGCGATGTTGCAAGACATGATTGGTTAAAATAAGTGAAAGAAAAAAATATTGCTAGAAGCACCCCTTGTGCACTTATACCCCACAAAGTCGGCCCCTCCCCGAGCTCGCAGACCTTATCCAGAAGATCCCAGTTGATGTGCATGTGAGGGTCGAAAGGCGTTTGAATATTGCTAGAAGCACCCCTTGTGCACTTATACCCCACAAAGTCGTTCCCCCCGCACTTGCGCCGCTGGTCCTTAAACCCCTCAAACTCCGGTTAAGGGTGGCTCGGTAAAGGGTCCACCTGAGGCCGTCAACCCCTATGCGGCGATGCAACCACCGGTGTAGACGACCCAGCGTCATCCCCACCATTAAATGCACCGTCAAAAAATGTTGAGTCCATATCTATCTAAACATTAATTTGTATTTAATAATAATTAATAATAATAGTAATAGTAATAATTAATAACAATAATACTAATAATAATAATAACACTAATAATAATAATAATATAAATAATAATAATAAACAGCAACAACAACAATAATAATAATAATAACAAAAATAATAATATTAATAAGAAAAAAAAACAGCCAAAGCGCCTCGCTAAGGCCAAGGCGAGGTGCTTTGGTCTTCTTCCCCAAACTGATCCAACCGGAATCCACCCAAAGCAGCCCCAAATCAAACACACAATCAATAATAACATAAAAATAACATAACAAAGTTGAAATACTAACCTTTGTCCGAGAATCTAGGCGAGACGGTTGACTATCTCGATTAGACATGAATACTTTTTATTTTTGAAAAAAAAAAAAAAGGTATCGAATATATGGTCTGTGTATCGCGTCAAACGACCCGACCGTTCCGTTAACGACCCGGACCGGTTTCGAACTGGCCGCCGGTTAATGAACCGAACTGTTTCGACCCGACCAGCCCTTTATCTACTCGGATCATATAGACCCGATCAGGCCCGGTAACAAACCGTACCAGTTTTGAACTGACCGCCGGTTAACGAACCGAACTGTTTCGAACCGACCGGCCCGTTATCCACCTAGATCGTATCGACCCAATCAGGCTCGGTAACGAACCGTACCGATTTCGAACTGACCGTCGTTTAACCAACCGGGCTGTTTCGACCCGACCGGCCCGTTATCCACCCGGATAGTATCGACCCGAACATGCCCGGTAATGAACCGTACCGGTTTCAAACTGGCCACCCGTTAACCAACCGGACCGTTTTGACCCGACCGACCCGTTAATAACCCAGATCGTAATGACCCGATCAGGACCAGTAACGAACCGTACCGGTTTCGAACTGACCGTCCGTTAAGAAACCGGACTGTTTTGACCCGACCGGCCGTTATCTACCCGGATCTATCGACCCGATAAGGCCCGACAACGAACGTATCGGTATCGAACTGACCCCCGGTTAACGTACTAGACTGTTTCGACCCGACCTTCCCGTAATCCATCTGGATCGTATCGACCCGATCAGGTCCGTAACGAACCGTACCGTTTTTGAACTGACCGCCCATAAACCAACCGAACTGTTTCGACCCGACCGGCCCGTTATCCACCCGAACCGTATCGACCCGATCAGGACCGGTAACGAACCGTAACGATTTCAAACAGAGCACCCGTTAACCAACCGGACTGTTTCGACCCAAACGAATTGTTATCCACCCGGACCGGTTTCCAACTGACCGCCGGTTAACGACCTGGACTGTTTCGATCTGACCGGCCCATTATCCACCCAGATCGTATCGACCCGATCTGGCCCCGTAACGAATAGTACCGTATTCGAACTGACCGCCGGTTAACGAACCGGACTATTTCGCCCCAACCGACCCGTTATCCACCCGGATCGTATCGACCCTATCAGGACCGGTAATGAACCGGACTGGCTTCGAACTGACCACCGGTTAATGATCCGGACTGTTTCGACCCGACCGGCCCGTTAGCCACCCGGATCGTATCGACCCAATCAGGCTCGGTAACGAACAGTACCAGCTTCGAACTGACCACCGGTTAACGAACGGGACTGTTTCAAAATGACCGACTGTTATCCACTTGGATCGTATCGGCCCGATCAGGCCGGATAACGAACCGTACCGGCTTCGAACTGACCGTCAATTAGCGAACCGGGCTGTTTCGGCCCGACCGGCCCCTTATCCACTCGGATAGTATCGACCCGATCAGGCCCGGTAAAGAGTCGTACCGGTTTCGAATTGACCGCACGTTAACCAAACGGACTGATTTGACTTAACCGACCCGTTATCCACCTAGATCGTATCAACCCAATCGGGCCCGGTAACAAACTGTACCGGTTTCGATCTGACCGTCGGTTAACGAACCGGGTTGTTTCGACCCGACCGGCCCGTTATCCACCTGGATAGTATCGACTCGATTAGGACCGGTAACGAACCGTACCGGCATCGAACTAACCGCCCGTTAAGCAACCAGATTGTTTTGACCCGACCGACCCGTTATCCACCCAGATCGTATCGACCCAATCAAGCCCGGTAACGAACCGTACCTATTATGAAATGACCGTCCGTTAACAAACGGACAGTTTTGACCCGTCCAGCTCATTATCCACACGGATCGTATCGACCCGATAAGGGCCGGCAACGAACCATACCGATATCAAACTGATCGCCAGTTAACGAACCGGACTGTTTCCACCCGACCGGCCCGTTATCCACCCGGATCGTATCGACCCAATTAGGTCCGTAACGAACCGTACCGGTTTTGAACTGACCTCCAGTAAACCAACCGGACTGTTTCGACCCGACAGGCCCATTATCCACCCGGACCATATCGATCCGATTAGGCCCGATAACTAACCGTAACAATTTCAAACTCACCGCCCGTTAAACAACCGGACTGTTTCGACCCGACCGAATTGTTATCCACCAGGATCGTATCGACCCGATCAGGCGCGGCAACGACCCAGACCGGTTTCGAACTGAGCGTCGGTTAATGACCCGATCGGCCCATTATCGACCCGGATTGTATCGACCTGATCACGACCGGTAATGAACCGTACCGGTTTTGAATTGACCGTTCGTTAACCAACCAGACTGTTTTGACTCGACCGGCTTGTTATACACGCGGATAGTATCGACCCGATCAAGACTGGTAACGAACCGGACCAGTTTCGATCTAACAGGCTCGTTACCCGCCTGGATCGTATCGACCTGATTAGGCTCGGTAACGACCAGTGCCTCTTTCGAACTGACCACCGGTTAACAAACCGGACTGTTTCGACATGACCGAACCGTTATCCACCAGGATCGTATCGACCCGATCAGGCCCGACAGCAAACAGTACCTGATTCAAACTGACCGCCAATTTACGAACCGGACTGTTTCGACCCGACCGACCCGTTATCCGCCCAGATCGTATCGACCTAATCAGGCCTGGTAATGACCCGGACAAGCTTCGAACTGACCGCCGGTAAACGACCCGACCGGCCTGTTATCCACCCGGATCGTATCGACCTGATCAGTCCCGGTAATGAACCGTACCGGTTTCGAACTGACCGTCTGTTAACCAACCGGACAATTTCGACCCGACAGGCCCGTTGTCCACCCGGATCGTATTGACCCGTTGAGGCCTGGTAACGAACCGTACCAGTTTCGAACTGACTGCCGGTAAACGAACCGGACTGTGTCGACCTGACCAGCCCCTTATCCACCCGGAATGCATCTACCTGATCCGGCCCGGTAACGAACCGTACCGTTTCGAAATTACCGCTCGCTAACCAACCGGACTGTTTTGACCCGACCGGCCTATTATACACGCGGATCGTATCGACCCAATTAGGAACGGTAACGACCTGGACCAGTTTCAAACTGACCGTCGGTTAACGAACCAGGCTGTTTCGACCCGACCGGCCTGTTATCCACCCGGATCGTATCGACCCGATCCGGCACGTTAACGAACACTACCGGTTTCAAACTGACCAACGGTTAACAAACCGGACTGTTTCGACATGACCGACCCGTTATCCACCCGGATCATATCGACCCGATCAGGCCCGGTAATGACCCGGGCCGGCTTCGAACTGACCACCGGTTAATGATCCGGACTGTTTCGACCCGACCGGCCCGTTAGCCGCCCGGATCGTATCGACCCAATCAGGCTCGGTAATGAACAGTACCGGCTTCGAACTGACCACCGGTTAACGAACGGGACTGTTTCAAAATGACCGACCGTTATCCACCTGGATCGTATTAGCCCGATCAGGCCGGATAACAAACCGTACCGGCTTCGAACTGACCTTCAATTAGCGAACCGGGCTGTTTCGGCCCGACCGACCACTTATCCACTCGGATAGTATCGACCTGATCAGGGCCGGTAAAGAACCGTACCGGTTTCAAATTGACCGCTCGTTAACGAAACGGACTGATTTGACCTAACCGACCCGTTATCCACCCAGATCGTATCGACCCGATCGGGCCCGGTAACGAACCGTACCAGTTTTGATCTGACCGTCGGTTAACGAACCGGGTTGTTTCGAACCGACCGGCCCGTTATCCACCCGGATAGTATCGACTCGATTAGGACCGGTAACGAACCATACCGGTTTCGAACTAACCGCCTCGTCAAAAAAAGCTGAGTCCATATCTATGTAAACATTAATTTGTAATTAATAATAATAGTAATAATTAATAATAATGATAATAATAACTGTAATAATAATAATAATAATAATAATAATAATAATAATAATAATAATAATAATAATAATAATAATAATAGTAATAATAGTAATAAAAATAATAATAACATTAACAATGATATACGTTAAATTACACATATAAAAGTCCCCGGTTAACTCCTATTTTCATATGTTTTTGACTTTATACACGAGAAATTGGTACTTATTTGGGTATCTTTACGATTTCAGGTCTTAAACGATGTCCCGGAAGCAAACCCGAAGAAAACGAGGATTTCGGCCCTTTATCAGGAGAACATACTGCTGCAACTTTTGCGCAGCAGCTGTTCGGATCACTTTTACCCCTTCTAAAACCCAAAATCCAACTTCGACTTTCAAATAAGAATTGTTCTACGCTCCGAGAGCTTTCCAGACATATAAAGAACACCTCCTAACGATTTTTCTACGATTTTATATGTAATTTTAAAGATCGTGCTGTCGGGCTGTTCCATGTGAGCGGCCGCTCACTCTCTGTGAGCGGCCGCTCGCTCCTCCAGATCTTTTTGGCAACCTTCTGGGACCTCTACGTCATGCACGGACCACTTGCTCACCTTTTTGTAAAGTGAGCGGCCACTCACAGACTCCGAGCGGCCGCTCACAGGGCCTGTTCAACTATAAAACTCCCATTCAGCCTCTGTTCGAAGTATTGGGTGTTTCCAGGCGATTTGGGGCGATTTCCAAGGCTGAAATACTGCTGTAAAGGCAAGGAACAAGCTTGGGAAGCTATTCGATTCATCAATCATCATCCAATCCATCACAGTTGCATCTTTATGGTTTGATCTTTAAAGCTTATAACTTGTTCAAATCTGATTTTGTTGTAATCTCTGATGTTCTATCTTAGTTTATGTATGTTTATGGATAATATTTAGTAATCTTTGGTAGTAAAAACAATCGTTTGCATGTTTAATCATGTCTTGTATAAATTTGGCGTTTTTCATGTTTAGATCTTGATGATCATACGGCAACCTTGTTTCATTGTTGTTGGATTTGTAGTTGTATTTGAATGACTTTGGCAAATGTCGAATGTGTTAGGCGGATACATGTTGAAAAACCGTCCGTTTAATCGTCCGGTAGTAGACTAGTTAACTTGTTAATAAGTTTACACCATGAAACTGTAACCGGGTATTGGTTTGGTTAAAGTCAGTCGAATAACGATTAAAAATGCTTACCGACACGTAAAAGGGTTTTAAAAGCTTAATGGTGCCGTTATGGATCTTCGACACGGTTAATGATCTTTGGTAGTTATTTTGGTAAAAATAGAGATCTTAGTAGATCTGTGTTCAAAGTTGGTAAAATGGAATAGGTTGTGAAATGCTCTACTTTATGCTAGTCTAGGTGGTTGTATTTTGTATTCGGTATCGCTTTCCCGGATTAGTGAGGTTAGAAAACTCTTAACAGATGACTAACTTATCTTTAGAAGATTTGCATGAGATCATATCAGCTGCTCGCTAATAAACGACTTGAAGTGGTTAACGTGTGTATTCGTGTTAGCTTTCTGTATAGTTGTCATGTTAGGATGCCCGAAAGGGACACTAACTGTCGGAAAATGGGAATGTTGATCACACGCCTTTATTTTATATGATATGTAGATGACATGCTAGGGTTGATATATTATAGCTTATATAGTTATATTTTGTATTTGGAGTCTTACATATGCTATTTAGATATTTTAGAATTAATTTAGTTTAAAACAAACTTTCACTATCTTTTCCTACTGGTAAATTAAGGACAGAGTTTAAGTACAATTGCTCCACGCGCGTCCATGGATCGATATCTGGTTCTTATCTGTACATTACTACATATATGACAGGGTACACTTGCCCTATTGTGTGTGTTTTAATATTAAGGTCTAAACCATTTTTATAAATATTAAAGCAGAAACATGTGTTAAAATCCATTGAAAAATATGTATAGTATCGCACATGTCAAACAATAATAATAATAATAATAATAATAATAATAATAATAATAATAATAATAATAATAATAATAATAATAATAATAATAATAATAAGAAGAAGAAGAAGAAGAAGAAGAAAAAAAACCATCCAAAGCGCCTCGCTAAGGCCAAGGCGAGGGGCTTTGGTCTTATTCCCCAAACTGACCCAACCGGAATCCACCCAAAGCAGCCCCAAATCAAACACACAGTCAATAATAACATAGAAATAACATAACAAAGTTGAAATACTAACCTATGTCCGAGAAATCCGAGCCTTCTACCGTCTGTCTGTGTGTGTGAGAATCCAGGCGACACGGTTGACTATCTCGATTAGACATGAATACGTTGTATTTTTGTAAAAAAAAAAAAACGGTATCAAATGTATAGTCCGTGTATCGCGTCAAACAACCGGACCGTTCCGTTATTGACCCGGACCGGTTTCGAACTGACCGCCGGTTAATGAACCGGACTGTTTTGACCCGACCAGCCCTTTATCCACTCGGATCGTATCGACCCGATCAGTTCCGGTAACAAACCGTACCAGTTTTCAACTGACCACCGATTAACGAACCGAACTGTTTCGAGCCGACCGACCCAATATCCACCTGGATCGTATCGACCCGATCTGGCCCTGTAACGAATCGTACCGGTTTTGAACTGACCGTCGGTTAACCAACCGGGCTGTTTCGACCCGACCGGCATGTTATCCACCCGGATAGTATCGACCCGAACAAGCCCGGTAACGAACCATACCGTTTTTGAACTGACCACTCGTTATCCAACCGGACTGTTTTGACCCGACCGACCCGTTATCCACCCTGATCGTATCGACCCGATCAGGCCCGGTAACGAACCGTACCGGTTTCGAACTGATCGTCCGTTAAGACACCGGACTGTTTTGACCCGACCGGCCAGTTATCCACCCGGATCGTATCGGCCCAATAAGGCCCGACAACGAACGTACCGGTATCGAACTGACCGCCGGTTAACGTACCGGACTGTTTCGACCCAAACGTCCTGTTATCTATCCAGATTGTATCAACCCGATCAGTTCCGTAATGAACCGTACCGTTTCCGAACTGACCCCCCATAAACCAACCGAACTGTTTCCAGCCGACCGGCCCGTTATCACCCCGAACCGTATCGACCCGGTAACGAACCGTAACGACTTCGAACTGACCGTCGGTTAGCGAACCAGGCTGTTTAGACCCAACCGACCCATTATCCACCGGGATATTATTGACCCAATCAGGGACGGTAACGAACCAAATTGTTTTGACCCGACCGACACGTTATCCACTGAGATCGTATCGACCCGATCTGGCCCGGTAACGAACCGTACCGGTTACGAAATGACCGTCCGTTAACAAACGGACTGTTTTGACTCGACCGGCCAATTATCCACCCGGATCGTATCGACCCGATAAGGGCCGGCAACGAACCGTACCGGTATCGAACTGACCGCCAGTTAACCAATCAGACTGTTTTGACCCGACCGAATTGTTATCCACCGGGATCGTATCGACCCGATCAGGCGAGGTAACGACCCAGACTGGTTTCGAACTGACCGCCGGTTAACAAACCGGATTGTTTTTTGTATGCGCGTCAAAGGATCGATAAGCTACAAAGACAATCAAACAATTTAGTTTTGGGTGCGGAATCCCCAAAACCAGCACAAAATGATAACTAATCAGATAAACATACACAAATCATCATTTTCAAACGTTTTCATTAATAATCAAACTTGAATACACGTAGAAAAGTGATTACAATCAAGGACTAGACGCAAAACAAGTTTATAAAAAGTTACAGAGAGAATTCAGAAAGTGGCGGGAAATAAATGACTCAAAGTTAGCTACAAAAACTGAGTTTGCCTATTTATAGACTGCACATTCACCCACTTTGTTCGTGCGAATGTGCAGGTTCGCCCACTTTGAACGGTCGAACCAAACTTCATAATAAACAATCTTCATTCGCCCAAAATGCTTCCTTCGCACCCTTGAAAACTCTCCTTCGCACCATCATAAATCTTCCTTCGCACCAACGACAGGAAACAAAAACATATGATTTATCCAATCCAAAGCATTAGTCGCACATATGCACTTACAAACTCCCCCTCGACTATTGCTTGGATTGTAGTCTTCTCTGTTCATCCAAGTGTTTGTTCATTATTCTGATGTGTCGTATAATCTTTTGTTCTCTAGTCAGTTCCGGTTCTTGAAATGTCTTCTTCTTTGTTTTCTTCACAGGCACAATCTTCTCAACAGTTTTTCCCAACTTCTGTTCATAATCACATCCAGCGTTGATGTCATATGCAAAGCACAGAAATACCACACGTTGGTATTTTCCTGCTTGTTCAGCATCTTTTGCGTCTGAGTAGATAGGATTATAGAATAACATAATGATATCCTCATGTGAGCAATTGATTAGCCACATAGGATCAAAAATAAGCACCTTCTTATAATCCTTCTCTCCATCTTTCAACACAATCACGGCCTCTGCTCTCTTCCAATCATAGTACCACCATATAAAATCTTTAGCGAAATGCTGAGGAATATGCAACAACGGAATTTTCTTCAGCACCCGCGGTGGTTTATACTTCAAAGTAACCTTGGGCAACCCAGTTATCTCGTTAATTTCCTTCTTGTGTTCAATCCTCTTTGGATACTGGGGTCTAAACAGATTCCACTCGGTTCGACTCTCACGGGTCATCTTCTCAGCAAAATAATCAATCTGGCTATTTGGCGCTCCCGTTAGACGGTGACGACAAATATCCCTGATTGCCCAGTAAGGAAGAGTCTTTAAGTGATGAAACTTCTCACAGTATAGAATACCTTTCTCCCATTTCACCGCAAAACACCTAAGCTCTTTGACAAACTTCCAGGCCAAGGCACGGCCTTTGAACATACTGCTATGAAGTTTGTAGAAACTTCCTTGAATATCAGCTTTAGGGCGGTTATTCTCCTTCTCCTTTAACTTTCTCAACAACTCCTTCAAACTGTCTGTTTGTTCGAACCGAGGCTTCTCATGCCCTTCAAAGATTTGATCTTCAAATATCTTACTCTTCTCTTTGGCTATTTTCTCAGCATGGTTTAGCAATTCGTCTGAGAAAGAAAATCCACATTCTTGATTTGTTCTGAAATATTGTGGATATTCATCGCTCGTAATATCTTCCATCTCGACTTCCTCGAATGCAGGAACATCACGATCATCTGAGTGATTTCCAGCTTCTTTCTCAGGAATCTGAGGAATAAAATTATCAGCAAGTAATTCTTCTAACGTCTTACCCACTTGCTTTGCTAATCCTTCCAAAATTTCTTTTGAAATAGCTGCAGACACTTCCCCATCTTCAAGATCAGGGTCATCATATTCCAATTCGAAGAGTTTATTATCAGATTCAAATATTTCAGGAAACCTGCTAGTCATGTCTATC
The DNA here is from genome assembly GCA_028751855.1 of Ambrosia trifida. Taxonomy (NCBI): domain Eukaryota; kingdom Viridiplantae; phylum Streptophyta; class Magnoliopsida; order Asterales; family Asteraceae; genus Ambrosia; species Ambrosia trifida. Next base: position 13,439,682 of record CM054127.1, on the reverse strand, counting down.
GTCCAGACTCGATCGGTTAACATCTGACGATACTTAGTCTTATCTTCTTCAGACAATGACTTTAATCTTTCGTTCCAGAAAATATCATCATCATCTACATTCTCACCCAGAGCTTTCGAACTTGATTCTCCACCCTTACCTGTTTCACGCTTTTCATATGAAAACTGTTCAGCGTCATCATTATCATCATCACTATCATCAGAAGCAGAGCCGCTTTCACCTGAACCATCACTCGAACCATCATCACCATCATTATCATCTTTCTTCTTCTTTTTAGTATCATTACCAGCATCTTCATCTAACTCATCATCTTCCTCTTCATCTGATGGTTCATAATCAACCTGTTGTTCATCTAACTCTTTGTCTTCCTCACCAGCTTGAAGTTGAGGAGCTCGATTGTACAAGTCTTGAATCAGATTATCCATTTTCTTGTTATTCTTCTTCAGTTCTTTGTTCTCCTCCTTCAAAGCCATTATCCTTCTAGTATTCCGTTGCTCATGCTTTAGCAACTTTCTGTTTTCCCTCTTCAAACTCTTGATGGTTTTCTTCATCAATGCATTATCATCCGCTGATGTGACTACAACCTCTAACATCTTTTTGTCAGTCGATTTTAACTGTTCAATCTCACTCTGCTGTTTGTTAATGATATTCATCATTTTAGTCAGTCTTTGATTAACAGCATCCATAACATCACTATCAACAGAAACCTTTTTCTTAACAGGTTGTTCAACAACTTCTTGCATTTTGCCTTTTCTCATTTTCTTCAGCACATTATCCAATGCTTCATTCACATCATCCATTGGAATTCCTTTTGTTTGTGGTGTGCTTGAAGTTGTTGTGGTTTTCTGTTTCTTCTGCAACTGCTCAGCAACCGGTGACTTTGAACTAGTAGCTGGTGGTAAATTCTTGCCAGCCATCAACATTTCTAGCTCTTTCTTTCTCTTCAAACTTGGTTTCTCCTGTTTCTTCTTTTTCTTTGCTTGAACAGGAGAACCAGCTTCAATATCATCCATATTCAGAATAACTTCAATTACCTCATCCTGAATTGGACTCTTATCTCCTTGTACTTCAGCATCAGCAGACGCACCAACCTCAGTGGCCTTGGGCAAGGTGGTCTCAACGGTTTCAGCTTCAGAATTCCATCTCTCATCTTCTTGTGTCTCTTCAGAATCAATAGACACCTCATCAACCAAATGTAAGCCTTTCTGAGCTTTACTCTTCTGCCTCCTCGGTACAGACTTCGGTTTCTCTTTATCAGGTTCAACAACATTCAATACCACCTCTTTCTTCTTCATTTTGCCACCTTTTGCACCCACATTCACTATCTGTCTCTTTCGCTTTGCATCAGGATCAATATGATGTAAAGGATCATCAGTATCAGAATTGCTATCATCATGTCTCACTAACTCTTCTCCTGGATCTTCATAATCAAGTCTTGCTAAGTGTCCAAATAAACGCCTAACAGGAGGACGTTCATTAGCTGATAAGCCTTTGTAAGCTTTCATTCTGGCAAGTGTGTTCAATGTCATGTGTTCTTGAACAACAATTTGTTTGGGATCCTTTTTCAAGTCTTTATATTTGTTGTCAAACACCATCTGTAAAAAGCGAGGATATAGCAAAAACTTCAGTGTTCTCGTGCCATTAACTGGCTCAAGTAAATGATCCATAAGCATGCCAGAAACATTGAACGGTTTGTTCAATATTAATGCAACCATCATAGAGCTTATGCTTTTCCTCATCAAGTCATATCCACCCGCAGCCGATCCAAATACATGAATTAAAACATGTGCCAAATATTTAAACTGAGGGCACAGTTTTCCTTTATGTAGAGAACCATCGGTGATAGGACCATTATATTTCATCCTCAAGAAACACTTGCGCTGTTCCATGAATCCCAACTCTTTAGGGTCCGTCTTCTCATCATTCAAATTCAACGCCTCTCGTAAATCTTGTTCACAAACAATTATTCTCTGTCCTTGAACTTTGCTTGTTAAACATGACACACAATTCCAAAAGTCCAGCTTCGCGTTTGACCAAAACTCCTGCATAATGTCACGGTAAATAACGGTTGGTGTAGCAATCGCGTCAATTACCCTACATCTCTTCAAAAACTCTATAATCTCCACAAATTCGGTGTGCTTCTTGACATCTCCCAAATAAGCACAGCAGTTGTGTGCGTTCTCGAAATCCAGCTGTTTTAGTGGTACAGTCTTAGCAGGTTGAGAGGACGATCCTGCTTGTTCGGTAGTTTTCTCTGGCTCGGACATGCTTAAAATCTGCAAAACAAATCAAAAACACATGTTAGAAATCATAAAATTTCAAAAATTGAAAATTTTGATATTTACATTCTCATTCGCCCAGTCGGGAGTGCGAATGAGAGTTTCATAAGGTTCGAATGTGTAATATTGGTGCGAATGTGATATTTTTGGGTTCGAATGTAAAAATTTTGACACATAGTTTTCATTCGACCAATTACCCTTCATTCGACCGTTTTTAATCCTACATTCGACCATTTTTATTTCCTTCGCCCAAACGACAAGGGGCGAATGAGTCTGTTCAATTCAAAAATTCAATAATGCCATTAACAGATTCTAAACATGATTATTTGATTGCAATACAACCTAAACATGCCGATTAAGCTTTTAAACTAACAATTATCATTCTAAGTTCATTATATGTATGTTTTTATATGAAAACTAGGGTTCGAAGAGGGTTTTGATCATAGACATCAAACTGATGTTAATGAATTCGAGATTTTCAGTTATTCTCCCCCTAAAACATACATAGAATGAAACATAATCAACAATTGCAACAATTAAAGGGTTTAAAACAGATTTGATCATCTAGGGTTCGAGACTGAAAAACAACAATTAATCCTTGTTAAATGGATGTTAACCTGAAACAAATATAGCAAAATGATCAGTAGATGAATGCGAACACAATGGTAAATTGCAAAACAAACAGGCAACAAGGTGACTTTATATGAGAAATCTGTGAGAAAATAAATGAGGGTCGAATGAGCTGGAAAGCCTTATATAGACAGCCTCCTTCGCCCGTTTTGTTCATGCGAAGGAGAAGCTTTTGACTCCTTCGACCCAACTAAAAGGGTTCGAATGAGGCAAAAGGGTTCGAATGAACATCAGTTCAAGAACTCTCTCCTTCGCCCGTTCAATTCGTTCGAAAGAGCTGGAAAAATTTCTCATTCGACCAAACGAATGGACAAATGTAAAATGAAATTTTTGAATATTTTCCAAATCTCAAAAGCGAATCCCAGTTCAATTATTTCTCAATTTTTAAGCATCCAATCATCATATTTTCACATTTTAAAGATCACAAAACTCAATTGGTGTACCAGGTTTTTAGAAAATCGACATCAACCACCATCAGTTATCAAAAATAAAATGAAAAAGAAAAATCTTTTTGGAGTTTCTAAAGTTGGAGCATTTCAAATATGTGACTGCCCAGATATCGTTTGTTCACAGAAATCTGACGGCATTAATCTAAGGGAAGAAGATATAGCAGTCAGCAAAGAAATTTTCTAATTTTTATGGATTTTAAAATTTTTTTAATGTTTTTGGTTTTTCGAAATTTTTCTGAAAAGCAGTAAAAAATTTAAACTAAAAAAAATGATAGACTGAGGTGGTGATCAGTCTTGTTTTTCTTTAATACCATTAGCTTTTAACAGATAATCAAATATGGATTTGTCAAAAGCTTTGGTAAAAAGATCTGCGCGTTGGTAATCAGTGTGGATTTTGACCATATCGATCAACTCTTTAGCATAACAATCACGGATAAAATGATATTTAATCCGGATATGTTTAGCCTTTGAGTGATTTACTAAGTCTTTTGTTAATGCGATTGCGGCCTCATTATCACAGTAAATAGGGGTTTTAAGAAATTGCAAACCGTAATCCACCATCTGCTGTTGGATCCAAAGAACCTATGAGCAGCAGCTCGATGCTGAAACGTATTCTGCTTCACATGTGGATAGTGCAACTGCGGTTTGTTTCTTGCATTGCCAGGTCACGAGCCTGCTCCCCATAAACTGACATCCAGCCGTTGTGGATTTGCTGTCTTTGTCACAGCCGCCCCAATCTGCATCACTAAAAGCGATTAGGTCAAAATTATCATCATGAGGGTACCATAGTCCTTTTGATGGACAACCCTTCAGATATCTAAGGATACGCTTCACGGCTGCTAAATGACTTTGTTTCGGCTTCGATTGGTAACGAGCACAAAGGCATGTCGCAAACATTATATCAGGCCTAGACGCTGTTAGATACATCAGAGATCCAATGATTGCTCTGAATGTAAATGGATCTGTCAGCTCCCCCTTAAGGTCAACTCCAATCCCGTGATTAGGTTGTATCGGGGTATCCATCGGCTTGGAATCGTCCATCTGGAACCGGCTCAAGACTTCAGATACATATTTGGTTTGGTGAATAAAGATCCCCGTTGGTCTTTGCTCCACCTGCAAGCCGAGGAAAAACTGCATTTCCCCCATAGCGCTCATCTCGAACTTCTCCTGTATAACTTGTTCAAATTCCCTGCACAGAAGTTCGTTAGTAGACCCGAAAATAATGTCATCAACATAAATTTGTACTAGAAGCAAGTCATCTCCTGATCTTTTCGTAAACAGGGTGCAGTCAACCAATCCGCGTTTGAATCCTTTCGAGAGAAGATACGTGCTCAGCTCCTCATACCATTGCCTCGGAGCTTGGTGCAAACCATACAGTGCTTTGTTTAAAACGTAAACCTTATCCCGGTGGATTGGGTTTTCAAAGCCCGGTGGTTGACCAACGTAAACTTCCTCTTTGACCACACCGTAAAGAAAAGCGCTCTTTACATCCATCTGATACACCTTAAATTTCTTCCATGATGCAAACGCGAGGAACATTCTGATAGCTTCCAAGCGTGCAACCGGTGCATAGATTTCATTGTAGTCGATTCCTTCAACCTGATGAAAACCTTGAACCACCAAACGAGCTTTGTTTCGCACAATGACTCCTCTATCATCTTTCTTGCACTTAAACACCCATTTAGTGTCTATCTTCTTCCTTCCAGGAGGTAAATCAGTCAGGGTCCATACACCAAGTTTCTGGAATTGTAATAACTCTTCCTGCATTGCTTCCACCCAGGCGTCATCCAAAAGAGCATCCTTGTATGTCCGCGGCTCGACCTGCGAAACATAACAAGCAAATGACCAGTCATTCTGAAAACCAGATTTCTGAATTTTGGCATATAAAGCAAGATTGCCAATGTTTTCTGGTGCTTGAGCATTCTTCAGCTGTCCTCTTGTCATCACACTGCTACCAGGATCACCAATAACTTGTTCAAGTGGGTGTATCCGATGTATCCGAGATTCCGGATAATCTGGTACTTATACTCCCGTCTGAGTTGTCAAATTCTCTGTAGAATCCAGATCATTACCCACATTCGATGTTGAAGCATCAGTAGTAGATGGGTTCACTGGTGGTGTCACTGTAGCATTGTCCAGAATAGCTTCACTTGTTGCATCATCGTCTTCGTATTCTGATTCGGATGAATTAAGCGATGTAGAAGCTTCTTGGAACACCTCTTCTTCCAATACAGGAGCAGTGGCATCATTAGAAACTGCTTGGGGGTTTACCGTGATCGGACGCACTAACGGTGAAGTTACGGCGTTTTCGACCTCGTAGTATAATCGAAGTACAGCTTCTTCAACCATGCTATCTAGATTGAATGATTCAAAGAAATCTTTGTAATCAAACATCCAATCTGGTCCTCCACCCTGTACATTTTGTGTATATCTTTGAACTTCGACATTAGCCCACTCCTCGACTTTTCTAGTTCTTTTGTTGAATACCCGTTTTAATGGGGTTGCATATCCAACAAAATAACCTTCTTCAGCCTTTGGTGCAAACTTTTCCGAAGGATTCAGCATTGTACATGGAGCACCAAATGGTTCTAGATACTCAAGATTCGGCTTGCGACGGTTCAACAGCTCATAAGAAGTCTTGCCAAACTTCTTCACTGTCAAAACACGGTTAAGAGTATAGCATGCTGCGTAAATAGCTTCGTTCCAGAACATGACTGGAAGATTTGAATCCGCAAGCATAGTTCTCGCCGTCTCTATAAGAGTCCTGTTCTTTCTTTCTGCGACACCGTTCTGCTGGGGTGTGTACGGAGCATTATATTCATGATGAATTCCTTTGTATGCACAAAGATCCTCCATCTGAGCATTTTTAAACTCCGTCCCATTGTCACTCCGGATTCTTTTGATCTTCAGACCATATAAATTCTCCAGACGTGTAAACAGAACCTTCAAGTTGTCAAAAGTGTCGCTTTTCTGATGCAAACACATTACCCATGAAAATCTAGAATAATCATCAGTCACCACAAGACAGTATAACTCTCCGACATGACTTTTACGTCTGACTGGACCGAATAAATCCATATGCAAACGTTCAAGTGGCAGCTCAACAGAATTAACTTTCTTTGGTCTATGGGATTGTTTGTGTTGCTTGCCCTTCTTGCAACTGATACACTTGTCATTCAGATGGAAGTGTTTGACATTAACTCCCGTGACAAGTTCATTCTTCACAAGCTGATTCATCTTTCTCAAGTGGATGTGTCCCATTCTCCTATGCCACATAATGGATTCTTTTTCTGTAGCCTTGGAGAGGAAACACGTGACTTGGCCATGGGTGGTCATTGCTTTAGACATATCGAGAATATACAAGTTGTTAACTCTCGGTGCCTTCAACATCACCCACTCTTTTGGTAATTCAAACCCAGGTTTCAAGATATAACAGGATTTGTCATCAAAATACACTGAAAATTGTTTATCACAAATCTGACTAACACTGAGCAAATTATAGTCTATTTGTTTCACATAAGAAATCCGTTCAAATGTTACGACCCCATTGCTTACACTCCCCTCCATAGTGATGTAGCCTCCCTTATTTCCAGCAAATGCCACATAACCTCCGTTAATGTTTTTGATGTCAAAGAGTAGCGCGAGGTCCCCTGTCATGTGACCAGAAGCTCCACTGTCAACAATCCATAGACTGCTAACAGGGCCAGCTGGAGCTCCCGGCTTAGGAGGTTCTGTCATGGCCATTAGAGCAAAGTGAGCTTCCTTTCCTGCAAAAAATTTGGAGTAGTCAATCTTGGTGCATGCATCATCCACCATACATGACTTGCGAGTCATCAGGAAGTCAGCTTCAGCTAGCAATTGGTCAATATCATCATCTAGTGAATTCACACTAGTCTCTGAGTCAGATTCGCTCTCCATATCCGAGTACGCTGAGTCATATTGATCTCCAACATCGGTGACAGAATCAAGAATCATCCCCGATCTCTTGTCTTCACCTTCAACAATCACTTCATCATTCACTTCTTCAATCTTCAACTCTGACACCTTTTCAATCACAACCTCTTCCTCAACTTCCTCATTCTCATCCAACTTCATCTGCTGTGCCACATATGCAACATTCCCAGCAGTGATTTCCTCTACCCCCAATTGCATACCAGTCCAGTCAAAACCTTCATCCTTTTGAATAACAAGTGCTTGGTTTTGAGTATCAGTTTGGTTTTGGTTTTGTGTGTTAGGTGTAGAAATAGGAACAATAGTTCGGTTTGGGTTTTGTTGAGGTTGGTTTTGTGTTGTGGATTGTCTGGTGTTGGTGTTTTGTTGACGGTTCTGGTAAGTGTTTTGATTTTGTGGTTGAAAGCTTGATATGTTTGGACTGTTATAAGACACTTGATTCTGGTTTTGATTTTGTCGGTTTTGGTATGAAGAATTGAAAGGATTTCGGTTACCTTGTTGTGCTGGTTGTGTGCACTCCCTTTTAAAATGTCCCTTTTCACCACAGTTAAAGCAAGTAACCTTTGCTTTGTTGAACCCGTATGTGGTATTGGGAGAGGTTGAGAGATCAGTCCTGCCAGTCTTCTGAATGAAATCAGTGGCTCTCCTCATAATGCTTGCAAAAGCCCACTGAATGTCCATCAACTCCATTTCCTCTTTATCGATTTGAGCATAGTCCTCATTGGTAAGATTATTGTTACCGATTTGACTTGCTACCAAACCGTTGTAAGAAGCAACCATGGCAGATACTAGAGCAACATGCTGTTGAGCAATTTCAACAGTCACATTGTTAAGGTTTGATGTCTCTAACACAATCGGGTTTTGACTTGATTGTGCTTGAGTAATCTGCATCTGGTTCACTTGAGGATATTTCTGTTGTTGTTGCTGTTGACTTGAAGTATAGCATGCAGCTTGTTGTAATGGTGAGAATGGTGGAATAAAGTTTTGTGTTTGATATGGTTGTTGTGTGTATGATGGTGTGTAAGATGAAGTTTGAGCAAGGTAATTAATGGGTGCTTTTGTTGGTTCAACAATGTTAGACACACATGCTATGTGAGGTGCAACAGTAGATGTGGTGCTTGAAGCAGAAAGAGAGTTAGATGTTCCACTCACATATAAATCAGGATTCTGTGGAATCTGAGCTCTCTTAGCTTTTCTCTTTTCCTCCATCTCTTTGTTTTCCAGCTTTTGGATGAACTCATTAATGGTCCAATACTGGTAAGCATCCTTCTCCTTCAACACTTCAATATGTTGATTCCAATAGGGTGGTAATGCATCAGCAAATTTATCAACTAATTCCGTCATTGGAATGCTGATTTCATAGCTCGACAATTCAGTGAGCAAATGGCAGTACCTTGGAACCAACTCTTTTAGGGTCTCATTACCCATATAACTGAAGTTTTCAAACTCCTTTCGAAGCTCCTCCATCCTAAGCTTCCTGGTCTTCTCATTTCCATCATGACGATTTCTCAACACATCCCAAAGTTGTTTGGATGTAGTGCACGATCCAAACTGATGTAATAGATCAGTGTTGATCGCCTGAGATAGCTGAGAAAATGCTTTCTTCTCTATAGCAAACCTTTTCTTCTCGTCATCCGCCAAATTCTCCAAAGGGATTGGTTCTCCAGTATTCTCTAGAATAGGAGCAACGTAACCCTTCACAATCATTTGCCATGCTTCTGCTCCTTCAAGTCCTTGTCCCTCAACGTGAATCTTAAACTTCGTCTTCCAAGTGTTATACTCCTTCATGTTCATTAACTTCGGTGGACGATTGCCGCTTCCAGAAGATAGATCATGAATAAGAGTAGAAATAGCGTTGGTCGTCTGGGAATGGACTGCTGCTGCTGCGACTCCCCAATAGTTATCAATCGGCTGTGGTACTGGTTGAACAACTTGTTGTGGTGCCGAACTAGTCATAGCCATATAATTGATCGGCTGTGATGGTTGACTAGTCTTTTGTGCTGCTACTGTCCACGGATCTTGAATCTGTTGTTGTAGTGGTGCTTGAGTTGGTCTAGGGGTTGTTGGAAAGTTCCACATTGTATCCTGCAAACAATCAAACAAACAAACACGAAACGATTAAAATTTTCCAAAAATAGAAAAACTCCTTCGTATGAACGGAGGTGCGAATGAGAAAAATCTTCTCTTTCGACCAAATAATCTGATACGAATGTGGAAAACAAATATCAAATCTCCTTCGACCGCTTAAGTCTTCCTTCGACCGTTCTACTAATCTCCTTCGACCGAACGATTATACGAATGAGACACAATAGTACGAATGAAAAATATAAGCAATCAATGTTCACTTTCGACCACTAAAATCACTCTTTCGACCTAATACACCTCCACTTTCGACCGAATTCTCTCGTTCGACCCCTGTGATTTCAAAAATGGTTATTCTTTGAAAATCAGTTGGATTTGATCATGTTTATCAAAAGTTGATGGATTTTGATGATCTTAATCAGGTTTTGAATCGGATGAAATTTGAAACAACTTTAATAAAGTGAATTATCCAATTCAAACTCGAAATCAAGGTGAAATCAATCAAAAACACATCATTTCAGTTTGTTCACTTAAAACAGAAATTTTTTTGATCAATTTTGGGTCAAAATCAACTGAGAAACTATCAATTTGTGGTTGTTTGATTCAGAATGGCTCTGATACCACTTTGTATGCGCGTCAAAGGATCGATAAGCTACAAAGACAATCAAACAATTTAGTTTTGGGTGCGGAATCCCCAAAACCAGCACAAAATGATAACTAATCAGATAAACACACACAAATCATCATTTTCAAACGTTTTCATTAATAATCAAACTTGAATACACGTAGAAAAGTGATTACAATCAAGGACTAGACGCAAAACAAGTTTATAAAAAGTTACAGAGAGAATTCAGAAAGTGGCGAGAAATAAATGACTCAAAGTTAGCTACAAAAACTGAGTTTGCCTATTTATAGACTGCACATTCGCCCACTTTGTTCGTGCGAATGTGCAGGTTCGCCCACTTTGAACGGTCGAACCAAACTTCATAATAAACAATCTTCATTCGCCCAAAATGCTTCCTTCGCACCCTTGAAAACTCTCCTTCGCACCATCATAAATCTTCCTTCGCACCAACGACAGGAAACAAAAACATATGATTTATCCAATCCAAAGCATTAGTCGCACATATGCACTTACATTTTTGACCCGACCGACCCTTTATCCATCCGGATCGTATCGACCTGATCAGGCCCGGTATTGAACCAGGCCGGTTTTGAACTAACTGCCGGTTAACGAACCGGACTGTTTCGACCCGACCGACCCATTATCCACCCGGATTGTATTGACTTGATCAGGCCCGGTAACGAACCGTAGTGGTTTTGAAAATGACCGTTCGTTAACCAACCAGACTGTTTCTGCCCGACCGGCTTGTTATACACGCGGATCGTATCGACCCGATCAAGACGGGTAACGAACCGGACCAGTTTCGATCTAACCGCCGGTTAACGACCGGGGCTGTTTCGACCAGACGGGCCCGTTACCCACCCGGATCGTATCGACTCGATCAGTCCCGTTAATGAACCGTACTGGTTTCGAATTGACCGTCCGTTAACCAACCAGACTGTTTTGACCCAATAGGCCCGTTATCCACCCGGAACGTATTGACCCGTTCAGGACTGGTAACGAACCGTACCGGTTTTGAACTGACTGCCGGTTAACAAACCAGACTGTTTCGACCTGACCGGCCCCTTATCCACCCGGATTGTATCGACCTGATCAGGCCCGGTAACGAACCGTAACGTTTCGAATTGACCGCTCGTTAACCAACCGGACTGTTTCGACCCGACCGGCATGTTATGCACGCGGATAGTATTGACCCGATCAAGAACGGTAACGACTCGGACTAGTTTTGAACTGACCGCCAGTTAACGACCAGGGCTGCTCCGACCCGACAGGCTCGTTATCCACCTGGATCGTATCGACACGATCAGGCTTGGTAACGAACAGTACCAGTTTCAAACTGACCTTCGGTTAACGAACCGGACTGTTTCGACATGACCGATCCGTTATCCACATGGATCGTATCGACCCGATAAGGACCGGTAACGAACCGTACTTGTTTCGACCCGACCTACCCGTTATCCACCCGGATCGTATCGACCCGATCAGACCCGGTAACGAATTGTACCGATTTCGAAATGACCGCCCGTTAATCAACCGGACTGTTTCGACCCGACCGGCCCGTTATCCACCCGGATCGTATTGACCCGATCATGCCCGGTAACGAATCATACCGATTTCGAACTAACCGCTGGTTAACAAACTTGACTGTTTCAACCCGACCGGCCCGTTTCAACCCGAACCTTTTAGACCAGAATTGTTTCGGACTGTACCATTTTCGATCCGCACTGTTTCGACTGGCCCGTTTCAACCCGGACCTTTTCGACCAGATATTTAACACTTGGAAACACACAAAATCTCTTACTTTTCGTATATTAGTTTGACAACAAAATCTCTTACTTCAGATATCAAATTGACATTTATATCAAATTAATATATGAAAACTAAGAGATTTTGTGGGTTTTCAAGGAGACAAATCTCTAGAAATAAAAACAGGGTGATGTATTGCAAAATACATCTATTTCCAGTGTAAATGTTGTACAGTTTTTGAGTCGTTTAGATAGTTCTTTTATTAGTTTTAGGCTTGTACCCGTCTATTTTATTTAGTATAGGTTTTTATAGATTTTTATTAGTTTTGTGTCTTTTTCAGTATTTATTTATTTATTTTATATTTTGTAGGTGTTCATGGACGTTAGAGCGTAAACGAGCAACTTTGGTCGAGCCAAGAACACCCAAGTCACGAACACCCGAAGCGAGCTTGAAGCCTCCTCCTCCTCCTAATAGTAATAGTAATAGTAATAGTAATAGTAATAGTAATAGTAATAGTAATAGTAATAGTAATAGTAATAGTAATAGTAATAGTAATAGTAATAGTAATAGTAATAGTAATAGTAATAGTAATAGTAATAGTAATAGTAATAGTAATAGTAATAGTAATAGTAATAGTAATAGTAATAGTAATAGTAATAGTAATAGTAATAGTAATAGTAATAGTAATAGTAATAGTAATAGTAATAGTAATAGTAATAGTAATAGTAATAGTAATAGTAATAGTAATAGTAATATGATAATCGTGACTTGCGTCAAGTTTCTAGGCCCAAGTTTGATTTTTGGAAAACACCAAAAGAAAACCCTACGTGAAGTAAAAAAGAAAGTTTTTCGGATATTATTATGGGTGGAGGCACACAGTTATAAATTGGGGGAACTCCAACAAGAGGAAGAATATAATTCTTTCGAAGACAAGTTTTGGAGGAGCCACAGCGAGGTCAACAGCAACAAATATTATTACGAAAAAGACAGAGGAGGTGGATCGATTGAAGTGTTGGTCAAGGGTTAAAGTCTAAGTGCGAGCACGGGTTGGTTCTAATTTATTATTTATTTATTCAAACCCGTTGTGAACAGCATGAATATGTTTAGTTTTATTTGTTTTGATTTTATCATGACTTTTATTGGCTAGATCATAAAACTACCTAGGCGATGATGATTACACTTGTTTGATTATTTTTTCTTTTAGTTTTGGAACTTTTGGTTGTAGATGAATTTTAAAGTAAAGAACTTTTTGTTTTCTGGTTTGATGTGTATGCGTATTTAGATTTATTTAAATAACTTTTATAAACTCCACTTGCGTTTTTGTGAATGTCTTTCATGTATGAATGCTGGTTAGGTTGCGGACTGGGTGTTAGCAACTAGTTTATGGTTAATTTTTGCAGGTTATCCATAGGAGTTGTAATTGATAATTAGATAATTCTAAGTGTTCTACCAATTCTCAATAGCTGTTTGGTGCGAGATTGTTGGTCTGTCTTGGGTGTTAAATTGCTGGATCTAGAGGCTTTGTAAGAAGATCTTCCTAGTTTCCCTAGCATTTCTTGTAGGCTAAGGCTTATCAGAAATATTGTAGTTACCCCTTGCACTTTTGGGTGTATTGTGACTTTCGCGCTGTGAGGTAGACTGTCTAGCGGGTACTTTAAGATTCGAGTAGGTAAGCCTGTGAGGGTAACCTCTCAACCGGTGGTTTAACAGCTTAACAATATTCTAGGGTTTCCCCTCGAGAAGGGTCGAGGGTGTCTAGTTTATTCTTGATGTTTAGTATTTTAAGATCCCGGTTCCAAATCAGTTCCATAACCATAGAAGCTTATCAGGCATAGTTAGGAGTCTAGTATAGGTAGTGTCTTGTCATCATCTGAATTCAGCTCAGCCAAGTTCGTGTTTTTAGTTCACTTTAGCTCGTCTTAGTTAATCTTTATTTTATTGCAATTTAGTTTTTAGTAAAACCCCCCTTTTAATTAATAAATCATTTTATTTTAGTTTTAGATAAGTTTTCGAGTCTAGTTACAGTTTTCTATTAGAGTCTCGTGGGTTCGATATCCGGACTTACTTTAGCTTTACTAGATAGGTTCGCTTGCTTGTCAGTAGTTTAGTTTTAGAGAGTCTAGAGTATTACTAGGTGTCTAGTTTTAGGTTTAATTTAGTTATTTTTATTAAACTACTTTTAGCACATCACAGGGCAAATGAGATAAAAAGTCAAGATATTTTTTTGGGTATCAAGGATTAAAATATCAATAGTAGGAGAGATGTCAGAGTGAGCTAAAAGAAGATTTGATACAGATTTTGTAGTTTTCAAGGGTTATATTTTAGACGTAAGATTTATTATTATACAAATTAATAATTTAGATATTATAGGATTTATATATTTATTAAATATATTTGAGGAGAAAGAGAGTGGACAGGTTTAAGAGATAATCTAAAATGACCAAAATGCTCATATAAGTTAAGCAAAATTACAAAACTGACATTTTTACTATTCATAAAGTTTGTCTATTACGTGGTAATATATAGGAAGATTAGTAATTTAGATATGGTCTGTCTATTGGCACCCCCTTGGTTTATATTTCAACGGCATCTAAAGCACTCGCTATGGCTATGGCGAGACGCCTTAGTCACATCAGCCACGAAAGTCAGTACGAGGTTGCATGGAAGTTTGAAAAAGGATATGGGAAGCGCCTCGCTATGGCCATAGCGAGATGCCTTGGGACAGGGGGATGAACCTAGCCATCTGGGTGGGGGGTGTTGGGGGGTTTTGGTTTGGGTTTTTTGTGTTTGTTTTGAAGTGTTTTTTTTTTAACTTTTTAATTTAATTATTGTAATTTTTTTAATTTAAAAATCAATGTAATAACCCTAATCAAACTAAAATTAAGATTGAACAGAGAAAGATTGAACGAAGTCGTGAAACTTGATATGGATATGGTGGTTAATGGTCAAGGTGACGTCGTTTTGGTTCAGAATATACAAGTTTTATTTGGTTTGGAATTGAAAAGGTTGAGTGATTTTTTAATGTTTATAATCGGATATTTACTGCTTGGATCTCATTGGTTTTACTGGCTTGTCATTTATAATTTGCTGTTAGTTCATTTATTATTTATGGGTTTAATATTTATTAGACAATTAAACATTCAAACGGGTTATACACATTCGAAACCAGCATTATAAACAATCAAAACAAACAACATATAAACAAAAGATCAACTGCATATATAATAATCAGTTTGTACATACCAAAAAAATATACAACTACAAAAAAGTCTACTGCAAAGTAAGATACATAGATAATCACTATGGCGGTGGTGGGCCCCCGGTGGTGGTCCACGCCTTGGTGGATAGCGTACCCGTACCCCCATGTGTTGTGCCATCGCCTGTATCGCCTCGACCGTCCACAACTGAACATCATGTAACTGACCGATTCGGCGATCCATGTCCTCAGCCACGAAACCGGGGGTACTGCTGTTGTGGTGGCGGCGGAGGTGGGGGGCCGTCATCTCCGGCATCGTCGTCATCGCCGCCGTCACCCCTGGTCCTGCAACAGAGGTACTCCCGGCCGCTGCTCATGGTAGACCGGTATGTCATCGGGCGCAAAAGGGGACCGGCTCAAACGCGATCCTGCTGCGAAAGATCGGAACCGATGTACTCCCTCCGATATCTCGAGTAGGATCCCCTTGCTCCGGCAATTGGCCTCACCGATCGGAAGCGATCGGATCTTGGCCGACATGTGCTGGTCCGTCTCTGGCTAGAGACGCAGATGACGCGCGATGACGGTGACAAACACCCCGCAATAGAGATGTGAGCGACCCTGACGCTTGTGCGCAAGCTCAAAGTACTCCACCAGGCACGTGGCTAGGTTGCACGACCGCCCATAACTAAGCAGTATAAAAAGAAAAGTTCACTTTGGTTAGATGTGGCGATCGCACGATGCAAGTATGCGTACAGGGGGTACCAAATCGACGTCGCCTTTCCCATTTTCTTCCTAAAGTGGGAAGTGGCGATGTACCTCCAAAAACTGACCAGGGTCGGCCTATCCACCCTCGTGACAGCGTCCTAGTACAAAGGAGTATCAATCTCGGGGCCTAGGCACACCCCGAAGCAACCGCGAACTCCTACAAAAAAATAATTGTAAATATTAACAAGTTTTGGTAACATAATAATCAAATGACACATAATTGAAATAATTTACCTCGTAGGTCATCTCCTGCCACTACCTCGCCAACCAAAATCGGATGGGGCGAAAAGGCCGATCTGGGTCCTCCCTCTAGGGCCACTCTAGTACCTCGAACGACAAGATAAACTCGATCGTCAGCTCCCGGTAAGATTCCGCGCGGCTATATCAAAGAGACGATGCCATGGGGTGTTATATGTGACACCCGGCAAATTCTGGTTAACAACGTTGTCTAGATGAAAGTCTACCTTAGCGAGTCACGCGTATATTGTACTTAACTGGGTTAGTTAAGTCGGATTATAGTTCGGGAACTATTGGTTTAGTCTAGAGGATCATTGGATGTTGGTCTAGAGGTTCATTAGATGTCGGTCCTTAACCAAGTGTACAAACGGTGACGATCGGTGGGATCGTCAGGGCATACGGAACATACGAGTCTCGAGTCCCGGGAATTGGTGAACGAGTGTAAATATGTGTATTTACTTGTGTTATGTGTTTACAATCATTATATGACTTGTCGGTACGTGATTATGCATTAACATATGTTAAAACGGGGTTTAACGCGCAAAACGCACCAAACCAACCCCTACAAGCGATTAGGAAGCCTAATCACCTGTAGGGGAGGCGAGTAGAGGGACATAGGGGCGATTAGGCCCCTACTCGTGTGATGTTAGGGGCGAGTAGGCCCAATCGCATGCTCATTCATGCGATTAGCAGCCCTAATCGCATGAACTGCTGCACAATCGCATGTAACGTGCTGGAACGACTTGAAACGCCTATAAATACAATACTTAACCTCCTAAACTCCCTAATATCAACCCTAGTCGTCCCATAACCGCCCCAAACACTTAAACAACCTCTGGAAGGCGATTTTGATCAAAAACACAAGGTTTCAAGGTCTAACCATCATTCTTTTACAATTCCAAGGTTTGATTCTCATCCATAACACTTTGTAAACGTTTTTAATCAATCCCTAATGGTCCAGACCTGTTCATAAACGAAAAAGCTTTCTGAAAATCGTCAATAAGGGTTGTTAATCGGATTATAACTAATAAACATGCGTTATGGGTATGTATGATTAGAAAGATAGGATTTTTATGAATCTTGATGATGTTTTGATGTGTTATCATGCTAGGTCAGAATTAATATTGTTAGTATGATGATAGAAATCTCAGTAATTGGATAATAGGGTTATGATTACATGCGTTAATTGAATGTTGCATGCTATGTGAATGGTGTTTGGATTGCTTTGGTTGCATGCAGGACTGATTTTACGAGGTTGAACGAAGGGTTTTGGGTTAAACATGTTTAGGATAGTGTTTGGGATGATATTGGGTAGTTACACACGTTCTGGATCTGATTTGGAGCGTTAAACGCGCGAAAAACCGGAACAGCAAGGTTACAGGCGAGTAGCCTTGCTAATCGCCTGTGTTAGGGGCGATTAGGCCCCACTCGCATGACCTTAAGGGCGATTAGGCCCCACTCGCATGTATTAGGGGCGAGTAGCCCCACTCGCATGCCATCAGGGGCGAGTAGCCCTGATCGCATGACATTATGGGCGATTAGCCCTAATCGTGTGACCATACATGCGATTAGCTTCCCTAATCGCGTGTACTGCTGCTGTAAGTGTAAATTAGCATTCCGAGACCCGATTTAACATGAAGTAACATGCTAGGAACCCCGTAACATGTCTAATAACTTGGTAACATATATTTGGATGTATTTCGGTGATACGTGGACTATGTGCTATAACTTGTTGTACGTTAACGTGTGTTAAGTGTAATTGCGTTATTGTATGTTTTGGAGCGTAAACATAACACGGGGAGTCTCGGGTCACCAATGGGATGTCGGGTCTTGTATTTTGGGTCAGTTAAACAGTCACGGTGTTTTCAAACGAACTTGGTTATGGTCTGGACATCTAGGGACTAATTAGCCTGCGGGTTATTAGTCTAAGTACTTGTAACTGTCGTATGTTAGGTCGCCGCTTTACGGGACTAGCATAGCAGCTGAGTTTACTCGGGTTAAGGAGTAACGGAACTTAAGGTGAGTTTACGGCCCCTCTTTTAAACTGGTTTCATATTTTTGGGGGAGAAAACATGTGTTAAAACGGTTATTTGGTAACTACTGTCATACTATGGGTTTCTATTGTGTACTACACGATCTTTGGAAGTCCCGGGGGGAACCATGAATGTGCGGGTTTGCACAACGGGGAAATGTGAATAGCGCTATTGGGAGTGACCAACCCCGCTCGTCGACTTGGAGGGTCGGCGGGTGCATATTGTCTCAAACAGGAACAACAGGAACATACATCGGGCATACTTTTGGTATTCGCGTTAGTAATGGTTTTCCAATCGTGGTAGTAACAAAACGTACGCCTAGCTAGCGTATACTGGTTTTCTATTTGTTATAGTATGGACAGGTGGACTTGGTACTTGGATACAAAACCTGTAAACTCACCAGCATTTTTGTGCTGACGTAAACTTTTACATGTTTTCTCAGGTCGCTAAGGTAGCACGACTGGACTAGGGCGCACGCGTCTGCACGGCGTCTATGTTAGGGTTGCATGGTCTTATAACATTGGAAATTGGTTTATTATTTTGGATAATGTTTTGAATAAGCTTCCGCTGTAAACGGGATTTTAAACTATGTTTCGATGTTGCATTTGTATTCATTTAGACGTGTTTATTGTGATCGTTGGTTTGGATCCTGGTTTGTCATGCGTCTCGCGGTAAAACTCCGCAAGTGGATTTTGAGGGTGTGACAGATTGGTATCAGAGCCAGGTTATAGTGAACTAGAACTGCATATAAAGTCTAGTCTATAGCCGAGTCGCACACACTAGACGATCACATGGTACTAAACGTTATAGTGGTTTACGTATGGTCTTGTCGGGGTGTCTCTAAATCGTTGGTCTTTCTACGTTACATCATCCGTTCTATCTTAGGTTGGGTTACTTGTTTTCTAGGCAGTGTGGTCTATTGGAGTAACTCGTGTGCCCTTGAGATTTGTCCAAGGCTCGGACATCTCCCTTTCGCACTCCAATAGAAACACTTGTCATGAACTACCGTAGTATTACGGTGTGTAGCTAAGAGTCTATGTTCGGTGATTTGAACTTTGAACTAAGAGAACACTTGGAGGACCATGTAGAGCGTTTTATCATTTTGGGTGCACACAAAATCATAAAACGAAATGCATGGAAGCCCTAGTGAGCTCTGAGTTTGAGGGGATAGTCCTGGATTGGATCTGGCTTTAATCTTGTGAACATTAGTGGTTATCTTTAACTGCGAAACTAAATTTTCTCGTTCTTTCTGCCAGAATCATGTCTGGAGTGCGTGGAGGACGAGGAGGTGGTCGCAATGGTGGACGTGGTGGTGGTCGCGGTGGTGCTGGTGGTCGTGGTGGAGGTATTAATCTATCACAGGCTGATCTGAACAACTTGCTCCAAGCTGCCTTCCAGTTAGGGCACAACGGTGGTGGTAAGTTGTTTTATCCGTTTTCTTTGCCTCATTGGTGAACCTTGTTTACGTTATTCGTGGTTTCTCATACGTTTCATTTCAGGTGGTCCTGTTGACCCACCCCCACCCATGTGCACCTACAAGATGTTCCGGGACTGTAAGCCCCAGGAATTCTCTGGCACTGAGGGTGCGGTCAGTTTGCTTAGGTGGTTGGAGAAAGTGGAGTCGGTATTTCTGATGTGTAACTGTCTCCCAGAAGATCGGGTGAAGTATTCTGCTGCGTTATTTCAGGACGTGGCATTGACTTGGTGGAATGGTATCACCCAGAACATGGGTATTGGGGAGGCATATGCTATGCCATGGGAGAACTTTGTACAGTTGCTGAAGCGGGAGTATTGCCCGAGGGAAGAGGTACAGAAGTTGGAGCATGAGGTGTGGAACCTCAAAATGACTGGATCGGAAATCGAGAAGTATACTGTGAGACGGAATGAGTTGGCCGTGCTGTGTCCCGATCTGCACGTGCCAGAATATCGTAAGATTGAACACTATGTCTCGGGGTTAGTGCCGGAAATTGCAGGGTTAGTGGCTGCTGGGAATCATCCTACTTATGCGGAGGTAGTTCGATCGGCCCATAGGATGACCAACTTAAAAGTGAATGAGGGGATTTTGCCGGCGAAAGGTTCGACTGCTAAGGCTCCAGAGAACAATAAGCGCAAGTGGGAAAATGACGGGAAAGGGTCTGGGTCTGCACAGCAGGGTAAAAGGTTTGATAATGGGGGTTCATCTTCTTCGGGTAACAAGCAGGGTGGTTATGCGGGAAAACTGCCCAAATGCAACAAGTGTGGACGCCATCACCAAGGGAACTGCGACAGTAACCGTTGTCACCGCTGCCAGCGAACTGGGCACTATGCTAAGGATTGTCGGGCTACACTTCCATCGACTCAGGCTCCGACTAACAGCTCAGCTCCGACTACTCAGGGGACTACAGGGAAACAAGGATGCTACAACTGTGGTGACACTGGGCATTACAAGAAGGATTGCCCAAAGCTGAAACAGGGTGGAAACAACGGGAATGGTAATAACGGGGGCGGCGGCAGGAATGCACGTGCCTTCGTCATTGGAGCTGCTGAGGCTAGGCAGGACCCTGATACAGTCACCGGTACGTTTCTTCTCAATAATCATTCTGTTAGCGTGTTATTTGATTCTGGTGCCGACAAGAGTTTTGTATCCGTGGATGTTAGTCGACTGATAGATGTAGTATCTGTACCATTAGAGACCAAGTATATTATTGAGTTGGCTGACGGTAAAACGATTGAAGCTACTAGTGTTCTTCGGGAGTGTCAGTTAGAGTTGTCGGGTTTATCGTTCCCCATTGACCTTATGCCGGTACCTTTGGGTAGTTTTGACGTTGTGGTAGGAATGGATTGGTTATCTTTGTATCGCGCGGAGATTGTCTGTTACGATAAGGTTATTCGGATTCCTCTCCCTGATGGAGAATTTCTTTCTGTGTACGGTATCAAGGGTGGTGTTTCGCTAAACATCATCTCTAGCATGAAAGCCCTTAAGTGTCTTCGAAAGGGTTATCCAGCTGTTTTGGCGCTTTTATCTGTTTCCTCTGGTGATGAAAAGAAGATCGACGACATTCCGGTGGTACGCGAGTTTCCTGATGTTTTTCCCGATGATTTATCTGGTCTTCCTCCTCATCGTCAAGTCGAGTTCGGTATTGATCTTGTACCAGGGGCTGCTCCTATTGCTCGGGCCCCCTATCGTCTTGCACCTCCCGAGATGCAGGAATTGTCCAGTCAGTTACAGGAACTCTTGGACAAGGGTTTCATCCGGCCAAGTTCTTCCCCTTGGGGAGCCCCAATTCTATTTGTTAAGAAGAAGGATGGGAGTTTCCGATTGTGCGTAGACTACAGAGAACTGAACAAATTGACCGTCAAGAACCGTTATCCTCTCCCACGTATTGATGATCTATTCGACCAGCTTCAGGGTTCTAGTTATTATTCCAAGATCGACTTGAGGTCCGGTTATCACCAGCTGCGCGTCAGGGAGGCTGACGTTGCAAAGACTGCTTTTCGAACACGTTATGGCCATTTCGAATTCTTGGTCATGCCTTTCGGTCTCACGAACGCACCGGCGGTTTTCATGGACTTGATGAACCGCGTCTGTAAACCATATCTGGATAAGTTCGTCATTGTGTTTATTGATGACATTCTGATCTACTCCAAGAACGAGACCGAACACGGGGAACATCTGCGGTTAGTTTTGGAACTTTTGCGACGGGAGCAACTTTACGCCAAGTTTTCAAAGTGTGACTTTTGGTTACGCGAAGTTCAATTCCTAGGACATGTGGTTAATGAACTAGGGATTCATGTCGATCCAGCTAAAATCGAAGCGATCAAGGACTGGGGAGCACCAAAGACGCCAACTGAGGTGCGGCAATTCCTAGGCCTTGCGGGCTACTATCGTCGTTTCATTCAGGGGTTCTCGAAGATTGCTCAACCCCTCACCACTCTCACTCAGAAGGATAGGAAGTTCGACTGGGGTGAATCACAAGAGTCCGCGTTTGAAGAACTGAAGTCTAAACTGTGTTCTGCTCCTATTTTGTCCTTACCTGAGGGTCCTGATGATTTTGTTGTCTACTGTGATGCTTCTATTCATGGACTCGGTTGCGTGTTGATGCAACGCGAGAAAGTGATTGCGTATGCTTCTCGTCAACTCAAAGTGCACGAGAAGAACTACACAACTCACGACTTGGAGTTGGGTGCCGTGATATTCGCGTTGAAAATTTGGAGACATTACTTGTACGGTACCAAATGCACCATCTACACCGATCACAAGAGTCTCCAACACATTTTCGACCAACAACACTTGAACATACGACAGCGTCGTTGGATTGAACTTTTGAACGACTATGATTGTGCTATTAAGTACCATCCTGGCAAGGCGAATGTTGTAGCAGACGCCTTGAGCAGGAAGGAATCTTCTAAACCTCGTCGCGTTCGGGCGTTGCAGCTCACTATTCATTCATCGCTGCCTGATCAACTCCGTTCTGCCCAGTTGGAAGCTTTGAAGGAGGAAAACCTTAAAACTGAAACCATGCACGGTGCCGACAAGCACCTAGAGCGAAGGCCTGATGGCCTGCACTATTTCGCAGAACGTATATGGGTTCCTTTGTTCGGGGGACTACGGGGGCTTGTCCTTGATGAGGCTCATAAGTCTCGGTATTCTATTCATCCTGGTTCGGATAAGATGTACCAAGATCTGAAGGTGCTTTACTGGTGGCCAAACATGAGGTCGGACATAGCCTCATACGTGAGCAAATGCTTGACCTGTGCTAAGGTCAAGGTAGAATACCAGAAACCGTCGGGTCTCCTGCAACAACCTGAAATTCCGGAATGGAAATGGGAACGGATTACTATGGATTTTGTCACACAACTTCCTAAATCACCAAGCGGGAACGACAAGATATGGGTGATTGTCGATCGGTTGACGAAATCAGCTCATTTTCTTGCTATCAAGGAGACCGACACCATGGATCGTTTGGCTCGCCTTTACTTGAAAGAAGTTGTTTCTAAGCACGGGGTACCAGTTTCTATTATCTCGGATCGTGACTCCCATTTTACTTCTCACTTCTGGAAGTCTTTGCACAAGGCTTTGGGTACCCAACTAGACATGAGTACGGCTTACCATCCACAGACTGACGGTCAGAGTGAGCGTACGATTCAAACTTTAGAAGACATGCTGCGGGCATGTGTGATCGATTTTGGGAAGGGTTGGGAAGCTCATCTACCGTTGGTAGAATTCTCGTACAACAACAGTTATCACACGAGCATCAAGGCTGCTCCGTTCGAAGCACTGTACGGACGGAAATGCCGTTCTCCTCTTTGTTGGGCTGAAGTGGGTGAGAGTCAACTCACTGGGCCTGAACTAGTGTACGAAACTTCGGAAAAGATCGTACAGATTCGAAATCGGTTGGCGGCGGCACGGGACCGGCAAAAGAGTTATGCTGATCAGCGTCGCAAACCACTGGAGTTCCAAGTCAATGACAAGGTACTTCTAAAAGTCTCACCGTGGAAGGGCGTCATACGCTTTGGGAAGCGTGGCAAACTCAATCCGCGATATGTCGGCCCATTTACGATCCTGGAACGGATTGGGCCGGTGGCATATCGACTTGATCTACCGACGGAGCTCGGTAACGTACATAACGTCTTTCACGTGTCAAACTTGAAGAAGTGTCTGGCTGACGAGTCTCTCATCGTTCCACTGGAAGAGATCAAGGTTGATGATCGTCTTCGGATTGTGGAAGAACCTGTAGAGATCCTTGATTACAAGATTCGTAGCCTGCGTCACAGCAAGATTCGTATCGTTAAGGTTCGGTGGAACTCGAACCGGGGACCGGAATATACATGGGAACGGGAGGATCAGATGAAGTCTAAGTATCCTCATCTTTTTCCTAAGGAAGCATTCGAGTCGAGACATGTCTCTTCGGCAGCTGAATGAATCTCGGGTCGAGATTCCTTTTAACGTGGGGATGATGTGACAACTCGGGTAAATCTCTCTCTTTTGGTTTCTATCTTTTGTTTGTTCCTTCGTTATTTCTTTTGTTCTTTTGGTACTTGAGCAATTTTCGGGACGAAAATTCTTTTAACGTGGGGATGATGTGACACCCGGCAAATTCTGGTTAACAACGTTGTCTAGATGAAAGTCTACCTTAGCGAGTCACGCGTATATTGTACTTAACTGGGTTAGTTAAGTCGGATTATAGTTCGGGAACTATTGGTTTAGTCTAGAGGATCATTGGATGTTGGTCTAGAGGTTCATTAGATGTCGGTCCTTAACCAAGTGTACAAACGGTGACGATCGGTGGGATCGTCAGGGCATACGGAACATACGAGTCTCGAGTCCCGGGAATTGGTGAACGAGTGTAAATATGTGTATTTACTTGTGTTATGTGTTTACAATCATTATATGACTTGTCGGTACGTGATTATGCATTAACATATGTTAAAACGGGGTTTAACGCGCAAAACGCACCAAACCAACCCCTACAGGCGATTAGGAAGCCTAATCACCTGTAGGGGAGGCGAGTAGAGGGACATAGGGGCGATTAGGCCCCTACTCGTGTGATGTTAGGGGCGAGTAGGCCCAATCGCATGCTCATTCATGCGATTAGCAGCCCTAATCGCATGAACTGCTGCACAATCGCATGTAACGTGCTGGAACGACTTGAAACGCCTATAAATACAATACTTAACCTCCTAAACTCCCTAATATCAACCCTAGTCGTCCCATAACCGCCCCAAACACTTAAACAACCTCTGGAAGGCGATTTTGATCAAAAACACAAGGTTTCAAGGTCTAACCATCATTCTTTTACAATTCCAAGGTTTGATTCTCATCCATAACACTTTGTAAACGTTTTTAATCAATCCCTAATGGTCCAGACCTGTTCATAAACGAAAAAGCTTTTTGAAAATCGTCAATAAGGGTTGTTAATCGGATTATAACTAATAAACATGCGTTATGGGTATGTATGATTAGAAAGATAGGATTTTTATGAATCTTGATGATGTTTTGATGTGTTATCATGCTAGGTCAGAATTAATATTGTTAGTATGATGATAGAAATCTCAGTAATTGGATAATAGGGTTATGATTACATGCGTTAATTGAATGTTGCATGCTATGTGAATGGTGTTTGGATTGCTTTGGTTGCATGCAGGACTGATTTTACGAGGTTGAACGAAGGGTTTTGGGTTAAACATGTTTAGGATAGTGTTTGGGATGATATTGGGTAGTTACACACGTTCTGGATCTGATTTGGAGCGTTAAACGCGCGAAAAACCGGAACAGCAAGGTTACAGGCGAGTAGCCTTGCTAATCGCCTGTGTTAGGGGCGATTAGGCCCCACTCGCATGACCTTAAGGGCGATTAGGCCCCACTCGCATGTATTAGGGGCGAGTAGCCCCACTCGCATGCCATCAGGGGCGAGTAGCCCTGATCGCATGACATTATGGGCGATTAGCCCTAATCGTGTGACCATACATGCGATTAGCCTCCCTAATCGCGTGTACTGCTGCTGTAAGTGTAAATTAGCATTCCGAGACCCGATTTAACATGAAGTAACATGCTAGGAACCCCGTAACATATCTAATAACTTGGTAACATATATTTGGATGTATTTCGGTGATACGTGGACTATGTGCTATAACTTGTTGTACGTTAACGTGTGTTAAGTGTAATTGCGTTATTGTATGTTTTGGAGCGTAAACATAACACGGGGAGTCTCGGGTCACCAATGGGATGTCGGGTCTTGTATTTTGGGTCAGTTAAACAGTCACGGTGTTTTCAAACGAACTTGGTTATGGTCTGGACATCTAGGGACTAATTAGCCTGCGGGTTATTAGTCTAAGTACTTGTAACTGTCGTATGTTAGGTCGCCGCTTTACGGGACTAGCATAGCAGCTGAGTTTACTCGGGTTAAGGAGTAACGGAACTTAAGGTGAGTTTACGGCCCCTCTTTTAAACTGGTTTCATATTTTTGGGGGAGAAAACATGTGTTAAAACGGTTATTTGGTAACTACTGTCATACTATGGGTTTCTATTGTGTACTACACGATCTTTGGAAGTCCCGGGGGGAACCATGAATGTGCGGGTTTGCACAACGGGGAAATGTGAATAGCGCTATTGGGAGTGACCAACCCCGCTCGTCGACTTGGAGGGTCGGCGGGTGCATATTGTCTCAAACAGGAACAACAGGAACATACATCGGGCATACTTTTGGTATTCGCGTTAGTAATGGTTTTCCAATCGTGGTAGTAACAAAACGTACGCCTAGCTAGCGTATACTGGTTTTCTATTTGTTATAGTATGGACAGGTGGACTTGGTACTTGGATACAAAACCTGTAAACTCACCAGCATTTTTGTGCTGACGTAAACTTTTACATGTTTTCTCAGGTCGCTAAGGTAGCACGACTGGACTAGGGCGCACGCGTCTGCACGGCGTCTATGTTAGGGTTGCATGGTCTTATAACATTGGACATTGGTTTATTATTTTGGATAATGTTTTGAATAAGCTTCCGCTGTAAACGGGATTTTAAACTATGTTTCGATGTTGCATTTGTATTCATTTAGACGTGTTTATTGTGATCGTTGGTTTGGATCCTGGTTTGTCATGCGCCTCGCGGTAAAACTCCGCAAGTGGATTTTGAGGGTGTGACATTATACCCCACAAAGTCGTTCGCCCTCCCGAGCTCGCCGACCTTATCCAGAAGATCCCAACTGATGTGCATGTGAGGGTCAACAAGCAATTGACGCAGCTTGGCGCACTTGCGCCGCTGGTCCTTAAACCCCTCCTCAAACTTCAGGTAAGGGTGGCGCGGTAAAGGGTTCACCTGAGGCCGTCGATCAGGTCCGTACAAACCGTACCGCATTTGAACTGACCGCCCGTTAACCAACCGGACAGTTAAAGTTTCGACCCGATCGGCCCGTTATCCACCCGGATCGTATCGACCCGATCAGGCCTAGTAACTAACCGTACCGGTTTCGAACTGACCGCCCGTTAACCAACCGGACTGTTTTGACCCGACTGGCCCGTTGTCCACCCAGATCGTATCGACACGATTAGGCCCGATAACGAACCGTACCGGTTTCAAACTGACCGCCCGTTAACCAACCGGACTGTTTCGACCCGACTGCCCCGTTATCCACCCGGATCGTATTGAGCCGATCTGGCCCGGTAACGAACCGTATCGGTATCGAACTAACCGCTTGTTAACCAACCGGACTGTTTTGACCCGGTCGGCCTGTTATCCACCCGTATCGTATCGACCGAAACAGTCCCGGTTACGAATTGTACCGGTTTCGAACAGACCGCTGGTTAACGAACCGGACTGTTTCGACCCGACCGGCCCGTTATCCACTCGGATTGTATCGACCCGATCATGCCCGGTAAGGAATCATACCGATTTCGAACTAACCGCTGGTTAACAAACCTGACTGTTTCGACCCGATCGGCCCGTTTCAACCCGGACCTTTTAGACCAGATTTGTTTCGGACCGTACCATTTTCGATCCGCACTGTTTCGACCGGCCCATTTCAACCTAGACCTTTTCGACCAGATATTTAACACTTAGAAACCCACAAAATCTCTTACTTTTCATATATTAATTGGACAACAAAATCTCTTACTTGATATATCAAATTGACATTTATGTCAAATTAATATATGAAAACTAAGAGATTTTATGGGTTTCCAAGGATACAAATCTCTAGAAATAAAAACATGGCAAATGAGATAAAAAGTCAAGATATTTTTTGGGTATCAAGGATTAAAATATCAATAGTAGGAGAGATGTCAGAGTGAGATAAAAGAAGATTTGATACAGATTTTGTAGTTTTCAAGGGTTATATTTTAGACGTAAGATTTATTATTATACAAATTAATAATTTAGATATTATAGGATTTATATATTTATTAAATATATTTGAGGAGAAAGAGAGTGGACAGGTTTGTGAGATGATCTAAAATGACCAAAATGCTCATATAAGTTAAGCAAAATTACAAAACTGACATTTTTACTATTCATAAAGTTTGTCTATTACATAGTAATATATAGGAAGATTATTAATTTAGATAGGGTCTGTCTATTGGCACCCCCTTGGTTATAATTCAACAACATCTAAAGCGCCTCGCTATGGCTATAGCGAGACGCCTTAGTCACATCAGGAGAAAGTCAGTACGAGGTTGCATTTTAGTTTGAAAAGGGAGATGTGAAGCGCCTCACTATGGCCATAACGAGGTGCTTTGGGACAGGGGGATGAACCTGGACATCTGGGTGGAGGGTGTTGTGGGGTTTTGGTTTGGGTTTTTTGTGTTTGTTTTGAAGTGTTTTTTTAGACTTTTTTATTTAATTATTGTAATTTTTTAATTTAAAAATCAACGTAATAACCCTAATCAAACTATAATTAAGATTGAACGGAGAAAGATTGAACGAAGTCGCGAAACTTGATACGGATATGGTGGTTAATGGTCAAGGTGACGTCGTTTTGGTTCAGAACATACAAGTTTGATTTGGTTTGGAATTGAAAAAGTTGAGTGATTTTTTAATGTTTATAATCGGATATTTACTGCTTGGATCTCATTGGTTTTACTGACTTGTCATTTATAATTTGGTGTTAGTTCATTTATTATTTTTGGGTTTAATATTTATTAGACAATTAAACATTCAAACGGGTTATACACATTTGAAACAAGCATTATAAACAATCAAAACAAACAACATATAAACAAAAGATCAACTGCATATATAATAATCAGTTTGTAAATACCAAAAAAAATATACAAATGCAAAAAAGTCTACTCAAAGTAAGATATATAGATAATCACTATGGCGGTGGTGGTCCCCGGTGGTGGTCCACGCCTTGGTGGATCGTGTACCCGTACCCCCATGTGCTGTGCCATCGTCTGTATCGGCTCGACCGTCCACAACTGAACATCCTGTATCTGACCGATACGACGATCCATGTGGGGGGTCGTCATCGTCGGCATCGTCGTCATCGCCGCCGTCACCCCCTGGTCCTGCAGCAGAGGTACTCCCGGAAGCTGCTAATGGTAGACCGGTATGGCATCGGGCGCAAAAAGGGGCCGGCTCAAACGCGGTCCTGCTGCCGAGAGATCGGAACCGATGTACTCCCTCCGATATCTCGAGCAGGATCCCCCTGCTCCGACATTGGGCCTCACCGATCGGAAGCGATCGGATCTTGGCTGACAGGTGCGGGTCAGTCTCTGGCTGGAGACGCAGATGACTCGCGATGACGATGACAAACACCCCGCCATTGAGATGTGAGCGACCCTGACGCTTGTGCGCAAGCTCAAAGTACTCCACCAGGCATGCGGCTAGGTCGCACGACCGCCCATAAGTAAGCAGTATAAAAAGAAAAGTTCACTTTGGTTAGATATGGCGATCACACGATGCAAGTAAGCGTACAGGGGGTCCCTAATCGACATCGCCTTCCCCATTTTCTTCCCAAAGTAGGAAGTGGCGATGTACCTCCAAAAACTGACCAAGGTCAGCCAATCCACCCTCGTGACAGCGTCCTGGTACAAAGGAGTATCAATCTCGGGGCCTAGGCACACCCCGAAGCAACCGCGAACTCCTGCAAAAAAATAATTGTAAATATTAACAAGTTTTGGTAACATAATAATCAAATGACAACTAACTGAAATAACTTACCTTGTAGGTCATCTCCTGCCACTGCCTCGCCAACCAAAATCAGATAGGGCGAAAAGGCCGAGCTGGGTCCTCCCTCTAGGGCCGCTCTAGTACCTCGAACGACAAGATAAACTCGATCGTCAGCTCGCCGACCTTATCCAGAAGATCCGAGCTGATGTGCATGTGAGGGTCAACAGGTATTTGACGCAGCTTGGCGCACTTGTGCCGCTAGTCCTTAAACCCCACCTCAAACTCCAGGTAAGGGTGGCGCGGAAAAGGGTTCACCTCAGGCTTTTAACCCATAGGCGGCGGTGCAACCACCGGCGCAGACGACCCAGCGTCATCCCCACCATTAAATGCCCCGTCAAAAAAAGCTGAGTCCATATCTACGTAAACATTAATTTGTAATTAATAATAATAGTAATAATTAATAATAATGATAATAATAACAGTAGTAATAATAATAATAAGAGTAATAATAATAATAACAGTAATAATAATAAAAATAAAAATAATAATAATAATAATAATAATAAAAAGAAAAAAACCATCCAAAGCGCCTCGCTAAGGCCAAGGCGAGGTGCTTTGGTCTTCTTCCCCAAACGGACCCAACCGGAATCCACCCAAAGCAGCCCCAAATAAAACAAACAATCAATAATAAACAGAGAAATAACATAACAAAGTTGAAATATTAACATTTGTCCAAGAAATCCGAGCCTTCTACCGTCTGTCTGTGTGTGCGTGAGAATCCAGGCGAGACGGTTGACTATCTCGATTAGACATGAATACTTTGTAGTTTTGTAAAAAAAATGGGATCGAATGTATAGTCTGTGTATCGCGTCAAATGACCCGACCGTTCCGTTAATGACCCGGACCGGTTTGGAACTGACCGCCGGTTAATGAACCGGACTGTTTCGACCCGACCAGCCCTTTATCCACCCGGATCGTATCGACCCGATCAGGCCCGGTAACAAACCATACCAGTTTTGAACTGACCGCCGGTTAACGAACCGAAATATTTCGAACCGACTGGCCCGTTATCCACCTGGATCGTATCGACCCGATCAGGCACGGTAACGAACCGTACCGGTTTTGAACTGACCGTCGGTTAACCAACCGGACTGTTTCGACCCGACCGGCCCGTTATCCACCCGGATCGTTTCGACCCGATCATGCCCGGTAACGAACCATACCGATTTCGAACTGACCGCCGGTTAACGAACCTGACTGTTTCGATCCGACCGGCCCGTTATCCACACGGATCGTATCGACCCGTTCAAGCCCGGTAACGAATCGTACCGGTTTCGAACTGACCGTCCGTTAACGTACTGGACTGTTTCGACCCGATCGGTCCGTTTCAACCTGGACCTTTTCGACCATAATTGTTTCGGACAGTACCATTTTCGATCCGCACTGTTTCAACCGGCCCGTTTCAGCCCGGACTTTTTCGACGAGATATTTAACACTTGGAAACCCACAAAATCTCTTACTTTTCATATATTAAATTGACATGTCAATTTAATATATGAAAAGTAAGAGATTTTGTGGGCATGCCAATTAAATATATGAAAAGTAAGATATTTTGTGGGTTTCCAAGGATACAAATCTCTAGAAATAAAGACATGTCAAATGAGATAAAAAGTCAAGATATTTTTTGAGTATCAAGGATTAAAATATCAATAGCAGGAGAGATGTCAGAGTGAGATAAAAGAAGATTTGCTAGAGATTTTGTAGTTTTCAAGGGTTATATTTTAGACGTAAGATTTATTATGATACAAATTAATAATTTAGATATTATAGGATTTATATATTTATTAAATATATTTTAGGAGAAAGAGAGTGGACAGGTTTGAGAGATGATCCAAAATGACCAAAATGCTCATATAAGTTAAGCAAAATTACAATGCTGATATTTTTACTATTCATAAAGTTTGTCTATTACGTATTAATATATAGGAAGATTAGTAATTTAGATAAGGTTTGTCTATTGATACCCCCTTGGATTCTATTTCAACACCATCTAAAGCGCTTCTCTATGGCTATAGCGAGACGCCATATGTAATAACCCGGACCTAGGGCCGAAAATTTTTTGCGTCTATATTATTATTTTATAATAAAATGGACCAAAATAAGTAATAACTGAGTCGGTTACGTGCGAAACCAAAAACCGAACCATTTAATATAAATAATATTACAAGAATATACGTTACGAGACCGAGTTAATACGCGAATCAAACCCGAACCCGACCCGATCGAGCCGAGTGAGTCATCAAGAGGAGGACACTTATCCTCCCCTCTTGATGACACACCTCACATATTGTTTTTATAAAAACCCCTACACACATAGCTGTGTGTTTATCAGACTTCACACACACATACATATATGATAGAGAGAGAGAGAGAGAGAGAGAGAGTAGGCGGAGCAAGGAGGAGCTCCGGCCACCAATCCCGGTGGAGCTCCGGTAGCGGTTCAACCCACACAACCATCCCCACCTTTTAATCATCCCACACCCACCTGTCAGAGAGTTAATCGAAGAGAGAGAGAGAGAGAACCGGCGAGAGGATGAAGGGAGAAACTAGATCTTTTAGAGAGAGGGGGGACCGGTGGAGAAGGATCCAGGACCACCACCATCCACGGTGGTCTCCAATAACACCTGACGCAACAACCATCTGACCTGTTCAGAGAGAGAGTAACGAGGAACAGAGTTAGAGAGAGAAAGTGACGAAGAAAGAAGAAGCAGAGGGAGACCGGCCGGCCCTGGTCTCTAACCGGCCGGTATTGAGGTTCCAGGCGGTGCAAGGGTTTCTTTAAGGTAACAGCGGCGGCGGCGGTTCGATTAGGGTTCCGACCTGGTCAGGTATGTTGTGGTGGTAGTTATTTAATAATTTTTGTGGTGGTGATCGATGGGTTATAGGGGCGGATGATGATGGTAACACATCAGGGAGGAATGTAGGAGATTGATGATGGGTTATGGTAGTGGACGACGGTTCCAGGGGTGGTTATTAACGGTGGTGAGGTGGTGTTCCGATGATGGTTATGATTGTACAGGTTAGGTGAATAACGAGTGATGAAGGCTGTTGTGGTGGTGGTCTCGGGTGATGATGTTTAGAGGTGGGAGTTGTAAGCAGTGGTGACTATTGTGTGGAAGATGAAGGGTTTAGACCCGAGTCACCCAGTTGACTCGGTCAACAGAAGTCAACCCGGTCAACGGACCAGTCAACTCAGTCAACCGAAGGATCCAAAAGGTCTTAACACTGAGAACTCATAACTATAATATTATACTTATCGTGTATGACACGTGTGGGACGTTAATAAGTATATTAGACCCGACTCAACTAAACTCGGTTAATAGAATATATACAAATGTATGTGTGTATAAGAAATCAATAATAACTACTAAGACAAGAAGATGGTCGACTATAGAATTATATTAATGTTAAGTGTGATACAAGAATAACGTTTGAAACATTAGACATATGGGAACTCGGACAATTAGACACGTAAATGGAACATTCGGACAAGTAGTATGGACATTTATTAAGATATCGAAACATAGGATATTGGACATAAGGTGAATAATGCGGACTTTAGTGTAACTTGGTTATTATGCGAAATTGGGATTTTGACAAACATTGAGACTCGACTTGATAAATTAACTAAGGTGATAAATGAACTTATATAAAGTATATGAATCGACAAAGTAAATTAAGATAGTTGATGACTTGGTAGTTAAGGACGATTTGGTAACATTAATCATAAGAATTGGCGACTAAAGCATTAGACTGTGGACTCGACTAGTTAGGACATAATTGACATAAGGAACCAAGTAGTGCTTATGACTATATTATAAACTCGACAAATAGAAGTTCGGTTAAAGAACCTAAGTGTGCCCACATGTGTAACCACGGTATAGGTTACACGCGTTAATATTGATATGCTTTAATAGGACCTTGCCAGTGAATGATAATTGGACCTTGACTTGGAATGACATGTGACGGTGAGATGTGATCGTGTGAAACGCTGCAAAGGTGAGTTCCATGTACCATTCCCCTTTTTCTGTTTTACTGTTTTGGGGTGAAAGCATGATTCATTTTTATAACTGTTATGATGTGACAAGATACTAGCTGCCGGATAACACTGACACTCATTAACTCAGAGGTGAGCCGCTTAATATATGGGTAGTACTACTTGAGGAATCCTCCACGCACAGTGGACCCGGGACGTTGGGCCCGGGAAACCCTCCATTGAGGCCTGTGGACCGTTGCGGCATATATTATGCCTTGTAGATCTATAATGGCAGTAGATAGATCTAGTGTTAGGGTTGAGGGGTCGCTTGTACATCACGTGTGTTGAACTGTGTGTTAAACTGTGTAAACTAGTTTGAGAAATGATAAACTGTTTTTGGATCCACTTAACTATTACACAGACTCACTAGCGTAATTGCTGACCCAAAACTCTATTAAGCATGTGTTCAGGTACTGCAAATGGATGGATGGCAACCGCGAGGTATATGCTTGCTAGTAGCGGATTAGAGGTTATCTGGTTAGAAGATTCGGCTATATGTGTTGCAGTTAGAGCATCTAGAGATAAGCGGGATAGAGATCGGATCGGCTAGTGGACTACACCTCATTAACTGCTTCGACGACCGCCACGATTCGTCCCTGCATAGTTATTAGTTTATTTTTAAGTTGTGTAATTATATTTTTGGATTAGAAATTGTATAAACAAATAAATATTTGTTATCGTTGCTTCCGTTGTGCAAGTCTGTTACCAAACTGTCATAACGTCCAGCCCCCTCCTGGTCGGGTTGTTACACCATAGTCACATCAGGAGAATGTCAATACGAGGTTGCATGAAAGTTTAAAAAAGGAGATGCGAAGCGCCTCGCTATGGCCATATTTTTATTTAATTATTGCATTTTTTTAATTTAAAAAGCAACGTAATAACCCTAATCAAACTATAATTAAGATTGAACAGAGAAAGATTGAACGAAGTCGCGAAACTTGATTCGGATATGGTGGTTAATGGTCAAGGTGACGTCGTTTTGGTTCAGAACATACAAGTTTTATTTGGTTTGGAATTGAAAAGGTTGAGTGATTTTTTAATGTTTATAATCGGATATTTACTGCTTTGATCTCATTGGTTTTACTGACTTGTCATTTATAATTTGGTGTTAGTTCATTTATTATTTATGGGTTTAATATTTATTAGACAATTAAACATTCAAACGGGCTATACACATTCGAAACAAGCATTATAAACAATCAAAACAAACAACATATAAACAAAAGATCAACTGCATATATAATAATCAGTTTGTACATACCAAAAAAAAAATACAGCTACAAAAAAGTCTACTGCAAAGTAAGATATATAGATAATCACTATGGCGGTGGTGGCCCCCCAGTGGTGGTCCACGCCTTGGTGGATCGCGTACTCGTACCCCCAACTGCTGTGCCATCGCCTATATCGCCTCGACCGTCCACAGTTGAACATCCTGTATCTGACCGATACGGCGATCCATGTCCTCAGCCACGAAACGCACAACAGGAGTGAGGTCATCATATATATGCCGGGGCTACTGTTGTTGTGGTGGCGGCGAAGGTGGGGGGTCGTCATCGTCATCATCGCCGCCGTCACCCGCCTGGTCCTGCAGCAGAGGAACTCCCGGCCGCTGCTCATGGTAGACCGGTATGGCATAGGGCGTAAGAAGGGGCCCGGCTCAAACGCGGTCCTGCTGCCGAGAGATCGGAACCGATGTACTCTCTCCGATATCTCGAGCAAGATCCCCATGCTCCGGCAATTGGCCTCACCGATCGGAAGCGATCGGATCTTGGCCGACATGTGCTGGTCAGTCTCTGGCTAGAGACGCAGATAACGCGCGATGACGGTGACAAACACCCCGCAATAGAGATGTGAGCGACCCTGACGCTTGTGCGCAAGCTCAAAGTACTCCACCAGGGACGCGGCTAGGTCGCACGACCGCCCATAAGTAAGCATAAGTAAGCAGTATAAAAAGAAAAGTTCACTTTGGTTAACCTTCTCTCGGCTGTTCCCCCATGTTACGATAGATGTGGCGATCGCACGATGCAAGTAAGCGTACAGGGGGTCCCTAATCAACGTCGTGTTCCCCATTTTCATCCCAAAGTGGGAAGTGGCGATGTACCTCCAAAAACTGACCAGGGTCAGCCTATCCACCCTCGTGACAGCGTTTTGGTACAAAGGAGTATCAATCTCGGGGCCTAGGTACAACTCCGAAGCAACCGCGAACTCCTGCAAAAAATAATTATAAATATTAACTAGTTTTGGTAACATAATAGTCAAATGATAGATAGTTGAAATAACTTACCTCGTAGGTCATCTCCTGCCACTGCCTCGCCAACCGAAATTGGATGGGGCGAAAAGGCCGATCTGGGTTCTCCCTCTAGGGCCGCTCTAGTACCTCGAACGACTAGATAAACTCGATCGTCAGCTCCTGGTAAGAATCCCCGCGCGACTATATCAAAGAGACGATGCCATGGGGTGTTATACCCCACAAAGTCGTTCACCTCCCGAGCTCGCCGACCTTATGCAGAAGATCCTAGCTGATGTGCATGTGATGGTCGACTGGCATTTGACGTAGCTTGGCGCACTTGCGCCGCTGGTCGTTAAGCCCCTCCTCAAACTCCAGGTAAGGGTGGCCCGGTAAAGGGTCCACCTGAGGCTGTCGAACCCTAGGCGGCGGTGCAACCACCGGCGCAGACGACCCAACGTCTTCCCCACCATTAAATGCCCCGTCAAAAAAAGCTGAGTCCATATCTATGTAAACATTAATTTGTAATTAATAATAATTAATGTTAGGATCTGAGTTTGATTGTTTTGATTGTTTAAATAAATATGGTAATAGAGAAATAAAAATAGAATGAAAGTGCAGCGGAATAATAAACTGTTAATCAAAACAAGAGAGTAAATGTTTTCAGATCGAAAGCTTTCATTTATCTAAAAGATTACAATCGTACAATTACTCCCCCTCAGCCTGATCACACAGTGTTTGTCTGAGAGAATGTTTTTGTGTGTGATACAATAGAACAGTACAGGCACTGTTCTATTTATAGACAGACTCAAAAACACTGATGACCTAAGCTGACGTCACCTAAGACAGTGACCTCTAACAGAATAACAAACATAAACATCTGCCTATTACAAACTACTGTTACATTGAAAGTACTGATAATAAACAGCTGTTGCAGGAAAACTCTGATGGTCTTGTATCCACTGCTGGAGCCTAAGTGTTGTTGGTTCCAGCAGTGCTTTGGTCTTCAGTACTTGAATCAGCAGTTGTTCTTCATCAGACCTTTGGTCAGCAGTTGTTCTTCATCAGTTGTTTATTCAGCAGTTCTTTGTATCAGCAGTTGTTAAGCAGTTGTTTGGATAGAACAGTTGTTAGGGTCAGCAGTCTTTTGGGAGAAGTAAGTTGTAAAGACTGTTTATTCAAAGGATCAAACTGTTAGCATATTTTGGCTTTCTAATCATCTGTTCTTCTCCAGGTCAGCAGACCCAACAATCTCCCCCTAGAACAGATGATGCCAAAACTCAGCTTTATTTATTGATCTTTATTTCTCATCAGACTTTCTCTGATTTGACCTTTGAATTGTAATTCAAAGTTCAGAGCAAACAAGTCTTCTTCATCTCTTTCTAGGTCTAGATTTAGCAATGTTTGGTGATCTTCTGCACATAGGCTGTAAGCATCATCCATACTGATCTTCTGAACCCTTCCATCTGACCTGAGCAATGTCAATTCATGGTTGTCTTTGTTGACTTTCCATTTTAGAATTTTTGAGTCAGTGGATTTGCTGAGCTGAATTTTTATTCTTGATGAGTTGGGTGAAGGTGGTCTTCCAATGAGTTCTCTGAGCTTCTCTGTTGTAGGATCAGACAAGAAATGTACTTGATTGAAGAGCCCTTCCTTGATGAATGTATCAGCAAACTTCCTTTGATCTTCCTCTGACATTTCCTTCTGTTTCTTGAACTGTCTTCTTGCAGCAGTTGTTAGATCAGAGGTGTCAAGTAAGCTGTCCAAGGTAAAGGTCTGTTGGGGTCTCTTCATCATTGGCTCATCGGTGTAAACTGGTTTTCTTGGTAGGCTGGGATCCTTCTTTCTGTTTTCTTCCAGACATTTGTATGTCTCAACCAACCTTAGCTCAGACCATCTGGAAACTGACCTCATTTCCCCATAGTTGGCAGCTACTATCTCTTGCCTCATCCTTTTAAACTTTAAGGCTCTGACTGGGTCTCTGCCTTTGCCAAAATTAGGAGTAGAGACTTTAGCCTTGGGGTCTTTGGCCATTTCTTCAATTCTGAGTAGTTCTTCTCTCAAAGCATGTGTGGTCCAACCATTGAACTGCTTCTTGGTTGCTTTGTAAGGCTTGGTTGCCATAATCTGTTCCAGAAGAGATTCCCTTACCTCCTTTTCCAAGTCAACACTGAGAGGCATGGAGGACATGGAGTTGCTCAGGGTCTTAGCAAAGTCTTCAATCCTTCTGAGTTTGCTAAGCTCTGCTGAATGGATGCCCTGAGCAGTCCTGTCATCCTTCCCTTTGCATTTCTCCTTAATGATGGCATCCACCTGTTCACCCTTGTATTTCAGATAAGTATCAATGTTGAGGGGAACAGGGAAGTTTGGGAGAGATGGGAAGGATCTGTCTGATGGCTGTTCAGTATTGTAGAAGGATTGTAATTCCCCCTTGAGTAGATCAAGTTCAAGGGGATACTGAACAACCAATGGTGTAATGGTTGGTGGTGGTCTATGGGATCTGAACTTGGATGTGTGTGGTGAGAATGATGTGATTGGAATAGCTGTGATAGGAGGAGTGGATTGTGCAGTTGAGGTGGTGTTTGGTGATGTGTGTATGTTTTCATCATGTACAACAAAAGTTGATTTTCTCTTCCTTGTGTACATGATTTTAGGGGATGGTGATTTGGTAGCAGTGGTTGGATTAACATCTGTTGGCCTTTTAGTAGAACCAGCAGATGTTGGGGATTTGGCTGGTGATGTAGGTTTGGTGGTTGTTTGTTCAGGTGTATATGTTGGTTTGGGTACAATGGTTTGGGTAGTTTCAGTGTTTTGGGTGGCAGTGGTTTCAGTAGCAGTGGTTTTGTCAACAGAGGTGTTTAACTTAGATGGTGGTTTTCTAACATGCTTAGCAGGCCTTTTCATCCTTTTAGAGGATCCCACATCTTCAGTTTCCTGCTGTTGTTTCTTTTTGAGTTCTATTAGTGACTCTGCTTTAACTTCCAAGGTGTCAGCTCTTTTCTGTTTCTCTTGAGCAGCCTTTTCAGCTTCTATGTTTGCAGAGTCATCAACTGCTTTGTTCTTGTCAGTGGTTTGTTGTGGTGCTGTTGGTGTTGCTTGTTGTGGAGCTGTTTTAGTAGACTCTGGTTTCTTGGCAGACTTGGCTTGGCCCTTTTGAGAAGGAGGACAACCAAAGAGATCTAGTTTTGGTAGCCTATCTCTGCCACTCTCCCCCTTTTTGGCATCATCAGCCGTGAAAGCATCATCATTTTCATCCCTGAGGATGGTGGTAGGGGCAGAGCCAGTAGTCTTCAGCAGGTGGTCCTTGATGGCTTTAATATCAGCATGGGTATCTTTGTACCTTGCATCTACCATATTTCTGATCTCAGCCATATAAGTCTCATGTGTCTGATCAGCCAGTTTTCTGTGAGCTATGATGATGGGGGAAACTGATTTCCATAACTCACTGGCTATATCAGCTGTGGATGGTTGACTCTTGGAAAGGTCTGCAATGGAGCTCAGTATAAGCTTGACATCAGATTTGATGTCAGCTACAGAGGTTTCAATTACAGAAACTCTGTCCGTCAATTCTTGGTATTTTGACCCATCTCCTAAGTTAATAGGATCATCTGAGTCCCTACCAGTTGTAGTTCTACCTGATTCAGTCCTAATAGGTGAATCAGATGCCCCTTTTTCTTGGTACTGGGGACTTCCAACTGTTTTTGGAGACACTATAGTGGCTTCAACAGTTGTTGCCTTCAAGGGAGTCTTAGTAATGTAATCACTGTCCTGATGTGAGACAGTGGTCTCTACATCAGTAGTGGCTGCTCCACT
This sequence comes from Ambrosia trifida, assembly GCA_028751855.1. Classification (NCBI taxonomy): domain Eukaryota; kingdom Viridiplantae; phylum Streptophyta; class Magnoliopsida; order Asterales; family Asteraceae; genus Ambrosia; species Ambrosia trifida. The sequence goes on along the minus strand of CM054127.1, from coordinate 13,399,966 downwards.
TGAAAACTCACCTAGAGTTGCATTGAACTCAGGTGGTGTAACCTCCTCTTCTGTTTGTTGGATAGCAGATTGAATATTCTCAGGACCAGTCACATGTGGAAGTATACTCTCAGTGACAGGTGGAAGAGAGGAACTGGGATCTTCCTGAGATTTGTCAATTGCCTCAAACAGAGGTTGCATGGTTTGTGGGACATGATGTGATGGTGAGGGTGGAGGAGTAACAAGAGAATTAGCCCTGGGAGAGGGGCTTGTGAACATTTGGCCAAGTGACTCAAATGTATCATGATGTGTGTCCCCTTGGCTTACAACATGATCCTTTTGGGAGGATTCATGAGGAGTTTGGTCAGGTGGTGGTATATCCATCTGTTGTGAGGAAGTAACAACAGTGGTTTCAGGTTGCTTTTGTGGTGCAACAGAGGTTTCTTCTGGTACCTCAACATCCAGAAGCCTCATTTGTGGTTGAGTGGTGGTTTTTGTGGATGGATGTTTCTTTTTGGAAGTGGCTGGTGTGGGTTTCACAGCACTGGATGTAGTGCCATGATCACCAGGAGCAGTGGGCTCAACAACAGAGGTTTTGACAACAGTTGTTATCTTTGTCCTCTTTGTTTGTGTTTTAGAAACTTTTGACACTTTAGACACTTTTTCTTGGGTGCTTCCACCCAGCATTCTAGTGAAAGTTTCATCAGTTAAGCTTTTCATTTGCATTGCATCACCCTTTTTGAAAACTTTTTCAGGTAAGACTTTTTGTAAGATTACACTAAGAATTCTTGGGTAGATAAGAAAAGCATTGTTTGACCCAGAGTTGACTGCTTTCACATTTGATACTAAGTCCATGAACAATCCCTGGGAAAGATTGAAGTCAGAGTTTGACAACATGGCATAACCCAGATATTGCATCCTTAATGGAATTTCATTAAAGGATGTGGACTTAGCAGAGACACAAAGAAGAAGAGTATGGAAGAAAAATTTCATGACTGGAGGGAAAAACTTTTTGAAAAGAGTTGATCCGGTCATCTGACCATCATACCCTCTTTCTTGAAACTCAGTGTGAAGCTCTGTTTTAGTAAAGGAGTCCTTACCTGCCAGGTCATTCAGTGTGAAGGTTGTGGATATGGTTTCAGGGGTAATTACGATACTGGTTTCTCCAATTTTGGAAATAATGGAAGTAGACTTTTTGTCTTGGAGTAGAAACTCAACATTCAACCAAAATTCTTGGAGAGTATCAAGATAAATGGGGGCGTCAGCGGTTAATATGGGTAAGTATTTGGAGTTAAGGAGAATGTCGATGGTGGAATGAAATGAAACGTTGTCATCTGTTTTCACCAGATAGGGGAGACAATTGTGGGTGGCTTTAGCTTGAAGATCCATTGTAATGGATTTCGAAGGTGAAGATGATTGAAATTTAATGAAGGGTTTGAGAATGAAGAAGGCGGTTTTCAGTATTTTGAATACAATGAGACAGTGTAACGTCTGTTGTGGTAAAACAGGGTTTTTATAGGCTCAATGAAACCGCTGATGTGGCCAAACCTCTGCTTATATGAGCAGACGTGGCAATCATCTGATGGATGAAACATCTGGTGGAGACAGCTGTTTTTGTCAAACAACTGATACAAACAGCTGATGGAACCAACTGTTTTTTTTTTCATATAGATATAGTATAAATATATAAGGAGACAGTTGTTTTATCTGAACAGATGTTCTGAAGCAGATTTTTCAACTAACAGTTGTTTTATCTGATCAGATGTTTTGTAACAGATTTTTCAACCAACAGTGGATATGAATGAAACAGTGGTTGTTTTATCTGATCAGATGTTATAAACAGATTTTTCAACCAAACAGCTATTTACAAATTTAGATTTTCTGAAACATTTTATTATGATTTATTGAAAATTTATTTGTTTAATCCATGTTTAACATACCAATTCTGGAAATCAGATTTGTAAAGGTAGATGTGTCTAAAGCTTTTGTTAACACATCTGCCAACTGATCCTCTGTTGGAACATGGTGCAGAGAAATCAAACCTTTTTCATAGCTGTCTCTGACAAAATGATGTCTTATGTCAATGTGTTTGGTAGTGGAGTGAGAGACTGGATTCTTGATGATATTTTCAGCAGCTTGACTGTCCAACATGAGTGGAGTCTGAAGTGCAGTTATCCCAAAATCCAGTAGTTGATTTTGAAGCCACATGAGTTGGGCTGTACAGCTTGCAGCAGCAATGTATTCAGCTTTAGCTGTTGAGGTTGAAACAGCTGCCTGCTTTTTGCTTTGCCAGGAGACTAAGGCATTCCCTAGAAATTGGCACCCTCCTGATGTGGATTTTCTTGTGGTGTGACAGCCAGCAAAGTCACTATCTGAATAACCTGAAAGCTCAATGTTTCCATTAGCAGGATACCAGATACCAAGTGTGGGAGCACCTTTGAGGTATCTGAATATCCTTTTCACAGCAATAAGGTTTGACTTTCTGGGTGAAGCCTGGGATCTGGCACAGACACAGGTAGCAAACATAATGTCTGGCCTAGATGCAGTTAGGTACAGTAAAGACCCAATCATACATCTATAATGTGTTTGATCAACCAGTTCATCCTTGTCATCAATAGTGAGCAGCTTGACTGTACTCATGGGTGTGCTACATGGCTTACAATCATTCATCTCAAATCTGGTTAATAAATTCTTTACATATTTGTTTTGGTGAATGAATGTGCCATTTTGCAGTTGTTTCACCTGAAGACCAAGGAAACACTGAAGCTCACCCATGGCACTCATCTCAAACTCTGCTGTCATGAGTTTTCTGAACTCTTCACACATTTGGTTACATGTGGATCCAAAAATGATGTCATCCACATATATTTGAACAATCATTAAGTGGTTCCCTTTCCATTTAAGAAATAAAGTTTTGTCTATTTTACCTCTTGTGAAGCCAATGGATAAGAGAAATGTGGAAAGAGTTTCATACCAGGCCCTTGGTGCTTGTTTGAGTCCATACAAAGCTTTGTTGAACTTGTAGACATAGTCAGGATGGAATGTGTCTTCAAAACCAGGTGGCTGACATACATAGACCTCCTCCTGAATTTTGCCATAAAGGAAAGCACATTTGATGTCCATCTGATACACCTTTATGTTGTGGTTGACAGCAAAGGCTAAAAAGAGTCTGATGGCTTCTAGTCTTGCTACAGGAGCAAAAGTCTCATCATAATCTATTCCTTCTTCTTGTCTGAAGCCTTGAACCACAAGCCTGGCTTTATTCTTGACAACAATACCCGTTTCATCAGTCTTGTTTTTGAAGACCCACTTTGTTCCTATAGGACAAACATCCTTAGGAAGTGGTACAAGCTCCCATACTTGTTGTCTTTTAAATTGAAGGAGTTCTTCTTGCATGGCTTCTACCCAACTGTTGTCTTTCAGTGCCTCTTGGTACTTGACAGGTTGTGTGAGGGATAAGAAACCTGCAAAAAGACAGATATTTGAGGATTGGCTTCTTGTGAGCACACCCTCTCTGATGTTGCCAATGATCTGGTCTGGTGGATGAGCTCTTAAGTAAATAAGATCTCCCTGATATGGGACAATGGCATTTTGAGGTGATGGACAGAGGTTTGGTGACTCTGTTGGTGTAACATCTGTTGGTACTTCTGTAGTGCCATCAGATGTTTGGAATGGTAATGGAGGAATGGGTCCAAGTGGTGTGAAACTTGACTGACTTTTGTCAACAGATTATTGACTTTTGTCAATAGATGATAGGTCAGTGATTGTGAGGGGTGAAGCAGTGGTTTGAGGATAAGACTGGCCAACAGTGGTTGACACAGCTGTGGCAGAGTTTTGACAATTGTTTTGAACAGCTGCTTCCTCTGAGGCAGAATAGACTTTGTAGTGACTGGAGATCACAACATCTGTTCTGTAATCTTGTTGTGGAGACTGTGGAATACCTGCATAGTTAGTTTTAACAGTGATATCTTCAAATTTGAATTTATCTAAATCAAATAATTCAGCAGGGTTTGCAGGGATTTTTAGGGATGAAAGTTCATTGAACTTTACATTCAGAGTTTCTTCTATTGTCTTGGTCCTTGTGTTAAACACTTTATAGGCCTTGGCAGTAGAAGAATATCCCAGAAAATAACCACAGTCTACTTTGGCTGCAAATTTTGAAATGGAATCTTTGAGATTTAAGATGAAACATGGGCAGCCAAAGATTTTGAAGAATGAAATTAATGGTTTGATTTTGAACAAAATTTCATAAGCAGTTTTTTGATGTCTGGGGTTGATCAAAACTCTGTTTTGAACATAGCAAGCAGTGTTTACAGCTTCTGCCCAAAAGGACAGTGGCAAGCCAGAATCTGCTAGCATGGTTCTTGCAGCTTCTATAAGAGTTCTATTTTTCCTTTCAACCACCCCATTTTGTTCTGGTGTTCTTGGGATGCTGAACTGCCTCACAATCCCTTTTGACACACAGTTTTCATCCAACTCCTTATTTTTAAACTCTGTTCCATTGTCACTCCTGAAGACTTTTACTGGCAAGTCATATTATTTTTCAACTTTGGTGACAAAGTCCTTCAATATACCTGCAGTCTCATCCTTAGAATGTAAAAAGTAAGTCCATGTAAACCTAGAAAAATCATCAACTATGACAAGACAAAATCTCTTTCTTCTTAGACTCATGATTTTAACAGGGCCAAACAAGTCCATGTGCAACAGTTGTAGACACTGACTAGTTTTGGACTCATCAATGGATTTGTAAGAGCTTTTATGTTGTTTCCCTTTTAAGCAAGAAACACAATGCTCATCACATTTGAATTCTTTTGATGGTAAACCTCTGACAAGGCTTTGTTTGGAGAGTGTGTTGATAGTATTAAGGTTGGTGTGACCCAATCTCCTATGCCACAATTCTGTCTCCTTAGTGGAGGCAGCAGAAAATAGACAGACATTGGCCATAGGATTATCCTTTAACATATCAACAACATACACATTGCCACTTCTATGAGCAACAAGTTGTGCTTTGCTCTCAGCAATAATGGTATCAATCTTTTTCACCACTTCTGGCCCAATAATCTTACAAGTTTTCTTTGTGAAAAATGAGCCATAACCTTTGTCACTCATTTGTGAAACACTCAGAAGATTAAACTTGAGATTATCAATAAGATTGACATTTTCAAACTTGAGTTTTCCAGCTTGTACAGTCCCTGAACCCAGCACCTTACCTTTTGAATCATTACCAAAGGATATATCACCCCCTCCATGAGCCAAGAAGTCCAGAAGAAGGGCTCTACATCCTGTCATGTGCCTGGAGCCTCCACTATCTACATACCAAAGACTATCTAAACAAGCAGAAGCTCCCTGCACATCAGTAAATGATTAGTTTTGGTGAGTGTCCAAAGCCAGTTTGTCTTTGGATGGGTCCTCAGACCTTTCAGACTCAATCTTAGGAAGGTGATCAGTGGTTTGGACCAATTTCTGAATTAAGTTCAACAACTGCTGCTGACCATTTGCTAGTGCTTGAATGTCAACACTTGGTGCAGCAGTTGTTTGATCACTTCCTGACAGATGATAATACCCATAAGGATTTCTGTTCACTCTTGGTTTAGAGGGTCTTTTTGGCTCCTCATAAACATGTGGCAGACTGTGACATGGAGGTTGACCATAACCTCTTGGGTATTTGCTTGTGGGTGGAGCATCTGTTACTTGGACATCTCTAGAAGCAGATGTTTCAAGCCTTTTTGTAACAGATGTTTGGACAGGGGTGAAGGTCTGTTTGGGCTTTCCTTTTGAAGTACAAACCACAGGGTTTGCAAGAGTTTTAGCTTTGTATTCTTGTATTTTTACATCAAAATTTTTGAGATACAAGCACTCTTTGGTCTTGTGATTCTTTTTCCCACATATTGAGCATGTGGCTTTGGAATCACATTCACTTGTTCCTTTGTTAATGTCATATGCTTTTAGAAGAAAACAGTTTTTAGTGACATGATTCTTCTTTTCACAGAAATCACAGAACAAGTTGACAGTCTTTTCTTTCTTCTTCCCTTTTTCAGCCTTCTTTTCAGCAGATGTTTGAGCATCTGCTGGAATATTTTTCAGGGGAATGACTTTTGCCAAGGGAATGACCTTTGCCTGAGGAGCTGTCTTTCCCTCAGGTGTTTTGAAATCAACAGGTTTAAAATTCTCAAGAGTATCACACTCATCAGACCAAGTAGGTTTAAATTCATACTTTTCAAGTTCAGTAAAAGATGAGGAACCTTCTGGTTTTTCAAGAACAATTTTCTTACCATTTGGTTCAGTGATTTTAATCTCTTGACCCTGCAGGTTTGTTGGTACTACCTCAACAGACTTTTGACTCTTTTTGTCAGTGTTTTCAAAAGCTGGAGCAGTGGTTTCAAAACCAAAGCCAAACTTCACATGACTTTTAGTTTGTTTGTTGAGTAGCATTTCAAAACCTCTACATGATTCCACCCATTTCTCACATTCAACTTGGGTGGACTCAAGCTCACTTTTACAACTTTGATATTTTGCTATCATAGTTTGGAGCTGGTCTTTGGTTATGGTTGCTTCATGTTTTAAGCTGCTTATTTCAGACTCTTTTGCAGTTAAACTTGTTTTTAAATCTTTTGTAAGTTTTTCAAATTTAACTTCATCATCCAACATTTTCTTTCTAAGGTTTTCATTCACCTCTTTGATGTTAGCAAATGCTATCACACATTTGTCAGAACACAATTCTTTAAGAATTTGAGGAGATACCTTAGCAGCAGCCATCAATGCATAATCACACTTGCACTCACAGTCATCAGATGCACCCCAGGGATCTGAGAGATTCACAACCTCTTCTTCAGGTTTTTCACCTGTAACAACTTCACTAACCACATCATCAGTCACAACATCAGATTCAGTTACCACCTCCTCAGATTCAATTTCATCCATCATGGCCATGAAACAAAAATTTTCTGGTTCATTTTCAGCTTTGGCAACTAGTGCAAAATTTTCATCTGTTAGCTCATAAGGTAGACTGCTCCAATCAACAAAGCCTTGTGTAAAGAAGCTCTGTTGACTGGTCTCTGCAGGAGCAGAGGATGAAGCAACAGTCGTTTGCACAGGTGCTTGAGCAACAGGTGTTTGCACATAGTGGATCTGAGGAACAGTGGTTTGGACATACTGGACAGGAACAGTGTTTGAGGACTGTGCAAAATGAGCAGTGTTTTGCACATTTGGTCCAGGGGCATTATAGGAATTCTGATAAGTGTTGGTCTGTGGTCTTTGATTTGGATAGGTTATTATAGGTGTACCATGTTGACCCCTACATTCCCTAGCAAAATGACCAAGTCTATGACATTTGTAACACTTTATCTTTGATTTATCCAACCCAACCTTAGATCTGCCAGTTAACCCTGGAAACCTTCTCCCAGTTTTCTTGTAAAAATTGTTAATTCTTACACTGAGAAGGGCCAATTGGTGCATAATGTCCATTTCTTCCAAATCATCAGGGTCAAAGTATTTCAGGTCATCATACTCAAAGGATATATTGTCAGATGCCTGGATATCACCACCACTTGCTGTGAAAGCATAGTTTGGTGAATAAGAATCAGAGTTAAAACCTGAGTTAAAACCTGAAGTTATGTCAATGAAATGATCATAACTCTGATCCTTAGTGTTTCCAGGCACCTCATCATGACTCAAAAGTCCTGTATTCCCAAATACATAGTCATCAGACACTTTTCCAGAGTCCTGGAGCTTCTTTTTCTGGTTAAGCTCTCTCTCATAGGTCAAGAGCTTACCATGAAGCTGGGTCAGTGATAGGTCTTTAAATCCAATTGAGTTTCTCATCACAATAGCAATAGTGTCCCATTTGTCTGGTAATGATCTTAAAAACCTATGGTTCAAGGTTGAATGAGGGTAAGTAAGACCAACCAATTTTAGTTCACTAATTAAGCAATTAAACCTCTCAAACTGTTGAGTTAATGACTCTCCTTTGACATGACTGAATGTTTCATATTGTTGGTTAAGTATTTCACGATTGTTTTCAATAACCTCCTCAGTCCCACCAAACTGTTCTTTCAGTGCATCCCACAACTCCTTTGCACTGTTACAGTGTAACAACCCAGCATATATATCATTGGGTAGAGCCATGGCCACAATACTGAAGGCCTTAGCATCTAGCTCAATTTTCTGAAAATCCTGGTCGGAGTAGTTTTCAAGTTTCTTTGGCTCAAACACCTTGGGATCTTCAGTACTCGGCACAGTCGGAACATGTGGTCCGAAGATAACCGACTTCCAACACCCAGTGTTTTGTTGAGCTAGAACATGGCTCATCCGACATTGCCAGATATTGTATTCAGATCTGACAAGCATCGGTGGCTTGTTGTTCATGCCAGTGTTATGTTGTTCGTGCCATTCTCTGATTTTTCAAAAAACAAAGTCTGTTTAAAAACGGTTGAAACGAAATTAAACTATTACTCTGTTTTCAATCCAACAGACAAACGATATCAATAATTGTGAGCTGATAATTAAATTGATTTGTTAGATCGAATTTAATTGACCATGCTCTGATACCAATTGTTAGGATCTGAGTTTGATTGTTTTGATTGTTTAAATAAATATGGTAATAGAGAAATGAAAATAGAATTAAAGTGCAGCGGAATAATAAACTGTTAATCAAAACAAGAGAGTAAATGTTTTCAGATCGAAAGCTTTCATTTATCTAAAAGATTACAATCGTACAATTACTCCCCCTCAGCCTGATCACACAGTGTTTGTCTGAGAGAATGTTTTTGTGTGTGATACAATAGAACAGTACAGGCACTGTTCTATTTATAGACAGACTCAAAAACACTGATGACCTAAGCTGACGTCACCTAAGACAGTGACCTCTAACAGAATAACAAACATAAACATCTGCCTATTACAAACTACTGTTACATTGAAAGTACTGATAATAAACAGCTGTTGCAGGAAAACTCTGATGGTCTTGTATCCACTGCTGGAGCCTAAGTGCTATTGGTTCCAGCAGTGCTTTGGTCTTCAGTACCTGAATCAGCAGTTGTTCTTCATCAGACCTTTGGTCAACAGTTGTTCTTCATCAGTTGTTTATTCAGCAGTTCTTTGTATCAGCAGTTGTTAAGCAGTTGTTTGGATAGAACAGTTGTTAGGGTCAGCAGTCTTTTGGGAGAAGTAAGTTGTAAAGACTGTTTATTCAAAGTATCAAACTGTTAGCATATTTTGGCTTTCTAATCATCTGTTCTTCTCCAGGTCAGCAGACCCAACAATTAATAATAATAGTAATGATTAATAATAATGATAATAATAACAGTAATAATAATAATAATTATAACAGTAATAGTAATAGTAATAATAATAATAATAATAATAATAATAATAATAATAACAATAACAACAACAACAGTTGTAGTAATAATAATAATAATAATAACAACAACAACAATAACAGAAATAATAAAAAAAAACAGCCAAAGCGACTCGCTAAGGCCAAGGCGAGGCGCTTTGGTCTTCTTCCCCAAACTGACTCAACCGGAAACCACCCAAAGCAGCCCCAAATCAAACACATAATCAATAATAATATAGAAATAACATTACAAAGTTGAAATACTAACCATACTAACCTTTGTCTTAGAAATCCGAGCCATCTACCGTCTGTGTGTGTGTGAGAGAGAGAGAAGCCAAGCAAGACGGTTGACTGTCTCGCTTTGGCTTTTAAATACCCTCCGAAGATCCTCGCTTTGGCCAAAGCGAGGCGCTTCGTATAATATCAGCCCCGCTCAGGCGCCTCGCTTTGGTCAAAGCGAGGTGCTTTGGAGTTTTTTTAAAAAAAATGGTTTAATTCGTTTTTAATTCGTTTTAGGTTGTTTCCAATCCAAAAAAAAACTCGTTTGACGCGTTTCGGTTAATTTCTTGCTCGTTTGTGATTTTCGGAAGAAACATCCGAGTTTGAACAACATTCATAAATCATTGTACGTCATACACGAACTATACAGTCGATACCGGTATTTTTAAAAAATACAAATTTTGCATGTCTAATCGATATCCTAGAGTTCCGGACTCTGTTTAACGCGTTTTGGTACGTTTAATTGCTCATTTGTGGTTTTCAGATGACACATCCGATAAATTAAACAAGCTGAAGCGCGTCAAAAAGAGTCCGAAAGTCCCGGATATCGATTAGACATGACAACTTTGTATTTTTATACAAAAAAGGTATCAAATGTATACTCCGTGTATCGCGTCAAATGACCCGACCGTTCAGTTAACGACCCGGACCGGTTTCGAACTGACCGCCGGTTAATGAACCGGACTATTACGACCCGGCCAGCCCTTTATCCACCCGGATGGTATCGACCCGATCAAGCCTTGTAACAGACCGTACCGGTATCGAACTGACTGCCGGTTAACCAACCGGACTTTTTAGACCCGACTAACCCGTTATCCATCTGGATGGTATCGATCCGATCAGGCATGGTAACGAACCGTACCGGTTTCAAACTGACCGTCTGTTAACAAACCGGACTGTTTCGACCCGTCCGGCCCGTTATCCACCCAGATCGTACCGACCCGCTTAGGCCCGGCAACAAACCGTACCGGTTTGAACTGACCGCCCGTTAACCAACCGGAATTTTTTGACCCGACTGACCCGTTATCTCCCGGATGGTATCGATCCGATCAGGCCCAGTAACGAACAGTACCGGTTTCAAACTGACCGTCTGTTAACAAACCGGACTGTTTCGACCCGACCGGCCCGTAATCCACCCATATCATACCGACCCGCTCAGGCCCGGCAACAAACCGTACCAATTTGAACTGACCGCCGGTTAACGAACCGGACTGTTTCGACCCGACCGACCCTTTATCCACCCGGATCGTATCGACCCGATCAGGGCCGTAACGAACAGTACCGGTTTCGAACTGACCGCCCGTTAATCAACCGGAAAGGTTTTGTTTATTATACTGAAAACTTTAATTGAAACTGTAAAAGTGAAAAGTAATAATGGTTGTAAACAATTTAATTAAAAAGATCACATTAGGGTTTCAACAAATGAATACTAGGGATTTCACAAATGGGTAAACAATGGTAGTGTGATTGGTGTTAACGAAATGATTGCTCAATAGGCTTAGGTGTCAAGTTTTATCAATATCAAAGATAGAATAAACTACACTTCATTACCTAGAACATACAATCCTATGTTTGTGTTAAAGCAAGGAACCATGTTTATATCATTAGAAATTAGCACAAGATCAATTAACTAAAATGAGTTCAACATAAGGTTAATCACAATTTAACACAATTAATTCAAACACACAAAAACACAATCAAATAGTTTAAGAACAATACCAAATTTGCTAACCCTAGATCTTCAAAAGTTTACATCCCTAGTGTGATACAAAGGATATAGCCAAGCATGGCCATGGTGTTCTTCATCAATCTCTTGTCTTTAATCTTCAACATTTAATCTTGAAAAGTCTTGGAAGGATGATTGTGGAATGGGTCTTGGTGAATAGGTATGATAAGAGATGCTTAGGAATGAAGGAATGATGCCGCTTGATCCCCAATTTTCGACATTTATGAGTTTCCTTGTGATTCCTATCATGATTGCATCGAAAAAGGAAAGTCTTGAATTCTGCCAGCCTTTGGCATATCCTACGCCACTTTTGGCGTAGGGTACGCCAGACCCTTTTTGCCTGAGCTAACCTTTGCTGTCCTACGCCAAAGTGTTGGGTCTTGCCTACGCCATTGGCGTAGGCTACGCCATTTTTGGCGTAGGATACGCCAAAACTCTCCCTTGCCTTAGATTTTGATTTCCCCGCTTGTTTAGGCTTCCGTTTCTCGCCCGAGCAACTCCAAAGCTTCATATTTGCTTCCTTCAGTCGTCAAAACCTGAAATAAAATAATAATATCAAAGTAACACCATTCGACCACTTAACATTCCTTAGAATTCATTTATAGACATGTTTATGCACATCTTTTAACCAACCCATCATCCACCCGGACCGTACGACCTGATCAGGCCTTGTAACGAATAGTACCGGTTTCGGACAGACCGCTGGTAAACAACCCGGACTAATCTAACCCGACCGACCCGTTATCCATCCGGATCGAATCGAGCCGATCAGGCCCGGTAACGACCCAGACCGGTTCGAACTGACCGCCGGTTAACGACCTGGACAGTTTCGACACGACCGGCCAGTGATCCACCCGGATCGTATCGATCCGATCAGGTACGGTAGCGAACATCACCGGTTTCGAACTGACCGCCGGTTAACGAATCAGACTATTTCGACCCGACCGAAAGGTTATCCACCCAGATCGTATCGACCCGATTAGGCCCGGTAACGACCCGGACAGGTTTGAACTGACCACGGTTAACGACCCGGACTGTTTCAACCCGACCGCCTCGTTATCCATCCGGATCGTATCGACCCGATCATGCCCGACAACGAACCGTACCATTTCTAACTGACCACCTGTTTACCAACCAGACTGTTTCGACCCGACAGGCCCGTTATCCACCCGGATCGTATCGACCCGATAAGGCCCGGTAACGAACCGTACCAGTTTCGAACTGACCTCCCGTTAACCAACTGGAGTGTTTCGACCCGACCGGCTTGTTATGCACCCAGATTGTATTGACCCGATCAGGCCCGGTAACGAACCGTACCGTTTTTAACTGACTGTCCGTTTACCAACCGGACTGTTTCGACCCCACCAACTCGTTATCCACCCGGATCGTATCGACCCAATCAGGCCCGGTAACGAACCGTACCGGTTTTGAACTCACCGCCCGTTAACCAACCGGACTGTTAGACCCGACTGGCCCGTTAACCACCCAAATCGTATTGACCCGATCTGGCCCTGTAACGAAACGTATCGGTTTTGAACTGACCGCCGGTTAACAACCCGGACTGTTTCGACCCTACCGACCCGCTATCCACCCGGATCGTACGACCCGATCAGGCCTGGTAACGAACTGTACCGGTTTCGAACTGACCTCCGGTTAACGACCCGAACTGTTTCCACCCGACCGGCCCGTTATCCAGCCGGATCATATCGACCCGATCAGGCCCGATAACGAACAGTATTGGTTTCAAATTGATCGTTGGTTAACGAACCGGACTATTTCAACCCGAACAACCCATTATCCAGCCGGATCGTATCGACCCGATAAGGCACGGTAACGACCCGGCTAGGTTCGAACTGATCGCCGGTTAACGACCCGGACTGTTTCGACCCGACCGGCCCGTTATCAACCCGGATTGTATCGACGCGATCATGCCCGTTAACGAACCGTACCATTTTTAACTGACCACCTGTTTACCAACCGGACTGTTTCGACCCGACCAGCCCGTTATCCACCCGGATTGTATCGACCCGATAAGGCGCGGTAACGAACCGTACCGGTTTCGAACTGACCGCCCGTTAACCAACCGGAATGTTTCGACCCGACCGGCTTGTTATCCACCCGGATCGTATTGGCCCGATCAGGCCCGGTAACAAACCGTACCGTTTTAAACTGACTGTCCGTTTACCAACCGGACTGTTTCGACCCGACCGACCCGTTATCACCCGGATCGTATTGACTCGATCAGGCTCGATAATGAACCGTAACGGTTTCGAACTCACCGCACGTTAACCAACCGGACTGTTTTGACTGGACCGACCCGTTATCCACCCGGATCGTATCGACCCGTTCAGGCCCGGTAACGAACCGTACCGGTTTCGAACTCACCGCTCGTTAAACAACCGTAATGCTTCGACCCGACCGACCCGTTATCCACCCGGATCGTATCGACCCGATCAGGCCCGGTAAAGAACCGTACCATTTCTAACTGACCGCCCGTTTACTAACCGGACTGTTTCGACCCGACCGGCCCGTTATCCACCGGGATTGTATCAACCCGATCAGGACCGGTATTGAACCGTACGGGTTTCGAACTGACTGCCGGTTAACGAACCGGACTGTTTCGGCCCGACCGGCCTGTTATCCACCTGGATCGTATTGACCCGATCAGGCTCAGTAACGACCCGGACTGTTTCGATCCGACCGGCCCGTTATCCACCCGAATCGTATCGACCCGATCAGGCCTGGTAAAGAAGAGTACCAGTTTCGACCCGACCGACCCGTTATCCACTCGGATCATATCGACCCGATCAGGCTCGGTAACGAACCGTTACAATTTCGAACTGACCGCTCGTTAACCAACTCGAGTAGCATTTGGGACCGGACAAACGAATACATACTTTGACCCATGCCTAACCCTGCAGTTACCGCTCGAAACCCGCAATAACTATCTTGCTGCACATCCGTTATTTTGGATATATATGGGTGAAACATAGATAGAATTCTATCCCCAAATTCCCTTATTAACGTCCCAGATTTTTTTGTCCGCGGAAGGAACGAGAAATTGAATTTCTCCCAAATGTTGTACTCTTGGGACGTAGACGGTATGTAAGAGCTGTGACGGTGAGACTCGTAAAGAGCGCATGGCTGGGACTACGGAAAAATTGTTGCCCATCATACTACTAACACTCCTGCACAACAGAGTGCGCCCCACCACGAAGCACGTAGGTGCCTGTGACCATTCTTCAAATTTAGATTAAAACTGTATATTTAAAGTTATAAAAGAACAATAAAATTATAATTATAAAACACAAATAAAATAAGGAAATTTCATGTAATATTGGTGCACTTTAAGTACTATCATTTTAATGATGCAAAAAGTACCACTTTATGGTACTTTATTTTTTGATGAGAGTGAGGGGCATTACTCCTAAACATTTTCAACTTCACTGATTTCTACCAATCTTGCAGTGTCACATCACTTTACTGAAACCGTTTTTTTTAGGCAGCACTCCACTGATTCTTTATCTAACAATAATATAATAATAATAATAATAATTACTATATATATATATAGATATATTAATTCATATAACACCTGCTATCTAACAAATCATCATACGTGTCCCACTATTCCAACAATTATTATTATATTAAATAATAATACTAACTATCTTCTCCACCTAACTCTTATTCTCAATTGTTTCTCTCGAACCATCACCACACCACCACAGCCGCCTCTACCTCTACCTCCACCGCCACACAATGCTTTTCTTCCCCACACCACCGTATGAAAAAACATAAATACGCGAGCACCGTCTCTAGATTTGAAAAGCAGCTACCATCATCCTTCGGTTTTCCTATGTATTGGTGGTCAACGGACTGTGAAAAGATAGAGAGAGAAAGAAAGATTGGACCTTTGCATTGAATTCAGTGTTCACCGTGCAGTAAAAAGAACCGACAAAATGGTTCACGGGACCACTACGAGTATGGGTGGCGGCGGTGTTACTGTGCTGGTAGTGGGTACCCGTGACCAAATCGGTAGGCGCCCCCGTCCCCCCTGAAGGTAGAATAGATAACATAGTTTTAATGGAAAAATTCTTTGAAGTAAATTGCAATTAGAGTCTATGTGGTTTGAGCCATATTGCTTGCTGAGTCCCCCATCTTTTGTAGATGCAGTTGTGCGACTAGTGCTTCGGATTGTATAATAAACATGTTTTGATATTTGTCGTTGGTGCGAAGGAGAATTAATAGGTGCGAAGGAAGTTTTTAGTACGGTCGAAGGAAGATCAGAGGATGCGAAGGAGCTAGTTTTGGTCGAATTGAATATTGTTTATGTATGGCTTGGTTCGACCAGTTGGTTTGGTCGAACCTGCACATTCACACAAATGATTTGGGCGAATGTGCAGTCTATAAATAGTCAAGCTTGATTTTTTGAATGCAACTTTGAATCATATTATTCCCTCCACTTTCTGATTCTCTCTCTAGAAGTTTATTTAGCTCTTTTCACGTTCTTACCCTATTTGTATCAATCTATAAACGTGTAATCGAGTTTATAATTAATGAAAAGCTTTTGAAATGATGATTTACTTGTTTTGATCTGTTTGACTATTATTTTGTGATTGTTTTAGGGATTCCGCACCTAAAACTAACTTGTTTGATCATTCTTTGTTGTTTATACCTGTCTCTGTTAAATCAGAGAAGGTAACCAAGAAGGTTGCATTTAAAGACGAAGTAAAGAAACTGGCTGAGAACTCAAAATCTCAGATCCGGATTTTGAAAAGGTCTGAACAATCTTGGTCATCAAAGGAGTCTGAAGGTGCCTCAACTTCACAGAATGTGAAAATTGAGAAAAAGAAAATTGGAACCAAATGGGTGTTTAAGTGTAAGAAGGATGATAGAGGAGTCATAGTGAGAAACAAAGCTCGTTTGGTTGTTCAAGGTTTTCATCAGGTTGAGGGAATCGACTACAATGAAATCTATGCACCTGTTGCACGCCTGGAAGCTATCCGAATGTTCCTAGCGTTTGCATCCCGGAAGAAATTCAAGGTGTATCAGATGGATGTAAAGAGCGCATTTCTTTATGGTGTGGTCAAAGAGGAAGTTTACGTAGGTCAACCGCCAGGCTTTGAGGACCCTATTCACCGGGATAAGGTTTATGTTTTAAACAAAGCTCTCTACGGGTTGCACCAAGCTCCGAGACAATGGTATGAGGAGCTGAGCACGTATCTTCTCTCGAAAGGATTCAAACGCGGATTGGTAGACTGCACACTGTTCACGAAACGAGCAGGAGATGACTTGCTTCTTGTACAAATTTATGTTGATGATATTATTTTCGGGTCAACTAACGAACTTCTGTGCAGGGAATTTGAAAAAGTTATGCAGGAAAAGTTCGAAATGAGCGCAATGGGAGAAATGCAGTTTTTCCTAGGCTTGCAGGTGGAACAAAGACCAATGGGGATCTTTATTCACCAGATGAAATACGTTTCTGAAGTCTTGAGCCGATTCCAGATGGATGATTCGAAGCCGATGGATACCCCGATACAACCTAATCACGGGATTGGAGTTGACGTTAAGGGGGAGCTGACTGATCCATTTACATACAGAGCAATCGTCGGATCTCTGATGTATCTCACCGCGTCTAGACCGGATATAATGTTTGCGACATGTCTTTGTGCACGATATCAATCGAAGCCGAAACAGAGTCATCTTGCAGCTGTCAAGCGTATCCTTAGATATCTGAAGGGTTGTCCATCGAAAGGACTTTGGTACCCTCATGATGATAATTTTGACCTAATCGCTTTTAGTGATGCAGATTGGGGCGGCTGTGACAAAGACAGCAAATCCACAACGGCTGGATGTCAGTTTATGGGGAGCAGGCTCGTGACCTGGCAATGCAAGAAACAAACCGCAGTTGCACTATCCACATGTGAAGCAGAATACGTTTCAGCATCGAGCTGCTGCTCACAGGTTCTTTGGATCCAACAACAGATGGTGGATTACGGTTTGCAATTTCTTAAAACCCCTATTTACTGTGATAATGAAGCTGCAATCGCATTAACGAAAGACTTAGTAAATCACTCAAAGGCTAAACATATCCGGATTAAATATCATTTTATCCGTGATTGTTATGCTAAAGAGTTGATCGATATGGTCAAAATCCACACTGATTACCAACGCGCAGATCTTTTTACCAAAGCTTTTGACAAATCCAGATTTGATTATCTTTTAAAAGCTAATGGTATTAAGGAAAAACAGGACTGATCACCACCTCAGTCTATCACTTTTTAGTTTAAATCTTTACTGTTTTTCAGAAAAATTTCAAAATCCATACAAATTAGAAAATTTCTTTGCTGACTGCAATATCTTCTTCCCTTAGATTAATGCCGTCAGATTTCTGTGAACAAACGATATCTGGGCAGTCACATATTTGAAATGCTCCAGCTTATCCTTGGGAACAGTAAATTCGAAAATTTATAAAAATCAGAAAAATCAAAAATGATTTCCTGGAGTATAAAGGGAAATGATAGTACATCAGTGGGGATCTGACACATTCTAAGTAATGTACTGCTATATAGGGCGTGTGTCTGAGTCTGTGCAATGTGCTGATAGGCTTCGTAGACCTATTACTGCGTGCCTGATACATACATATCAAACGAATTGTTGTGTGGATGAACTCCTCATGGGCATATGGTCTTAGTACCGTAATTTCGTTTGATAGGGTATTTGTACAAAAGTCGGAGGTTTAGGGTCGTTATGTTATTAGTTGTCTGGGGATAGCCTCTCTGATCTTCTGCTGTAAGTCATTACGGACCTAGATCAGATAGGGTGTCTTTATAAAAGAGCTTTATGCCAAATCCTAAAGTTACCGAATTGAGGAACTTTCCATGTTTTATGATGATCAAAGATTATCTATTACATCATATTAATCACTGATGCAAATCATGATTAATATCAGTCCTCAACCTGGTACAGTGCATATGTTACTTTGCTGCATTAATTTGCTGACCTGTATACCTCTGTGCATTATACCTTGTAAAATTACAGACGACGAAAGCATAATCACGCTTTACAATGAGTCTTTGTACATTTACTTCTTGATACGGGAGTATGTCGTGTGTGTGGGAACCACAGACAATTACGTTTATACTATAAATATTAGTATCAGTTTAAAGCATTGCACAAAAGTCTGCATGTGAGTTTATGTGGATCATAATATCAGCAGTTGCCAGATCACACATTGTCTTTAATGATAATAATTCAAAAGATCAACGGTGTGATCAGATTTCTCAATAACTGATATGATCCCTTTACCGGAAATCCCAAAAAAACATTTACAGTTTTTCTTTTACATTTCTGCATTTTATTTTCTCGTCAAAAATTACAAAACTCAAAAAGATTTTAGGTGTGTTTTAGCATAAACTTTAGAAAATCCAAAAAGATTTTTTATTTCCATCTTATTTTTTGATAACTGATGGTGGTTGATGTCGATTTTCTAAACCTTGTTACACCATTTGAGCTTTGTAACCTTTTAAATGTGAAAATTTGAATGTTGGATGCTTAAAAGTTGAAAAATAATTGGAACGGGACTCGTTTTTGAGATTCGTAAAATTTATCAAAAATCCCAATTCTCATTCGCCCATTCGGTTGGTCGAATGTGGGATTTTTCATGTTCCTTCGTATGTTTTAAACGAGCGAAGGATAGTGTTCTTGAACATATGTTTCATTCGAACCTTTAACTAGGGTCGAAGGAGACAAAAGCTTCTCATTCGTACGAGTAAAACGGGCGAAGGAGGATGCCTATATATAGTCTTTCTGTCTCATTCGAACCTATTCAAAAAATTTTCAAAATGTTCACTCTAACCTCACCTTGTTGCCCTGTTATTTTGAGACATACCATTGTGATCGTTACATTCGACTGATCATTTTCCACTATCTATTACAGGTTAACATCAAGGATTACTGGATTTATCACTGATTCTCTGTTTCAAGCCCTAACTTTTAAAATCTGATATTAACATGTTATTTGTTACAATTGCTTTTAAGGATTCATTATATATGTGTTTTAGGGGGAGAAAAACCATAAACCAAGGTTTCAAAACCAACAGATTGATCAATTGATCATCAGTTGTGTTTCGAACCCTAGTTTTAGTTGAAAACACAGATATAATGACAAATTGATGAAACTGTTAGTCTAGAATGGTTAATCGGCATTGTTAGTTGCTATTCAAATCAAAAGAACATGATCAGAAACCATAAATTTCATAATTGAAATTTCAAAAATATGAACTGACTCCTTCGACCCTTTTGAATGGGCGAAGGAGATGACAAACTGGTCGAATGAAGAAATTGTGGGCGAATGAAACTTTTTACCAAAATCCATACATTCGTACCATTTAATTTTCTCATTCGCACCTAGTGTTTCTCATTCGTACCCCCGTTTGGGAGAATGAGAATGTTAATTACCAAAATTTTCAAGATTTGAATTTTTGTCGATTTTTAACATGTGTCTTTGTTTTGTTTTGCAGAATTAACCATGTCCGAGCAGGAGAAGACGACTGAGCAAGCTGGATCATCCTCACAACCTGCCAAGAAAGTTCCTGAAGAGCTTTTAGCCTTCGAGAATGCGCATAATTGCTGTGCGTATCTCGGAGAAGTTAAAAAGCACACGGAGTTTGTTGGAATCATTGAATTCTTGAAGAGATGTAGGGTGATTGACGCGATTGCTACACCTACTATCATTTACCGAGACATGATGCAAGAATTCTGGTTAGGAGCGAAGCTAGATTTCTGGAATTGCGAGTCGTGCTTGACTAGCAAGATCCAAGGGCAAAGAGTTATTGTGTGTGAGCAGGATTTAAGAAAAGCTTTGAACTTACAAGATGAGAAGACAGATCCTAAGGAGTTTAGTTTCATGGATCAGCGAAAGTGTTTCCTAAGAATGAAATACAATGGACCAATCACTGACGGTTCATTGCACAAGGGAAAACTGTGCCCTCAATTCAAATATTTGGCACACGTTTTGATACATGTCTTCGGATCAGCCGCTGGAGGATATGATTTGATGCGCAAGAGTATTAGCTCTATGATGGTTGCCCTGGTATTGAACAAACCGTTCAATGTTTCAGGCATGCTGATGGAACACTTGTTAGAGCCTGTAAACGGCAAGAGGAATCTGAAGTTTCTACTATATCCTCGTTTCCTCCAGATGGTATTTGATAACAAGTATATAGACTTGAAGAGGAATCCTAAGCATATTGTTGTAAAGGAACATATGTCACTTAATACACTTGCTAGGATGAAGGCGTACAAAGGATTGTTGGTCAATGAACGTCCACCAGTAAGGCGTTTATTTGGACATCTAGCTAGGATTGATTATACAAATCCAGGTGAAGGGCTTGTAAGACACGCAAACAGTGATTCAGATCCAGATAACCCATTACATCCTGTTGATCCAGACGCAAAGCGTAAAAGACAGGTTGTTAATGTCGGTGCCAAGAGTGGAAAGGTTAAGGAGAAAGGGATAAGGATAGAAGTTGTGTCTGAACCTGAGAAGAAAAAGAGCACACCAAGAAGAAACAAGACGATGGCAAAGAAAGGTTTGCATATTGTAGACGAAGCGTCGATTAATTCAGAAGAGACGCAAGAAGATGAACATTGGGACTCAGAGACTGAAACGTTAAAGACCACCACGCCCAAGGCCACTGAGGCTGGTGTGTCTGCTAGTCAAACTGTTGAAGATCAAGGGAATAAGAGTCCAATTCCTGTTGATGAAGATGAAGTGATTCTGAATATAGATGAAGATTTTCCTGGTTCACCTGTACAAGCTGAAAAGTCAAAGAAGAAGAAACCAGAGAAACCAAGTCAAAAGAGAAAGATGGAGATTGAATCGCTTATAGCTGGTAAGAAACTACCACCAGCTTCTAGTTCTAAGTCATCGGTTACTGCACCAGTATCAAAGAAGCAAAAGACTGCGACTACTTCGAGCACACAACAGAGTGATGATATACCTGTTGATCAGTTTAATGAAGCTTTAGATAATGTGCTTAAGAAGATTAGGAAAGGCAAACTGCATGAAGTTGCTGAAACGCCTATGAAGAAGAAGGTTTCAGTGGATAGTGATATCATGAATGCTGTGAATCAAAGGTTATCTGAGATGATGAGTATTATCAACAAACAACAAACAGCAAACTGAGATCGAGCAATTGAAGACAAATGATCAAAAGATGTTGGAAGTCGTAGTCACATCCCATGATGATAATGAAGTTTTGAAGAAAACAATCAAGAAGTTGAAAAGAGAGAACAAGAAGTTGCTGAAGCACGAGCAACGAAACACCAGAAGGATTATTGTCTTGAAAGAGGAGAATAAACAGCTAAAGAAGAGTAACAAGCATATGGATGATTTGATAAAAGACTTGTACTCTCGAGCTCCTCTACTTCAAGCTGGTGAAGAAGATAAAGAAAGAGAAGAAGAGCAAGTAGATTTTGAACCATCTGACGAAGAAGAGGATGAAGATCTTGATGAAGATGCTGGAAATGATTCTAAAAAGAAGAAGAAGAAAGATGATGGAGATGATGGAGGATCAGATGGTGGATCGAGTGATGGGAACAGCTCTTCTTTCGATAGTAGTGATGATGATGCTGATGACAATGCTGAGAAGTATACGTATGAAAAGCGTGATTCAAGTAAGGGTGGAGAGTCGAGCTCTAAGACTCCAGGTGAAAATGTTGATGACGATATCTTCTGGAATGAAAAACTGCAGTCGTTATCGGAAGAAGACAAGAACATGTATCGACAGATGCTCACAGATCGAGTCTGGACGATTGACATGACAAGCAGATTTCCAGAAATATTCGAGTCAAGCAATAAACTGTTTGAATTGGAGTTTGATGACCCAGATCTTGAAGATGGAGAAGTTTCTGCGGCGATTTCTAAAGAGATACTTGAAGTTTTAGCCAAACAGGTGGGAAAGACTTTGGAAGAATTGCTTGCTGATAATTACACTCCAAAGATACCTGAAAAGGAAGCCGGGAATCATTCTGATGACCGTGACGTTCCTGCTTTTGAAGACGTTGAGATGGAGGATATAACGAGTGAGGAATATCCACAATACTTCAAGAATAATCAAGATTGTGGATTTCCTGGATTCTCGGATGATGTGCTAAACCAGGACGAGAAACTGGCTAAAGAGAAGAGCAAAGTGTTTGAAGATGAGATTTTTAAAGGGCATGATAAACCACGGTTCGAGCAATCTGAGAGTTTGAAGGAGTTCTTGAGGAAATTGAAAGAGAAAGAGAATAACCGTCCGAAAGCTGAAATACAAGGAAGGTTTTACAAACTTCATAGTGGAATTTTCAAAGGTCGTGCATTGGCCTGGAAGTTTGTTAAGGAATTGAGATGCATAGCAGTGAAGTGGGAGAAGGGGATCTTATATTTTGATAAGTTTCATCATTTGAAGACTCTTCCTTATTGGGCAGTTCGTGATATTTGCCGTCACCGTTTAACGGGAGCGTCAAATAGTCAGATTACCTACTTTGCTGAGAAGATGACAAGAGAAAGCCGAACCAAGTGGGATTTATTTGAACCACAATATCCGAAACGAATTGTTCATAAAAAGGATATTGATCTGATTACAGGTATGCCCAAGGTGACGTTAAAGTATAAACCACCGCGAGTGTTGAAAAAGATTCCTTTGTTGCCGATTCCACAACACTTCGCCAAAGATTTTATTTGGTGGTATTATGATTGGAAGATAGCAGAGGCTGTGATTGTACTGAAAGACGGAGAGAAGAACTTCAAGAAAATACACATTTTTGATCCCATGTGGTTAATCAACTGTTCACATGAGGATATAATAATGTTGTTTTATAATCCGATCTATTCTGAAGTGAAGGATGCTGAACAAGCAGGAAAATACCAACGTGTGGTATTTCTGTGCTTTGCATATGATATAAACGCTGGTTGTGACTATGACAAGTTGCTCGGGAAGTTTGTAGAGAAGCAGAAGGTGCCTGAATTGAAAAAGACGAAGCCAAAGCAATTTTAGGAACCGGTTTTGACTAAAGAACAGAAGATTCAGCGACATATCAAATTGATGAACATCAGAATGGACGAACAACGTCGAAAGCAATCCAAGCAATAGTCGAGGGGGAGTTTGTAGATGCAGTTGTGCGACTAGTGCTTCGGATTGTATAATAAACATGTTTTGATATTTGTCGTTGGTGCGAAGGAGAATTAATAGGTGCGAAGGAAGTTTTTAGTACGGTCGAAGGAAGATCAGAGGGTGCGAAGGAGCTAGTTTTGGTCGAATGTGAATATTGTTTATGTATGGCTTGGTTCGACCAGTTGGTTTGGTCGAACCTGCACATTCGCACAAATGATTTGGGCGAATGTGCAGTCTATAAATAGTCAAGCTTGATTTTTTGAATGCAACTTTGAGTCATATTATTCCCTCCACTTTCTGATTCTCTCTCTAGAAGTTTATTTAGCTCTTTTCACGTTCTTACCCTGTTTGTATCAATCTATAAACGTGTAATCGAGTTTATAATTAATGAAAAGCTTTTGAAATGATGATTTACTTGTTTTGATCTGTTTGACTATTATTTTGTGATTGTTTTAGGGATTCCGCACCTAAAACTAACTTGTTTGATCATTCTTTGTTGTTTATACGATCCATACATACACATACATCTTTATAGTTTCTGGTTACCTGGGTCCCTGACGCAAAGAGACATTAGATGTTCATTTAACATTTTCAACTTCTCAATCACACTCATCCTCATCACCGTCATCAACACCGCCATTGTAATCGTTGTGCTTGAATGCGAATACTCCTGATTTCTTTTTGCTCTTCGAAACGTAGGTTATCACGTCTTCACAAAACGCATTCACAACCATCAACCTCTACTACAACATCATCAACGGCAGTTGTTGTTGAACGAACAAATTTTTTATAGCCTGTTTGAAGTTGGCATGCTATATAGTTAAAGAAGAACCTAAATTGTAGCTGCGTCATCAATAAATAGAATTATGTTACAAATAAGAACCTAAACTTTGGCGAATGCTCTTTATAGCCGAATCACACAAAGTCTGGAGGAGGATTTTCGTCTGTCCCCCATCAGAAGGCCGTTTTGGAATGCCTGCAAAAGCCTCACGCCCAAGACTTCCTTACTGTTTTACTTATCGAAGGCCTGGGCCAACGAATGTTGGCAGTAGAGTATAGGGCAATCCTTAAATACCGGCTGATGATACCCATTTTCCCCGATGATGAAAATTGCCCGGTCTGTCGCAAAGCATGCCTTAATAAGTATGGATAACATGCGTTACATTGTAAGGAATTGCCATGGTTTAAATATCGGCACAATTTTGTCCGGGATGCATTGGCAGACATCCTTAGAAGAGCAGGGATCTCCGTAAGAAAAGAGGCGTCAGCTAATTTTTTCACAGACCCCGCGGAGGGGAGGTCTACCTTGCGCCCAGCAGACGTCCTAATTTTTGGTTGGGAAGGTGGGAAACATGCGTGCGTTGATCTTACTGGGGTGTTCCCCCTAGTTGGGCTTCGGGATAGTGGGTTTGTGGCCGGGCAAGCGGTCATGAGAGCTGAATCCAAGAAAGTGGAAAATCATGCTAAAGCATGTGAGGATAATCAGCATGTTTTCATTCCCCTGGCCTTCGACACGTTCGGTTCATTGGCACCGGAAGCGGTGCGGTTTTTGGCTCGGGTTCAGCGAGTAGTGCACAACAACTTCTCCATCCCTCAAGGACGGGGGTCTGTTTTTAGTAGATTGAGATTTTCTATCCAGAAAGGGGTGGCGGCGCAGCTTGTTGCCCGCCTACCGACTCTCCTTATGTAATTTACCCTTTATGATATGAATTCCGGATATATTTATAGCTTAAAAAAAATTAAGCATTATTTTTATAACCTTACTACCGCAAAAATAATACGTTTTGGAGCATCAAAGTTTCAATTAATTATGCAAAAGTCTATGCTTCTTAGTTACCAGAAAATAAATCTTTTGAAATTCATACTAGCACACTATTTTTACTTAACTAAGTAATTTAAATATAGCATAACTACTTACAATAGAAACTATTAAAATCACAATTAATGTTTTTAGTATAATATTTAAAATCTACAATTTATTGCAGCCCCAACTAAGTTTATGCGTATGGTTTCATGGTGAACCACTTCCACTACAACAAAGCATTGAATGTAGAATCCCTTTTTAATTTCACACTTTGTTTTGATAAAACCAATCAAACAATTGATTTGTTAGTAATTTCAAGTAACTAAAAATTTTTTGCATCAATTTTGTTAGTGTGTAATGAAAAACATATAAACATGTACCTGAGAGATTCGTGAAACCTGCTATTGATGCTGAGAGCGTTGAGGTCGACATGATTGTCAGTGTGTTCGAGTTTCCTTTAGGGTATGCAGTTATGATGGCTAACGATCTTTAGACAGGATCGGTTATGGGAGAGAGGAAGACGAACGAATTCTAATGGTGTTATGTTGATAATAAAATGAGTACGTAACCCTTAATCCCTAGTAATCTCTCCCTATTTATACATACCAAGGGGACACTATAGTTAGGCCCAACTAATGATAAGTCCGTCCATCAAAGACAAATCAGTTATGAGCTTAGAGTATTTAGCAATTGATCAAACATAATATAAATGATTATAATGGCTACCGATAAATATACAAGACGTTACGCATATTTATTCGAACATTCTCTCACTTAGCTGAGTAATCATTTATTATGAGTATTCCATAAGTCTCCGGAGATTAATACTCATTTTAGTTCTAAACCCAAACTGTAGCAGAGAAATACAGCCGTTAAGTCTTTATTCGACTTAGGACCCCAACCGATGGCGGAAACATCGGGATGTCACGTATTGATGATTGTTCAGTAGCTCATGGTGAATAATAAATTTCATTAAATGATTTAAATAAATTACATACAATTGTTCTACAAGAATTCGTACATCAAAATGAATAATACTATGCACACATCTTCAAGCATTAACTCAATCTTCAAGCAAGTATAACCTGAAACATGTTAAGTTTGAAAATATTTTGGGTCAACAAAAGTTGGTGAGAATACATAGGTTTTTTATATTAATTGATAACAATAGTTTGTACAACAATCACAGTTGTATGATGATAGCGTATGAGTCCGACATGTAACAATGCGTCTTTGTACAATCAAACCTTGTATCGACTGATGACTAACTCGCAAGTTAGTTAAATGTTGTTACTGTTATCGATCATCCCTGAATTTATGCGGGGGGTGGGTTTGTCAGACCTATAGCGCTATAATCTAAACAGGCGGCTTGATCATTGTTAATGATTGTACTGTGTCTTTTTGTTACAGTCAAATGATAGAATGATAGTGTAATTGAATCACAAGTAAGTATGAGTAAATGATAGTATAAAATGTTTAAACATGTTTCACCCCAAAAATGTAAAAGAGAAAGGGGGCTATTTAAACTCACCTTAGCAAAATGTTATGTCTTGTGAAATAGAATATGTGTTGTCCAACGATGCCAAGTATTACCCTATAATTATGGTAATAAATATGTCTAAGTCTTTCTAGTCTACAAATATATTCTAGGGTTTAAAATTGGGGATAAGTGTTCGTTTGATTAATAAATAAAATGTTTAATTAATAAGAGAAATTTGATAAATAAATAAACAAAAGTCTTTTTGTACATTTTAAATTAAAGATGGTCACAATAATAAGTTTTAAGCATGAAAATAATTTTTATAAAATTATTTTCTTAAAAAAATAGAATACTAAATCTATTTATTACAAATTGTCAAAATATAACTTTAATATTTAAAATTACAGAATTATTAAATTAAAAATTGTATTTCTGTTCCAAATAAATAGAAATAATTTATATAAAATTTTGGTGCAAAAATATTAAAA
The DNA here is from genome assembly GCA_028751855.1 of Ambrosia trifida. Classification (NCBI taxonomy): domain Eukaryota; kingdom Viridiplantae; phylum Streptophyta; class Magnoliopsida; order Asterales; family Asteraceae; genus Ambrosia; species Ambrosia trifida. The sequence goes on along the minus strand of CM054127.1, from coordinate 13,372,712 downwards.
AATGAAGTTATTATGATTTATTTATGATTAAAACTAACAAAAATTGATTAAAAATATTAAATAAATGATTTTTCAGAAATAAAAATCATTTCAGAAAAGTTTATTGTTATAAAAACTCAGAATAATTTTTGTGGAAATTTATATAATTGTTTTGATATTTTTAGAGAATTTTATAAATAAAATAGAATAAATTTGAATTATTTATTATATATATTAAATAAATAAATTTTTGAAAACTAAAAATTGTATGTTAAACTTTTCCACTTGGAATAACATAAAATAATTTTTGTAGAATTTATAAAAGACTTTTAGTATTTTAAAATGAATTTTAAAAATATAAGAGAATATATATATATATATATATAAGTTTAAATAAAAAAAATGTTTATTGATGTCAAGAATCGAACCCGCGTCAAACCCGGGTCGGGGTTTTAAATCACAAGCCCAGACCAGTTGGTCTGGACCCTGAGAACGAATAAACTTGATTAGAATTAATTATATAATTATGCTTGAATATGTTTTGTACCCTTTTTAAAAGAAAGAAAAAAAATGGTGCATTGTGGGACTCGAACTCGGGCCGTCTGGCCGGTTCATGTTTTTCTGAAAAGAGACCAACCAACTGATCTGATGATCAGTTTGTATTAACTTTCGTTTAGTTTTAATTATAAACAGATGCGACAACACTTCGTCTTCCCCAAATAGTATTAGCGAAACCCTAACAATCTATTAATCGTTGATAACAGATGATAGCCCCTGACTCCATGGGGGTTTTGTACGGACCAAAACAAGAAACAAAATCATGGAATAAATTACGACTTACAGGGTGTTAATCGGCCATTGTTGCGAGTCAACGCAGAAGTCAAAACCATGAAAAATACTTACGATTATTGAATAAAAAGGGACTGTGAGGGTGGGGTTTTGTTTTCCGGTTGTCTCTGAATGATTCAAGGTGCTCAATTTATAGTGTTGTGGCCTATATGGAAGGTTTCAATCTCTTGACTAAGGTCTAGTCAAACGCGTTAATGGAGTTTAATTATGAGAGGATTACGCGATCAGTGGTGGTTATAAACGGAATGATTTTATTAGTTGGCATGTGAGGCCAAATTATAAATTGCTTCTAGATTTACAGGGTCAAGCATTAATGTTTTTGGTCAACAACCATGTCTGCAAGTCGTGTAAAAGGAAAAGAAGGAAAGGGGATGTACTGGGCCGGGTAAGGGTGAAGGACAAGGGAGATGGGCCGGTTTTCTGGGCTGCGTATCTGGGCTCCGGTTTTTAAAGAAAAAGGGGGTTTGGGCTTTGGGTTTTGATTTGGTTTCATGTTTTAAATAAAAACTAACTTCTATAGATTATTGTTATTATTATTATTATTATTATATAAAATAAATGTTTTGATATAAATTTGACATGGTTTCTATTGTACGAAAGTAGTTTAAGACAAATAAAGTGGTGGTTTTTACCTATACAAAATTTAGGAAAAATTTTGCGATGTTACAGTCTCCCCTACTTTTAGAAACTTCGTCCCGAAGTTTATTGAAAACACAGGGTAGAAGGGGATTAGGACAAGTGTGACCTGGAAAATTTTGTGTTAAGGCACGACATGAATAGAATAATCTGTCTCGTGTTATGCGTGAGTTGATTGACTTAATGAACTACCAGATAACTAGAGTTTACATTAGGTGATCTCCCGAAACCTTGATAGAATTTCACACTACCTTAACGTACCTGTAAATTCATGATTACGTTCCGGACCGCAATCACCAATTTACCTTACATTAAAGTTTTGCGTCCTTCTATGATTCTACCGATTGTTGAGCAGGTTCGATAGCCTCCACCAGTCGTGGAGCAGGTTGTAGGGCCTCTCTCGACTGTTGAAAAGGCATAATGACCTCTACCAATCGTTAAGTAGGTTTGATAGCTTCCACCAGTCGTGGAGCAGGTTGTAGGGCCTCTCCCGACTGTTGAAAAAGCATGATGATCTCTATTAAGTGCAGCAATTATTATACACATAGATTGCAAATTGATAGCATGTTTATGCAAGCAAGTTTAACAAGCACGGTATATGAGTTGTAGTTGTATAGATTTAGTTCACATTCAAACAATCATGCATTTAAGTGTTATGATTGTAACGCCCAGCTAATTTTTAAAATAAAATAACTAAATAAATTATATATTATGTTTGGCGTAACAATTTTAATTCGTTGACATTAATATCTCGTTAGCGAATAATGCGTTCTTACACGATATTAACTTATAAAACATATATATTTGTCATATAATTATTAGAAACAATAACGACTCGTGGTAAACAAATATACTAGATAACTGACACTTATCCTTGTAAATTTCTAAACGCGACTAAAAGTATATTATGACAAATATATAGTCCAACCACTCGTTTGAAATCGGTTTATATAAATAAATAACGGGAAATATTTATCGTATTGGTTAAACAAGACTATGTAGTTAACGAGATACGAAACGGTAACGGGTTCATATACGCGATACCCGACCACTTAACCCACACTAAAACCCTAACTATTTAGTCACCTTATCTCCATCTCCTTCTTCATTCTTACAAACACAAAACCCTAGCCCCCAACCCTTTTCCTCTCCATCTCTTCCTCTTTAACCTAACCCTCAAGTCCCAACCTCATTCCAACTCTCTACCAACTCCTCCCTTTTCTCTGCTCTTCTCCCGCACCCTCTCTCTCTCAGGCAGCGCCGCCGTCAACAACCGCCAACCACCATCTCGCACCTATCTTCCAGCCACCTTGAGACACCATTAAACCCATCTAATACCCTCTCTTTCACCTCGACCCCCTCCCTCTCTTCTTCTCTCCTTATACAGCGGCCGACCACCACCTGGCTTGGTGGTGGCGGCGCAGAGATTCAAGCCCGAAATGGGCAAGGCTGACGGGACTTGGTTGTGATGCACGGGGAGACAAAGCAGCAGCAGTCACATCCCCTTTTCCTCTAGGGCTCGGTTCCTCGTGGTTCAACAATACAGCTCATGGCAGCGTCGGGTCAAGTTTGGTCTGATATGGTGGTGGTTGTGGTTCGGACAGGCAGGGTATTTGGGTTGAGTCTTTATTCTTGGTTTTTCCTTTTCGAGTTATGATTCAGTCTTGTGGGTTAGGTCTGTCACGGTGTAGCGATGATGGTGAGTCCGTTTGGTGGTTGTTTTCGAGTCATTTTGGGGATTCCGGTCGATGGTCATATGGTTCAGTCCCGGTTCAGTGACCAGTGATGGTCACAATCACAGAGGACCAACCGTGATGGTTGGGTGTCGTTGGGTTGCTGATTCCAGGTCAGGCTCGTTTGGCTTATCTTCTGTTCGGGTCACAGTCAACCTAAGTCATACATGGTCAAACTTCTGGTCACCTGGTCAAACCGGGTCAGCTTAGTCCAGATGGTTCTCGGGTCAGTTTTCAAGTTCGGTCAACATCGGTCAACTGGTCAGACCTGTCGACACGAGTTACGAGGCTAACACGCGACTCCGAAAGGTATAACATGCCGTGCCCTTATTTTATTATTTCCGTGTCATTTCGTATATCTATATACATATTCTAAGCGACAATCAACGAAACGAACCGATTTATAATAAAATGCTTAGAGTGGTAATAGGACGTTTGATGCAAAAAAAATTGTTAATCTATATGTTTATGCACGCTTATGCTTTCTCAAAATGAAACGTTTATATAAATATATATTTGTACATACAAGCATGCCATCTAGCGAAACATATATTATCGTAATTTTAAAGGCTTAATTATAAATATTTATGTGTATAGTGTATTATTAACATGATTATTCAAGTCTAATACTATTCACTTTACTATTTTGTCTTTGGACTATTAAATAATAACTAACCTACGGTTATACAACTATGTTATCAAGTGTTAAATCTCGGACCTTATAGATATGATGCACGTCAAAATGTATATTTTCTCGCTTTATAGTCTTAGTAAGTTAAACCACCTGTTGCTTGTTTTGTTCAAATAAGTTTTGGGTAAAAATAGATGACTTGCGTTGTCTGGTTTCTTACAAAAACAGAGGAGACTCTACCCAAATTTTTATAAAATATAAACAACATATCGGATGGTCAAACTCTATTATTTTGTACAATTAAAGCAACGTATTACAAGTAAATTTTATTAACAAACCTTACTTTATCATACTAGAAATGTATATGCTTATATATATAAATCTAATATATACACTATCCAACCTACGAAGCAAGTTAACATTCGAGTCAAGTATATACACTATCCAACCAATAATATTTTCTTAACGCAGCTGTGACTTAAACAATTAATTCAAGACGCGACCCTGAAAATAATACAATAAAGTATATATTATTAGTAACTATACATACACATATACTTTCGTGAAACTAAACCAAGTACTATCGGTTCGTTAAGTCATACACAATAAGACACGTATTATCTACAATACGAGTCTAGGTAGTCGAATAAACTATCTTTAAAACCAAGAAAACAAAATAAGTTCATTTGCATTAGAATTTAAGACATCCTTTACTTGTAATAGGACACAAGAGATTCAGTCAATCCAGCTTCAGACATTGTTTGTTATTCGTTCGTAATACACTTCAGGTGAGTTCATACTTGTCCCCTTTTTACTCTTTATCACTTTTGGGGTGTAAACATGTATCATATGCAAAACACACTAATGCTTTCATAAACACACATGCTCAATCTATTAAACATACTTATATGCTACTTGCCATGCTTATGATTCTTAGATACTTAGACATAAATCATTAACTATTATTAGCCCACTTAACATGTATAGCGCTATAGGACTAGCACACCGCCCCCTTTATGGGTCATTGTTAAGATTTAAACGGCCTAACATGAATATGTTAGGTATACGCTGTGGTACTCGCGGGTTTGAGTTATGTCTTTTGTATGATAGGTATGTGCAATGCTATAGTATGAGATTTGAGTAAACCATTCTAAAATACTATTTATGTAAACCAAAACTAGTATGCTCACCAATACTTTATGTGTTGGCGGATATTTTATACATGTTGTAGGAAAAGCTTGATGAGACGATACAAGAAACGTCACTTAGGATTCGGCCTTAGAAACAAACGAAACAATCTTTATTTTACTTCATGTTTTAGTTAATGTATTTTTCTCATGAACAATTTGTATACTTGTTGAATCTTAGATACGAATGAAATCTATTTTAATCTATTATCACAATTTAATGTTATGAAGCCTTTGAACAATCTATCACAAGTCTCACCTCGATGTTTCCGCCATCGGTTGGGGTGTGACAGATTGGTATCAGAGCCATAACTATAGGGAATTAGGAAAATTGCCATGATTGACCTGGTCTATAGTTAGGAACCTTTACTTGACTACTTTTACATGCTTGAAATACTTGATTTTCCTACTTACTTATCAATTTCATATCAATTTCATAAACCTTAAAGATGCATGCCTTTCCTAAGGCAACGTAAACTCCAATACAAGGACACTCGTATTTCACAAACGAAAGAACTCACTAAAATAGGCGTGAAACCCTTACTTTAGTGACAACTTTCAATCCGTTTTACTCATTTTAAATTTTTGAAATTTCACCATTGAGATAGGAGTGATTTCCTTACCTTGATGACAAATTCACTCATCTCATTCTAGTAAAACCTTACCAATGAGTTAGGATTAACTTCCTTTACTCTATGGGTAAGTACCAATCCACATTTTGAAAACGAAACCATCAAGTTAGGAGTGATATCCACATCTTGATAACTAGTTTCACAGTCCCTCATTTTGTAGAAGCTCTACTACGAAGTTAAGAGTGAATTCCTTTATCTTGGTAGCGCTTCATTCCTATACTTTATCATAATAACTTTATCATTAAGCTATGAGTGATTCCCTTACCTTTTGTATTTTTGAAACTACACCAAGATAGGCGTGACTTCCTTACCTCGGTGGAAATATTACAAATTTTCATTCTAGTGGAAACTTACCAATAAAATGTTGGAATTAATTTTCCTACCTCGTTGGACAAATGCAAAAAACCACACTTAAGAAACGACACCGCTAAGATAGGAGTGAAATCCGCAACTTGGCCACTAGTTTCAATCCTCAATTTTTTTTAAAATCTCTCCAAGGTCTCAAACTTTCGATTGATAAGGGACATGTAGTAACTGGAAGGGTGAATATCGTTAACCGAAATCTCGGCTAGAGTATTCTACCTATTAGGCCAAAGCATGACTCCCAAACTCAAAAGAATTTTCGACCACTTTGGTTAATCATAGTTCCGTTTAGGAACAATCCAAGTCTTGTACAAATCTCTTTTACATTCTGCAATCAGCTTCAAGTCCATTTTATTAGATGCGTTACTTAAACCTCTCTCACTTTGGCTTGATCTTAGTTTTGAATTTCTCAAAAGTATCAGTAAATATCATCATTTTTGAAAATATTTAATTTTTTTTATATATCGTCAAATATTTTAATCAATGTTTTATGATAAATCTCGTTTCATATTAAAGCGTTTTATTTTCAAGTATTTTCGATTATGCAACTTTACAAAGTTTTCTCCAACCTTATACATCGATTGGCAATCGATTATATAAATATAAAAAAAAAGTTACGTTCTAAACAAATCGAAATTTTCACGTTTATGACATTGTGTTCAAATTAAACATCGAACAAATATTTTCGAGTATTATAAATTATTATAAATATTCAGCATCATGCACCAAAACCTTAACATCATGTATTTTATTCATATTATCATACTTCACATTTTGTTCTCATTTACGTTACGTGATACCAAAGTAATTTAAACAAAAATTAATACTTCAATTATTACTTTATACCTTCTAACATTTTGTTAACGTCTAAATTACAGAAATGCATAATGCCAACTATTATTTTTCGTTGTTCTATTTTTGTCGTATTTGATTCAACCCATATAAATCTCCCCATAACATACTCAATTTTTTTTTACAAATATTTACCCACACTTTACGATTTCATAATCTTTCGTATTTTCTTTTCACCGTTCTAAATCCCTCGGTATTTTCTAAAAACAATCTTGTTCGAAACATGTACACGATTATTTTCGTTATGTGTGATTTCGTAGTGCAAAAAAAATTTGCGAAAATGAATTTTTCTTTCATGAAACACGAAGTCCTTTTATTTACCTAGTTCATACCTGGTTTACAATTGAAAATTTTTGACAACATATGAAACTTGACCTTCTCATATATGGGTTATAATAAGAATCATAAGTTCTTTTCGCAAGCAAACGTCTATAATATATTTATTTATTTTGTAAAACCGATCATTTTCATAAACTTGATTTCATGTCAACTAGTCTATACCCACATATCCACAAATTTGCAAGCTTGACGAGCTAAACTATTTACCAACAACATTTTCAGTTTCCATAACCAAGGTTTAAATTCAACTGTATTCCATATACATCATTCTCAACGAAGATTGATTTATTATCAAAAACTTCATTTTTCAAATATCAAAAATTTTCTTACCATCCATCATCCACTTACGATATATGTCCTCCATTTCTATAATCATTGACTTACATATTGTTAATATTCTCCAACACATTCTACACCTCTATCTCCTACGAAGCATAATTACTCGTTAATTTCTCTTGCCAATGGAATGACTATTTCATTTTTTTTCAATAAACTCAAACATTACTTTCCATCCTAATTGTCCATAAACCTTTATCCTTGTATGATACAATCACAACTACGTCTACCTATACATTCACATTCGCATTCGCATCTTGATGCTCTTACGAATACACTTTCACTTTAATACATACCTCTACTCAACGACTAGGAGAAACCGTTATCCCTACTTAGCAGTTGAATGCATACTAGTTACACCTTCTAAGATATAATTATACTTATAATACATTACTTGATATGTTTTGATACATATACATCTTTTCATAAACTATGAAACCTGATACTTGAAACTCGATGCATATTCTATGCTACTTGCAAACTTGATCATACATGAAACTTGTTTATCCATGAAGCCTAAGCCGTGATTATACGTAAGACTAGATTTTCCCATGATATTAAAAACGGATATTCTATAATACTTGTAATATTCTATAAGCTTAATTATTCATTTAATGCATATGAATCGTCATAAAAACATTCTATCCACAAATTTGAACCCGCTTATACATAAAACTCAAACATCCTAGTACTCATGTTGAATCTCTTCTAAACTTGGAGAGGTAAACAATCCATTTCTAACTCAATAGATGCATAAACATTACTTCATAGATTACACTTACAACAATTATAGGAATACATCTCGTTAGGATGTAGCCTACTAGACAACCAATTTTGGTTGTAGCCCATACTTAAATTTATCCATGCTTAAATTCATATACATGCTTTGTTTTGCTAATACTTGCTTGCCTACCTGCATACATCATCATTATGTTATCAAGTTGTCGCATATTAACGTGTACATTTCACAAACATAATGACTAGCTCTTAGATTAAGGACACATTTACGTCATATTCATCATTTTATTTCGAGTTAGTGTCATAGAAAGACATAACACCCTAATGTAAGGTAAATTGACGATTGCGGTCCGGTATGTAATCATGAATTTACAGGTACGTTAATGTGAGATGAAATTTTATTTAGAGTTGTTGGTAGAAGCTCAGTATGGATTTGAAATACCAATAGTGTGGTGGGTTAGCTGCGGTACACCCTATATATAAACACTAATGGTGCTTCAAAGACGCGACTGAGGGTCAGACCAAAGTCCAACTCTAGGCAACCTCACAAACCCTGCCCTAAGTCCAAGCATAACCATCCAGATATAATTAAAGCATATAAATGTTACCCATACTACACAAAAGATTATTACTCATCCAAAACTCAACAACACACGCTATAACCCCTATAGTCCACCCTCCCATGAGTTCGCAACTGTACTTAACAGTCATTTCTAAATAAATTTCGAGGACGAAATTTCCTAAAGTAGGGGAGACTGTAACGCCCAGCTAATTTTTAAAATAAAATAAATAAATAAATTATATATTATGTTTGGCGTAACAATTTTAATTCGTTGACATTAATATCTCGCTAGCGGATAATGCGTTCTTACACGATATTAACTTATAAAACATATATATTTGTCATATAATTATTAGAAACAATAACGACTCGTGGTAAACAAATATACTAGATAACTGACACTTATCCTTGTAAATTTCTAAACGCGACTAAAAGTATATTATGACAAATATATAGTCCAACCACTCGTTTGAAATCGGTTTATATAAATAAATAACGGGAAATATTTATCGTATTGGTTAAACAAGACTATGTAGTTAACGAGATACGAAACGGTAACGGGTTCATATACGCGATACCCGACCACTTAACCCACACTAAAACCCTAACTATTTAGTCACCTTATCTCCATCTCCTTCTTCATTCTTACAAACACAAAACCCTAGCCCCCAACCCTTTTCCTCTCCATCTCTTCCTCTTTAACCTAACCCTCAAGCTCCAACCTCATTCCAACTCTCTACCAACTCCTCCCTTTTCTCTGCTCTTCTCCCGCGCCCTCTCTCTCAGGCAGCGCCGCCGTCAACAACCACCAACCACCATCTCGCACCTATCTTCCAGCCACCTTGAGACACCATTAAACCCATCTAATACCCTCTCTTTCACCTCGACCCCCTCCCTCTCTTCTTCTCTCCTTATACAGCGGCCGACCACCACCTGGCTTGGTGGTGGCGGCGCAGAGATTCAAGCCCGAAATGGGCAAGGCTGACGGGACTTGGTTGTGATGCACGGGGAGACAAAGCAACAGCATTCACATCCCCTTTTCCTCTAGGGCTCGTTTCCTCGTGGTTCAACAATACAGCTCATGGCAGCGTCGGGTCAAGTTTGGTCTGATATGGTGGTGGTTATGGTTCGGACAAGCAGGGTATTTGGGTTGAGTCTTTATTCTTGGTTTTTCCTTTTCGAGTTATGATTCAGTCTTGTGGGTTAGGTCTGTCACGGTGTAGCGATGATGGTGAGTCCGTTTGGTGGTTGTTTTCGAGTCATTTTGGGGATTCCGATCGATGGTCATATGGTTCAGTCCCGGTTCAGTGACCAGTGATGGTCACAATCACAGAGGACCAACCGTGATGGTTGGGTGTCGTTGGGTTGCTGATTCAGGTCAGGCTCGTTTGGCTTATCTTCTGTTTGGGTCACAGTCAACCTAAGTCATACATGGTCTGATATGGTGGTGGTTATGGTTCGGACAAGCAGGGTATTTGGGTTGAGTCTTTATTCTTGGTTTTTCCTTTTCGAGTTATGATTCAGTCTTGTGGGTTAGGTCTGTCACGGTGTAGCGATGATGGTGAGTCCGTTTGGTGGTTGTTTTCGAGTCATTTTGGGGATTCCGATCGATGGTCATATGGTTCAGTCCCGGTTCAGTGACCAGTGATGGTCACAAACACAGAGGACCAACCGTGATGGTTGGGTGTCGTTGGGTTGCTGATTCAGGTCAGGCTCGTTTGGCTTATCTTCTGTTTGGGTCACAGTCAACCTAAGTCATACATGGTCAAACTTCTGGTCACCTGGTCAAACCGGGTCAGCTTAGTCCAGATGGTTCTCGGGTCAGTTTTCAAGTTCGGTCAACATCGGTCAACTGGTCAGACCTGTCGACACGAGTTACGAGGCTAACACGCGACTCTGAAAAGTATAACATGCCGTGCCCTTAGTTTATTATTTCTGTGTCATTTCGTATATCTATATACATATTCTAAGCGACAATCAACGAAACGAACCGATTTATAATAAAATGCTTAGAGTGGTAATAGGACGTTTGATGCAAAAAAAATTGTTAATCTATATGTTTATGCACGCTTATGCTTTCTCAAAATGAAACGTTTATATAAATATATATTTGTACATACAAGCATGCCATCTAGCGAAACATATATTATCGTAATTTTAAAGGCTTAATTATAAATATTTATGTGTATAGTGTATTATTAACACGATTATTCAAGTCTAATACTATTCACTTTACTATTTTGTCTTTGGACTATTAAATAATAACTAACCTACGGTTATACAACTATGTTATCAAGTGTTAAATCTCGGACCTTATAGATATGATGCACGTCAAAATGTATATTTTCTCGCTTTATAGTCTTAGTAAGTTAAACCACCTGTTGCTTGTTTTGTTCAAATAAGTTTTGGGTAAAAATAGATGACTTGCGTTGTCTGGTTTCTTACAAAAACAGAGGAGACTCTACCCAAATTTTTATAAAATATAAACAACATATCGGATGGTCAAACTCTATTATTTTGTACAATTAAAGCAACGTATTACAAGTAAATTTTATTAACAAACCTTACTTTATCATACTAGAAATGTATATGCTTATATATATAAATCTAATATATACACTATCCAACCTACGAAGCAAGTTAACATTCGAGTCAAGTATATACACTATCCAACCAATAATATTTTCTTAACGCAGCTGTGACTTAAACAATTAATTCAAGACGCGACCCTGAAAATAATACATTAAAGTATATATTATTAGTAACTATACATACACATATACTTTCGTGAAACTAAACCAAGTACTATCGGTTCGTTAAGTCATACACAATAAGACACGTATTATCTACAATACGAGTCTAGGTAGTCGAATAAACTATCTTTAAAACCAAGAAAACAAAATAAGTTCATTTGCATTAGAATTTAAGACATCCTTTACTTGTAATAGGACACAAGAGATTCAGTCAATCCAGCTTCAGACATTGTTTGTTATTCGTTCGTAATACACTTCAGGTGAGTTCATACTTGTCCCCTTTTTACTCTTTATCACTTTTGGGGTGTAAACATGTATCATATGCAAAACACACTAATGCTTTCATAAACACACATGCTTAATCTATTAAACATACTTATATGCTACTTGCCATGCTTATGATTCTTAGATACTTAGACATAAATCATTAACTATTATTAGCCCACTTAACATGTATAGCGCTATAGGACTAGCACACCGCCCCCTTTATGGGTCATTGTTAAGATTTAAACGGCCTAACATGAATATGTTAGGTATACGCTGTGGTACTCGCGGGTTTGAGTTATGTCTTTTGTATGATAGGTATGTGCAATGCTATAGTATGAGATTTGAGTAAACCATTCTAAAATACTATTTATGTAAACCAAAACTAGTATGCTCACCAATACTTTATGTGTTGACGGATATTTTATACATGTTGCAGGAAAAGCTTGATGAGACGATACAAGAAACGTCACTTAGGATTCGGCCTTAGAAACAAAAGAAACAATCTTTATTTTACTTCATGTTTTAGTTAATGTATTTTTCTCATAAACAATTTGTATACTTGTTGAATCTTAGATACGAATGAAATCTATTTTAATCTATTATCACAATTTAATGTTATGAAGCCTTTGAACAATCTATCATAAGTCTCACCTCGATGTTTCCGCCATCGGTTGGGGTGTGACAATGATTACACCATGTAAACAACTCTCAGACAAAAATTTCAATACTAGAATTTATTACTTGAATCAAATAGCGTCAATACATAGAATAAAAGCAACCAATAGTCAAATGGTGAGACTTGCTGTTAGGTAGCTGGAGGGTCTTGATCTCTGTTTAGTTTAGGGCATCGGTTACGGAAGTGATTTGGGTCTCCACATTCATAGCACTGACCATAGTTGTATCGATTAGGATTAGCAGCCTGAGCAGGGTTGGTGGGTTGATTGGCATTAGGGTTTGGGGTCTCGCGACATGTATTGACTATATGGCCATACTTACCACAATTGGTGCACAAGCGACACGCTGAAGCAGTGGGATGATGTCGGTTGCATGTGTTTCACAATGGATAGTTTCCTATATAGGGTTTCTTGTTAGAAGCTTGTGTAGTGAGGTTGGCATCAGGATCCCTGGCCTTACGCTTCTGGTTCTCAGTAGTTACCGCGGCTATAATGCTTGCTTTCTCGCTTTTCCGTACTAAGGTACCGTTCTTTACGTGATTGTCAGTTAAGGTAGCTGCTAGACGTTTGGCCTCTTCGAAGGTAGTAGGGTTCCTTCCCCATACCGTGTCCTGAATTTGCATGGGCAAACCACCGATATACTTTTCGATGGCTACAGGTAGCGGAGTGACCTTATGGGGCAATAACAGACTGAGCTCATGGAAGCGGGTATTATAAGCAAGGTTTTCCCCACTATCCTGAGCAAGGGTGTGGAACTCGTCCTCTAATTTCTTGACCTCGTTACGTGGGCAAAATTCATCTTTCATTATCTCCTTGACTTGATCCCAGGTCATAGTAAGTGCAACTTCAGCTCCTCGGGTGCGCTTTTCCTCATTCCACCAAGTGAGTGCTCGTTTGTGAAGAACACTCATAGCATAACGGACCTTAAAGTTATCAATACCCTCGAACCATTGCAGAAGACCCGTAGCTCCTTCATCTCCACTGAACTTAGGGGGATTACAGGTATTAAAGTGTTTGAGAGTGCAGACTGGGAGACCATTCCTGTTTCCGTTGTGGTTTCCATTACCATTTCCGTTTCCATTACCGTTTCCGTTCATCTGGATGACTTGGGCCAGTAAGTTAGGAACCAGAGTCGCTATTTGTTGCGCCATTTGTTGGGTAATGATCGCGGCTAGTTGGGCATCGACACTGTTGTTATTGTGGTTGTTGTTGTTGTTATGGTTGTCATGGCTGTTATTGTTGCTATTTCCTTCCTCATGATTACCACCACTGTTATTGCGAGTGCTGCGGCGTGGAGGCATGATCTGTAAGAGACACAATGAAATGAATGAGGTTATATAAGGAATGTAATCATGTATTCATTAATTAAAATGAATAAACGAAAACGTTGACTTATCAAAGATTCTAGATTCTAATAACATAATGAAGACATGCTTTAGCCTATAAGTGAACACTCATCCCGAGAATTCCCAGGTAGGCATCCGGGTCCCTCGTCTGATTGGGATATATGCGCAATGCCAGCCTAGACAGAAGACTCAGAATACAGGCGTTCACCCTTCCAGATTGCACGTGTTCGTTATTAAAATTCTAGAACTTCGACGAGATCTCAAGGTGGTTCAGGCTAAACCTGAGGATTTTGTCCTATTAGTCTAAGAGTAGATCCAGTGATGGAGAAGCAATCTTCTTGTACAGATTAAAGTAGGGATAAGAAGTAGGAGGGAGATAGAGAATAGGAATAAGTAGAGAAGCAAGTAAGAGAACAAGTTCTGGTTAAATCCTATGGTTATTGACTAGATTATTTTTCTAATAACCTAATTCCCTATAACCATGGCTCTGATACCAATCTGTAACACCCCAACCGATGGCGGAAACATCGGGATGTCACGTATTGATGATTGTTCAGTAGCTCATGGTGAATAATAAATTTCATTAAATGATTTAAATAAATTACATACAATTGTTCTACAAGAATTCGTACATCAAAATGAATAATACTATGCACACATCTTCAAGCATTAACTCAATCTTCAAGAAAGTATAACCTGAAACATGTTAAGTTTGAAAATATTTTGGGTCAACAAAAGTTGGTGAGAATACATAGGTTTTTTATATTAATTGATAACAATAGTTTGTACAACAATCACAGTTGTATGATGATAGAGTATGAGTCCGACATGTAACAATGCGTCTTTGTACAATCAAACCTTGTGTCGACTGATGACTAACTCGCAAGTTAGTTAAATGTTGTTACTGTTATCGATCATCCCTGAATTTATGCGGGGGGTGGGTTTGTCAGACCTATAGCGCTATAATCTAAACAGGCGGCTTGATCATTGTTAATGATTGTACTGTGTCTTTTTGTTACAGTCAAATGATAGAATGATAGTGTAATTGAATCACAAGTAAGTATGAGTAAATGATAGTATAAAATGTTTAAACATGTTTCACCCCAAAAATGTAAAAGATAAAAGGGGCTATTTAAACTCACCTTAGCAAAATGTTATGTCTTGTGAAATAGAATATGTGTTGTCCAACGATGCCAAGTATTACCCTATAATTATGGTAATAAATATGGCTAAGTCTTTCTAGTCTACAAATATATTCTAGGGTTTCAAATTGGGGATAAGTGTTCGTTTGATTAATAAATAAAATGTTTAATTAATAAGAGAAATTTGATAAATAAATAAACAAAAGTCTTTTTGTACATTTTAAATTAAAGATGGTCACAATAATAAGTTTTAAGCATGAAAATAATTTTTATAAAATTATTTTCTTAAAAAAAATAGAATACTAAATCTATTTATTACAAATTGTCAAAATATAACTTTAATATTTAAAATTACAGAATTATTAAATTAAAAATTGTATTTCTGTTCCAAATAAATAGAAATAATTTATATAAAATTTTGGTGCAAAAATATTGAAAAATGAATTTATTATGATTTATTTATGATTAAAACTAACAAAAATTGATTAAAAATATTAAATAAATGATTTTTCAGAAATAAAAATCATTTCAGAAAAGTTTATTGTTATAAAAACTCAGAATAATTTTTGTGGAAATTTATATAATTGTTTTGATATTTTTATAGAATTTTATAAATAAAATAGAATAAATTTGAATTATTTATTATATATATTAAATAAATAAATTTTTGAAAACTAAAAATTGTATGTTAAACTTTTCCACTTGGAATAACATAAAATAATTTTTGTAGAATTTATAAAAGAGTTTTAGTATTTTAAAATGAATTTTAAAAATATAAGAGAATATATATATAAGTTTAAATTAAAAAAATGGTTGTTGATGTCAAGAATCGAACCCGCGTCAAACCCGGGTCGGGGTTTTAAATCACAAGCCCAGACCAGTTGGTCTGGACCCTGAGAACGAATAAACTTGATTAGAATTAATTATATAATTATGCTTGAATATGTTTTGTACCCTTTTTAAAAGAAAGAAAAAAAATGGTGCATTGTGGGACTCGAACCCGGGCCGTCTGGCCGGTTCATGTTTTTCTGAAAAGAGACCAACCAACTGATCTGATGATCAGTTTGTATTAACTTTCGTTTAGTTTTAATTATAAACAGATGCGACAACACTTCGTCTTCCCCAAATAGTATTAGCGAAACCCTAACAATCTATTAATCGTTGATAACAGATGATAGCCCCTGACTCCATGGGGGTTTTGTTCGGACCAAAACAAGAAACAAAATCATGGAATAAATTACGACTTACAGGGTGTTAATCGGCCATTGTTGCGAGTCAACGCAGAAGTCAAAACCATGAAAAATACTTACGATTATTGAATAAAAAGGGACTGTGAGGGTGGGGTTTTGTTTTCCGGTTGTCTCTGAATGATTCAAGGTGCTCAATTTATAGTGTTGTGGCCTATATGGAAGGTTTCAATCTCTTGACTAAGGTCTAGTCAAACGCGTTAATGGAGTTTAATTATGAGAGGATTACGCGATCAGTGGTGGTTATAAACGGAATGATTTTATTAGTTGTTATGTGAGGTCAAATTATAAATTGCTTCTAGATTTACAGGGTCAAGCATTAATGTTTTTGGTCAACAACCATGTCTGCAAGTCGTGTAAAAGGAAAAGAAGGAAAGGGGGTGTACTGGGCCGGGTAAGGGTGAAGGACAAGGGAGATGGGCCGGTTTTCTGGGTTGCGTATCCGGGCTCCGGTTTTTAAAGAAAAAGGGGGTTTGGGCTTTGGGTTTTGATTTGGTTTCATGTTTTAAATAAAAACTAACTTCTATAGATTATTGTTATTATTATTATTATTATTATATAAAATAAATGTTTTGATATAAATTTGACATGGTTTCTATTGTACGAAAGTAGTTTAATACAAATAAAGTGGTGGTTTTTACCTATACAAAATTTAGGAAAAATTTTGCGATGTTACAGTTGCCGTAAGTCTTTGTAAAGATATACCCCGAAGTGGAATTGTTATCATCTTTGCATTTAGCAAAGTCAGAGTCAAAGTATCCTACCACTTGTAAATTATCACTTCTTCTGTAAGTCAGTTTATAGTCTTTAGTCCCTTGCAGATATCTTAACACCTTCTTAGCTGCTTTCCAATGATCATGGCCAGTATTATTCAAGTAACGGCCTAACATTCCAGTGACATAAGCGATAAGGTATCATTCTCATCTGTTCTTTCTCCACTTCTATTTTCAGACATTAGAACAAAGCAAATACATCTCCCTTAGCTACCGGAGCTGGAGCAGGTTTACAATGTTGCATGTTATAACGTGTGTGAGCACGATCAATGTAGGCCCTTTGGGACAAACCTAAAATCCCATTGCTTTTGTCTCGGTGTATTTCGATGCCGATGACATAATCGGCTTCTCCGAGATCCTTCATGTCAAAAGTAGACGAAAGTAATCGCTTCGACTCATGCAACATATCTAAGCTATTGCTTGCCAGTAAGATATCATCAACGTAAAGGACAAGAATAGTAAAATTACTCCCACTCATCTTAAGGTAGGTGAATTGATCGACTTGATTCTTCATGAAACCATTATTCTTTACGACTTCATCAAACTTTAAGTACCATTGACGTGAGGCTTGTTTTAAACCGTATATGGATTTCTTCAACTTGCAGACTAGATGTTCTTGACTTTCAGGTTTAAAGCCTTCATGTTGCTTCATAAACACTTCTTCATCCAAGTCACCATTAAAGAAAGTGAATTTGTTTCTTCAAATTATGGAACAATGATCATTCAAGGATCCAGTTTCTCTAAACACTTGTGTGAATTTCCACTAGAAAGAGTTACATAGACATAACTCATGTAAAAGCAATTGTTGTGATAAAAGGGAACAAAGTACTCGGATTATATTAACGCGAGGTTGTTTCCCGATGACCAATTAATCAATAACCAACCCCAATCCTTCCCGTGATATCTCGGTTGTTAGCAACACCAAGAACGAACAATAAAGACTAAAAATTGGTAAATTAATCAACACACTACAAGCAATTGTTCATACATCATAATAACAACGAGAAAATACCAAGTTATTATTCTAGAAATGCAAGAAATCACACACAAGAGTTTAAGAAAAACCTTCACCCGAAATGATCACCAAAAGTTTAGCCTCGCATGACTTGGTGAATCATCAAAACAACCATAGTAATGTTCATAAGAATCAAAAGCATAAACCAATGTTTGTGACAAGTCTCCAATCAAGAACTCCAGCCAAAAATCGCCCCAATGATGAGTAGAAACGTTCACAATGGAAGTGGTAATCATAAGTCACCATAAATTGGTCTTTAAATGAAGGAGTTACAAAAGTGTGCAGGGGCCACCGTACCCCTACGGTCCCACCGTAAGGGTACGGTGGGCTGAAAATGTTGACGGCCATTCAGGACTGCTATACGGTGGAAATTTGGTGTCTGATGCCACCGTAACCCTACGGCTGGGCCGTAAGGGTACGGTGGGCTCTTAGAAATCTTCATTTTTTCTTTCTTCCCTTCCACCTCGTTCCAATGCGTTCCGGTCCATTCCCAAAGCCCGTATTTCGTCGTTTTTAGCTCCTTATTATACCTACAACCATAGCAACCGTAGTCACCCAATTCCAAGCAATATCACGAATAAATGTGGATAAAATAAGCGTTTTAACACTATTAAAGGGTGTTCGTTGAACCACCCGTCACATCCCCACACTTACCCATTGCTTGTCCCAAGCAATCTATTTCAAATCCTTTTTACGACTAAGCGATCATTTCAAAGTCAAGTTTAATGTGCAATCCTCGTACTAACCCATTCTCAACACGCCAATCAACACACCCCTCACAATATCTCTCCTCTCGGTATCAAGTAAGCTCTTGCAAAGATAAGCTAGACACACAAAAGGCACACGGGTGGTTGCACAACCATAAGCTTGTACCTAAATCAATCATCCTCCTAACATGAACATGAGTATAAATCAAAGGGACTTAACGGTTGTAACTTGGCTAAGTGTGACGGTAGGGAATAGGATATATATATAAGTAGCGCAAACTTTACCCAGTCTTTTTATTACACAATAAAACACACACGAACAAAGAAACACTACTATATACAAACACATAACATAACTTTACTCGCTTTTTCTTTTCTTTTCCTTTTCTCTTTTTTTTTCTTTTTTTTTCTCATTTTCTTCTTTTCATCATCTCTTTTTTTTCCATGTTTTCTTTTTTCTTTAATTTTTCTTGCAAAACAAATTACATAAACATACTAACACATACTAAACTTAACACTTCAATAATACTATTAATACAAGAATAAACTAAACACAAAAAGACCGGGTCAAGTTGGGTAAAATTTAGGAGCTAGTTTAAGGGTCATCAAACAATAGGCTTTAAGGCTCAAAAATGGGCAACTAAATGTCCAAACTCCCGCCCCTCTCGCTACCTTGCTCATATATGTAATGTATGAGGTCCAACCCCCCAAAAACCCACACTCGCACTCACATGATGAGGCTACCTAATGCCCTTATCATCTCTACACCCATGCCCAATTAAGGATTCAAGCTGTATTCAAGCACAAGTTCTAGTGCACCCCCACCCATTGCCACTCTCACAAAGGAAGAATTTATTTATTTACATATGTGGCTTCAACTCTCACCAAGAAAAAGAAACGGGTATTAAGGGTTGCCGGTGTGTCTAATGGGGGTTAAATCAAGGTGTTCCAATTTTTACAACATTGCACTTGACCTCAAAAAAAAAAAAAATTTTTAAAATTCCCAAAAATTTCCTCCCCATCCCCACACTTGGGATGCATTGTCCCAATGCATGGTTTTGGAAAGAAACGCTCAAACACTCAAACCACAAACTTCTTTTTGGATTTTTCATTTTATAATTTTTTTTTTTAGATTTTTCATTTTTTTTTAAACAAATACACACATCCTACTACCACAACCCGAACTCATCAACAATTCAATACGATTCAATACACCACCCAACCACCCAAAAATCAAAGGTAAAAACACAAACATAAACAAACAAAATATAAAGCTATGTACAAGAAGCACGACCTGATTAGTAGTAGCGTGGCTGAGGCGGCCCGAACACCGAAGTGAACAAATCATTCCATTCGCCAAAGCCAAATGCTCCATCACTGCTTCCTCCTTGATCTGTGGGTTGCTGTTGCTGCTGTGGGTTGACCCATTGAGAATGGTGGATTGGTGGGGTCGGATAGGAGATGCTTCCATCATACGGCGGTAGGGACCCGTAATCCACCGGTTGTGGATTTGCGACTACGGGTCTCCCCGCATGCCAATCATCATTCATTCTCCTATTCTGATCATCAATGTATCTGTGATTAATCTCCACTTGCTGAGCATAAGCGTGTCCTCGGTTCCATAATTCTTGACGATCAAATCCTTGTTGCATCCTTCGCTCCATGCTAGCTCCCATCATTGTTTGATGATCAAATAATGTTCGTTCTGAACCCGACCAAGTGTCAAATACCGAGGTTGGGGGACGTTGACTTTCAATTACCTCCTGCATCGATCCCCCAAAGGCCCAACCATCATCATACGCCCTCTCGGTAAAGTCATAAAACCCTCCACCATGGTATCCACTCGAACTCCCCTGGCCTATATCCAAATGTCCTCCCGCCGGATTGTCTTCGTACTCTTCATCATCACTTGGTGGCGCTTCACCTCCACTCTCAGCTTCATCCTCCTCACTGTGCAAAAGTGCCCTCGCATCTTTCTTTAGCATTCTCCACTTTTGACCTCCACTTTTCAATTTATGATATCTTTCGGACTCAGAATACACCCAACCAGACCCCATTGTTGCTAGATCAATAGGTTTGAATTTTTTTCTTTTTCTTCCTTCATCTTCTTCAGTGATCGCACCTTGCTGCTTCAACAACCCAGTAATTATTCGACAGTAAGGAATGATTGACCTCTCCGATGAATTTCTACATATCCACACATGATTCAAGACCAAGTACCGAAAAGAGAATTTCGGACCACCATGCGTCAAGGCATATAAGATAGGAACCTCGGGAAAACGCACTTGTTCCTTATCAGCACGTCTCGGTAATACATTCAAGATGGTAAAATTCAGCAACAGTTTGGGCTCTATCTTCAAATTCCTTCGATATAAGGTACCATGATAAGTACCCGGCAAAAATAAATCCTCCAACATGTCCATCCAACGTGGATGCTTCTCCGGATTAATTAACAACTCGTCGATGCTCGGGTTCTTATATTCTTTCGCCGGTAAACTGTCAAATTTTGCAAGCCTGCGCAATGTCTCGTAAGACATTTCCACTTCTATCCCATTTACTTCACCGATTAGCTTCATCTTTGAGGGTGAATCATATCTCGGACATCTTAATGTTGCCATCCATTCCTCGACCTCATCCAAATACACCCTCCTCTCTTCTTGATCATAGCAATAGAGTGCCGCTTCCCAACCTAACGCCTTAAATCTATCAAAAACCCCGAATGGTTCAAAGTCTTTTCTGCTCACCTCTCTTTCATAAATAAATGCCCCTGGCCGATCTGACAACTTTTTAAGTTGATCATGAAATAAAGTAGCTTGCCAGATCCTTGGTTTTGCGTTCAAAGGGCCAGTCTTCCATTCCGGCTTATCAGCCGGGTCTAACCTTGGCGGCTCCGGTGCTTGTTCCATCTCTACATCAGACTCAGTATTTTGGGAAACAAACTTCCTTCGTTTGTACTGCTGAGCAGGTTGCTTTCCCTTAGCCTTGGCAGCAGATGAACTTGATCCAGCGGCCTCACCAGTGCGTGCCATTTCCCTTGGAGTGGATGATAATATCAAACAAGAAAGTCAATATCTTGAAAAACCCCCAAAATTTCAGAATTTAGGGTTTTTAATCCGACCCAAAAACGTGTTTTTCTTCCACTTTACTACCCAAAATCAGAAACTAGATGAAAAATTAGCCACGATAGACCCAAAAATCACTAAGTTTGGTGGAGGATTGAAGGTTTTATGAAGATTTGAAGTTGAAAGGTTATGGGTGTTCTTGGTCTTGTGAAGGAGAAGAAGAAATTGAATGAAAGAAGAAGATTAGGTAGAAAGAGAAGGTGGTTCGGTTATATTCACATGTGATGTTAAAATTATTATTTTTTTTTTTTATAAACTCGCTGCTGCTGTAGGTCCACCGTAGGGTTACGGTAAGACCGTACCCTTACGGTGGCCTAAATGCCCATTTCTTCACCGTATGGCAGCCCCTAACCACCGTTGGGATTCTTGAGCCACCGTACCCTTACGGTGGGGCCGTAGGGGTACGGTAGGACCTGACAAATTTTTTTTTTTTTTTTTTAAATTAGTAATTTGAAAAACATGAAAATTACCCTACCCCCTCGAAAATCCCGTGTTGTCCTCAACACAATGGTATAACCGTTTCGTGACCCGAACGTCCCCACACTTGCTTCAAACACGGATTTCGAACACACACAAAAGAAAAATAAAATAAACGCTAACTATTTACACTACCAAACCTGGGCCTCTCATTGGTGCACTTCTTCCACCGGGCGTAAAAAATAGCCCGCTTTATCCATCTCCAACGCATTGATGTCACTTCCATCCAAGTATGGCTTCAAGCGGTGTCCATTCACCGTTTGTTGCTTATTGGTGTTTTCATCTAATATTTCAACCTCACCGAATTTACCAATCCTGCAAACGATGTACGGACCCATCCATTTACTTTTCAACTTGCCCGCAAACATCTTCAATCTCGAATTGTACAACCACACCCTTTGCCCCACTTCAAAAGTCTTTTTTCTCAATTTGGCATCATGAACCTTTTTTAGTTTGTCTTTGTAAGCCGATGAACATTCATAAGCCTCATCTCTAATCTCCTCCAATTCACTTAGTTGCAACTTTCTTGTTCGCCCCGCCTCATCATAATCCGCATTTACCGTCGTGATCGCCCAATGTGCTCGATGCGCCAACTCCATTGGCAAGTGACAACCCTTCCCATACACCATCCGATAAGGTGTCGTGCCAATCGGAGTTTTGTAAGCCGTACGGTATGCCCACAAAGCATCATCTAATTTACTTGACCAATCTTTTCTATCCACACGAACCGTCTTCATGAGAATTTCTTTGATTTGACGGTTGGACACTTCAACTTGTCCACTCGTTTGCGGATGGTATGGCGTTGCAACCCGGTGATTCACTCCATATCTCTTCAACAACTTCCCAAAATTGAAATTCTTAAAATGTGACCCACCATCACTAATGATCACTCTAGGAATACCAAAACGAGCGAAAATGTTGGATTGCACAAACTTGCAAACCACCGAATGATCATTAGTCCTTGTAGCAATTGCTTCGATCCACTTCGAAACATAATCAACCGCTACCAAGATATACAAAAACCCATTAGAATTTGGAAAGGGACCCATGAAATCAATGCCCCAAACATCGAATATTTCTACAATCAAGATTGGTTGTAGAGGCATTTCATCCCTCTTGGAGATACTTCCCATCCTTTGACAATTTACACAATTCCGGGCAAATTCACAAGCATCTTTAAATATGGTGGGCCAATAGAACCCACATGATAGAACCCGATAGCCGGTCTTGTGTCCACTAAAATGCCCCCCACAAGCGGATGAATGAGCATGTGTAAGAATATCTTTCACTTCCGATTCGGGCACACATCTTCTAATCACTTGATCGGGTCCAACCTTGAAGAGATCCGGTTCATCCCAAATATATTGCTTCACTTGGACCATAAATTGTTGTCTTCGTTTCTTGGTCCAATGATCCGGAATGACCCCCGTGGCTAAATAGTTAACATAATGAGCAAACCACGGTGCATGAATAGTAGATGTCGCCATCAATTGCTCATCGGGAAACCTCTCATTTATTTCTCCAAAGTCATCATTTTTATCCACCGGAATCCGAGACAAATGATCCGCCACTACATTCTCACTTCCTTTCTTGTCCCGAATTTCCAAATCAAACTCTTGCAACAATAGAACCCACCGAATCAAGCGTGGCTTGGCATCTTTCTTTTCCATCAAATAACGAACCGCACTATGATCCGAGTATACCACCACTTTGCTCCCCCAAATATACGAACGAAACTTATCCAAAGCATACACCACCGCTAATAATTCTTTTTCGGTTGTGGTGTAATTCAGTTACGCTTCGGATAAAGTTTTGCTTGCATAGTAAATCACCACCGGCTTTTTATCAACTCTTTGGCCCAAAACCGCTCAAATTGTAGTTTCACTTGCATCACACATAATCTCAAATGGCTTCGACCAATCCGGCGGTTGCAAAATAGGAGCCTTGACCAAGTGTTCCTTCAAAACATTGAAAGCTTGCAAACATTCATTAGTAAAGTCAAATGGAACATCTTTCAAAAGCAAATTACATAAAGGTTTGGTAATGACACTAAAACCTTTAATAAAACGCCTATAAAAACCCGCATGTCCCAAAAATGACCTTACCCCTTTCACATTCTTTGGTGGTGGCAATGATGAAATAACCCGGATTTTTGCCTTATCCACCTCCATACCTCTCTCCGAAATCATGTGACCTAACACAATTCCCTCTTGCACCATGAAATGGCTTTTCTCCCAACTAAGCACTAAATTTTTCTCAACACATCTTTTTAAAACTTTTTGTAACTCGTTGAGACAAGATTCAAAGCTAGTGACAAATATTGAGAAATCATCCATAAACACTTCAAGCGACTCTCCAACCATGTCCGAGAAAATACTCATCATACATCGTTGAAAAGTAGCCGGTGCATTGCACAAGCCAAATGGCATCCGCCTAAAGGCAAAAGTACCATAGGGACAAGTGAAGGTGGTATTGTGTTGGTCATCCGGGTGGATTGCAATTTGGTTGTACCCTGAATACCATCTAAAAAACAATAGTATTTTTGACCCGATAATTTTTCAATAATTTGGTCAATAAAAGGAAGTGGGAAATGATCCTTAGAAGTGGCGGCATTTAATTTGCGGTAGTCAATACACACTCGCCACCCGGTTACGGGTCGAGTGGCTATTTGTTCACCACTTTCATCTTTGACTACTTGAATGCCGGACTTCTTAGGTACCACTTGAGTAGGACTTACCCAAGAGCTATCCGAAATTGGATAAATAATCCCCGCATCTAACCACTTAATTACCTCCTTTTTAACTACCTCCCTTAGGTTAGGATTCAACCTTCTTTGTGCTTCTCTTGTGGGCTTTGCATCTTCATTGGTGATAATCTTGTGCATCACAATGGATGGACTAATTCCTTTCAGATCGGCCATCGTCCACCCAATAGCCCCTTTGTTCTCTTTCAACACTTCCAACAAAGCTTGCTCTTGAGCCATCTCCAAATTAGAGGCAATAATGACCGGTAATGTGTCGTTATCCCCTAGAAAAGCATACTTCAAGTGGCTTGGCAAGTCTTTCAATTCCAACTTTAGTGGTACTTCTAATGAGGGTTTGGTGCCCGAATCAGTTTCCACCGGCAAACTATCAAAATGGTGGGACCATGGTGGTCGACCCTCCTTCAATGCTAGCACATCTTGCTTTTCTTCTTCACTCTCCAAATCAAAAGCATGTACCTGTTCAGAAAAATTACAAGCACACAATTCCATTCCATCTTTCTCATACTCACATGGATTGCATCCCTCGATGACATCTGCCATAAAACATTCTTCAACACCGGAATCATTAGTATTGTTAGTAAAAACATTTAAACGCATTTTCCGGTTTCCAAATGTCATGTCGACCGTGCCAAATCTACAATCAATTACCGCATGCGCGGTGTTCAAAAATGGTCGACCCAAGATGACATTTTGTTGCTGTTTTGAATCTGCGAATGAGTAATCCAATACCAAAAAGTCAACCGGGTAATAAAATTCATCAATTTTCACAATGACATTTTGAACCATCCCCCGGGGTAACTTATGGGACAAATCGGCTAAAACAACCGTTGTCTCCACCCTAGCTAATGCACCAAAGTCATATTGATCATACAACCCACCCGGTAAAATACTCACCCCGGCTCCAAGATCTAGCAACGCCTTTGCCATTTGAAAATTACCAACTTGAATGTTTATTAATGGCGTGCCCGGATCTTGAAGCTTAGGAGGGAGCTCCCCATTTAAAACTGCACTCACTTGACCCGTAACATTTACCCGCTTAGGCATTTTTTTCTTTTGTTGCCTCTTTTGCGTACACAATTCTTTCAAAAATTTAGCATATGCGGGTACTTGTTTTATTGCATCAAGTAAAGGAAGATTTATTTTTACTTGTTTAAACATGTCCCACATTTCTTCTTTTTGGGGACCTCTTGATGCAATAAAATTTTTCTTACTCGGGTCAAGTAGAGCCGATGGAAATGGAACTTGATTCGGCTCATTTTCAGTTTTTTCACTCTCACTCGCTTCCAATTTTTTAACATTTATTTCTTTTTGTAAAACCGGTGTAACTTCATCATTTTCACTTTCCTCACCCGTGACATCCTCGACCACCCCCTCGACAAAACCCGGTGACAAATCAGCTTTAAATTCTTTCCCACTCCTTAAAACACTCACTTGATTAACATTAACATTGTTACCTCGTGAAGAGCCATGTGACGGATTTACCTGAGTATCGCTAGGAAGCTTGCCTTTACCTTTCTTCAATTCCGCCACATCAGTTGCTAATTGCCCCATTTGAGTTGTCAATGCTTGAATGCTTTTATCACGAACTTCATCCTTTTGTATCCGTGCTTCATCAAGTTGATTTCGCCTTTGCATGTCTTGTTGCATAGCTTTAAGCATTTCCATAACTTCATTTCCGCTTGACGAATCGTGACCCGAATTTCTTTGTCCAGTTTGAGTTTGCCCTTGGTAGCCACTATTGTATCCGCCTCTATAATTCCCTTGATTGTATTGTTGACGAGGCACATAATTACCTTGAGCAGCTTGAAAATTCGGGTTGGCTTGATTAGAAGCATTCCCATATCAAAAGTTGGGATGATTTCGTAACCCGGGGTGGTAAGTGTTGGAGTTCATGTCATAATTTCTCCCACCCCCTTGAATAGCATTCACTTCTTCACTTGGTGCTTCTTGAACACCCACTCCACAAACCTCCGCCGTGTGGCCTATCTCTTGACAAGTGCTGCAAACATTGTACAATTGATTAGTATTCTGCACATTACCACCTTCTACCGCATGCACCTGTGGTCTTTGAATCACATGTCTTGCCCTTCTTGAAGATTGGGCCTTCCTTTTCTAAGTCACCGCCATTTGCTCTAAATATGCCCAATCATCTTGTTCAAAATTTGTACCAAAAGTGCCATTTGTGATGGACATAAGATCCCGTGCATCCTCCGATGTCAAACCTTCATGAAAAGCATTTAACAATTCCCATAGTTGGATACCATGGTGAGGGCAATTTCGTAGCATCATGTTGAACCTCTCAAATGCTTCATGGAACATCTCTCCCGACTGTTGTTGAAAGCTTCTCAACCCCCTCCTTGCATCATTGGTCTTTTGCAAACTATAGAATTCATCCAAAAAGATTTGTTGCATATCGGCCCATGTGAAAATTGATGCGGATGGTAGAGTGTGAAACCATCTTTTTGCTTTATCTTCCAATGAAAATTGGAAGAGAACCAACTTGACATCATCCGGAGTAAATCCTTGACTCCCAATAGTGTTGCAAATAGAATCATAAGTTTCCAAATGAAAGTAAGGCACTTCCGTTGCTAGCCCCTTGAATTTTGGTAGACTTTGGAGTGCGGTTGTTCTAACTTCAAAAGTTCTTCCATTTGCATTTTGCGGAATCACTATTGGTGATGGATTATTAGTGATGATAGGCCGAAAATGTGCTTCAATTCCCCGTACAACATCACGGTGGAGTCTTCTAGGTGCTCCCAATGGTGCTCTTGGTTGACCCATTTGTCCTTGCATTGCACCTTGTGGTGCAAATTGTTGTTGATGTTGATTTGGATGCATAGGTGGTTGTTGTTGGTGATTCGGCCTTTGATGTTGAGCTTGCATATTTGGAGGCCGCATTTGATTGAGTGGCGTGGGACGTTGCAAGTGCAATCCTTGCGGTCTAACATGTTGCACACCAACCGGTAGTCTTCCCGGGTGGTGAAATGGTAAAAGTGGTTGACTTACTTGACCCGTTTGAGCTTGAGATCCCACATAAGCACCTTCTCCTCCATAGTAATAACCCTCTTCATTGTACCCACTAAACTCCTCATCATCATACCCATCGTCATACACATCTCTTTGAAATCTCGAATTTTGACCACCTTGAAAAGATGAATAGTAAAAACCCGATTGGTTAGGTGGTTGATAAGTAGATGTGGTATGGACAATTGTTGAACCTTGTCCTTGTGGTTGTGGGATGGTAGAAGATGATTGACCCGTAGTTGGGAAAAAATGGGAAAATTGTGGTATGGTATTTGACGGATTAAAGGTAAGGTTTGGATCAACTTGAGTGGAACTCGGTTGGGTGGTATGGCTTGGTGTTTCAGGACTAGTGGAAAAGTTAGGTAATGTGGTGTTGGATGAAATTTGTGAGGAAGTAGGCATGAATGACGAGGTCGTTTGACCCGTTGTTGGTATGTGAGAGTCTTGCATTATGTTTCTTGGGGTGAACGGTGAAGTAGGTGAATCAATGACTTTGTTTCTTCTAATCAGAACTCGGTTCTTTCTCAATGTTCTTTCAATTTCCGGATCAAACAAAAGTGGTGATGACTCGTGAGAGCCTCTAGTATGCATAAACTTGAAGTACCTGCACACTAAACACAACCCGTGTAAACCCGAAAATAACAAACAAAACTAAAAGCTTAACACACGTTGCGCACTACTCCCCGGCAACGGCGCCAAAATTTGACGTGTTTGTCGTGGTACACGTAAATTTCCCAATTACAACTATTGAATAGTGGCAAGAAGGTATCGAACACAGGGAGTTTGTGGAATGTGTGTAAACTAATAACTTTGCGATTTAACTAATATTTAACTACTAACAAAATTAAAGATCAAAGATTTGTTGATTGATTTAGATTTGAACTAGATTATAAACTAATTACTTAATCAAAGTGAATTTGTTTCTTCAAATTATGGAACAATGATCATTCAAGGATCCAGTTTCTCTAAACACTTGTGTGAATTTCCACTAGAAAGAGTTACATAGACATAACTCATGTAAAAGCAATTGTTGTGATAAAAGGGAACAAAGTACTCGGATTATATTAACGCGAGGTTGTTTCCCGATGACCAATTAATCAATAACCAACCCCAATCCTTCCCGTGATATCTCGGTTGTTAGCAACACCAAGAACGAACGATAAAGACTAAAAGTTGGTAAATTAATCAACACACTACAAGCAATTGTTCATACATCATAATAACAACGAGAAAATACCAAGTTATTATTCTAGAAATGCAAGAAATCACACACAAGAGTTTAAGAAAAACCTTCACCCGAAATGATCACCAAAAGTTTAGCCTCGCATGACTTGGTGAATCATCAAAACAACCATAGTAATGTTCATAAGAATCAAAAGCATAAACCAATGTTTGTGACAAGTCTCCAATCAAGAACTCCAGCCAAAAATCGCCCCAATGATGAGTAGAAACGTTCACAATGGAAGTGGTAATCATAAGTCACCATAAATTGGTCTTTAAATGAAGGAGTTACAAAAGTGTGCAGGGGCCACCGTACCCCTACGGTCCCACCGTAAGGGTACGGTGGGCTGAAAATGTTGACGGCCATTCAGGACTGCTATACGGTGGAAATTTGGTGTCTGATGCCACCGTAACCCTACGGCTGGGCCGTAAGGGTACGGTGGGCTCTTAGAAATCTTCATTTTTTCTTTCTTCCCTTCCACCTCGTTCCAATGCGTTCCGGTCCATTCCCAAAGCCCGTATTTCGTCGTTTTTAGCTCCTTATTATACCTACAACCATAGCAACCGTAGTCACCCAATTCCAAGCAATATCACGAATAAATGTGGATAAAATAAGCGTTTTAACACTATTAAAGGGTGTTCGTTGAACCACCCGTCACTACACCATTCTGCTAAGGAGTACTAGGCATGGTGTATTGGTTCACAATCCCCTGGCTCTTACAAAACTCATAAAATGGGCAAGGAGCTTGACCCACATCAGTATGTCTACCATAATATTCACCTCTTCTGTCTGATTTAAAAACTTTTATTTGACGATCTAATTGTTTTTCAACTTCAGCCTTATAATCTTTAAAAGTTGTTAGTGATTCAGACTTTTCCTTAATGAGATATAAGTGCATATAACGAGAACAATCATCAATAAAAGAGATAAATGTAGTATGTCCAATTATTCCAGCAACGTTATAAGGGCCGCTAATGTAGTATGAATGAGTTCTAATAAATTAGAGCCCCTAGTGGCACCTTTCTTATTTGTTGATCTCATTTTGCCCTTAAGGCATTTAAAACATGTTTCAAAATCATCGAAATCAAGAGAGGGTAATACCCCATCCTTCACGAGTCTAGTTAACCTTTCTCGTGAAATGTGGCCTAAACGTTGATGCCACAACATGGATGAAGTTTCTAAGTCTCTCTTGTGTTTCTTCTTTGTTAGTAATTCATTAACATTATATGATAACAAAGACTTGAAAAAATCATCATCTAGTTCTAACTTATAGAGAACACCATCCAGAAAACCATAACCATACACATTGGAATCATAAGTAATCATAAGTTTTCCATGGTCGTGAGAAACGTCAAAACCATCCATGTCTAACTTAGGTCTAGATACAAGATTCTGAATAATCTCAGGAATATATAAGGTATCATAAAGAACAATACATAAACTAATTTTGAGTTTTAATTCTAATGTTCCCACGGCTTCGATAAGTGACTTTTCATTCCCAACGTTAAGTGTTCTTTGGTTTCTTACCAGCTTCTGGATCGTATGGAATCCCTGAAGAGAATTGGTCACATAGAACCAAAGTCAAACCACCAAGTATTAGATGGAACATTCAAGTTAAAGGACTCAAGTATCATAAGTAGATGATTACTTTTCTTAGTTAGCCACTCCTTAAAGTCACGACAGTCCTTCTGCTTATGTCCTCCTTTCTTACAGAACATGTAGAGGAATTTACCTTTGGAGTTCTTATGGCTAGATGATGCACTTGCATCATTCCTCTGGGTTTTAACATTATGATTCTTGTTAGATGGTCTCTTCCTCTTCTTTGGATTAGCGGTCGTAAGGTGAGTAACTTCCGATTTTCCAGCTGCATCCGCTCCTCCTTTTGCACGCACATAGCGATCAACTCTTGCATTATCCACTTTTCTTTCTGTGTGTTGTAGTTGATCATGAAAGCATCATAAGCAGAGGGTAGAGAAGTCATGATGAAATGCACCAGGAAACCGTCACTAATCTCCATTTCTAAACCCTTGAGCTTATGGGCCATATAGTTCTGGACATAATGTGCTCACGAATATCGCTTCTCCCGTCATACGTAGTTGTCATAAGTTTCAGAATTAGAGTATAAGCATGCACCTTTGAGGTTCCTTTGAACTGATCCTCCACAAAAGCCATAAATTCTTTAGCAATCTTAGAATCTGGAATAGATCCTCTAATAGGCATTCTAATGGAGTTCTTAATGAACATGAGAGACATACGGTTGCATCTCTCCCGTTTCTCATGCACCATTTTATCAGCAGCGGTGTCTGTGAGTTCGGGAGGAGCATCCTCTCTCAGTGCGCAATCGAAATCCAGCAACGCCAAAGTCAACTTAAGCGAATCTTTCCAGGTAGCATAATTATCACCAGTTAAGGTAGTGATGCCGCAGTTGGGAGCTAATAGTGGAAAAGATGAGAATAGTAAAATACAAAATTAGAGAAGAATTTATAGTGATCTAACGTGCAAGTATCTATCTAAGGCAGGCAGGACGAAGACCATTATACTAATGAAGCTGTGATAACTAATCATAACACCAAATCATAAGCTACTTAAATACAATGCTCTAGCTTTGGCTATACGCTATTTATTTAAGTATTAAATTGCCAACAGTGAATGTAACCCATCACCTTTAGGCAGAAGTGAGACATTCAAAGTCCTAATGCAATACGCTCAGTTCACCAACATAATCTATTACACATCACCTTTGGGCAGAAGTGAAACCTTATGGCACTTATGTGAACGAGCTACAATGCTTAACGAGATCTTTATAACTACCTAATGTGACACATCACCTTTGGGCAGAAGTGACACCTCAAAATGTTATTGCAAGTTAAGCAAGGTCTAAGTAATGTTTTGATAAAACTGATACGTTAGGTTTTATCAAAACTCCAATTAGTTAACGATAAACATCCCGTTAGTGCATATTGAAACCCACATAAACTTCTCTGGGGGTGCGGGGTGAAAAAAAAATGGGTCAAGTTTGCTGGGAAAAAAAAGGATTCTCGTTACCCTTGAAATTTTATATAGGTTTCCGAATTAATAGGCTCAAGTTTGCTGAAAAAATGGGCTCTCGCTAATGTTATAACGGTTCAGAAATACCTTAATGCTAGGAAACAGAAAACTTGGTCGGACACTCTTATGGGTTGGACACCCGTCATGAGGTCGAACACAGTTATGAGATCAGGCACATTTATGAGGTCGGACGCAGTTATTAGGTCGGACACCCTTATGCTTGGTCGGACACAGACTAATGGTCGGACACAAGCTAATGAGGTCGGACACTCCTTCATGTTCGGACACAGGCTAATGGTCGGACACAAGCTAATAGGGTCGGACACTCCTTCATGGTCGGACACAGGCTAATGGTCGGACACAAGCTAATGGGGTCGGACACTCCTTCATGGTCGGACACTCCTGTTCCTGTTCCTTTGGGAAAAAAGTTTCTATTAAGCTATTTTAGGAACCAATTATATCTCTTAATTTTAATTAGGATTAGTTAGGTTGTTGCCATATTTTAGGGAATCTTTATCCTAAATTTTAGCTAACAATAATAAATCCTAATTCTAAGCAAAACATAATCAAAATTTCGGCTTTTATCAAGCATTCGAAGAACACTAAAACCAAAACTGAGAACATCATCATAAAAAACACCATAACCGGAAGAATAATCCTCGAACGTTAATAGATTTTATAAAAAAACATCGTCCATCATTGATCTCGAATGCATTATGAGACCATAACGAACAAAAACAGTTTTTTTCGATCGGCCATAACTCGGCTGTTAGGGTTTTCAGCCGAAAGCCTTTTAATCTGATTATTTAGGTTTCATAATTCGTTTTCCGATTTGATTCCAAAATTAATGGAACTAACAAAATTGATCATGAGCAACATTGCTCTAATACCACATGTTGAATCAATTTTGTTAGTATGTAATGGAAAACATATAAACATGTACCTGAGAGATTCGTGAGACCTGCTACTGATGCTGAGAGCGTTGAGGTCGACATGATTGTCAGTGTGTTTGAGTTCCCTTTAGGGTATGTAGTTATGATGGCTAGTGATCCTTAGACATGATCGGTTATGGGAGAGAGGGAGATGGACAAATTATAATGGTGTTATGTTGATAATAAAATGAGCAACCCTTAATACCTAGTAATCTCTCCCTATTTATACATACACAGGGGACACTCTAGTTAGGCCCAACTAATGATAAGTCCGTCCATCAAAGACAAATCAGTTATGGGCTTAGAGTATTTAGCAATGGATCAAACATAATATAAATGATTATAATGGCTACCGATAATATACAAGACGTTACGTATATTTATTCCAACAAAATTATGTTAAAAGAGAATGAGAGTTAAAAAAATGGTTTCTTATGACTGTACACCAATCAAACACGTAAAAAAGCATCTGCTTTGTTGACATATCAATGACTAAATACTTGAAGCGTTGGTGAGTATGACTAAGTCAACAAATTAATCAATCGGTTTTGACATTAAATTTTGTTTGTGTGAACAGTTAACATGTTGGCACATGAACAGTCACAACCATTGGACCCGTTAAAGCTGAACCAAAAAGTTACGAGTTACAAATCCCTTTCTTGGTAACCGACATAGATGACATTTCACGAACCAACAAACCTCTTCAATTGAACCAAAAAACAGAAAAACCAATAAAAAACCGGCCGAACCATAAACAATTGAAACGACTATATCAATGCAACCATTGAATTGAACCAATGCATCCAAAACGTGTTACCAATACTATTCATGATTGTACAAACATTCCAAATCAAATCACACTAAAATGCGTTACCAATAATATTCACTAGTTTATTATCCGCGCGCGTTCGTTGTTATTATAATTGTCTTGTGGTGCGTTCGTTGTCATTATTGTCTTGATTTATTAGGGTACCAATGCGACAATATTATCCTAAACGATCACAAAATAATCTGGAAAAACGTTTGCTTTAACAAGGTTTCAAACATATGACCTTCCGTTAGGGGGGGAATGCATCTCAAAGCACTACACACCAACCGAATTAGTAATAAAAATATTAAATGCTAGTGCTCAGTCTCAAACCTGGCACCTACTATTGAGAAAACACACCTCTTACCAATACACCACCAACCATATTTGTATTTTAATTTGAAACCAAATATACTTAACATTAAATAATGCTGTTGAAATTAAAAAAAAAATTAAATGCCACTGCCCAACCTCGAACTTGTGAACTCAACTTAAGAAAATGAACCTCACACCTTTACACCATCAACCCATCTTGTGTTTAAGTATGAAACCAAATATATTGCGAGAAAAAAAGGAAAATAAATGGGTGTACTATTCATGATTAATGTTACTAATTTAATATTAAACAACGTGAGAAAAAAAGAAAAAAAAGGAAAATCAGCGGGTTTACTATTCATGAATAGTGTTACTAATTTAATAATAATAATAAACAACGTGAGAAAAAAAAGAAAGATCAACGGGTTTACTATTCATGAATAGTGTTACTATTCATGTTATCTCTTAATTCATATATATATATATAAATATATATGTAATGATTGTACAAACATTTCAAAGCAAATCACACGTGACCATCATCATTAGAGGGGTACAAAAAAACCAGTTTGTAAAAAAACAAAAAAAACCAAAACTGGTTTTTTTTAAAACGTGTAAAAAACGGTTTTTAAAAAAACCGCTTTTGAAAAAACTAGTTTTTTTTTCTGGTTGCCCAACCATTAGTGAAAACCAGTTAAAAAACGATTTTTAAAGAAAAAAAGCCAGTTTTAAAAAATAAAAGCTGTTTTTAAACCGATCCCAACCGGTTTAAAAAAAATTGTTTTTAAATCGATCCTAACCGGTTATAACGGTTTAGGGGTTTTGTAAAAGAACCGGATTCTAAGCAATGGCTTCTGAAGTGGACCAGATCTGAGTGATACATTTCTGGTTCATACCAGATGATTGAGTGATCTTTTTGGCAAAGGATGGTTTCCCTACGGGCGCACCAGTGATCTCCGGATTGCACGCCTTTAGGATTATGTGCCGCCTTTGTTAAGGATTTCATTCAGCTCGGGAGGTGATAGGTTGGGTAATTAAGCCATCATTTAAACCAACTTAATATTTAATTGATCTGTAAATAATAAGTGTCACTTAAAAGATAAATAAAATAAAGATTCTCGTCAGTACAACATCGTTAACCAATGGGGCCCCGACTTCCTGAGACAACAGTAAGAGAGATCCTTCGGTCTCATGACCGTTCACCTATTAGGGGATACGAGGTTGCCAGGATAAAGAGACCTTTCGGTAAGGAATGCGAGAACTAAGGGAGGTGTACTGTGTCCCGGTTTGGGAATGAAGCCTCCAATTCAAGAAGACGATAAGTTCGAGGACCAGAGACTTGACCATGGTTTGAGGAGCCCACTATACGCGAGGCCCTGGCGGGAGTACCCCAGGTGGACGCACTCTGGAGAGGTTTAGCATTCTACTTAGTAGTCGCCTCCACTTCTCTATCAAGGAGTCAACACTTCAAGATCACTCTCGTATTCTGCACAATTAATTAACTTAAATTATTAATCTTAATAATAAACTTAACTACTTATACGGAGGGCCCCAAGATGTGCATATCTATCTACTATTTTATTTTATCCTATCTTTTATAAAACCAAACCTTTTTCAAAAACTATTTTTATTAAAGAACCCCTTCGTTTTATTTTCTTTTTAAAACCCGATCGATTAAATGATGAAAGGTTGAGTAGGGGAAAGTGTGAACTCTGGAATACGATACTCAATACTTACCCCAGAGACTATACTATGCACGTTAGGTTCTCTGCCTATGTGTTGGTTTTAGTTTCTAAAGTAATTATTGTTTACTTTATAAATTTAAAACTTTGTTACTGAGGGTTTAGTAAAATCAGTCTTTCCCCCCCCCCCCCCCCAAACCACTGTTTTAGGATTGTTAAATCAAAGTTTTTGACACGGGGAAATTGTCATCTTTTTAATTGCTAAAACCAAACGCATCAACTATCATAGCATTGATTAACTGTTTTCAAGAAACGCAATTTAAGGTGAGTTTTACAGACCCACTTTTACTGGTTTTACTTTCGGGGGAGAAACATGCTACGTATTTGTATTCATAAAACTTATGTCATACTATGGTCGACTTTTGGTTACTATACGATTTGTTAAAGTCCTGGGGAAAACCATGAATGTGCGGGGTAGCACAACGGGGAAAATGTGGATAGATCTAGTGGGCATGACCTGCCCCACTCGACTGCTGGGAGCCGGGCGGGTGCATATTGTCTCGACTTATGTATTCATTATTCGGGCAGGAGTATTCTTGTATTCATATTCATGTATTTGTGTTCAGTAATGGTTTTCCAATCGTAGTAGTAGCAGTACATACGCCTAGCTAGCGTACACGTGACATAGTATTGATAGGATTGAACTTGGTACACTTTTGGAAACGTTTTATAAAAACCTGTGAACTCACCAGCATTATATGTTGACATCTTTTTGGCATGTGTCTCTCAGGTCGCTAAGGTAGCAACACATGGACTAGGCGCACGGGTCTTGCATGGCATCTAGGGTCTTCTAGTTGCATGTTGTTGAATAAATATTTCAAACTACGTTCATCATATTTTGGGGTTGTAAACACGTTTAAGCTTCCGCTAATGATTTATATTATTAAAAACTTAATGGTTTGGTTTACGTATTTTACATTTAGTTGTCGTTTATTGTGACCCTTGACTTGGATCATGGTGTGTCACACGCCTCGCGGTAAAACCCCGCACGTGGAATGTGAGGGTGTGACAGTCACAACCTTTGGACCCGTTACAACTAAACCAAACAGTTACGGGTTACAATCCCTTTGTTCGTAATCGACATAAATGACATTTCATGAACCAACAAACCTCTTCAATTGATCCGAAAAGCATAAAAACCAATAAAAAACCGACGGAACCATAAACAATCGAAATGACTATATCAATGCAACCGTTGAATTGAACCAATGCATCCAAAACGCGTTACCAATACTATTCATGATTGCACAAACATTCCAAATCAAATCACACCAAAATGCGTTACCAATAATATTCACTAGTTTTATTATCCGCGTGCATTGCCGCGCGTTCGCTGTTATTATTGTCTTGTCGTGCGTTCGTTGTCATTATTGTCTTGATTTATTAGGGTACAAGTGCAACAATATTAGCCTAAGCGATCACAATTTTTTTTTGAAAAACGTTTGCTTTAAACAGGTTTCGAACATGTGACCTTCCGTTAGGGGGGAATGCATCTCAAAGCACTACACACCAACCGAATTAGTAATAAAAATATTAAATGCTAGTGCTCAGTCTCGAACTTGGCACCTACCATTGAGAAAACACACCTCTTACCAATACACCACCAACCATATTTGTATTTTAATTTGAAACCAAATATACTTAATATTAGATAATGCTGTTGAAATGAAAAAGAAAATTAAATGCCGCTACCCAACCTCGAACTTGTGAACTCAACTTAAGAAAATGAACCCCAAACCACTACACCGTCAACCCATCTTGTCATTAAGTATGAAACCAAATATATTTAATATTAAATAACGTGAGAAAAAAAGAAAAAAAAGAAGAAAATCAACGGGTTTACTATTCATGAATAATTTACTATACATGCTATCTCTTAATTCATATATATAAATATAATATATATATATATATATATGTACTGATTGAACAAATATTTCAAATTAAATTACACGTGACCATCATCATTAGAGAGGTACAAAAAACCCAGTTTGTAAAAAAAAAAAAAAAAACCAAAACTGGTTTTTTTAAAACCGGTAAAAACGGTTTTTAAAATAACCGTTTTTGAAAAAAACTAGTTTTTTTTTCGATTGTCCAACCTCTAGAGAAAAACCGGTAAAAAAAAACGATTTTTAAAGAAAAAACCGGTTTTAAAAAATAAAAACTGTTTTTAAACCGATCCCACCGATTTGGAGGTTTTGAAAAAGAACCGGTTTTAAAATCGAACCGGTTTTTTCTTTTTGTAAATAAAACCGGTTTCTAAAAAACCGGTTTCGGTTATTGAAAACCGGTTCCAAAACCGGACCAGTTTAGATAAAAACCAGTTTTATCTTCATAAAAAAAACCGGTTTGTACATGTCTAGTCCCCAACATGCCACGTGATGATAAACAGTAAACACATTTTGCAACCATTTCCTATTTTCTATTTAAATCCCTGCCACACTACCACTGCCAGCCACTCTACTCTGTATTTCTTCATCCCTTCTTCCCCTAAGACCAGGGGGTGTGGGGGGCGGCATAGGAGGGGCAAGCCTATGCCGGGCCTCGCTACACCACCCCCCTGGGGCGGCATGGAGGTGGGGCGGCATAGGCGGCCAAATATTGTCGTTGGTGCCGGGCCTAATACCAATTAATTTTGAACGTTGGAGGTGGGCCCCTTTTCCTTTTGTGACCGTTAAAAAAAAAAAAAAACTAATTTAAATCCTATATAAACCCACAAAATACTCCCTATTTCCTCACAATCCTCCTCTCTTTTTTATAAAATACTTCTATCTCTTTCTTATTTTTTATAATTTGCAATGGATCCCTACCAACACAACCCAAACCCGAATCAAACACCACAACATAATAAAAACAACCCGACTACAAACCCGTTCACGACACCGGGTTACACGATGCCAATTGATCCAACTTGGGCTACATTTTCGGGTTTCCAACAAAGTCCCAACCCTTTCTCCCAATATTCCCAAATGCACCAAAGCCCCACTACCTTTAACCAATTTAGTCAAATGCAAATGCACCATAACCCTCAATCTTTTACCCAACTTTTACAAACTCCGCCATTCCACCCATCTCTCCAAACACAAACGTCACAACAACCACAACGACAACGACAACCCATTTTTGAACCCGAAGATGAAGAAGAAGATGAGGTGGAGGAGGTGCCCGAAACACAAGTGGAACGTTCGAAGGGGAAGGGGAAGGGGAAAAAAAAACAAGGTCAAGATAAAGAAGAAGGGTCGTATAAAAAAACCCCTTGGACGAAAATAGAAGAAGAAGCTTTAGCGAAAGCTTATTTGGCTACTTCGAAAGATCCCATCATTGGTAAAAAAAAAAAAAAATTACGATATGTGTTACATTTAATTTTTTTATTTCTATACAATAGTTGTTACGTTTAATTTTTTTATTGCTATACAATAGTTGTTACGTTTAATTTTTTTAATACTATACAATAGTTGTTACGTTTAATTTTTTTATTTCTATACAATACTTGTTTCATTTTTTTTTCTCTAATATACGTTTTATTTAAAAACGTAGGTACTAATCAAACGGGAGACAGTTTATACCTTGAAGTGGGAAAGAAGTTTCACGACTTGATGGAGCAAGGTGTTTATCGCAAACAAGAGGCGATAAGTTCTAAGTGGAGGAAAATGAACACTACAATCGGGAAGTTCATCAAGTTTTATAACCCGTTGTATGTGAATCCTCCAAGTGGGTTTAACGAGGATATGATATTCAAGGAGGCGATGTGTAGATATGAAGACAAGCATAGAGCTGTTTTTCCTCATGTTCGTGCATGGATGGTTTTGAAGACAAGTTCCAAATGGTCACCGATTCCAAACGAGGTTGCAAGCGCCAAGCGAACCAAAACTTCAGAGTCGGGCGATTATAGCATGGGAGGCGGGTCCACCGGTCGTTGTCAAATAAATATAAACGACGACCCAGAGTTGAAGGATAATACCGTTCGAGTTCAAGAGGAGCCACGACCCATAGGGAGGGACAAAGCTAAAAGGCAAGCGGCGGCAAAAAAACAAGTCGCGTCAGGGAGCGGGAGCGGGTCAATGCTTGAAGGTTTGGTCGCTGAATTGGCATCCTTCAAAAATACCTTTAGCGAAACTCAAGCAAAGAAGAAGAAATTGAAGGAACGCGAAGTCGAAGAAAAACTTCGCTTAAAGCAAAAGAGAGTGGAGGAAAGCGCTCGCCAAAAGAATGAAGATCGCCAAATAGAAGAATGGCGAATAATGACATCAGATATCAACGAGTACCCCGAAGCAGACCGTCCCGTATTGCTCAAGATGAAGGAGATGATCGCAAAAAAATATAATTCGTAGTTTTTTATTTTAAGTGTTTGCTATGTTTTTTATTTTTATTTAAGTGTTTGTTTTTTTTTTTAATTTGTAGTGTACGTTTTTTTTTAAGTGTTGGACGTTTTAAAAATTTTAGGAGTACCTTTTTTTTTAATTTAAATGTTTGTTTTTTATTTAAATACATCTTTACTTTTTATTTTATTAATAATATTATTTAATAAAAAATCAAAAAAAAAAGGAAAAACAATAAATGATGATGGGCCTCTCTCCACACCCCTAGGACCATCATCTCATGGATGCTCCTACCCCACGCTGACGTGGCAGCTGAGGTGGAGACAAGGCATGGATGATGGGCCTCCTCCATACCCTATGGTCTAACACATTTCATCCTCTATTGGTCATTATTACCTCTAATTTTAAAGTATTCTAATATATATATTAAACGGAGAGTTGATTTGATCAGTATATTTAATAATATTTATTTATTTATTTACTTAACTAAGTTGAACAATATCTTTGCCATCTTCGTAATTATTTGGTCTTCTAAGGTCTTTTAGTTAAATTAATGTCTTTCGTATAAAAATTAAAATCTACTATTTATCGCTTAAATGTAAGTGATCCACTGCCCTCCGGGGCAGCCCCAACTATGTTTATGTGTATGGTTTCATGGTGAAGCACTTCCAATACAGCCCCAACAAAGCATTGAATATAGACTCCCTTTTTAATTTCACACTTTGTTTTGATAAAACCAATCAAACAATTGATTTGTTAGTAATTTCAAGTAACTAAAATTATGTTAAAAGAAAACGAGAGTTTAAAAACATGGTTTTTTTTTTTTTTTTTTTTTTTTTTTTTTTTTTTTTTTTGTGACTGTACAACAATCAAACACGTAAAAAAACATCTGCTTTGTTGACATATCAATGAGTAATAGCTTGAAGCTTTGGTAAGCATTGGCGCAACTCTTAGGGCGGGGAGGGGTGCCCCCTCCGAATTTTCGCTCAGAAGTTCCGATTATATAATATTTGTATAATTTTTGTTTTGGTACATACGGTTTCGACCCCCCGAAACTAGTGATTTCCGACCCCCTAAAGTTTTGGTTGAAGCTTCGCCACTGTTGGTAAGTATAACTAAGTCAACAAATTAATCAATCGGTTTTGACATTAGATGTTGATTGTGTGAACAATAGTTAACATGTTGGCACATGAACAGTCACAACCATTGGACTCGTTACAGCTAAACCAAAAAGCTACGAGTTACAAATCCCTTTCTTGATAACCGACATAGATGACATTTCATGAACCAACAAACCTCTTCAATTGAACCGAAAAACAGAAAAACCAATAAAAAAACCCAGCCGAACCATAAACAATCAAAATTACTATATCAATGCAACCACTGAATTAAACCAAATGCATCCAAAACCAATACTATTCATGATTGTACAAACATTCCAAAACAAATCACACCAAAACGTGTTACCAATAATATTCATGATTGTACAAACATTTCAAATCAAAGCACACGTGACCATCATCATTAGAGGGTACAAAAAAACCAGTTTGTAAAAAAACCAAAAAAAAAAAAGGTAAAACTGTTTTTTTTTTAAACCGGTAAATAACGGGTTTTAAAAAAACTACTTTTGAAAAAACTAGTTTTTTTTTTCCGGTCGCCCAACCTTTAGAGAAAAACCGGTTAAAAAAACAATTTAAAAAAAATAAAAACAGTTTTTAAACCGATCCCAACCGGTTTAAAAAAATAAAACTATTTTTAATCCGATCCTAACCAGTTATACCGGTTCGGGGGTTTTGTAAAAGAACTGGTTTTAAAATCGAACAAGTTTTTTCTCTTTGTAAATAAAACCCATTTGTACACCTCATCAGCATTGACTGGCCCCACATCATCCCCAACATGCCACGTGATGATAAACAGTAAACACATTTTGCAACCATTCTCTATTTTCTATTTAAACCTCTGCCACTCTGCCAGTGCCAGCCACTCTACTCTGCATTTCTTCGTCCCTTCTTCTCTTCCCCTATACACATTTCATCCTCCATTTAAACCCTACAAACCCTTACATTTCACCAACACCGATCACTCACACAATTCTCCCATCAAACTCACAGGTAAACAATCGGATTGATCAGTTAATTGATATTGATTGTTCTTCTCGATTGCATTACTGGTTTCATGATTATTTGTTTATTTTACTGCTAAATGTAAGATTAGATGATTGATGATCATGTTTGTGGCTTTATCACGTTCATGAGGTTATTAATAAATCAGTAACTCTTCCTCTCAATGGACGGCTGTAATTCCGTCTTAGCCTCACTATGAAGAGGCATGGCACTGAGCCCTAATGGAAAAAAATATTTGTTCGTCTCGATTGTAGTGCTAGGTTTATTACAGTAACGGTATCGGTATCGGTATCGGTATCGGTTATCTTACTATTATTTTGTTGAATTTTACTGTTATTTGTGAAATTGATCAGTGTGAAATGAAAATCTGGATTGTGTTTGCTGTTTTGTGTTGGAAATAGAAAATAAGTTATATTCTTTAGCTTTTTAAAGACTTTAATTATTATTCCTAAAAGCATTGGATTGAGTAGTTTCCCTTTTGCTTTTCTATATCTGAAGTTTAGCATAAAGAACAATAATTTGTTAACTATACCTCTTAGGTGATTTGTTTCCTGGAACCATGGATGAGTTGTGGGGCCCACCTCACTACCAAGGTTTTCACATTTTGCCTCTTATTAACATTCATTCTTTTTGTTCTTTATTCAACAGATTTATTTGATATTATTATTGTTATTATTGTTAATTTTTTTTCAGAAAGTGAAGATATAGTTTCATTCCCGGTTCCTTATGGTTAATCCTCTCTCTATTGCTTTATGTTCATGCCTTTTTATTTTGTTTTTTTTAAAACTTTTTTGGTATTGATTATATGAACATGTAGATGTGATAGAAGACAACGCTATGAACGAGAAATCATGCATAGAGGTGCTTGAGATATTGTCAAGCAAAGCGGATGCCGACATTATTGAGCACGAGGAAATGTTAATGAACTTACTGAGTCAACTCGCCTGCACCGATGAACAGTTTTCGGATATGTTCGTAAGGTGCTTGACAGCAAAGATTGATTTCCTTGACTCTTCAATAAGGAAATTAAAGGATGATGACGAAGATTTTTTGTCCACGCCAAGGGAACCGGCAGAAAGCATATATGAGATACTCAAGTCTCTTTTCTATCATTATTCACAAAATAAAGATTTACAGGTCTAGTATGTAGATAATGATATATATCTCTGTCTCTATCGTTAGTTAGCATCAAGATTCATTTTTTATTTGCACAATGTAGATAGTTTTACTTGCATGAATTGCATGTTTATAATTGTTCCTGAATTTTTCCCTTAGGTTAATATTTGTTGAAGAGACCGTACCTTAGGGAAACACATAATTTCATGAAGAAGTTTCCATATTATACGGAACATGTTATTTGTTTTTTCTTAGTTACGCATTGCTGTTCTTGGTAGATATCACTATACAGATATATTTTTCTTGAAGGGATGCCTTTTTATGTTTTCCCTTCAAAATCAAAAGTTTGCAGAAAATAATGGCACTGCTTCGAGATCCTGCTGTCCGGTGCCTGCAGACAATCAGAAGACACAAGTTAGCGGTTTTTCAAAAGCTAACCAAATGGAGGAAATCAATAAAGGCAAATTCACCCTGGTGCAGAAGAGCGCCTGCTGTCAGGTGCCTGCAGAAAATCAGAATAAACAAGTTGGCAGTTCTTCGAAAGGTAAACAAATGGAGAAAATCAAAACAGTCAATTTCACCTCGGTGCAGAAACAGACAATTATACCAACCAAAGTTAAGGTTGAAGAGGGAAATACAGATTATCTGGTAAGTATTAATGATCTTTAATAGTTTGGCTTAAATGATTTATGTGCAGCATGTTCTGGAACTAGAGTTTGAAAAAGTGGGTAGGTTGGGCAATGGGTCAAAACGTGTTGACCCAGAAATACTATTTATCTTTTAGATTTTGCATTCTA
Source organism: Ambrosia trifida (assembly GCA_028751855.1). Lineage (NCBI taxonomy): Eukaryota > Viridiplantae > Streptophyta > Magnoliopsida > Asterales > Asteraceae > Ambrosia > Ambrosia trifida. The sequence continues at coordinate 13,328,142 of CM054127.1, read as the reverse complement.
TCAAAACTAAATACTAGTGGGTTATATTATTAAAAAAGCTATATTAATCAATATTAATCTAATCATCATCCCACCTATAGCAAAGCTAAGGTAGGGTCTGAGGAGGGTAAGATGTAGACAGCCTTACCTCTACCCCTAAGAATAGAGAGGCTGCTTCCAGTGAGACCCCCGGCTCGATGTGGTTTGGTATCAAGCCTTGGACATAAGGGACAAAACACTTAGCAATCGGGACAAGCCCGATCGGTGCATGTACCCGTTTGTCTTTTGGCTATCAACGCCACCACATGATGCATGATTAACCGTCCGTCGTTTTTAACGTTATTTTCACGAAATTAGTAAAATAACGTTAAAACTAGTGCAACTTTACTTTTGCTTGAATTAAATGGTTTAGGAGGTTTTTTATGCATTTTGGTGACCTTCAATTCAACCTGTTTGACTGGTTTCTCTTTCAGTTTGTTTCTGCACTTTTGCCGATCTGAGACAAACTACAAACCACATATAACTATAAAATGGGTTGATTTTAACTGTTGATATGATATGCAGCACACGAGTCCTGTGCGAAGTCTTTACTGGGACTCCAAAAATAAGGCAGGAAGAGAAGTGCACAAATTTCAGATAAAGAGCCCTATAATAGTGAAAAAGGATATTCTACAGAATAGGACTCCAAGATGCAACTCTATCTGCCCTAAAACATCTTTGGAAACTCAAGGGAAGCAGAAACATCAGCTAAGCATAGTTAAGTCCCAGGTAGGGTTTTCTTACAACGGTCTACATATAGATGCACTGAAAGATTGAAAATTTTGGATTGTAACTGTTTATTTTGAAGTTTAAGCTAAGTATTTGCTTTACTGCTAGAGGTGGCAAGATTGGCAGGATCCGGATTAAGGATTACAAGAGGTTTGGATAAAATGGGTCGCCTTTTGGTACAGGCCAAATTGGCCTGGAGGCCGACTACTAACATTTTTTTCTCCATACCATTTTGTTAAATTAAAAATGCGTTTATTGGGTGATTTTGAAAATAGTATACTTTTTTTCTATAAAAAAGGTTTTAAAGCAACATTGATAGAATATTAATCTAAATTCTTGAATAAAATGATTTTGGAGTTTTATGCATTATATAATAGTAATAGACTTTGGACGGCTTTCAACACGTTGACGTGTTAGACTTGTTCTTCTTTTAGCCAAATCTTTTAATTTGATTCATTTGATCAGTTTGAGATACACATCATACAATACAACTCAATTTGACCCATTCATAAGTACATGGGTTGAAATTGGCACGTCCAAAGTCCTAGAGCATGTTGAGGCTCGCTTCTTGTTCTTTACCATGTAGTAAATCATCAGCTCGTTCACCATTCCCTCCCAAACTTTATAGGCCTTCTCAAGTTTCTGGTAAAGTTAAGTCTGTCATCTTCCGTTGTTGAGTTTTTAAACCAAGTAGAAATGATGACTTTATAGTAGTAGTGGTGACAATTTCAATCATTTTACTTACAAATGGGTCAAGTTGGTTTGTATTTTATCATAAATGTGTCAAACTAGAAGATGTATGCCTAAATGGGAACAAGTCAAATTGGCCAATGGGTTGAAAGTATACTGACTCGTTTTTATTCAAAATCTTTATTTATTACTGTCGTATTTTTTTTTCTGTAATTGCCAATGACACGTTACTTAGTTATAACTTCTTAAAACATGGACCAAAAAGTGTTTTGGGTCAGCTCAACACAGCCCGGTCCGTACCGAAAGATGGCCCATGTAACTCAAACCCATTTAGACCTGTCCCCTAAACTTTTTTCGGTTGCATGACTTGCATAGAATGTTGTCAGTCAGGCATTTTCACTTTGTATTCTTTCGTCAAAAAGAGATAATTATATAAACTCGTATCTATCTGTAAAAGTGATTTGATTGCACCTGTTCCCTGGCAGCCATATGACGAAAGCATGAGTTTGGCAACTGTTCCTTATGAAGAAGGCATTAGTTTGCCAACCGTTCCTTGTAGTGAAAGCATGAGTTTGGCAACTGTTCCTTATGTTGAAAGCATGAGTTTGGAAACCGTTTCCTATGATGAAAGCACAAGTTTGGCAACAGTTCCTTACGTAGAATCATTTGAAGAAATAAATGCAATGAGTTTGGCAACGATTCCTTATTTAGAATCACATGAAGAAGCAATTGTTATTCAAGAACTGGATTTTCCTCCTGGCTACCCTAAACCACAACACCACCAAAAACAAAGTATATCACGTTCTCGAAACCTATCTTCTACCAGAACATACACAAGGCGGAAGAAACCTAATTCACCATTGCGGACAAATTCAAGCTCACACCTTGCAGTTGCTGTGGCTAGCACATTTAATTACACTGTAAGTGATTTACGAGCCGTAGCCAAAGAAAGGGGTTTCAAAGGTTTCTATAAGCTTCGCAAAGCTGAGCTGGCACAGTTGCTAGGAATCAAGCTTATCGAAGGTATGTGACATCCTCCCGTTTGCACTATATTCATCACCCCTCTTCATAATAGCCTTTTTATAAGAGTATCTCAGAGGTGTGGGTAACTTTGTAGTATAAATCGAAACAAACCATGTCATGGTTAGTTTGGCCTAGCGGTGTTCAGTCTGGTTCAGTCGTTTTTGACTGAATTTCTCTGTGCCAAACGACTAAGTATGGTTTAAAAAAAAAACCTAATTGGGCGGGTTGGCTGGGTCGGCAGAACTGGCCAAACCTGCAAAAATGTGAAGTTTTTTTATTAAATGTACACCGAGTAAATCATTAATAATTTGGCTAGCTTGGTTTACCAGGTGGGTTCCAAACCCTAAACCGAACCGTCAAATCCAGTTTTCCAAACCGTAAACCGAACCGGCTGATTTAGCTCGGTTTGGGCGGTTCAGGCAGTTTCTACGTTTTTGAACACCTGTAGTTTGGCTGTTTATTTTATAAAATTTATTGCGTCAACTAGATTGTGAATACAATTTTGGAAGTTGCATACATTTGAAATAGGCATTGGGTGGCTTTTGACCCGTTCAATCCTTCTAACTTGTCTCCTGTTAGCTATATTTTCGAGTTGACCCGTTTGAGTTAAAACACAGCCCAAACCGACCAATTTGAGATAAAAGACAGCACAAACCGATCCATTTATAAATACACGGCCTAGAGTTTTCACTTCTTGATTATATTTTAGTAAACAGGGTTGAATCTGCATGCAGGAAGAGGGAAGCAACTGAAAAAAGCAGACACGCAGCTAGTTTCGTTGATAAAGCGTGAGCCAGAGTTTGCTGCTATAGGGTTCTAACATCATTCATGGAAAGGTTCATACATACTACTAAACACATGAAAGAAATCGATATTAGAACTGACTTGCTAAATACAATCTAATGACCACCTTTTGTAAGTAAACTATTTATAACAAACTTGATGCGATTAGCTTAATAGAGACCCGGGACATTCAATGATTCAAATCTCGGAGATTAAATCCTTGGGTGTTCACAGTTTGGTTAAGTTGGTTAGAGACGTTAAATCCCGGGTGTCTTGGAAACGTGGTTTGAAAATGCGCGCATTATGCATGATGTGTCCATTGCGCTGATGAGAGTGCGTTGCCACAGATGTTGCGTACATGCGTTGCTATTATGTGATGCAAGGATATTGCATGCATAATGCGTGATGCGCGTAATGCGTTTGATGCGAGCAACATTGTTTTTTTCCTTATATTTCTTTCTAGAGCTTTTGAAATGGGCCAGGGTCCTGTTATGATGCAGTACTTTTCCCAATAAATGGATGAAGAGTATCTCAATTTTAGTGTTTGATTATATCCTTAAACATGAGTAAAAAATATAGAACCTAATTATGTGTATTCAATCAACATTAGTAAAACTTACTTGTAGGAAGATGATCATTAGGCCATGATTCCTGTTATAATACCTTGTGTTGATGGATCACATTAGAGAGACTAGTGTAAGGTGTTCTTTAAGAGTGTTTATTTGTTATGAACAATATTAATATCATGTATAGTGATCAGGTTGGTGATCGGTTAGGGACTAGTATGTCACATTGGTAACGTTACTTAAACGATCCATAAGGCCACATTAACGGGTTATTTCTTACATTCTCCCATTTGGTCGAGTGATCATTTTAGCAAAGTAAATATAATGAATTGAGACTATTTTTTTTATGTGAGTCCAGCATTATCTCACTTGGCCGAATAACCATTTGTGATGAGTAACAAGGAAGTTTGGTCAAGTTAAACACTCATCAAATTTTAAAATTGAAATTATAGTGGAAAAATACAAGCATTGAGTTATTATCAGATCAAGACTCTCATTAATCATGCTACAATTTAAAAATCAAAACACAAATGAATTTAAGACCAACATGACTGAGGTAAACCCTTCAGATTAATTTGTATAATTCTTGTCTATACGTCATTATGTGCACACATACGTATTTATAGGCAAACAAATTGAAGTGAATGAGGAATTTAATAACTAATCATTCATAAGTATGATATGCTATTATGCAATGCTTTTAGTAAACTCGTTTTTATTATGAGCTTTTAAAAAGACTTTAGGCGGTAGACTTCTAGTTATCGGATCTACAAACATATCATGAATGTACATGTGTTCGATACATATATAAGTTCCCTCTACTTGTTCATATATGAACAGTAATTTTGTATCGAGATATATTCTAGCTCCACTCCAACTAGTATCGTTTGAGAAGCTAATAGAAGATGAGTTATGACAATAAATCTTCAATGGTCTTTATATGGAGTTTATACATTTGAGTCTTGTGATATGCTTCTTCAACACCATCTCATGGCATATTGAATTATAAATGCCAACGTATTTTGCCATTATTATTGAGGATAATAATGTTTTATGACTCCTCCATGAAGTTGGTATATTTTCTAACATAACGATAAAGCTCGAAGTTGCCTAATTTGCATTTAGCAAAGTCGGAATTATAATAGTCAACCACTTTTAAATAATTACTTCTATCGATTGAATTGTAATATTTAATCCCTTGAATATATTTGATCGCGTGTCGAGTGGTAATCAAAAGCAGTTTTAAAAACAACTCATTAGCTGCAAGGACTACGGTATAGGAAGTAAGGTTGTCAAATCACGAGGAGTATGTGGAAGGTGTTAATAGTAATTTTATCGATTAAACTAATTATCTAAAAATAATATTTTATGAAGTAAAATGTTGCTGTGGTTGAAAAAGTTGCTTAAGTGATTTGAACAGAAAACAATAATAATAAAGAAGTAATTCCCTCTAAACTTCAGGTTCTAGGTTTCACACAGTTTTCAGTTTATAAATTGGGAACCATATAGAAATAGTTCTGGAAAGCACAAGTTCTTGTCATCAAACCTATTAACTACCCAATTGTAAGCGTCAAGTCAACCCTCTTTATGAGACCCAACCCGCTACTATGTTTTGTCATTAACAGAAAAAGTTGTAAAGAAAAGACTTAAAACACAAATCAATTGTTTGCTTAACTAATACATCAATAATGTTTTAATGGTTTGTCATCACAAACAAAACATAATCCAATACTTAAAATAAATAGAAAACGTGCAAGACCTAATCGAATCGTTCGTCTAGAGAAAATTACAAAAGATTTAGCCATGCATCTTGTTCACCGTGGCAATTTCCTTTTTTTTCTTTTCTTTGTGTGATCATATCCGTAGTTGCTGTTGTGCGATCCCCCTTTCTGCCGTCATTTAATCCCCTCCTTTCTATTAATTCCCCATAACCGACTCACATATTATGTTTTTGTGGACTGTCCACTTTCATGTCCCATCCATCAAACATTAGGTCTAAACTAGGGTTGTTCAAAACGCTTGGCGCTTGCCGATACTCACCGCTCGCTCAGAATTTACTCGCTCGATTTTCCGATCGGTTGTAACCAAGCCGATCGGCTCGGTTTGGCTTGATATAATTTTTATTAATTTATTATACATATAATTATATATATACACATGTTAATTAAAATTATATTTATAGTTTTATACATGCCACTCTCTTGGGTTTGGTTCAATATATGCATATATACAATTATATTTATAGTTATTGGCCCAATCAACTCAATGATAACTTAACACTATGTTTAATTGTAAAAACCCTAAGTCGTGAAAAAATATGCTTGACTTTCTATTCCCACTAGTTGTCCACCATCAATCATCTCCCGCTATCAACCTACGCCACAACGCGACAATCGTTCTGTGTAGTATGCTCATCACATCACTGACCTCAACTAGAGCCTCATTTTCGAACGGTCGAACCTCAGTCATCACTACGTAGCGAGAATATTAAAAGAAACATCCCAAATTGATGGTTGTCCGAAAACACTCGTCGCTCGCTCGAAAAAATGTGCGCTCGAACAATGCTCGCTCGGTTTTCGGATCAATTGTAAATGAGCCGATCGGTTCGGTTTATAAATGAGCCAAACATGAACAAAGGTTCGCTCAGTTCGGCTCAGCTTGTGAACAGCCCTAGTCTCAACCCACCTTCAATTATTAGTGACTTGTATGGCCCACTGAATTTTGCTATGTGACTATGTGAGTTTCCAACTAATAAAAGATAACAAATGTTGCAATTAGTTCACCAATTTATGTCGATGGTTCACGAAATATTATGCATAGGGCTGTTCATGAGCCGAATCGAGCCGAGCTAGGCCAAGCTCGTGCTCGGCTTGGTTATAAACCGAGCCAACTCGGCTCGGCTCGGATTTGAAACCGAGCTAAAAATCAAAGCTCGAGCTCGGCTTGGTTTTAAACCGAGCCGACTCGGCTCGGCTTGGTTTAGCTCGAATTTAAAAAGAAAAAAGAAAAATGGCTTTCAAAATTCAATAGTTTAAAATATTATTTAATAGTTAAAAATAACACATTTAAAATAATTCAACCTTATACATTACACGCTAAAATCAAGTTCAAGCAAGTACAAAATAAGTCTCAAATTTTAACGGAATACCGTATAAGTTCATCAACATATGAATTAACTTGAGTACTTGGATCAAAAGCATTATTGAATTTATTTAAATAACTTGATTAGCTATAACTATAATCCCAAGCAAAGAATCTCCATGCTAGTGTTACCAAATATTAAATATGTAACATGTTCTCCATCATTTTTTTACATTTTGATAGTATATTATATGTATATAAAAATATATATATTAAAAATTAGAATTATTCGAGCCAAACCGAGCCAGCTCGGCTCGTTACGAACCGAGCCGAGCTAGGCTCACTTTCTAACCGATCCGAGCCGGCTCGGCTCAGTTTCAAACCGAGCCATATCGAGCGAGCTTTTTTCGAGCTAAATCCGAGCGAGCTTCGAGCGAGCTCCGAGCCACGAGCTTTTTGGACAGCCCTAATTATGCATCAAAAGAAAATGTATAATATTTATAACTAGATTATACCCCGGGAACCTCTCGGGTTGAGAAATCTAATATGACATATTAATCTTACATATAAAATAGAATGATGCGCTTTACAGTTACATGCAGGAAAGCTTTGGGTAGCACCTAACCTAAAACAATTAAAAATGTATCTCCAATGTTAACGCCTAACCATAAACAATGTATAACTCTAATATTAATATTTAACCTAAAACAATGTATTACTCCAATGCTAACGTATGTTGAAAATAGAATTCATATTTACCGAAACATAATTAGTGACTTGCCTATACATGATTAATGATTTACCTGAACACTTTGTGTTTTTTTTCCTGTATGAACATAACCCTACAAAAAAATAGTCGTATTTTTCTCCGTTTTTTATATAACACTATGATACTCATTGGAAAGATAATAAAACGCTCGTTAATTTGGCGTAATTTTTTTCTTTAAAAATCCCGTATATAAAAGATATTAACGTTTAAAAATTATGGGAGGAAACATAAGAGATAAGAGAGAAAAATCCAATTTTGTTTTTAAATTCTTTTTTTCCTAAAATATCTCAATGTCATATGGGATGACACATGACACACTAAAGGAAGAGAATGTCTCATTGAATATCATGTCATTAAAATGACTTTAGTTTATTATATGTATAGACTAGCTGATTACCCCGGGAGGGTCCCGGGGTTAAAAAATCTAATTTGACGTGATAACCTATTGCAAATGGCTCAAGTTAACTAACCACAAAATCTCTCAATCATTGCATGTCCATAGTATTCTAATCAGTAATAATTCATATTCCCTAACCTAAAACCTAATCAGTAATCATCTAAAGAATCACTTATGTAAGCTGCAACTATTCAAAAACTGATCACATTTCTCTAGTCTCTCATTAGAGTCAAACTTATCACATCTCTCTAATCTCTCACATTCTAATGACTCCTATAATTCGTAACCTAATCAACTAAACAATCACTTAAGTTGGAAGTTGTAACCATTAAAAAACTTATTACATCTATGTACCAAGTCTCACAATACTAATATTGATATCTAACCTAAAAGAATGTATAACTTTAATATTAACACCTATCATAAATGCTAAAAAAATGCACAACTCTAATATCAATATTCAATACAAACCTAAAACAATGTATAACTATAATATTAATACATGTCATAAAGGCTAAAAAAATACATAACTCTAATATTACATAACCTAAATAAAGAACAAAATTATACATAGGAATAAACATCGGACAAAATTGCTTATAATGACAACTCGTAGAAAAATGAGCGACGGAGAGTGGTGGTGGAGGTTGAGGATGATATAGTTGCATAAAAAGTATTAATGATGAATAATATATATACACATATATATATATATATATATATATAAGAAAACTATTTTTTTACAACTGCTATACACTATAAACTTCTTAAAACATATTTAAACTAATTGCTTAATTTGATTAAAAATAAACGGTTAACAACTGAATCAATAAACATTGTTTATTATTGTTATTATTGTCACTAAAAACAAAAAGGTACAAAAAAAAGCATTAAAGAAACTAAAAAAAACAATTTGGAGAATACCTGCAATGTCCTCAAGGTGTATGCAGAAACTTTTATGAATTTATGAATTTTAGATAATGGTTCTATTTATAATGTTAGGAGAACAATATATGAATCAATATTTATCTAAATTTTAGTAGATATATCTCAATTTAAATTGGAAGATATACTTCTTTTTTAAAGTTTAAAAATAAATATTTTCAAAAAGGATGTTAAGAGACGTGTCTTTTTTGTTACGTAAATTATCTATTAAATAATTTCTAAAAATTCAAAACGAATCTTTACATTGCAAATCTTAACTGATTATTTGCTTTTTAATATTTAAAAGAAAACGCAATTGGCTAAAAGAAATATATCTTGCACCTCATTATGCCACGTGGCAGAATCAAGAGAGGGTTGAAACCACCATTGAATGTCACGTCAGCAAGGGTTGAAAAATATAACCATTCTAAGACCCCCCGTAGTGGGGCGTTTTTTTGAGAAAAAAAAATAGCACCCCTGTACACCATTACAGGGGGCTCCATGTCCAAAATTCAGCTGTGGGCTTTATATATATAGCGCTTGGTTTGTTTTGCCCCCTCCAATCAGAATTTGCCACATCAGCAGCCACTCTCTCTCTTTTATTATTTTATTATTTTTTTAATTAAAAAGATATAATAAAATATTAATAGGGGCTTTATAAATAAAGCCCCTACCACTACACCCATTTTTCAGTTTTTCTCTCCATGCTGACTCAGTAGCCACGTAGACCAATCAGGAAGGGGGGCTTTATAAATAAAGCCCCCCCACTACGCATGGTCTAATAATACTAATAGTAATAATTATTACTCTTGTAATTAAATAAATAAATAAATAACCTTACTATAAGGTGACACCATGTGTTGTAGTGTTGCGCGATTCTTTCTCCTAGCTTCTCTTGATGAAGTATACCTATCAGTTTTTAGAAGGGTAAAATTCCAATGATAGCATGGTGATTGGGCTGAATTTCAACATCCTAGATAATAACCTGGTTTAAAAGAAAAAACATGATTAATGAATAACCTTAACACTTTGTGTTTTTTTTTCATGTATGAACGAAACCTCACAAAAAATAGTCGTTTTTTTCTCCGTTTTTTATATAGCACTATGGTACTCGTTGTAAAGATAATAAAACGCTCGTTAATTTGGTGTAATTTTTTTATTTAAAAAATCTCGTATATAAAAGATATTAACGTTTAAAAATTATGGAAAGAAACATAAGAGATGAAAATTTAAATTTGTTTTTAAATTCTTTTTTCCTAAAATAACTCAATTTAATTTTAGTAATTGAGAATAAATTTAGGGTTTTATGTTTATCTTTTTTTTAATTAAAAAAAGAAATAATTCAAAAACACTAAAATCTTTCAATTACAATGCCACGTGGCAGTTTCATGGAGAGGTTGAAGGTACCATTGGACGCCACATCAGCAATGTTCAATTCTTTTATATATATATTAATAATAGATAGATAGATAGATAGATAGATAGATAGATAGATATGGAATGTGAATTAAAAAATAACTACACCTCGTTTTATTCATATGCCTAAATAACCCACGAATTAAATAATATGTGATGAGTAAAAATTCGTCTCACTTAGGAAGTTTTGATATAAAGCAATTTAATTAAACTAACTCACTTAGGAAGTTTTGATATAAAGCAATTTAATTAAACTAACTTTAGTTATTGTTGCAATTTGATATAAAAATTCACCATGTTAGTTTGTTGCCATCTTTTGTTTTTTTTTTTGACAAGAAGTTTGTTGCCATCTTAAAACCAAATTAAAGAACAACATTTTATCATATTATCAATGCATTTTTATTATAAATAAAATAAACAAAAGAGTTTCTAAATACACTGATTAAACGCTAAAATATATACAAAATTAGCATATTAATAACATGTTTTTCACAACACATCAATATCGCAACACTTTATTTGCTGCTTTCAACAATCTAGGCCATGAATAGATTAATTATCAACCTAGTATTCCAACAATATAACCACTATTTGGATGAGTACATATTTGAGCATGCAATCTAAAGGATAAGTATAGTATAATAACTCCCACTCATCTTGAGATAAGCGTATTGATCTACTTGCTTCTTAATGAAACCTTGTTTCTTCATGAATTCATAAAATTTTAAGTATGATCGTCTTGATGCTTGTTTTTCCCATATATGAATATCTTTAACTTACAAATCAAGTCTTTACGACTTTTAGGTTTAATACCTTCATGTTGATTCATAAACACATCTTTATCTAAGTCACCATTAAGGAAAACAGTGTTAACGGCCATCTGATGAAACTCTAAATCGTAATGAGCTAGTAGGGTTATAACGATTCCCAAAGAATCATTTCATGAGACAGGTGAGAAAGTTTCTTGAAAATAAAACCCCTTTTGCTGAGTATAGCATTTAATAACTAATTATACTTTATAGCGTTTAACATTTCCCTGTGGATCTAATTTGGTTTTGAAAACCCATTTACATCTATGGATTTTACTCCGTTAGGTAATTCAACCAGATCCCAAATGTCATTCTGATTTAGGAATCGGGCTTATCAACCAAAGCCTTATTCCATTCAAAATATTGATCATTATTAATGGCCTCATTATAAGAGGTAGGATCGTTAAACTTTCCTATATATATCCATACCAGTTTCATTAAGGTAGGTTACATAATAGGCCTTCTAGACCTTTTTGACGACCTCCTGTGCTGATTATCATGTTCACCAAATTCATTTATTGTTTTAGATATTGATTCTTGGGTACTTGAAGTGTCTTCAGTATCATGTACATTAGGAGAATTATTATCAGATAAATGAGGGTGCAGTGTCATTTAGTGCAATGTCATATACAAGTGGTGTAATCGAAAGTGAAACGTTTCTCCCCTCGCTTCTTGGATTTCATGCAAGTTGTAAGCATCACTTTTACTGCTCCCACCGACCTTTGAATCCTCTAGAAACTCAACATGCTTAGTTTCTACAATACGTGTGACATTGGAAGGACAATAAATTCTATATCCTAATGAATGTTCAGGATATCCAATAAAGAAAAAAAATTAATATTTTTTTATGTCAAGTTCCTTTGGATTAGAATTATAAAGTTTTGATTTAACAAGATAGCCCCATAATTTCATATGATTTCCTTCATGACCAAGTTTTGTATGGAGTTTGACGAACAATTTTGAAGGAATCGTTTTTAGTATATGAACGACTGTTTTTTAGTGCCTTGGCTCTAAGATTGGAGGTAATCCTGAATTAGCTAACATATTATTTATCATGTCAATGCTCGCTGAACAGTATTCTACACGATTAAATGGTTCATGATCTTATGGTCCTTCAAAATTAAAAAAAAAAAAGACCAGAAGCATGATCCACATTCGTATGTTAACCACAATATTCACCTGCTCTATCTGATCTCACTACTTTTATTTTGTTGTAAGTTGATTTTCAACTTCAGCCTTAAAAGTTTCAAGTAATTGAGATATTTTCTTTAATAAATTTTAAATACATGTAATATGATCAATTATCCATAAAGATGATAAATGACTTATGTCGATATTTTCCATTAAGAAAAGGTCCAATTTTAGAATAGTTTTAGAATTTTCGTTAAATTATATCCTGATTTTAGAATAGTTTTTTACATCCTTTGAATCAGGTATGGTTCCTTTGATTGCTACTAAAAAGTGAGGTTTATTTAATCTTTCCAAGATGCAAACTTTTCACACGTCAATAAATCAACACCTAATTAGGAGTTAGATTTGATATCATATTGATACAAATAAAAGAGATGAAGTAAGCTAATTAGGGGGTAATCAACCAAGGCAAATAAAATTAATACAGTGAAGAAAAAATCTATTATAACACCAAAATAATAGACAAACTTAAGGTTCTACATTAACTTTGGCTGCGCTTTGACTTCGACTAAAGTTAATGTAATATGAACATACTTAAATAATAAATCGACTTAATGTTCTACCTGTGTTTTGGCTTCGCTCTGGATTTGTCCAAAATTCAGGCCTAATAAACGTATATAAATAATGATTGTGTCAATGTTCTACATGAACTTTGGCTTCGCTTTGGCTTTGACCGAAATTCAATTACTATGAACGTATATAAATAATAGTATGTTTCAATGTACTGCATGAACTTTGGATTTGCTTTGGCTTTGACCGAAATTACATGTGCCTTGCATGTGAGTTTTTAAATTTAGAATACACCAAATTACTATTATACCCTTATTTAGTCAAAGGTAATTTAAGGTTAAAGATATTGAAGTTCTAAATTAGGTGTTATGAACAATTTTAAAGTCTTATTACTAAGATTACATGCTTACACTGAGATATTAAATTGGTTTATAAGTGATGTAAATGCCTATTAAGTATACTATGATGAGTTTGTTAGAGATAAACATTGATCATAATATTATATTATTGTTTAACACAAGTTAGGATACGTAAATATGTAAATAAAGTCCTAAATCTAGTAAATTATTTATGAACCGGTATGAATAAGTTAGTTATCATTTGGTTATGATATGTTAAAGTGAATGGTTGTGATGATTAACACACCGATTGGACATGTATAAACAAGATGGATATTGTACATTTTAATGTATGAAAGATTTGTGTTTTTATAACCAACTTTCAAAAACTTCCCTCTCTTCTTTTCCTCAAATTATGTCCACAACAAAACCAAACCCGAAGCCAATATTAATTGCATACACATAAGAAAATGAACATGGCATCAGAGCCAAAGATCCAGAAAACTTGTGGGATATTCACTGTAGTTGAAGAATTAGAAGATGTTTATAGTCTAGGGACAAAATATGGTTGTGAGGATTCACCATTATTTCCCAGATCGATTGATGATCATGTGGATCACAAAAGAAAGGTCACGAGGGCCGATTATGAAGAACAAGAGAGCTGTGAAGACCCTTTAAACATTAGATTTTCAACCTATAACATCGGTTCATCATCAAAATCAATTTTGAATGATAAAGAAGCAAAGAAGAAGGATGCCCAACAAGAATTTAACCGCCAAGTACGGAATGTGTTGTCGATAATTAAGATTATGTCTTGCTATGTTGTATATAATTACATCTCACTTAATAAGTGAAATGATGTAGTTGTGGCAACTAAAAAGAAAGAAAGAGAGGATGAGAACCACCACCGCTTCTCTTTCATTCTCATGTATGAATTCGTCACTTCCTGGGGTTTTTAGGACCATATGTAGCCATTGGGTGGTTATGATTCTATAGGTAAGAAAGATGTTCTTATTTTGATGTGTGACATAGGTGATGGCGCTTACAAGGCTTTTGCTTAAGCCATAAATTGTGCATTTAATGAAATATTTGGTGTTGATAATGAGGTTGGTTTCTTGTAATGTTCTATTTAAATTTGTTTAATATATCACGATGAAAATATATGGAATGTGCGTTTTTAGGTGTTTGTGGTTGATGTATGGACATATCACAAACCATGGCCTTTAAAGATAGTATTTGGGTGATTTTTCCAACCACTAGACCTGAAGGGATAGGGTCCTGAATCCTGGCGTAGATAAGGACCCTACCCCACATGATAGCTCAAAGTTACAAGACGTCCGCTGGTTACCCTATCAGCGCTAAGAGGATGAGGGTAACAAAGCTCCATGGAGCCTCCATTGCACAGGACAAAGCATTTGCGCAAGCTAAAGTAGCTGCGCAAGCCTCCTAGCATATCATCACGGGGGTCTTGCACAGACCAATTACAGGCTGACGTGTAACAGAGCTGGCCCAACAACTCTGACCACCAACAGTGAAGGCAATGCCATATGTTCACACTATGTTGCAATGTTCGGCTTTGCTTCAGACATCACATCAGACGCCTTCTAGAAGAACATACTATCGTTGTTAGAGGAAGATCCACCTGCAGCCACTCCTGTCGCGCCACGTGGACAAATTGCAGGGTGGTACACTATTTCTCTCTCTCTCTCTCTCTCTCTCTCTCTCTTCAGCATTAATTACACTAAGTCTCATCTTACTTACTTGGTTCAATTCTAACTAATTGGGTCGAAAGGAGGTAGGCCCAGGCCCATTGTCGAGGTTATGGGTTAGTGATGTTTGGCTCACTCATGCACCATATAAAGGAGCTCTCCCCTCCTCGTATAGGCATGCATTATTACACCGAGCAAGCCAACACCACTTTTGTGTCTGTACGTTGGAATCTTACGATTACCTAGCAGTCACCTTCTTTTGTACGACCCACTACACTCTTTCTTTTCAGGTTTCGGTTCGAGCCACGAGTGGGAGCAAAGGATTATACCTTGCAACGATCACTAGTTCAACACAATACGCATCTCGGTTGAGGTAAGTATCGCTCATTGTTTCTTCAAGACCTACATTGCATATTAGGTAACCTCGATTTCAATTCATTATGATCCTTAGTTTGTGAATGGCTCACTTTTATAGCGAAATCATGAAAGTTATTGAATAGAACACACACAAAGCTTACTATATAATCTTGCAAGCAAGCTTCTCTTTTCACTCTCTTGATGAACATGTGAATTGTTTCATAAAGATTGTATCTTTTGGACTTGGGATATTTAGGTTCATGTTTCTTTCCACTTAGGGCTGATTATAAAGGATTTGCAGATACAATTAGAGGTTCAAGTTATCCTACATAGTGCAAAAACGAGAAGGATGAAAAGGATATAAAAAACACAATAGATCACGAAATATGACACAATAAGCCACAAAAGATAACACAATGCTAAAAAATATAACACAATCCTGAAGAAAAATGACAATGAATCATAAAGATGATACAATGATGAAAATAAGAAAGGGCACAATGCTACATAAAAGACACAATGAAATAACGTAAATTCTAAAAATTACAAACTAAAAATCCAAAAAAAGCGAAAACCTAAAAACTAAGATCGTATTATCGTAGGGTTCGATAAGATAGTTCTAATGCCACTTGAATGAGTTCAATTGAAGTCCGTTTGATATCCTTCCTACGACTCTCTATTTTTCTTTTACCGTGTATTTTATCCTAACCCTAAAAATAGATTATATCCTTTTTATTATGCCTTTAAAGGACCAAGATAATGGAGGTACTTTCCTTTTGCTTTTAGAGATGAGAAAGTCTAAAGTATCTTAAAATAAAAAGAATCAGAAGAATTTTAGGCTTTTAATCAAAATGAATCAATAGATGAGATTAAAAGGGAGGAATATATACGTTGGATTTTCTAAAAGAGAAGGGGAAAGGTAAAATAGGTATAACCTACAATTTTTGAGTTTTACTCCTATTTTTTAAACGTCCATAACTTTTTAATGTGACATTATTTTAAAAAAAAAAATACATCATAGAAACAAGCTTTTTATCCTCTTAATTTCATTTGCATACTTTATTGCTATACTATTTTTTTTGGGTTGATAACTTGCCTTACATCATGTATAACTTGTGTTTTTTTATGACATATAACTTGCATCTTTTTATCAAGTGTAACTTGCGTTTTATCAGGTATAACTTGCATTTTTTTATCAGGTATAACTTGCGTTTTATCAGGTATAACTTGTGTTTTATCATTAATGCAAGTATACTATCAACAAAACACAAGCTATCAACCCAACGATTTTTTTTTTAAACTATGGCAATAAGGTATGCAAACGAAAGAGGATAAAAAACATGTTTTTATGGTGTATTGTTTTTAAAAAAAATATATCGTATGAAAAAGTTATAACCGTTTTAAAATTAAGAGTGAAACTTGAAATAAGTCAACAATTATAGTGATGGACAATAATACCCTTTTAGCTAGTGACATGTGTCAACCTCTTATTCGTTCTTACACTTTTATATTAAGATACTTTTTACGATAGCATCACTCTTTAATATAAACGGGTGGTTTTTCTAGTCAATTGCTTAAAAATAGGGACTAGTACATAATTTTACACTAGTGGGTTTACCCGCGCGTTGCAGCGGGATCCAAGATAACTTGTAATACGCTAGCAGTTTTCTCATCGCGCATTGCAGCGGGTAAATCCTGTCGACAAACATGTAATCCTTAAAGTTTGGTTCGTATTGGTCGACTTATTGTATAAAGTTCTCAGAAAATATGTAAAATAAAACATGGACAAAATAATGAAAAAAAACATATACAAGAACTAACAAAAAGCTTATAAACTAAATAACTAAATAAATAAAATAAATAAATATACATAAAGAATATACAAGATTACAAGTGTTGGCTTACCAACATAATATTCGATAGTGCAAGATTACAAGTGTTGAACAATATCATTCGATGACAACTTCCAAGAGAAATAAAGAAAATGGTGTGATAAAGCAATGGTATGAGGGGTTTTAGAGATTAACTTGAGTGATGTTGATTTTAATTCATCATTGAAGATGAGAAAATGAAAATGTGAGGCATTGAATCTCAAATTGAATTCGTTAAAGATGAGAAAATCAAAAGGTGAAACAAATAATAATAGAGATGACTTGCATTAGTCATTTATACAATTGTAATCAAATGTTGAACATAGATGCATAAAGTGAATGATTTGGCAAAAAGATAGTTGTTTACCTTGTGACCTTTTGTATACCATCTTAAAATTGACATGAAGTGACTATTTTAGCCAAATCTCATCCTTTATAATGTAGTATATAATGTAGTATAGATATTTCATAATCATTTTACATAACCTCGAGAGAAATACTTTTATACAACGTGATTTGGGTGTGAGAATTTTAAGCGGTCAATCAATTTTGTGACCATCTACCATTTGGAACTCTTGACATGAATGAAGAGGACGATTGGTACTCGGATTGATAATGTCATGTATTGCCAAGCAGCTTTTTAACTTGAATCCATAATCCATGTTAGTAAAATGTTGTTTGAGGCATTTAACTACAGTTTATATATGCTTAATGTAAATCAATGTTTTTTTTAGCTCGTGAAGTTCACGGGAAATAACTTAGTGTGTGAGTAAAATAATTAATTTGATCTCATATTGAGTTTGGTATTTATAGCTAAAAAAAATACCCTAATGGGGTTGGTGGTCTAGAGGTAAGACAAAACCTTTTAATAAATTTAAGGCTAGTGGGTGTGGAGACACCTGAAATGGGATGTCTCATTGCCACATAGAATGCCACCTAAAATGGTAGTCATGTTCTCTTTTTCTTGGGACATAGCAAGGGTGTGAAGACAACCCTCTCCCATTTCTTATTTTTTAATTCATTTTTTTATTATTAATTTTAATTATAGTTAAAACTAACAAATAAACAATATAAAGTTAAAATAAATACTAAAATTAATTAAAAAAATTACAAACAATCCAACATACCGTAAAAAAAACAAGATTTTCTAAATCGATTAAAAACTACATCCACTTTTGACAATTTTTTTCTTGCATTTTTTGCAACACTTCACGTTGTTTCGGGAAACTCGTAAGGTTGGTCGACATAATTTTGAACTCTTCCACCGCTTTCAATTCCTCTATCAACCTAAGCTTTTCGTTCTTGATCTTTATTTTTTCGGTTTGTGCCTGGTTAAAAGCTTTCATTTGAACTGTTAAACTGTCAAGCCAGGAACCGCTCCCGCTCGTGCTACCCGATGCGATTTTCTTTGCCGCTGCCGCTTGCTTTCGAGCTTTATCCCGACGTAAATTAGTACTTATAATATTTATGTGTTAGAAAAAAAATCGTAACAATTATGCAAAAAATAAAAATGTAAATTTAACAACCTGTGGGGCGTTCCTCCTCCTTAATAGGCGCGGTATTTCGAACTCCGCTTCCTCGTTGATATCAATGTCAATTGGAACGGACGAGCCTCATCGAGGAAGCCTTTTTATACTCCCCTTTATACTTGCACAAAGCCTCCTCGAAAATATTTTGCTCATTCCAACTACTAGGCGGGTTTGACTTAATTTGGTTATAAAAAACATTAAATCGACCGCATTCTGTGTTCATCTTTCTCCACTTCGAGCTACAAGAATCTATTTGTCGATAGGGCCCGGCTTGCATAAACATATGAAAGTTTTCCACCACTTTGATCCAAAAAGCCTCTTGCGATTGGTTAGTACCTACAATTTTACAAGTATATTATATTAATTAAAAAATTTAAGCAATATATATAAGTACACGAAAAAAATTATTACCAACTTCGGCGCGTTTTGACGTAGCAAGCCACACCTTAGCCAACTCCTCCTCTTCGACATCGGACCATGGCTTCGCTACTACATCTTTCGGTTTACTCTGTCCCGTACCTTTAGCTTTAGCTTTACTTTTACCTTTACCTTTAGCTTGGGGTGGCGAAGGTTGAGTTTCCGGAACGATATCTTCGTCGACGGGTTGAGACGGACCGACCGATAGGTGATGTTACGGGAGGTGCTTGTGGAGAAAATGGTTGGCTTGTTTGAAAAGGTGTTTGTGGAGTGGGAAACGAGTTTTACATTTGCATAAAGTGTTGCATTTGCAAATATTGCATTGGATTAAATTGGGAGAAAGAGTTAGAGTTTTGTTGGAATTGTTGGATCACCAATAAATTGGGTGGTACTTGTTGTGAGATTGGTGGATCTAGTACCGGGGTGTAACACATCATTGGATTCGGGTTTGGATTCGGGCTATTTGGGTTGTTTTGGTTGAAGGGATTGAATGAATCCATGTTATTTTGTATAAAAAATAGAGAGTTTATAAAACTATTAGAGAGAAAAGGTGAGGAGAGTGAGTTTTGTATAAAAGTGAGGTGAGTGATGGTGTTTTTATATATAAAAAAAACCGTTTTTTAAAGTGACCGTTGGAGAGACGTGAGAGACAACGACATAGGGGGGGGGGGTTGTTTGGGACGGAAACGGGAGTGAGACGGAGGTGGGACGGAGATCACACCCAAGAGCCTAAGTGTGAGATCTTGGGTTCAAGTCTCACTAGGAGGAAGAAATTCACCGTTACGTTATCTATAACTTATAATAAAAGAATTGAGTTTATATGAGGTGACATTCAATGGAGGCCGCCATGTGGCATCATGTGAAGCTTTCTTTTAAATTTATTTATTTTGTATTTTTAAACAAAATATATATCTATATTATCTTAAAATTTCAAATATGTTAATTAATATCTTTTCCTTATTTTCCTCTCACATTTTTTAAATGTTAGTGAACTATTAATTATTTTAAAATTTCAAATATGTTAATTAATATCTTTATCTTTATTTTTTCTTATTTTCCGCTCACAATTTTTAAACGTTGGTAACTTTTATGTATGGCATTTTTTTGAAAAAAAAATTACACCAAATTAATGATCGCTTTATTATCTTTCCAACGAGCACCATATATAGTGCTATACAAAAAACGAAAAAAATGTTTTTTTAATGAGTTTTTGTTCATGCAGAAAAAAACACAATGTATTTAGGTAATTTCTTATATAGGCAAGTCACTAATCATGTTATGATAGTATATATGTTTTTGAACCTACTATTACATATATGAATTGCCCATGTTCATGTTAGCATTAAAAGAGGTTGAGATTTTTTAATCTGCTGGGAACGTAGCATGAGAACCCTTTTGATAGTATAAACATTAGGAGAAAGTATAGGATACAAAGTATCCTTAACCTACAAAGTGTAAGAAGCCACCATAACCTGACACGTGTAAACCCTAGTTAATTCTAACTAACCCAATCCAGTTTGATTTAAAAGGGGAAAAAGGTAATAATCCTTCATATCATTTTTTTAATCGTTCATTAACCACCACCACCACCACCACCACCACCTGACCCAACCGCCGGACCAAAGCCTCACCGATCCCTCTCTCCTCTAACCTCCAACGCCTTCAAAACCCTTCACGTTGTTTGCCTTCAAAACCCTTCACGTTGTTCGCCTTCAACCCGACCTCAATCGTGGCTCAAATCTAGTCACTTCCTCTATCAAGACAACCAAGAAGCCAATATCTTTGTGTCTCTGGCTAATCACAAAACAAAGGAAAAAGAAGAAAAAAAGAAAAAAACAACCAATCCATAAAAACATTACCTCAAGTGTGTGTGAATATAGTTGTTTTGTTTGTTTGAGGAAAACAGAGTAAAATAGGGGGAAAAGTGAGGAAAAGGTGAGTTTTTATTTATATTAAATGCTTTTTACAAAACCAAATGCGTTTTACAAAATACAAGTGCGTTTTACAAAAAACCAAATGCGTTTTACAAAACCAAGTGCGTTTTACAAAAACCAAATGCGTTTTACAAAACCAAGTGCGTTTTACAAAAACCAAGTGCGTTTTACAAAAACCAAGTGCGTTTTATAAAAAAACCAAGTGCGTTTTTGTAAAAACCAGTTTAAATAGTGTTTAAAAAACCAAATGCGTTTTATAAAAAAATCAAATGCGTTTTATAAAAAACCAAATGCGTTTTATAAAAAAACCAAATGCGTTTTATGATTTTCTGTTTAACAGTTTCTGATCTTCGCGTCTGAAACTTTTTTGAAAGCCATTTTTTTCTTTAATTCTTCTTCTATTATCAACATCGTTCGTTTCTGTGAATAATACATGCATTGATGGTGATTTTTGAATATGATTCTGTGACACCTGGCAAATTCGGGTTAACAATATAGTCTAGATGAAAGTCTACCTTAGCGAGTCACGCGTATATCGTACTTAACTGGGTTAGTTAAGTCGGGTTATGGTTCGGGAACTATTAGTTAGTCTAGAAGATCATTGGATGTTGGTCTAGAGGTTCATTAGATGTCGGTCCTTAACCAAGTGTACAAACGGTGACGATTTGTAGGATCGTCAGGGCATACGGAACGTACGAGTCTCGAGTCCCGGGAATTGGTGAACGAGTGTAAATATGTGTATTTACTTGTGATATGTGTTTACAATCATTATGTGACTTGTCGGTATATGAATATGCATTAACATATGTTAAAACGGGGTTTAACGCGCAAAACACACAAGACCAAACCCTATAGGCGAGTAGGAGGCCTACTCCCCTATAGGGGAGGCGAGTAGGGAGCCCTTAAGGGCGATTAGCCCCTACTCGTGTGATGTTAAGGGCGAATAGGCCCCTAATCACATGAACATCAGGCGATTACAAGCCCTAATCGCCTGAACTGCTGCACAATCGCATGTAACGTGCTGGAACGACTAGAAACACCTATAAATACAATACTTAACCTCCTAAACTCCCTAATATCAACCCTAGTCGTCCCATAACCGCCCCAAACACTTAAACAACCTCTGGAAGGCGATTTTGATCAAAAACACAAGGTTTCAAGGTCTAACCATCAATCTTTTACAATTCCAAGGTTTGATTCTCATCCATAACACTTTGTAAATGTTTTTAATAAATCCCTAATGGTCCAGACCTGTTCATAAACGAAAAAGCTTTCTGGAAATCGTCAATAAGGGTTGTTAAACGGATTATAACTAATTAACATGCGTTATGGGTATGTATGATTAGAAAGATAGGATTTTTATGGATCTTGATGATGTTTTGATGTATTGTCATGCTAGGTCAGAATTAATATTATTAGTATGATGATAGAAAACTCAGTAATCGGATAATAGGGTTATGATTACATACGTTAATTGATATTGCATGCTATGGGAATAGTGTTTGGATTGTTTTGGGTTGCATGCAGGACTGATTATACGAGGTTGAACGAAGGGTTTTGGGTTAAACATGTTTAGGATAGTGTTTGGGATGATATTGGGTAGTTACACACGTTCTGGATCTGATTTGGAACATTAAACGCGCGAAAAACTGGAACAGCATGGTTACAGGCGAGTAGCAATGCTAATCGCCTATAACTCATGCGAGTACAAGGCTAATCGCCTATATATAGGCGAGTAGAAGCCTATTCACTAGTAAGTTCACGCGAGTAGCCCTAATCACTAGTAAGTTCATGCGAGTAGCCCTAATCACTAGTAAGTTCAGGGGAATAGCCCCTATTCGCATGAAGTAAAGGGGAGTAGCCCCTACTCGCCTATAGTAGGGGCGAATAGGGCTTCTATTCACTAGTTGACTTTCCTAATCACTAGTTGACTTTTCCTAATCGCGTGTACTGCTGCTGTAAGTGTAAATTAGCATTCCGAGACCCGATTTAACATGTAGTAACATGCTAGGAACCCCGTAACATGTCTAATAACTTGGTAACATATATTTGGATGTATTTCGTTGATACGTGAACTATGTGCTATAACTTGTTGTGTGTTAACGTATGTTAAGTATACTTACGTTATTGTATGTTTTGGAGCGTAAACATAACACGGGGAGTCTCGGGTCACCAATGGGATGTCGAGTCTTGTACTTTGGGTCGGTTAAACAGTCACGGTGTTTTCAAACAAACTTGGTTATGGTCTGGACATCTAGGGACTAATTAACCTGCGGGTTATTAGTCTAAGTACTTGTAACTGTCGTATGTTAGGTCGCCACTGTACGGGACTAACATAGCAGCTGAGTTTACTCGGGATTAGGAGTAAAGCAACTTAAGGTGAGTTTACGGCCCCTCTTTTAAACTGGTTTACACTTTTCGGGGGAGAAAACATGTGTTAAAACAATTATGTGGTAACAACTGTCATACTATGGGTTTCTAACGTATACTACACGATCTTTGGAAGTCCCGGGGGGAACCATGAATGTGCGGGTTTGCACAACGGGGAAATGTGAATAGCGCTATTGGGAGTGACCAACCCCGCTCGTCGGCTTGGAGGGCCGGGCGAGTGCATATTGTCTCAAACAGGAACAACAGGAACATTTGGAACTATTCGGGCACAACAACTGGTATTCGAGTTAGTAATGGTTTTCCAATCGTGGTAGTAACAAAACGTACGCCTAGCTAGCGTATACTGGTTTTCTATTTGTTATAGTATGGACAGGTGAACTTGGTACTTGAACTGCAAACCTGTAAACTCACCAGCATTTTTGTGCTGACGTAAACTTTTACATGTTTTCTCAGGTCGCTAAGGTAGCACATGGAACTAGGGCGCACGCGTCTGCACGGCGTCTAGATAGAGTTGCATGATTTCATAAACATTGAACTTTGGTTATTTATGTTGAACTTTATTTTGAATAAGCTTCCGCTGTAAACGGGATTTTAAAACATTGTTTTGGTATTGCATTAATTACATTTAGACTTGTTTATTGTGATCGTTGGTTTGGATCCTGGTTTGTCATGCGCCTCGCGGTAAAACTCCGCAAGTGGATTTTGAGGGTGTGACAGATTGGTATCAGAGCCAATGGTTATAGTGAACTAGGACTGCATGTAGAGTCTAGTCTATAGCCGAGTCGCACACACTAGACGATCACATGGTACTAAACGTTATAGTGGGTTACGTATGGTCTTGTCGGGGTGTCTCTAAATCGTTGGTCTTTCTACGTTACATCATCCGTTCTATCTTAGGTTGGGTTACTTGTTTCTAGGCAGTGTGGTCCATTGGAGTAACTCGTGTGCTCTTGAGATTTGTCCAAGGCTCGGACATCTCCCTTTCGCACTCCAATAGAAACACTTGTCATGAACTACCGTAGTATTACGGTGTGTAGCTGAGAGTCTATGTTCGGTGATTTGATCTTTGAACTAGGAGAACACTTGGAGGACCATGTAGAGCGTTTTATCATTTTGGGTGCACACAAAGTCATAAAACGAAATGCATGGAAGCACTATTGAGCTCTGGGTTTGAGGGGATAGTCCTGGATTGGATCTGGCTTTAATCTTGTGAACATTAGTGGTTATCTTTAACTGCGAAACTAAATTTTCTCGTTCTTTCTGCCAGAATCATGTCTGGAGTGCGTGGAGGACGAGGAGGTGGTCGCAATGGTGGACGCGGTGGTGGTCGTGGTGGTGCTGGTGGTCGTGGTGGAGGTATTAACCTGTCACAGGCTGATCTGAACAACTTGCTCCAGGCTGCCTTTCAGTTAGGGCACAACGGTGGTGGTAAGTTGTTTTATCCATTTTCTTTGCCTCATTGGTGAGTCTTGTGTACGTTATTCGTGGTTTCTCATACGTTTCATTTCAGGTGGTCCGGTTGACCCACCCCTACCCATGTGCACCTATAAGATGTTCCGGGACTGCAAGCCCCAGGAATTCTCTGGCACCGAGGGTGCGGTCAGTTTGCTTAGGTGGTTGGAGAAAGTGGAGTCGGTATTCCTGATGTGTAACTGTCTCCCAGAAGATCGGGTGAAGTATTCGGCCGCGTTATTTCAGGACGTGGCATTGACTTGGTGGAATGGTATCACCCAGAACATGGGGATTGGGGAGGCATATGCTATGCCATGGGAGAACTTTGTGCAGTTGCTGAAGCGGGAGTATTGCCCGAGAGAAGAAGTACAGAAGCTGGAGCATGAGGTGTGGAACCTCAAGATGACTGGGTCGGAAATCGAGAAGTATACGGTTAGGAGGAATGAGTTGGCAGTGCTATGTCCCGATCTGCACGTGCCAGAGTATCGTAAGATTGAACATTATGTCTCAGGGTTGGTGCCGGAAATTGCAGGGTTAGTGGCTGCTGGGAATCATCCTACTTATGCGGAGGTAGTTCGATCTGCACATAGGATGACTAATTTAAAGGTGAACGAGGGGATTTTGCCGGCGAAAGGTTCGACTGCTAAGGCTCCAGAGAACAATAAGCGCAAGTGGGAAAACGACGGGAAGGGATCTGGGTCTACGCAGCAGGGTAAAAAGTTTGATAATGGGGGTTCATCGTCTTCGGGTAATAAGCAGGGTGGTTATGCGGGAAAACTGCCCAAATGCAACAAATGTGGACGCCATCACCAAGGGAACTGCGACAGTAACCGTTGTCACCGCTGCCAGCGAACAGGCCACTATGCTAAAGATTGTCGGGTTACACTTCCATCGACTCAGGCTCCGACTAACAGCTCAGCTCCGACTACTCAGGGGACTACAGGGAAACAAGGGTGCTACAACTGCGGTGACACTGGGCATTACAAGAAGGATTGCCCAAAACTGAAACAGGGTGGAAGCAACGGGAATGGTAACAACGGGGGCGGCGGCAGAAACGCACGTGCCTTCGTCATTGGAGCTGCTGAAGCTAGGCAGGACCCTGATACAGTCACCGGTACGTTTCTTCTCAATAATCACTCTGTTAGCGTGTTGTTTGATTCTGGTGCCGACAAGAGTTTTGTATCCATGAATGTTAGTCGACTGCTAGATGTAGTATCTGTACCATTAGAGACCAAGTATATTATTGAGTTGGCTGACGGTAAAACGATTGAAGCTACTAGTATTCTTCGGGAGTGTCAGTTAGAGTTGTCGGGTTTATCGTTTCCCATCGATCTTATGCCGGTACCATTGGGTAGTTTTGACGTTGTGGTAGGAATGGATTGGTTATCTTTGTATCGCGCGGAGATTGTCTGTTACGATAAGGTTATTCGGATTCCTCTCCCTGATGGAGAATTTCTTTCTGTATACGGTATCAAGGGTGGTGTTTCGCTAAACATCATCTCTAGCATGAAAGCCCTTAAGTGTCTTCGAAAGGGTTATCCAGCCGTTTTGGCGCTCTTATCTGTTTCCACTAGTGATGAGAAGAAGATTGACGACATTCCGGTGGTACGCGAGTTTTCTGATGTTTTTCCCGATGATTTATCTGGTCTTCCTCCTCATCGTCAAGTCGAGTTCGGTATTGATCTTGTACCAGGGGCTGCTCCTATTGCTCGGGCCCCCTATCGTCTTGCACCTCCCGAGATGCAGGAGTTGTCTAGTCAGTTACAGGAGCTCTTAGACAAGGGTTTCATCCGACCAAGTTCTTCCCCTTGGGGAGCCCCGATTTTATTTGTCAAAAAGAAGGATGGGAGTTTCCGATTGTGTGTAGATTACAGAGAGCTGAACAAGTTAACCATCAAGAACCGTTATCCTCTTCCACGTATCGATGATCTATTCGACCAGCTCCAGGGTTCTAGTTATTATTCCAAGATCGACTTGAGGTCCGGTTATCACCAGCTGCGCGTCAGGGAGGCTGACGTTGCAAAGACTGCTTTTCGAACACGTTATGGCCATTTTGAATTCTTGGTCATGCCTTTCGGTCTCACGAACGCACCGGCGGTTTTCATGGACTTGATGAACCGCGTCTGTAAACCATATCTGGACAAGTTTGTCATTGTGTTTATTGATGACATTCTGATCTACTCAAAGAACGAGACCGAACACGGGGAACATCTGCGGTTAGTTTTGGAACTTTTACGACGGGAGCAACTTTACGCCAAGTTCTCAAAGTGTGACTTTTGGTTACGCGAAGTTCAATTCCTAGGACATGTGGTTAATGAACTAGGAATTCATGTCGATCCAGCAAAAATCGAAGCGATCAAGGACTGGGGAGCACCAAAGACGCCAACTGAGGTGCGGCAATTCCTAGGCCTTGCGGGCTATTATCGTCGTTTCATTCAGGGGTTCTCGAAGATTGCTCAACCCCTCACCACTCTCACTCAGAAGGATAGGAAGTTCGACTGGGGTGAATCACAAGAGTCCGCGTTTGAGGAACTAAAGTCTAAACTGTGTTCTGCTCCTATTCTGTCTTTACCTGAGGATCCTGATGATTTTGTCGTTTACTGTGATGCTTCCATTCATGGACTCGGTTGCGTGTTGATGCAACGCGAGAAAGTGATTGCGTATGCTTCTCGTCAACTCAAAGTGCACGAGAAGAACTACACAACTCATGACTTGGAGTTGGGTGCCGTGGTATTCGCGTTGAAAATTTGGAGACATTACTTGTACGGTACCAAATGCACCATCTACACCGATCACAAGAGTCTCCAACACATTTTCGACCAACAACACTTGAACATACGGCAGCGTCGCTGGATTGAACTTTTGAACGATTATGATTGTGCTATTAAGTACCACCCTGGCAAGGCGAATGTTGTAGCAGACGCCTTGAGCAGGAAGGAATCTTCTAAACCTCGTCGCGTTCGGGCGTTGCAGCTCACTATTCATTCATCGTTACCTGATCAACTCCGTTCTGCCCAATTGGAAGCTTTGAAGGAGGAAAACCTTAAAGCTGAAACTATGCACGATGCCGACAAGCACCTAGAGCGAAGGCCTGATGGCCTGCACTATTTCGCAGAACGCATATGGGTTCCTTTATTCGGGGGACTACGGGAGCTTGTTCTTGATGAGGCTCATAAGTCCCGGTATTCTATTCATCCTGGTTCGGATAAGATGTACCAAGATTTGAAGGTGCTTTACTGGTGGCCAAACATGAGGTCGGACATAGCCTCATACGTGAGTAAATGCTTGACTTGTGCTAAGGTCAAGGTGGAATACCAGAAACCGTCGGGTCTCCTGCAACAACCTGAAATTCCGGAATGGAAATGGGAACGGATTACTATGGATTTTGTCACGCAACTTCCTAAGTCACCAAGCGGGAACGACAAGATATGGGTGATTGTCGATCGATTGACGAAATCAGCTCATTTTCTTGCTATTAAGGAGACCGACACTATGGATCGTTTGGCTCGTCTTTACTTGAAGGAGGTTGTTTCTAAGCACGGGGTACCTGTTTCTATCATCTCGGATCGTGACTCCCATTTTACTTCTCACTTCAGGAAGTCTTTGCACAAGGCTTTGGGTACCCAACTAGACATGAGTACGGCTTACCATCCACAGACTGACGGTCAGAGTGAGCGTACTATTCAAACTTTAGAAGACATGCTGCGGGCGTGTGTGATCGATTTTGGGAAGGGTTGGGAAGCTCATCTGCCGTTGGTAGAATTCTCGTACAACAACAGTTATCATACGAGCATCAAGGCTGCTCCGTTCGAGGCACTGTACGGACGGAAATGCCGCTCTCCTCTTTGTTGGGCTGAAGTGGGTGAGAGTCAACTCACTGGGCCTGAACTAGTGTACGAAACTTCGGAAAAGATCGTACAGATTCGTAATCGGTTGGCGGCGGCACGGGACCGGCAAAAGAGTTATGCTGATCAGCGTCGCAAACCACTGGAATTCCAAGTCAATGACAAGGTACTTCTGAAAGTTTCTCCGTGGAAGGGCGTCATACGCTTTGGGAAGCGTGGCAAACTCAACCCACGGTATGTCGGACCATTCACGATCCTGGAACGGATTGGGCCGGTGGCATATCGTCTTGATTTACCGACGGAGCTCGGTAACGTACATAACGTCTTCCACGTGTCCAACTTGAAGAAGTGCCTGACTGACGAGTCTCTCATCGTTTCACTAGAAGAGATCAAGGTTGACGATCGTCTTCGGATTGTGGAAGAACCTGTGGAGATCCTCGACTACAAGATTCGTAGCTTACGTCACAGCAAGATTCGTATCGTTAAGGTTCGGTGGAACTCGAACCGGGGACCGGAATATACGTGGGAACGGGAGGATCAGATGAAGTCTAAGTATCCTCATCTCTTTCCTAAGGAAGCGTTCGAGTCGAGACATGTCTCTTCGGCAGCTGAATGAATCTCGGGTCGAGATTCCTTTTAACGTGGGGATGATGTGACATCTCGGGTAAATCTCTCTCTTGATTTCTACTTTCTATTGATTCTATCTGTTTGTTTATTCCCTTCGTTGTTTCTTTTGTTACGTACGCAATTTTCGGGACGAAAATTCTTTTAACGTGGGGATGATGTGACACCTGGCAAATTCGGGTTAACAATATTGTCTAGATGAAAGTCTACCTTAGCGAGTCACGCGTATATCGTACTTAACTGGGTTAGTTAAGTCGGGTTATGGTTCGGGAACTATTAGTTAGTCTAGAAGATCATTGGATGTTGGTCTAGAGGTTCATTAGATGTCGGTCCTTAACCAAGTGTACAAACGGTGACGATTTGTAGGATCGTCAGGGCATACGGAACGTACGAGTCTCGAGTCCCGGGAATTGGTGAACGAGTGTAAATATGTGTATTTACTTGTGATATGTGTTTACAATCATTATGTGACTTGTCGGTATATGAATATGCATTAACATATGTTAAAACGGGGTTTAACGCGCAAAAAACACAAGACCAAACCCTATAGGCGAGTAGGAGGCCTACTCCCCTATAGGGGAGGCGAGTAGGGAGCCCTTAAGGGCGATTAGCCCCTACTCGTGTGATGTTAAGGGCGAATAGGCCCCTAATCACATGAACATCAGGCGATTACAAGCCCTAATCGCCTGAACTGCTGCACAATCGCATGTAACGTGCTGGAACGACTAGAAACACCTATAAATACAATACTTAACCTCCTAAACTCCCTAATATCAACCCTAGTCGTCCCATAACCGCCCCAAACACTTAAACAACCTCTGGAAGGCGATTTTGATCAAAAACACAAGGTTTCAAGGTCTAACCATCAATCTTTTACAATTCCAAGGTTTGATTCTCATCCATAACACTTTGTAAATGTTTTTAATAAATCCCTAATGGTCCAGACCTGTTCATAAACGAAAAAGCTTTCTGGAAATCGTCAATAAGGGTTGTTAAACGGATTATAACTAATTAACATGCGTTATGGGTATGTATGATTAGAAAGATAGGATTTTTATGGATCTTGATGATGTTTTGATGTATTGTCATGCTAGGTCAGAATTAATATTATTAGTATGATGATAGAAAACTCAGTAATCGGATAATAGGGTTATGATTACATACGTTAATTGATATTGCATGCTATGGGAATAGTGTTTGGATTGTTTTGGGTTGCATGCAGGACTGATTATACGAGGTTGAACGAAGGGTTTTGGGTTAAACATGTTTAGGATAGTGTTTGGGATGATATTGGGTAGTTACACACGTTCTGGATCTGATTTGGAACATTAAACGCGCGAAAAACTGGAACAGCATGGTTACAGGCGAGTAGCAATGCTAATCGCCTATAACTCATGCGAGTACAAGGCTAATCGCCTATATATAGGCGAGTAGAAGCCTATTCACTAGTAAGTTCACGCGAGTAGCCCTAATCACTAGTAAGTTCATGCGAGTAGCCCTAATCACTAGTAAGTTCAGGGGAATAGCCCCTATTCGCATGAAGTAAAGGGGAGTAGCCCCTACTCGCCTATAGTAGGGGCGAATAGGGCTTCTATTCACTAGTTGACTTTCCTAATCACTAGTTGACTTTTCCTAATCGCGTGTACTGCTGCTGTAAGTGTAAATTAGCATTCCGAGACCCGATTTAACATGTAGTAACATGCTAGGAACCCCGTAACATGTCTAATAACTTGGTAACATATATTTGGATGTATTTCGTTGATACGTGAACTATGTGCTATAACTTGTTGTGTGTTAACGTATGTTAAGTATACTTACGTTATTGTATGTTTTGGAGCGTAAACATAACACGGGGAGTCTCGGGTCACCAATGGGATGTCGAGTCTTGTACTTTGGGTCGGTTAAACAGTCACGGTGTTTTCAAACAAACTTGGTTATGGTCTGGACATCTAGGGACTAATTAACCTGCGGGTTATTAGTCTAAGTACTTGTAACTGTCGTATGTTAGGTCGCCACTGTACGGGACTAACATAGCAGCTGAGTTTACTCGGGATTAGGAGTAAAGCAACTTAAGGTGAGTTTACGGCCCCTCTTTTAAACTGGTTTACACTTTTCGGGGGAGAAAACATGTGTTAAAACAATTATGTGGTAACAACTGTCATACTATGGGTTTCTAACGTATACTACACGATCTTTGGAAGTCCCGGGGGGAACCATGAATGTGCGGGTTTGCACAACGGGGAAATGTGAATAGCGCTATTGGGAGTGACCAACCCCGCTCGTCGGCTTGGAGGGCCGGGCGAGTGCATATTGTCTCAAACAGGAACAACAGGAACATTTGGAACTATTCGGGCACAACAACTGGTATTCGAGTTAGTAATGGTTTTCCAATCGTGGTAGTAACAAAACGTACGCCTAGCTAGCGTATACTGGTTTTCTATTTGTTATAGTATGGACAGGTGAACTTGGTACTTGAACTGCAAACCTGTAAACTCACCAGCATTTTTGTGCTGACGTAAACTTTTACATGTTTTCTCAGGTCGCTAAGGTAGCACATGGAACTAGGGCGCACGCGTCTGCACGGCGTCTAGATAGAGTTGCATGATTTCATAAACATTGAACTTTGGTTATTTATGTTGAACTTTATTTTGAATAAGCTTCCGCTGTAAACGGGATTTTAAAACATTGTTTTGGTATTGCATTAATTACATTTAGACTTGTTTATTGTGATCGTTGGTTTGGATCCTGGTTTGTCATGCGCCTCGCGGTAAAACTCCGCAAGTGGATTTTGAGGGTGTGACAGATTCTACTAATTTTAGCAATTGAATTTTCATACTCTGTTTTTTTCTATTTCTGCAAATACATTTTGATTTTGTTTGTAATCGAATGTTTTTGATTGTTTAATCATTCTGAACGTTTAATCGAGTTGAAAACGATGAAAAATTAGGTTCAATCGTTGAAAATTTTTGCATCGATTATGTCTGTTGTTATGATTTCACATAAATTTAAACGTGTTTTTTCCTAATTTACCCTTGGTTAGATTAACCCAAATATGATTAGGATTGTTAATTACCATCTTGCCACCGTCTAAATCTAATGGCTGAGAATGCTTCTTACACTTTGTACGTTAAAGAACTTTGTACGTTAGCCTCTCTCCAAACATTAGAACAACTTTCTTTAACATTAAAAGATGAGACTGTTTACTTCTTTTATCCCTTTTTATTAATTAATATTAGATTTTTTATCCCCGGACATTCCCGGGGTAATCAGCTAGTGTTTGAATATATCAATTTTATTTGAATTTATATTTGTTTTGGATTGATTAAAAATCCTTAATACAATAACAACCAACATAGCCATGAGATTCCTGGTTATCATCAGTCCGCTTGAATCATCGCTAGATATGTAATATCGAACTAATTAAAACTTAATCAAGATTAATTTAAATAATACAAACATGATTTTAGTCATATATCCACCCAATCGGAAGTTGTTACTTCATTAATTTATAAGTATATGTATTTTGGATTGCTTTAAACTTTTAAATATTTACCATTATCAAAACTGAGTTTCCTTTTTTATTAAATCATAAAAGTGATCTATGTATGGTAAGGATATTTTCGACAACTTACCATCCAGTTAATATCAGGATTTGTAATTACTTTTTCTACAAGTATCATAATCCCTTAACCTATCCAACCTCCCCTCTATATATATAAAGCACATACGGGTCACAGAATATGCACTAATCCTTGTTCTTATTATTTTCTTGAAATCAATTATATAAGTTGTTATTTGTATAACAATGGGTATTCCAAGGAGAGCAAGAATCACCAACAATGATACGAGTTTGAGCGTTCGTAGACATCTCGTTCATCAAACAACAACAGTTGGATCGCTTCCAAGGGATCTTCTAGTTGATGTTCTTGCCCGGGTTGCATCATCTTCATTCACTGATCTTTTCAATGCTAAACTCAGGTTAGTTTCATGATATAATATGTTTTCGATGCAGCTAACATTGATATAGTATACATAACAACTTTTTACTTGATTTTATTATCATCCGCGTATTTACATGATAATAAATATTTTTCATGTCTTTTAAGTGTTCGCATAAACTATATAAACCTATAATAATCATATTAAACAAGATGATTTTATTATCATCCGCATATTTACATGATTTCCCGAACAATGTTTTTTCTTCTGCCCATATTCAGTTTAATATATTGTTGACATTATTTTATATTGATATTGACGTATAGTAAATATATATATTTTTTTTTTCATAAAAATTATTGCAGCACGTCTGCACTTGCTGGATTAAAACGCATTAATGTTATATAACACCATCAGGATGTCATGTGGAAACAATAAAGGATTAATACAAATCTTTTGTTTATTACTCTTCTGTTTCTTTTTTAACTATTGTTTATAGAAAATAAAAAAGAATTTCTTTTTAACTATTGATAGAAAAATAAGAACTTCATACTTATTTGCAGTTACGTATAAGAAAAATAGGTGTGTATCGTATTTAAGTTTTGATCTTATCTATTTTAACGAATTTCTTTTTGTTATTACATAGTTGTAAGGATTTTCTTGAATCAACAACAAATGACTACATCTCTCAACATATTTCGATCGAGAAGTTTTCAATAAATTGGTTTCCAAGGAATAAAGAAGTGCTTTCATTCTTAACTCACTGCTTCAACAATGGAAACCCCGAGTCCTTGTTCAGAAAAGGAATGGTAAGCATAGTTTAGATTATATCTACATAGATAAATTATCAGACAATTACTTTGTTTTGCGGTTCAATTTGGGATCAAACCGACTCTAAATTGACACCTTGATTTTTGAATTATTGTTCAAATTTTATTAACCGCAATAATGGTTATTTTCTTTTTACAGATAAGTTATTTCACGTCGGTTAATGTCGAATCTGGACTGGAGTATTTGAAAAGAGCGGTTGAGAAAGGACATTCAGAGGCGACATATGTGTATTGCATGATTCTTCTTTCAACTGGGGATCAACAAGGACTAGAACTGCCATGAATTGTTCAAGCTCAAGGTGTTGGAATATGCGAGGTTGTAGGGATAAAATTGATTCGCTGCTAAAAGAAATGTGGATTAACAACCCGCTTACTCTAGCAAAAGTTAACACAAAATGCAAAGAACGAGGTCATGCCATTCGTTTTCAAAGAAGGGGTTGGTGTTTTGATGAAGATGAAGAAATTGCAAGTTGTGGTGTGTGTTTTTGGTATCGGGAACTTGTTTATTTTTGTAAAAGCATGAATGTTATCGTTTGAAGATTTAGGTGGCAACAAGAAAACAAGAGTGTAATTGAACTCGTTATGTTATTAGATTATATGCACGGTTATGAATGATTCTAGTTATGGATTATTTTTTAAATCAATTGTTTATGTGCTATATGTGTATAGAGCAACTGAACAAGTTCATATCTATTTAATGATGAATTAAGGAAAATAAGCAACTCATCATTTGAGAAAATAACAATAAATCTAGTAAACGTGTTAATTTGTCATTAATGAAGTTGACCCGACTCATCACCAATTCCAAAGGCAACCCATCATCCGAATGCTCACTTTAGTAAAACCCCTAACGCCCATGACATTTTTTCACGAACGAGACTCCAACCGACGACCTTTCCTAGAAAAAATCTTTCGGATATCACTAGAACGCGCACAACTGCATTCTTCACAAAAAAATTCAATTTATCCTATTTACTAATTGGATTAATCAAACTGTTGTATACTCCCCTTGCATAGGTAAACAACGCCTACAATATCTCATTCTCAGATAATAGATTTGAACAGATCACTCTTTTCATAAGAAAACAAAATAAGACAAAGATGTTCATACACATAACTTTAGGTTCTATATTTTTAACAGATTCATGAAAGTAGCATGACAAGTTTCTTAAGTCCCTGAGTTTTTAGATTTCGTCTCCTTGATTGTCTCATCTTGAACCCCGGCACTATATAGGGCTTCTGCTGCTACTAACAAGTATAAATATCTCAAATTTCACTGTTCTTTTTGTTTTTATTTTGTTTACAGATCCGAATATTTAATTTCCTTTATTTGCTTTTGGTATACCAAATTATATATTCCAGTTTTTTGTCACCAAGGGCATTTTTGTTTGGTTGACTTAACTGCCTTCAACAATGATTTAATTACTCTATCTTACATTTAGAATAGATGCTTGGGAACAGTACAAACACCAGCCCTGATTTAACACTTTATTACAAAAAAGCCATATTTTACTTTTCATCCTTTTCCACCAAGCAAGAATCGGCGTTATTGTGGGTTTTTTTTCTCTCTTGTAGTTAGTATTGTGGTTACAGTGATAGTGTAATTTGTTATTCAAATATACTATCTTTTGTCTCTAACTATCTAATGGTTTTATATTATTAACTTATATTATATTTTGTTTTGTTTTAGTCTACGATTTACATTATCATATATTGAAGTTACATTTAGGCTTTCGAAGGCAATATCAACTTTTGAGTTATTGTTATTATTATTAAAAACTTTGTCATTGGTGATATCGTAAGTTATATCGAGTATCAATACAGTGACGAACTGAACCGACACCGTTCTTATTATATCAGTACCATATTGATTCCAACCGAACAATATATTTACTTTTATGGTTTTTGGTCAATATAAAGCACATGTCGAGATTCTTTTTGCGGTATTCTTTTAAGTATATCATGATTTTATTTTTTAAGTTTTATCTTTAGGTTCCTAAAACGAATACTAATGCTATACTGGTTTCATAATTAACCAAACCACTACTTTTCAAAATCCCGGCGCAACGCGCGGGTAATTCACTAGTTATGTTACAATCCATATGGAATGTAAAAGTTTGAAAAGAATTCAAGGGTAGATTTAGATCCTATAGTTTGAAAATATCGTTGTTGTAAGATCATGTGTAATGGTGGGTGAAAGGGGCATTTTTTGACACTTGACATGTGAGGCCACTTTGGTGGATGAAAGTGGCTTGAAATTTATAAGGGATATAATGGTGGGTGAAATGGGGCGTTTTTTTTTAAACGTTGGTTTTTTTTTTTTTTTTTTTTTTTTTTCAAACGGTTGTTACACATGGCAAGCATTGATTGGATGAAACAAAATTTAACACACGCGAAAATTTTCGCTTGAGGGCCTTTAGCGCCCCTTTAACATGTGGTGGGGGGGGGAGGGGTGCGCGTCGGTGAAATGGGCGCCACATATGCTCTTTCACGCCCCTTTCGCAGACCATTACAGGTGGTTTGCCTTTTGAAGCGCCAGTCGCGTAGGGCGACCGGGCCAGGCCGAGTCAGAAAGGCTTTGATGACTCAAGGTTCATATTAGGGAAAGGAGAGTGAGGGGAAGAGGGGGCAACCCTCGACCCGATCATCCAATTCGCTCCAACAGACAGGCATGGTTCTGTAGTCAAAGCAACTTCGTAACTTTCGTGTACCCATCGGACGGCAACCCTTTCGGGGGTTCCTTAGGGACCGATTCACTCTATGTAGATTGACTGAACGCAGAAAACCTTCAGCCTCAGCATCAACTGAAGAAAAGGACTGACCGGCCGCCGTTCAAGAGAGATCCCGAAGGCTCAAACTTTTTGCTAGCTTTGAAACATGGGCCGAAGGAAAGAGGAAGACCAAACAAAGTCGCGATCAAAGCAAAGAAAAAGATGCCAAAAAAGATTCACTTTAGCTTCTAGCTCGCTTAGTGTAGGTTGCTTGCAATCCTGACATCCGAGTTACAGTTTAGGGGATTGATTACGTGGCTGAATCTCCCGTTAAGGAGCTTTCCTACGTTCCTGTCCTTGATGTCTCTCTCATTCCGAGGTGAGGGTGAGGTTGCTAGCAAGACTTTCGATAGCTGGCTCGGCCGAACGGAATCGCCGATCTAGATACTAGACAGAAGGGTCGTTCACTCCCTATTCTTTAGAGGTTGCTTGTGATGGTAGCATTAGCTAGGCAATCAAGGCAGGTCGAACAGAGTCAGTCCTAGGGTGAAGATTATCGGATAGAAAAATGGAAGAATGCTTATGTAAATTTTCTATACTCAGATTTATCTACTAACAGTGAGAACACACTGTTTCTAATTCTTACTCTGGCTCCTTTATTTTTTTTAACGGCTAATTTCCTCCTATTTTTTACACTTCTTCTTACACCTTTTTTTTTTTTTTGTCTCTTACGAGGCTTGAACCCCCAACTTCTCATTTGAAACCCCAACACCTTTACTACCACACTACAAGAGGTGGGGCCTCTGGCTCCTTTATTAAGCTGAATTTAGAAGGCGTGTACCATAACTATTAAATAATAGCAAGACCTCGCGCGTTGCGGCGGGGCTGCACGATGTTTAGCTATATATAATTGGTATATATATATATATATATGTATGTATAATTGATATGCTTAGCTTTAAGACTTGTACGTGTAGCATTAAGACTTGTAATATTGGCAAAAAGAGATAACCATATGGGATATAGTTATATAGTGATAATATATTATTATTATTATTATTATTATTATTATTATTATTATTATTATTACTATTACTATTACTATAAATTTTCTGACGAAATGGTAGCATAAATGTTAAAGAAAGTATAAAATTGACTTATAGTACAAATATTTTATGCATAGGAGTAGAAAGTGAAGTAGAGTTAGGGCCTATTTGGTAGCCTCTTAATGAGGCTCTGAATCATTCAGTTCTGAATGGTTCAGCATTCAGATTGTTTGTTTCAACCTAAAAAAAGTTCTAAATGGAATGGTTAAGAGCTGAATCATTCAGACTTGGTGTATAGCTGAACCATTCAGCACTTAATCATTCAGAGTCTCTTGATCATTCAGAGTCTCTTAACCATTCAGACATCTTAATGATTCAGCACTTCATCAACCAAACAGCCCCTTAGACGTTAAGTTTGTATTAAATACCATGCGATGTGAAAGTAACCGAAAGTGTGATAGTCACTCAATTGACAATGTGTTTTGATGTTGCACGTCATTATCAAATTCTAAAATTTGATATTTTGCCTATGGAAAACATTAAGGATAACGGAACAGACGGGTTAAGGTCAAAATCGAGTACTTTTTAGTGTCGGTTGAAATGGGTCGGCCTGAAAACATTTCTTTATTCATCTAAAAGATCATTAAAAATGAATGCGGTAAATATGATTATGAAAGCTATATTACTCCAATATTCATCTAAGTTCTATGATTGAAGCCGTTTGTAAATTTATTTGCGTTGAAAATACACCTTAGGTGACTTTCAAGCTAATCTTTTTTTTCCTCTTAAAATACGAATATCATTATCATATAAGTAAACAATTGTTCCCTGTAAAATTTCATCGGCTCTAGATATTGGTGTGTCAATATATTATATATTTTAGGTATCTTTAATAGTCTCGTATAAAACTCTTTAATAATTTTACAAATAATTTATTTTTGATATAATAGCTTCATTTTTATCACAGTAACTTCATGTTGCAAGATTTTGGTATTTTTATCACATACACATTATCAAACACAGTCACACAGTAGCAATCATACAAAGTTTCCACCATTAAAAGTTACACACACATAAAACACACATTCAAATGCATACGATACAACTAATAACCTTATTTTTATCTTCTTTCTTTTCTTACAGTTATAAACAACAATCGGATCATTGCCGGAATTTAACCCAACCCAAATATATTCTTGTTAGCTCAAATAACCCAACTAATCGACAAAAAAAAAAAGTAAGGAAAACACAAGGAGTGGTACCTCATCACACGATGGTGAAACAAATAAGAGGGTGAGTCACCAACGACAATGGTAGTCCGCTATTCTAGTTATCGGTCTTTAGTTCGAGCAAAAAGAGTGGCGACGTTGGTTCTGTGTCGGAAGTAAACGGAACAGTGGTGATAAAGTGACGCTTGTCTAGTGATGGTCCGGGAACTTTGGTCGGAGAAACAAGGAGGCCGAGAGAAGAGATGGTTGGTGAGTTAGGTTTTATGATTACACGGGAGTTTATAATTTGGTGAGCTACAAAATAGAAATGACAGTGTATAGATCACCTCCAATTGTAGACCCATAAGTGTGTGACTCAGAATGAGAACCAAAGCATGAAAGTTTCATGAATAGGATATGATTTGCATTAAAATTATGAAAGGTAGGGTAAGGTAAATGTCACATTCAAAACATAAATTAATTTAACTTTCTTTTAGTAACCATCTAATTGTAGAGTTCAATAAAGACAAATTTAATTGTTTTCTTAAATGTGTCTTTCCAATTTAATAAAATTACTAATTTAATCATGTAGATGAATGTGAAATGACCATTTTAGCCGTCCAATATACACTATATAGTAGTATATAGATATATAGACAAATGATATAAAGTTTCTCTTTTAGAGTCATAAATATGTCCATTTTATATGTGGATAACATCTTATAAACAATAATTATAGGGCTTAAAGGATGACTTTTTATTAACACTTAGCGGACATGGTGCTATATAGTAGTTTCGTACTTCGAATCATTGCTAATTTTATGTCACTGAATCCGATTTCAGGTGCAACATAGATTATAGCCAATTGTTATATATCAGGGTAGGTTATAGATTAGGTAATCAGATATGTTATGTGTTTTACACGTTGCACATGTTATAACAGTTTGGATTCAATGTTAAATATAACTTACACTTTTCAATATAGTTCCTAGTGTCGCTTAACCAGTTTCATATGTTACAAATTCTAGACTTCTCATTATTTGTTATCCGTTATGTTTGTGTCTTTAGGGATTGATTATCGTACTTGTCTTAAACTGAAATGCTAAATGTCATTTTTGTTTTCGTTGGTTTCCTATGTTGTTTGTCAAATTATTAGTTTTCCCCATTCAACTTTTTTAATATTTTTGTTGCTGATGGTGTTTAAGCTTTAGACTACACTATTTACTCATTTGAGTAGTTTGATTTGTTAAAGACAATGTTATATTTCTTTAATATCAAGAGTTACAGATCCATTTGTGTATTTATCGTTTTTCTTTGTGAGAGTGACAACCAAGTTTGAGCTCGCGAGTAGCGGTATTCATGTTTTTGCGTATGTAACTACTTAATAAAAAAATCTTTGTTTTTAATAAAAAAGTTCATATATTGACATCTTGCTTGTTTTTTTGCTAGCTACATATGTTACATTTTTTTCCTGCTATATATTTGTGTCTTTAGGGTTTAATTGTAGTACTTATCTTAAACTAAAATGTTAGATGACATTTTGTTTTTGATGTTACACACATGAACCAAAAGGATGATGTGACCAACGTTTTATGAGCTAATTATTTTTTATTCGTTAGTCACTTACTACATAGGCTACACCTTAAATGTTCAACACCATTTATATGTGAATCAAAACAAATGTCACTTGTCAAGGATGGTATATATGCTACATCTGTCTCATATGTTAAACTAGAACTACAATGCATATGTTACACATCTAAGCAGTGTTTATGACTTTTCCCCAAGTTTAAGTTTGATAGTCTTGTCAATTTATCTACATATGTTAAACGCTCCAATAATATAAAATATGAGAATACAATGATAAAACCAAGATGGAATCATTGATCACCACATATAATAGACTAACATATGTTACCAAGTTGGAAAAGATTCACTAACCACATATGTAACATATGAAATATTGATCACAACATCAACACACTTTTTTCATTGTCAAGGTAACCCATAAATAGAATCCTATGGAAGTTCTGAACATGGACTAACATATGAAACACCAACTATATACACTACACTTTACATAGGTGTTATTGTGGTTGCTTTTTGTGTCCTAAATATCCTTGAACACTTTTTGGATCGGCTAACCATAACCCTTGCTGACTAAGTGAAAGGGGGTAGGTAAATGATACTTGATTTAAACATGTAAAAACATTACAGGAAAATTGACATTTTTTTTCACCGAAACAAACTCAATAACACTATGGTAACACATTTAACGCAATCACACAAATGGTGGTTTTTGATAATCATAACACATGTCACAGGATTCCTAAAATTTTAACTTGATCATCACCCAAAGGAGCTTACATCAAAACAAGTTGTACATACACAATTACTTGTCCATCATATGATATCAACCAAAAAATATATTAAAGCCTACTCAACTAGTGGCTCAACTACATAATTTGTTCATCAAAACATCATGTCGAGGGCGTAATATAAAACCAATCATGCTATGATCTCCCGCACCTGAGAAGTCTGCACAACATTTTTGTTATCACATAACTAGTAACATACATGTACAAAAAACTAAACTCAAATAATGAATGTCAATGTCATTTTTGTTATTAATCTGCCTACTTACAACCCCTCGTTTCTACATGTTAGCATGTTCTGATACAAAAACTATAAAGCATACACACTTTTCTCTCAATTTTAATGTCAAATATGTAGTTTGAACAAATATTATACATGAAATAATGTATGAAACAAAACACAATTTATTACTATGAAATGATTAGAAATTATTTTATTAAAAAAACAATTAGCAAATAAAAATAAAACCAGTCATTGTTATCTTGATATCATCCTCTTACCCAACTATGAAAATCAAAACTTTCCATTCCCTTGTTTTCTTTCAAATGCCACAAAACCCCAATCACTTGAAATTCCAAAAACCTTATTATGTGTGGATCTCATAAATTTTGCAAAACTAATTTAGGAAGGGAGGTGAGATTCCACGAAAAAACGCACTTCGTCAGAATCAACCCACTTCACCGGAATATAAAAGATATATAATTGCATATAAAAACTCACCGGATCTAACCTACTAGGTTGGGATCTAACCCAGCGCGTAGAAGATAGCAACTTCGGCAAGGATGACGTCAGGGTGTTCATGAAGAAGTGGATGATTGTAAACCGAAGGAGATGATGTTCGTGATTGTACACTGGTCGTCAAGAAGAAGAAGATGTAGATGAAAGTGTGTTTTTAGTGTTTGATTTAGAGATGAAAGTGAGTTGGTGATTGAAGTAGAGAGAGAAGATAAAACTATATGATGTTCTTTTGACTATTGACATGATGTGCATGCAGACCTCATTTATCAAGAACGTCTTTACAACCAATTTTCCCCTTTTACCCTTGCTTCTATCATTACCACACAAATAATATTATTTAATTTAAAAGTAAACAACTAACATCTCAGCCATTCATCAAGTTAGATCAACGTCTCACATTAAGTTTCCTAGGTTTTCTCAAATTTAGTGGGTTTTCTGTGTAACCCTTCCCTATATATATAGGATTTGGTTTGGTTGAGAACTCACTCCAGTTGTGAGAACTGTGAGAACTCCAACGTAAAATGCGAATTTTTATTTTTTTGACTCAATGATGTAAAAATGGTTAACTAAGAAATATACAAAAAATGAAAAAAAAAATAACGTCGTCCTTACACTGACGTAACAAAATGACTACACCGGTCTAACAAAATCAATATTTTATTTTATTTTTTATTGTGTTTCAATCACAACCACAAATTCATTTGATAAACTTGTGGCTAATAAGTGAGTTTCTATTGTTCTTACAACTCAACCTAATTCTCATTTTAACCCAAACAAGTTGTACATTTTGTTTAAAAAAGTGTACTTAGTTGTTAATCATGGGGTCACAAGTTCCATTGTTGTATCCAATTTTTGGGTATTAAGCAAGTTATACATTACGTTTAAATTGTTTTACTTGAACTACAATGTTCAACATAACCCAATTAAGCAAATCTACAAGCCTAGTTGCAATATAGATCCAAATGACAGTGTACTCTAAATTATAAATTGTAGAACAGTAGAATTATGTTTTTATATAAAATTTTGGTTCAAAATTAAAATTTTGAGTGTAGTGCACATGTAAAAAAATACACATCTTCCTTTTCTTTTGCAAGGTTGTTGGTGGTTGATTTTGGCTATAGCTTTTAGGTATATTGTTGAAATAGTTCTTGTTTCAAACTCAACTATCTATTTGAAAAGTTGGAAAAACTTAACTGAAACCAAATTACTAAGCGGTGGCAGAGCACTTCACGAAATGCTAACGGGTAGACCACTACCCCCATGACAACACTGCCGTCGATGGCACGGGTAGTGGTCTCGTGAAGCAATCTCGTTTTCTAATTAACGGAAGTGGTCACGGGTGCAGAGGAGAGATAGAGAGATGCAGAGGAGAAAGGAGAACCAGAAAACTTCACGGGTGGTGCTACCAGTGGGATGGGTTCACGGTGGTGGTCCAGGTGATGGGCTGCGATTGGTGACGTGAAGGTGCCCCACGGATCCTCAGCCAGTGGCGAATCTAGATCAAAATTTTAGGGGTAATATTCAATTTTTTTACCGTATTTTCATAAAATGTAAACGGACCAAAACAAAAACACGATAATAAATAAAGTTAGATACATACCTAACAGATTTCTCCTCTTTGGG
Organism: Ambrosia trifida; assembly: GCA_028751855.1. NCBI lineage: Eukaryota > Viridiplantae > Streptophyta > Magnoliopsida > Asterales > Asteraceae > Ambrosia > Ambrosia trifida. The sequence continues at coordinate 13,284,298 of CM054127.1, read as the reverse complement.
TTTTAAAAGCTTGAAAACGAGTCATTACATCATTTTCTTTAACTTTATCAAAAGTTTCTATTTCGAGCACACAAATTAAATGATTATTCAAATACTAATTAGTCATTTGATTGCGTAAATTCGTCTTGATAAGCTTCTTTTGAAAAAAACATCTTTCATCTTACAAGAACCCTAATCAATTGCACATAAACAAAAACCATAAATCAAAACCTAAAATCAATTGCAAATAAACCATAAATAAATGTGAACTATAAACAAATCAAACTCTAATCAATTGCACATAAACCCCTAAAATCTAAAATTAATTGCACATAACCCGATTTACATAACCAAATATATTTTAGAATAAGAATGATATACCCCATTTAGAATTTTGGGGAGGCAAACAGTGGCCAGAGGGCCAAGACGCGAGGGCAGAGTCGGCTTGAGCGATCGCTAGTCGACTCTTAACGTTTGTAGGGAGGTTGTGTTGTGTATGGGTGAGGAGTCGATTGTTCTCTGTTGCTTCTTTTTTTTTCTCGCTCATGAGTCTTTTCTTTTGTTTTTAGCCGTTCAAAACCTCAATCATGGTCCATGAGTTTTGTATCTTTTAATTAAGAAATTACCAATGAAATGGATTGTGGCCTATGTGCTTCTATCATTTTTTATGTTGTGCTTATTAAAAACTTTGAGAATGTGTTGGGTTTTTAAAAAAAATTAAGGGGTAACGTTACATAATTTTCAGAAATAACATAATACAAAAATCATAAATATAAAAATAAACATTGCACTACGCGAGAAAGTTGAAGGGTAGCAAGCATTATCCCCGCCTAAACTCTATGTTCGCCACTGTTCTCAACTTGTGGCGTCCCTCCTTTCCTAAGAGACTCTTTGCCCCCAAAGCCAGCCAATTCCCTCATGTCCAACCATAAAGCATGAAATCAATCTTTCCAAGGCTTCTTGTGCTTCAATCTTATAGCATTCACATTAGTGTCTCTATCTTTATTTGCATCTTCAAAATTTGAAGATTTTCTCTATTTTGCATCTCCGTAGATATCTTCAATTTTATAGGTTAATAAATTGTGATTCTCCTTATAGAGAGAGATCCATTGTCTACGGCCTCTATAAATGTATGAATATTTAAGAAAGAGAAAAAGCAATAAAATATTGTTCATTACTAAGATATACGTGGAAAGTAAGATGTACTGGTATGTTAAACAAAATTTAAAGTAAAATGATATTTAGTTATACTATAGAGATGAAGATGAAGATGGAGGTTTTATTCTGAATCCTCTTAAGCATTCACATTTGAGTCTCTATGTTTATCTTCATCTCTAAAATTTAAAGATTTACTTTATTTTGCATATTTACCATAATCTCTAACTCCTTTTTCAAAATTTAGAGTTTTATAAGTAGTGATCTCTAAATATAGTGTTACTATTAATCATCTCTATTTCGGGACCACTACAAGAAATTTAACCTTTAGCGGCTACGGCCAGGCGGGTCGCCGCTAAAGGTTCAAAACAATCTCAACCCTTGCTTTGTTGATCCAACGGCCAAAGAAACTGATCATTAGCGGCCACGCGTAGCCGCTAAAGGTCCCCAAAAATTTTTCACTTATACCGCCATTTCTTTCTTCTTCCCTCTCATTTCTCTCAATCTCACTCCCACTCTCTTCTTCCTCTCTCTCTGCTGCAGCCACCTCACCTCGCCGCCGCCGCCGCCAGCCACACCACCCCGCCTCTCTTCTTCCCTCCCTGCAGCCCCGCCGCACCACCAGCCCCGCCGCACCCCCTTTTCTTCTTCCTTCTCATCGATCTGTCACCACCGCACCACCGAGCCCCGCCACCACCGCCTCTCTTCTTCCCTCCCTGCAGCCCCGCTGTAACACCCCAACCGATGGCGGAAACATCGAGGTATTACGTAGTGACGATTGCTCAATAACTCATGGTACTAAAGTGTAAATCTGAATACATTGATTAAATAATTTATTACATTGAAATGAAATACAACGATTCTAAATGCCAACTAAACTAAATTAAAATACAATGAATCAAAATCTAAGTATAATTCCGAAAGCTTAAAGGATGCATCTCAAAACAACCTGAAACATGTACAAAATAATTTGGTCAATACAAAAATTGTATTGGTGAGCATACCCGTTTGATATATATAGTAAGGAAAATTTAGCAATTCATGTGTTATTTTGCAAAATGTAATAAGTGGTATCCGGGTCAAATCAACCCTATGAAAGGAAAGCAGATATATATAGTATGCGCTAGTAGTAATGTAATACATAGCAATGACGAGGACTCTCAACAGAGTCACAAGGGTATATACCATAGTACTATTCATTGAAATGCCAGGCCGCAACGGTTAATGATTTGACAGGTCATAGATACACGAAATGACACAAGCAAACACACATAAGAATTGCTATTTTAGTAAGATGAAATAGAAAATTGATAATAGGTACATGAGTCACCCCAAAATAGTAAAACAGTAAAAAGGGGAAAGATATACTCACAGTTTGCGAGGTAAGGTAATTCTACTAAAGCGGTGAGAGTGGGCAAGGAGGATCCCGAGGAATATACCCTAAATTGTTTGAGTAAATTCATGAGTCAATGATCTTAAATTAAAGCCTAGGGTTCTAGGATTATAGACGATTAGGAATTTTAGACCTTAATTTGGGAATTTAGAGTACTAGAGATTTTTATTTATTCTTTTGATATTGAAAAAAAAATAATGGAAAATAAACTACTAATGTACGACGCGCCATGATAAAATATGTATATATATATATATATATATATAACAATCTAAACGATACGCTTTAAATGTATTACGAATAACTGTTAATGCAAATATTTAAGTAGATAATTAGCAAACTTTGATTATATGGAAAATACCAAATTAATAATTTAGTTTGTAAAGGTATTCATCTACGAAAGAATTTTTGCCTTAGAATAGTCTACTTGGTATATATGTATATAAACGTACTTTATATAAAGAAAATTATCTAATGAAAGCTATTAGATAAGTTTAATAATTTCAAATGAGATAACTCCAATAAAGTTTTAAATATATGGATCGATTTATAATAGAGTTGTAAAATAATAATTGTACCATTTGCTGATCTTAAATAGCTAGAAACGAGTTTGTCTAAACCATGAAACAAGTCTTTTTTTATATATATAAAATTTTAATCCAATAAGAAATAATTAGATAAGAGAATTAAGGAAAAAGAAAAGGAAAAAAAATTAAATAAACAAATAAACAAAAAAAGTTTCATAAGGGTCATTAACCTTGAACACGTAAGGCAACCCAACTGAGCTACTCTTATTAGAAGATAAAAAGAAAATAAAACTTGTTTCTGATCGTATCCCTAATCCTAAATCAATATCTAAAACCCTGGTTTCCCCGAATCCAAAATCGAACCCAACTACTGAAGTGAAATAGGAAATTAACAGAGGGCTATCAGCCTATACCTCAAATTGAGCAGGATGATTGGTCAGATTGCATTACAGATCTTGAGAGCTAAAGCGTTAGGAAACATATGAATGTATAATGATAAAAATTTATCATGGGAAAGGGGTATAAATTTGTATGTTTCGTAACTCCCACAAGCTCCATATGATCAAGGCTTAAGCTAGTATTTATGCTTGTCTACTAGGAGTTTCATATATGTCACATTAATGTGACTTGATAATTGTGGGTTATTGCTCATAAAAGTCAATCAATTACTAAACAAATACCATTGATTCATTCCATCAATTTTTAATTATGGTCAAAGGAAGTTTCATTTTGAGGGTTACGAAATGTTATGTAGTAGAAAACTATTTAAACTCCACTCACAATTACTACACTTCAATATTGTATGTTATAACTAAATGTTAAGTTCTAGTAAAAAATAATTTGTTAATTAACACTATAATAAACACTTAAACTTTTATATCTTGCAAACTTTAAATATTTAATGTGTCCAAATCTTAACTCTTCTTTGAAGAGAGTTGTTTAGAATTACTAAAAAAAATCCATTAATTCCAGGTAAACGAAAAGTAATAAATGCTCAAATACGAGGGTTAAAAATAAAGATCTTGAAATAGTTGAGGGACCGGTTGATTCATTTATGAAAAGAGGAAGGTGTAGGTTGTCACAGTCTCCCCTACTTTAGAAAATTTCGTCCCAAAATTCTTTTCAAGTGGGGGTTTTTATGAAACAAAAGATGTTGTAAAAAATACTAATAATAATAATAATGATTGCATTCATCATGTTTTGAAAAAAAATTAAAGTAGTTGTCTAATATCCAACATAAAAATTTCAAAATCTTTGAAAGTTGACCCGAGGTTAAGAAGTTGAGTATTTAAATGAGAAAGGTTTTGGGGATGTGTAACTGGTGAGGAAAAAGGCACTGATGAAGGTAGTCTCCCCTACTTTAGAAAGGTTTCTAACTGAACTCTATTAGGATACGTAACAAGTATCCAAACAACCGAGGATGTACGAGTAGACAAGGTTTTAGTTTTCTATGTGGGTGGTCAAGAGAAAGACTCTAGCTAGGAAGACGAATTGAAACTCGTGTAAGGACTTTCTTATCGAAAATGCTAGCTATTAGTCAACTATCTAATGAAGAGGTAATTATGGGTAGGTTCTTGGTTAGACTCCTAGTCCGCTCCTGCGGTATCGTTTATGCCTATATATAGGGTGTACCGCAGCTGACCCACCACACTCCCGATACTTTGGACTCGTACTGATTGTCTACCAACAGCCTAAATAGAATTACACACCACCCTCATGTACCTGTAAACCCATGATTGCGTTCCGGACCGTAATCATCGATTTACCTTACACTAGGGTGTTACGCTTTTCCATAACCCTATCCTAAATAATACCTTAAATAAATGCGTGCAATCAAGATATGCTAAGTAATTGATACTGCAATGAAACAATGACATGGTTAGAGGTCCTTCCCTTTCGGGTTTACCCTTTAACCGTAATGAGAGTAATATGTAAGTAATAGACATGGTTAGAGGTTCTTCCCTTTCGGGTTCACCCTTAACCGGTAACTTCTGTTCACATCGTTGGCTCTAAACACTTATATTGATAGACTCTGAGGTTTACACCGTTCCCCTCGGATTGAAGAAATACTCTAATCCGAGTCGTACGTGGGCACTGGCTTAGATCTCATACGAGTTATCAACTAGTATGTTCGTTGGCCATGATGATGAATAAAATAATGTAAAGTATAACAGGGTTTTGCTCACAATAGAAAAAAATATGCATACCAAATATGCGTTCATGTAAGTATAGCATAAAATTTCGATTGAAAGAATAGTATAATGTAAATCGAGTAAATCGCACAATTTGTACAAAATGAAAGTAAACGAGTTAAATTAATGCTCAAAACCAATGTTGTAAGAATAACTACTAATAACTAGTGCGAGAATAGTTGCGAATAACGCGTGAAAATAACCACCAATAAAAGAATAATACGAGAATAATAAGATAATGTGCGAACGTGACTATAAATAGAATGGTGTAAGAATAAAATAATGAAATTTACTGTAAATGAAAGTGCACGGTACAAGTGTATAGCTTAATGACATGCGAGTTAAAATCTAGTAATTTTACATATATGCGTTATACTATAAAAGACATTTAGCAACATTCGGATAAGAGGATACGTCCATTGTTTGAAACCAAAGTTTTGCGACCGAAGTGTACAAGTGTAAAAGGTAAATTTTCGCAGTTTACTCGACTTTGTGATATTGTTGAAAGAATAGTAGTGATGCATAAGAATAAATTTTTAGAAATCGAAGTGTGTTTTAGATTCAAAACAGGTTCATTTGAAAAATCTTCGTAAATACACATTTTCATGTGTTTACGAGAAGTCGAGTTTGAAAAATGTTATAAGACTTATTATTAGTTGCAAATTTCTCCCGAAAATATATATTGGATACGTCATATGAAAACAAAAGATTTACATTTGGTCTTTAAAATATGCAATACAAGTTTGTAAAATGCAAAATGAAACCATTCCATGAAGTATGTGTAAATCTAATGTGTTTTAGAAGACCAAGATTTAAAATGACGTGAATGATAAAATTAACGTATGTAATAGATTGCCAATATTTAAGAGAATTCATAAATATCAATATCATAAAACATTGAGATTGTTTCCATAAGAAACTTTGACTAACTAAAGTAATTGAAATGTTATTAGTGACTTGTGGGGGCGTACTTTAGTCTATAAATGAATGCTCATCCCAAGAGTTCCCAGGTCGGCATACGGGTCCCTCGTCTGATTGGGATATATGTGAAATGCCAGGCCTAGACAGAAAACTCAGGATACAGGCGCTCACCCTTCCAGATTGCACGTGCCCCATCACTAGTAAATTCCAAAACTTTAGCGATATTAAAAACGAGATGTAGAAATAGATCCTTGAGATGTGGATTTCACTCCTAACTCAAAGATGTATTTCAAACTTGAAAAAGATTGTGGAATGAAACGCATCACTAAGTTAAGGATATCACTCCCAGCTTAGTGGTTAAGTTCCTTTTTGAAGGTAATACTCTTTGAGATGTGGATGTCACTCCTATCTCAAAGATATATTTCTAAGATAAATAACATATAAAGGAGTGAAACTAATCACCAAGGTATGGATGTCACTCCTAACTTGGTGATATCGTTACATTTGTGAAATACGAGTGTGTTCTTCTTTAAATAAAACACCGAAAGAATAACGAAAAAGAATCATAGCAAAAATATCATAAAACAAAATATAAGAATAAAGAGAAATATACACGAGAGGACTCGTGAATGTAAGCTTAGTTATAGACTAGGCTAAAAGGCATTCTAATAACCTAATTCCCTATAACCATGGCTCTGATACCAATCTGTAACACCCCAACCGATGGCGGAAACATCGAGGTATTACGTAGTGACGATTGCTCAATAACTCATGGTACTAAAGTGTAAATCTGAATACATTGATTAAATAATTTATTACATTGAAATGAAATACAACGATTCTAAATGCCAACTAAACTAAATTAAAATACAATGAATCAAAATCTAAGTATAATTCCGAAAGCTTAAAGGATGCATCTCAAAACAACCTGAAACATGTACAAAATAATTTGGTCAATACAAAAATTGTATTGGTGAGCATACCCGTTTGATATATATATAGTAAGGAAAATTTAGCAATTCATGTGTTATTTTGCAAAATGTAATAAGTGGTATCCGGGTCAAATCAACCCTATGAAAGGAAAGCAGATATATATAGTATGCGCTAGTAGTAATGTAATACATAGCAATGACGAGGACTCTCAACAGAGTCACAAGGGTATATACCATAGTACTATTCATTGAAATGCCAGGCCGCAACGGTTAATGATTTGACAGGTCATAGATACACGAAATGACACAAGCAAACACACATAAGAATTGCTATTTTAGTAAGATGAAATAGAAAATTGATAATAGGTACATGAGTCACCCCAAAATAGTAAAACAGTAAAAAGGGGAAAAATATACTCACAGTTTGCGAGGTAAGGTAATTCTACTAAAGCGGTGAGAGTGGGCAAGGAGGATCCCGAGGAATATACCCTAAATTGTTTGAGTAAATTCGTGAGTCAATGATCTTAAATTAAAGCCTAGGGTTCTAGGATTATAGACGATTAGGGATTTTAGACCTTAATTTGGGAATTTAGAGTACTAGAGATTTTTATTTATTCTTTTGATATTGAAAAAAAAATAATGGAAAATAAACTACTAATGTACGACGCGCCATGATAAAATATGTATATATATATATATATGTATATAACAATCTAAACGATACGCTTTAAATGTATTACGAATAACTGTTAATGCAAATATTTAAGTAGATAATTAGCAAACTTTGATTAAATGGAAAATACCAAATTAATAATTTAGTTTGTAAAGGTATTCATCTACGAAAGAATTTTTGCCTTAGAATAGTCTACTTGGTATATATGTATATAAACGTACTTTATATAAAGAAAATTATCTAATGAAAGCTATTAGATAAGTTTAATAATTTCAAATGAGATAACTCCAATAAAGTTTTAAATATATGGATCGATTTATAATAGAGTTGTAAAATAATAATTGTACCATTTGCTGATCTTAAATAGCTAGAAACGAGTTTGTCTAAACCATGAAACAAGTCTTTTTATATATATATAAAATTTTAATCCAATAAGAAATAATTAGATAAGAGAATTAAGGAAAAAGAAAAGGAAAAAAAATTAAATAAACAAATAAACAAAAAAAGTTTCATAAGGGTCATTAACCTTGAACACGTAAGGCAACCCAACTGAGCTACTCTTATTAGAAGATAAAAAGAAAATAAAACTTGTTTCTGATCGTATCCCTAATCCTAAATCAATATCTAAAACCCTGGTTTCCCCGAATCCAAAATCGAACCCAACTACTGAAGTGAAATAGGAAATTAACAGAGGGCTATCAGCCTATACCTCAAATTGAGCAGGATGATTGGTCAGATTGCATTACAGATCTTGAGAGCTAAAGCGTTAGGAAACATATGAATGTATAATGATAAAAATTTATCATGGGAAAGGGGTATAAATTTGTATGTTTCGTAACTCCCACAAGCTCCATATGATCAAGGCTTAAGCTAGTATTTATGCTTGTCTACTAGGAGTTTCATGTATGTCACATTAATGTGACTTGATAATTGTGGGTTATTGCTCATAAAAGTCAATCAATTACTAAATAAATACCATTGATTCATTCCATCAATTTTTAATTATGGTCAAAGGAAGTTTCATTTTGAGGGTTACGAAATGTTATGTAGTAGAAAACTATTTAAACTCCACTCACAATTACTACACTTCAATATTGTATGTTATAACTAAATGTTAAGTTCTAGTAAAAAATAATTTGTTAATTAACACTATAATAAACACTTAAACTTTTATATCTTGCAAACTTTAAATATTTAATGTGTCCAAATCTTAACTCTTCTTTGAAGAGAGTTGTTTAGAATTACTAAAAAAAATCCATTAATTCCAGGTAAACGAAAAGTAATAAATGCTCAAATACGAGGGTTAAAAATAAAGATCTTGAAATAGTTGAGGGACCGGTTGATTCATTTATGAAAAGAGGAAGGTGTAGGTTGTCACACCCGCCACCACCACCATCTCCTTCTTCTCCTCTTTCTCTTGTTGTAAGTAATTTCAGATTTTTTTTGTTTTTTTTCAGTTGATTTTTTAATTTTTTTGTTTTTTCAGTTTTATTTTCTTTTTTCGTTTATTTTCTTTTATTTTCTGTTTGTATTTTTTATTTTCAGTTTTTTTTTAAATTTTTTTTTTCGGTTTTTATTTTTTTTTTCAGTTTTTTTGTTTATTTTCTATTTTTTTTCTTTTATTTTCTCATTTTATTTTGTATTTTTTAGTTTCAGTTTTTTTTTTCTTTTTTTTTTTTTTCTGTTTTGAGGTTAAAAAATTTATTATTATTTGATGATTTATTTATGTTTGTAGGAAAGGACCGATCTACGAGAAGAACTTGAACTTTGTCGCCGCTAAAGGTTTAATCGCCGCTGCTAATTGTTTTGTTTTATATATTTTTTTGTTTTTTTTTATTTTTTTTGTTTTTTTTATTTTTTTATGATTTTTCTTATTTTTTTTATTTTTTTCTGTTTTTTATATATTTTTTTGTTTTGTTTTATTTTTTTCTGTTTTTTTAATTTTTATGTATGTATGTATGTATGTATGTATGTATGTATGTATGTATGTATGTATGTGTGTATGTATGTATGTACGTATGAGTATATGTATGTATGAGTATATGTATGTATGAGTGTATGTATGTATGTATGAGTATGTATGTATGTTTGTATGAGTGTGTGTATGTATGTATGTATGTATGAGTGTGTGTATGTATGTATGTATGTATGTATGAGTATATGTATGTATGAGTGTATGTATGTATGTATGAGTGTGTGAATGTATGAGTATGTATAAGTATGTGTTTATGTATGTATGAGTATGTATAAGTATGCGTTTATTTATGTATGTATGTATGTATGTATGAGTGTATGTATGTATGAGTATGTATGTATGCGTGTATGTATGTATGAGTATGTATGTATGTATGAGTATGTATGTATGTATGTATGTATGAGTATGTATGTATGTATGAGTATGTATGTATGAGTATGTATGTATGTATGTATGTATGTATGAGTATGTATGTATGTATGTATGTATGTATGTATGTATGTATGTATGTATGTATGTATGTATGTATGTATGTATGTGTGTATGAGTGTAGGTATGAGTATGTATGTATGTATGTATGCATGAGTGTATGTATGAGTATGTGTATGTATGAGTATGTGTATGTATGAGTGTATGTATGTATGTATGAGTATGTGTATGCATGAGTGTATGAGTATGTGTATGTATAAGTGTATGTATGTATGTGTGTATGCATGTATGAGTATATGTATGTATGAGTGTATGTATGCGTATGCGTGTATGTATGTATGAGTGTATGTGTGTTTATATTTGTATGTTATTACATATTGAGACTAGAAAGACATGCCCGAAAATGAATCCCCATTTAGACTAAACGGAGTGGGGCGTTGGAGGGGGCGGGAAAGGGCGGTAACACCGCCGCAGTGCCGGCGTGGAAGGGGCGGGAAGGGGGGGGGGGGGGGGGCGGGAGATGGTTCACCGGCGTGGGGGAGGTATTAATGCCACGTGGCAGTTGTTGATTGGGGGCTTGCTTTAAGTTTGTTACCGTTAAAAAAAAAAAAAAAAAAAAATTTCAACCGTTGGTAACGGCTCTATTTAAAAAAAAAAAATTTATTATATATATATATATAACAATAACATCCAATACACACACACACTCCTTTTTTTCACAAAATCTTCACAATACTACCATATATTTTCAAAAAAAAATTGCAAGATGTCGGGCGATTCTTCGAGTTCAGACGATATGTTTGATCAACTCGCTTTGGATGACTTGGGCGAAGGTGCCGCAGAAATGTTAATGGCAACCGTTCAGAACGTCGTTAAAGCTATAGCGGACGACGAAGGGACCTCCGAACCACCCAAGCGTAGAAAGTATATAATTCGTGAACGACAGACCGGAAAAAGAAATTTAAGAAATTAAAAAAAAAAACAACATTTAATTCATTTGAAGGCCGTTTTAAAAAAATAAATAAATAAATAAATAACATTACATAATTTATTATATTTTCCGGTTTATATTATTATTATTATTATTATTATTATTATTATTATTGTTATTGTTATTATTATTATTTAATTTATAAAAAAAAAGAAAAAAAAAGAAAAAAGAAATACCAAGTGTCACTTCCCCCCACCTCTTCCCCCCCTTCCACTCCCCACAATTATTTTCCCCCCACAAGGGCCCCACAAGTGCCACATGGCGCTTCCCCCCACCTCTTCCCCCCCCCACCACTCCTTATAGTCTTAAAACATAGTGAGCTTAGAAATACCCGTCCGAAATTGATTTAGTAATTAATTTCGGGTAGTCCTCATTTTGGGACTGCTTTTTGAATACCTTATCTCATTTAGGATGTGAATGTGTACTACATGATTGTTTGTTTTTGAAAGATTCGGTTGGCGTTTCCTCTTTGCTCCTCGGGTATATATTTATATTATATACTTGGGGGCTAAGGGGAAATGCTGCCGAATTTTTCTCAAACAAACAATTATGTAATACACATTCATATATGAGATAAGATATTCAAAAAATGGGTTTAGCAGCCTACCCTTTAGGTGTTAATAATACGTTTCATGACGAGGACGTTGATGCCCTGAGCAATGACGACAGTGAAGTTGCTGATGCTGGGGCATATTATGACGAGGACGATCCAGATTATGATGACATGGAGTCTGATTAAAAAACAGTAATTGTTGATGATTTCATGTATTTATACTTTATTTATTACATATAATAATGTGACTAATAAGTTTTATTTCTAATTGCAGGACTTACATATAATAATGTGACTAATATTTTTTATTTCCTTTTTGCAGGACAGTATGAGTTCGATTTTGTTTTTGTTTGTGTATTTGATGGCCGCTGTTATGGGCCACGGGGGAGACGGTACAGGGGCGCCGCCACCGCCACCAGGCGGTGATGATTGGTGGAACAACCACCAGGAAGATGGTGGTAAGTCTTACAGTTCTTTACTGTTTACTATTTTTACTTCTTTTTCAATTCTAATACTAATTATTTTTAACTCTAAATGCAGCTCCTCGTCGGAGAACACGGGGCCCTGCAAAAAACAAGGGCTTAAGAAAAGCGCTTAAGACAGGCAAAGGCAAGGTAGCGATTCCATTTGATGATGCCGCCACCAACATGCCTGTAGGCAAAGATGACAGCTACTTCGGCCGGGAGGCGTCCATGCATATATGGCGTGAGATCCCGTTGGATGTGGAAGGATGAGATAATGTTTCTGAGGCTTACAAAGACAAGTTATTTGAGATTTTAAAGGTTAGTGATTTGTAAATATATATTCTATATGTTATTTGTTGATTTTTTTTTTCTATCTGACTAGCTTGTTTGATTTAATTATTAGGGTTGCTTCGACTTGGATGCTATTAATGAAGAAATGAATGCCGCTAAAAAAAAGAGGCATTATGGCGGTTATCAGAAGGCGATACAGCGACCACAAAGCCGACGCAAAGCGTTATTATTTGCAGGTGCTGGGAGATGATGGGGATGTGGAGTTAGCAAAGCAAAATCCTCCCATGGGTATGAAATTGGAAAACTGGCATCGAGCTGTTGATCACTTCTGCACACCAGAGCATAAGAGGAAGTCTGCACTTGCTAAAGCCGCCCGCCAGAAACAAACGAACACATACCGAGGTGGATCGAGCTCTCTTGCCAGTCATTGTTACAAGAAGGTATATACACACACATATACATAGACGATAATGTTTATTTAACTTATAATTTAACTTTTAATGTTAAACAGAGCGTGGAACGGTATGAAGCATACCGTATTGGACATATAGGAAGGCAGGGGACGTTTGATAGCCCTCAGAATGAAGAGAATTATGTAAGCATTTATTTATAATCTATTGTATACATTTATAATCTATTAAATCACTTTTGTAAAATACAGCACAAGTTAAAGTCACGGGTTGAGTCTGAACGTCAACGGATCGCCGAAGAAGAAGGAGGAGAAGCAGGCAGCTCCGAACAGGTGGATCAGGTTGGTATATTTGAAGAGGTGTTGGGTAGTCGTCGCAGACATGCTATCGGGATTGGGCATATGCCTTTTCCGAAAGAAAGCCTTCCTCAAGTTACACCTACGGAACCGAATATTACACAGGTATCTCTTTGTAGTTTAAATGTTAGTATTTGACCCGTTTGGTATAAATATGTTTAGTAAATAGAATATTTGACCCATTTGGTATATATTTGTAGTTTAAATGTTGATAGTTGACCCATTTGGTATAAATATGTTTAGTAAATAAGATATTTGACCCATTTGGTATATATCTGTAGTTTAAATGTTGATAGTTGACCCATTTGGTATATATTTGTAGTTTAAATGTTGATAGTTGACCCATTTGGTATAAATATGTTTAGTAAATAGGATAGTTGACCCATTTGGTATAAATATGTTTAGTAAATAGGATATTTGACTCATTTGGTATATATTTGTAGTTTAAATGTTGATAGTTGACCCATTTGGTATAAATATGTTTAGTAAATAGGATAGTTGACCCATTTGGTATAAATATGTTTAGTAAATAGGATATTTGACCCATTTGGTATATATTTGTAGTTTAAATGTTGATAGTTGACCCATTTGGTATATATTTGTAGTTTAAATGTTGATAGTTGACCCATTTGGTATAAATACGTTTAGTAAATAGGATAGTTGACCCATTTGGTATAAATATGTTTAGTAAATAGGATATTTGACACATTTGGTATATATTTGTAGTTATTTGTTAATAGTTGACCCATTTGGTATAAATATGTTTTGTAGGAGCACATTAATGATATAATAGCGACTCTTCAATTCCAAGCGCAATTGCTCCAAATGGCTAATCAATTGGTCCAACAAAGGCTTGGAAATCTAGGCGGAAGTGGTAATAGTGGCGATCACGATCACGACGATGAAGCCGAAGACGAAGAGCAAGACGAAGACTTATAGGCAGCTTTGGTATGTTTGTTTAGTTTTGATGGTGTATACTTGATTCAAATATTAGGTTGGTATGTTAGTTTATTTTGTTTGATATGTTTTGACGAATGTTCGTTTAACTTTGTTACGTTTATTTTATATATATGTAGATGTTGGTTTATTATTTTTGTTATTATTTAGTTTGGTTATGCGTGTGCGGAGTAAACGAATAGCAAAAAAAAAAAAAAAGTTAAAAGATAATGCCACGTAGATAATTACTTTTAGCGGCTGCACCTTTAGCGGCAACAGGAGCAATATCGACAGACTAAAGCTGGCAGGACTTTTAGCGGCAGCCGTCGCCGCTAAAGGTCTTGCTGCCGCTAAAGGTATACCTTTAGCGGCAGCAGGCGTGGCCGCTAAAGGTGGACTTCCTTATAGTGGACGGCATTGAACCGGGTCCAGGTTCAAGTAGTATGTTCCGTTGGTCCAAATTGGAATTTGCTCGACGTTAGGTGATAGTGTGTAGTGAGAAAAGGATGGAATTGGGATAGTGGTTAGTGATGAGGTTGTGAGAATAATAAACATATGTCGCAATAGAAAGAGTTGTTTTAAAGATGGACTAAAAGAGGCATGAAAAGAGAGTTTGTACAAACATTATTTGAATAATAAAATTAAATTTCGAAAATATTAATAAATGCAAATAAATAGTATTTAAATTTATTAGAAAATGTTTTAATGAGTTATATTTTACATGAATTTTATGGAACTATGGATAAAAAAACTTGTCACATTCGGTTGGAAGTACTAAAATTTAAAGTTCATTAGAAAGTGATTTTTTAAATTTATTCTCTTTCACTGTTTTCTTAAGTACCTTATCATGCAATGAAAATAATTTTTGAATATCAATTTCGGATTCTCCAATTTTGGTGGTGTTAGTGTTTTGGTTCTTGATGGATCCCCAAGAATCTAATCATTTTTTAATATCATATATATTTCAAATTCTCTAGTTTTGAGATGCGCTTATCCATCTTCTCATTTATCTTTTTTTTTTGTTCCTTAGCCTTCTTTGTGTTTCTTTCAAGACTCTCTTGCAATGTCTTGAGTGTAACATTGATGCTGTTCACAACATATGTTCCTTCTAACTTATTAGATAAATCCACAATTTCATATGTTGGAGGTGGCATGCATTTCCCTATCATCCGACGACAGACTCGTATAATGGCCATCACCAAATTTATGCAACGAATGCTTATCTAAATTTTCCTCACTTCTTCGAACAATCCACCGAGTTTGTTCTCTATGAGTTTATGGAAGGGACAACGAATGTCATCTCTGTATTTCCACGTTTCCTTGCTCACCAGACTGCTATCTACCTATTGTTGTTTCAAACTCATCCTCTTCATCATATTGTGAGCCAAAATGAATTGAACCTTTTATTATGTGGGGTGGTGTGAGCCAAAATGAATTGAACCTTTTAGTATGGGATAGGGGTTGACTCAATAGTATCATTTGATTCATGTAATTGGGGTTCTTTTCTAGAGACTCTGGATTGATGATTAGGTGGTGTAAGTTGTGTTTTCCTTCTAAATTTTGAATTGGTACTATCTTGGCACAATTTATCTTGCTTTTTCATTAACTCTAAGTGAAAAGCTAATATTTTGGAGTTATGGTATCACAGAGATCATACCTTTTGGAAGGTTTAGGTTGCTTCTTCTTCTTCCCAAAATTTTTCCTTGGCCTTCCATGGAGTCATGGGATGGATAACATAATATCAGTTTTGTAAATCGGAAACCTCACACTCTATTAATTTATAAACATTACATGAAACATTAGTCAGTGAATTTATTGTCTATATACAGCATATGTGCAAAATCTTTAGTTAACCTAGCCATACACATTTCAAAACCCGCATTCTTAACCATGTGGCCTCAATCAAAGAACATCTATTGGGATCCGCCTAATTCGAGTTGGCTAAAACTCAACACTGACGGGAGTTCATTAAGAAATCCAGGACAATCAATATATGGAGGGGTTATTAGGAACGATCCTGGTGAATGGGTATGTGATCACATGGGAAATATCAACCAGAAAAGTACTAAATATCGGTGCAAAGCATGGAAGACTTTGATCCATTAAGTTGGATAATCAACTCTTGCAAGATGAATTTGGCAGATCTAAGACCATATGGTATGGGGCACGGCAAGGGACCGGCTGCCGGATGCCGCCCCGGGCTACACCGCCCCCAGGGCCGGCAACGGCAAGGCCGGTATCCCTTTGCCTCTCTTGCCGGGCCATTTATTGCATTGGGATTTGATTCGAACGTTGGGCAAAGGCTAAAATCCAACGGTTGGGACCAGATTTAAAAAAAAAAAAAAATTTCAAATACTATATAAACCACAAGCTCCTACGCACTTTTCACCACAACTTTTTTAAAAGTTTTTACCACTTTTATAAAACAATTTATATACTTTGCAATAGATCCATACCAAAACAACCCAAACCCGAATCAAACACCACAACGTAATCAAAACAACCCGAATCCAAACCCGTTCACGACACCGGGTTACACGATGCCAATCGATCCAACTTGGGCTACATTTTCGGGTTTCCAACAAACTCCCAACCCTTTCACCCAATATTCTCAAATGCACCAAAGCCCCACTACTTTTAACCAATTTCATCATATGCAAATGCACCATAACCCTCAATCCTTTACCCAACTTTTGCAAACTCCGCCATTCCGTCCATCTCTACAAACACAACGACAACCCATTTTTGAACCCGAAGATGAAGAAGAAGATGATGAGGTGGAGGAGGTTGTGCCCGAAACACAAGTCGAACGTTCTAAGGGGAAGGGGAAGGGGAAAAAGGGTCAAGATAAAGAAGAAGGGTCGTCTAAAAAAACCCCATGGACGAAAATAGAAGAAGAAGTGTTAGCGAAGGCGTATTTGGCTACTTCGAAAGATCCATAGTTGGTAAAAAAAAATATTTTTTTAGTAGTATACAATACTTTTTACATTTTTTTTGTTCTCTAATATATATTTTATTTAAAAATGTAGGGACTATTCAAACGGGAGATAGTTTATACGTCGAAGTACGAAACAAATTTCACCAATTGATAGAGCAAGGAGTTTATCGCAAGCAGGAGGCCATAAGTTCTAAGTGGAGGAAAATGAATACTACAATCGGGAAGTTCATCAAGTTTTATAATTCGTTGTATGTGAAACCTCCAAGTGGGTTTAACGAGGAAATGATTTTCAAGGAGGTGATGCGTAAATATGAAGACAAGTATGTCCATGTTTTTCCTCATGTTCGAGCATGGACGGTTTTGAAGACAAGTGCCAAATGGGCACCGGTTCCAAACGAGGTTGCAAGCGCCAAATGAGCCAAAACTTCGGAGTCGGGCGATTATAGCATGAGAGGCGGGTCGACTGGTCATTGTCAAATAAATATAAACGACGACCCAGACCCAGAGTTCGAGGATACTCCCGTTCAAGAGGAGCCACGACCCATAGGGAGGGACAGAGCAAAAAAACAAGCGGCTGCAAAAAAAAAAAAAAAAAAAAAAAGCCGCGTCAGGGAGTGGGAGCGGGTCAATGCTCGACGGTTTGATTGCTGAATTGGCATCCTTCAAAAATACCTTTAGTGAAACTCAAGCAGAGAAGAAGAAATTGAAAGAACGCGAAGTCGAAGAAAAGCTTTGCTTAAAGCAAAAGAGGGTGGAGGAAAACATTCGCCAAAAGAATGAAGATAGCAAATAGAAGAATGGTGAATAATGATAGCAAACATCAACGACTACCTCGAAGAAGATCGTCCCGTGTTGCTCAAGATGAAGGAGAGCATCGCAAAAAAAAAAAAAATATATATATAATTTGTAGTTTTTTATTTTTGGTGTTCGCTTTGGTTTTTATTTTTATTTAAGTGTTTGTTTTTTTTGTTAATTTTTATTGTACATTTTTTTTTATTTAAGTGTATGTTTTTTTTTAATTTTTAGTGTACGTTTTTTTATTTATTTAAGTGTTTGTTTTTTTTAAATACATTTTTACTATTAATATTAATATGATAATATTATTTAATTAAAAAAAACAAAAAAAAAAAAGAAAAAACATTAAATGATGATGGGCCTCTCCACACCCCTAGGACCATTATCCTATTGATACTCCTACCCTACGCTGACGTGACAGCTGAGGTGGAGGAGCATCATGGATGATGGGCCTCCTTCACACCATATAGTCTAAGAGTTCAATACCGTTGTGCTGATCTAATGGCAAGACTCATAGGTAAATAACACGAAGACTTCGTTGTCTACGATGATCCACTATCGAAGTTGGGACCATTGTTAGACAAGGATGCAAGAACTGCATAAATGTTTTTCCATCCTAACAATATAAATATTTTAAATTCTTTATTTTTTATTATCAAATATGTTAAATTTAGATATTTAGGAGCGGTAGTTAGGAATTTATTTAATTCAACATATCTATGTAACACATTGGACTCACTTAGTCTAAAACTGTAGGGTCAAAAAGTATTAACAAGCCAGTTTATAAACCTTAGTCTTATATCTTCTTCAGATTTTGAGAAACTGCTGAAGTGAAAGATATCCAAAAGTTCTGAAGAGTAAAAGCATCAGAAGTTCTGAAGATAAATCAGACAAATATCTGAAGAACAAACTACTGAAGGCAAACTCCTGAAGATCTTTTGTAAGAAGTATCAGCACTTGTATTAACCGACCTTAAACATAGTAGTTTAGTATTATATTAGTTTTTGTTAAAGTCTTTGTTCAAGTTTCGATAACTACAGCCTGTTGTAGAAATATCTTTGATTACTTTAAGCTTTTAAGTTACTTAGTCTGTATGTTATCTTTTCTATAAATAGAGGGATCACTCACCCTATTATGTATGCAGTTCATTCACTCATAAATCTTAAGACTTGAACATTTTCCTTCATATTACTTTGTAGTTAACCTTTCATACAAAGTTGAGAATCATTCTGCATTTACTGTTATATTCATTTACTATTGATTCTCATCTTTAACTTCCTAGTTCATTGATTGAGGGGGAGTCATAACTCCTGTTAAAAGTGATGCTTTAACTTCAACACTTTAATATTCCTCTGTGCAATTTACTTTGATACATTTATAACACACAAGTGTTCATAAGTAAGAACTGTTAAGTTGAGCCACTGATCCAACAATTGGTATCAGAGCTCTGGTTTATCTGATCAAATATCAATCTAACAAATTGAGAATCAGACACAGGCTCTTATTGATATTCAATAAATGATAAAAGTTCGTTTTTGTTCATCCATCACTTTGAGAAAAACTTGACAAATCAAAATTCTCAAAAATGGATCATCATAATACTGGATCTGCCACTAAACCTACTATGCTGGTAAGAAATGAGTATAATATCTGGCAGAAAAGGTTGGCACATACTCTGTCACAGACCAACACCGGTTTTTGGAGATCTGTCATGTATAGACCTCATAAACCAGTAAATGTAAATCTTGAAACTAAGGAAGAAATTCCAAAAGACCCAAAAGAATATACTGATGAAGATTTCCTAAAACTTGGGCTTGATGATAAGGCATTCTCTATGTTGGCAATGGCTCTCCCAAATGATATTTACTTTAGACTTTTACATTGCGAAAGTGCCAAAGAGCTTTGGGACTGCCTAAGAGAACAGTTTGGAGGAACTGAAGAGGTGATTGCCAACACCAGAGAAATTCTTGCTCAACAATATGAAACATTTACTCACATTAATGGAGAAACTTTGACACAACAATTTGAAAGATTTTCCTCATTAATCTCTGAGTTAAAGTTAGATGGTCAGACCTATACAACAGTATCTATGCTTCATAGATTTTTAAGGTCTTTACTAAGAAAATGGGAAACTTACTCAATAGTTCTTAGATATGGACCAGATTAACTTCCTCACTTTTACAAAATTACATGGGAGATTGTTAACTTTTGAAAGAGAAATAAATCAAAAGAAAAAGTTATAAAATTCTGGCAAAACTGTTGATGACTATGTTCCAGGTAGTACAACACTTTTAGGACAGGACTCACCTTTTTGTCCAAATGATTTTGGATCTTTTGACCACATTGACATAACCATTGGGATCTCATCAGAAAGGTCATATCCAGGTTATGACAATGAAGAAGACAGTCAAACTACTGATAACATGTGTTTTATAATGGATGATTTAAAAAATTTCAGTAGTGATGACTTAGAAGAAATGGACATACTACATCAACTGGCCATGTTAAGCATAAAAACAAATAAACTTTATAAAAGGTCAGGAAGGAAATTTTCAGGACTGAACAGTTCTACAAAAGTTGGTTTTGACAAATCTAAACTTAGATGTCATAAGTGTCAAAAGTTGGGACACTTTGCTAGAGAGTGTAGAAGCTCTAGCTTTAACCAACCACAGTCTGGAAATCAGTTTAACTCCAGTTATAATAGGAATAATAGAACTCAAGGGAGTGCTCAATTTGTACAGGCACAAGCTCCACAAATTCAATACGTGTCTCAAATACAATATGTTCAAATGCCTGCTTAACAACAGGGCCAACAACAAACACCTCTTATTCCAGCTTCTCAACATCCACCACAAACTCAACAACCCTCTCAACAAAGTCTTTTTACATCAGGGTATGTTAATTGGAGTAGTCTTCCTTTTGACACATCTGAATGCAGTCCAGATGCAGACAACAAAGTCTATGACATCAATTGGGGAGAACCTGATAATGGCAGAAACTTTTTTGCCTTAATGGCATTTGAGGGATGCACCTCCAAATCTGCCTTGTCTCATGTATCAAAAGAATCTTTGTTAAAACTTTGTTCAACTTCTTGCAAAGAATCTTTTGCTCTCATAAGAGAGACCAATATGCATCTACATGGCAAAGCAAATGACTCTGAAAGAAAATATACTCAGATAAAATGTGATTTAGAAAGAAAACTTGCTGCAAAATCTAAAGAAATTTCTAAATTAACAAATAATGCCATTGAAACTCAAGCACAAATTAAAATCATGATAGAAGACCTAGGAAATGTCATAAAAGAACTTGCTGACACCAAGGTTGATTGTGAAAAATGGGTTGAGTCATGTAGAGGTTACCAAATGTTGCTTAACAAACAAACTGCATCAAATGTTAAGTTTGGCATAGGGTACCACCATACTGAAACACCAACTGATTTTACTCCCAAAATTGTTGATGATGGGAGTAGAATAGTTGTAAATCAAACTTCCAATATGAAAGAATGCACATCCTTTCATCAGAACTTTCTCAAAATTGAAAAAGAAAGTCCTGCAGAAGTTTTATATACTGACTTTAAGTCACTAGTAGTTTCATCTACATCAGGAGTTGAGAACCTGAAAACTACTGATGACCTAACTCATATCTCTAAAACTGTCAGTAATTTGCCTTCCACATCTCATGATAAATTTAAAAGGAAGGAGAAGGCAAAAGAATGTGAAATTTGTGGCTTGTTTAACCACAAAACAGAATTTTGTAGATACAGAAAAGGAAATCAGTACAACAAGAAAATCTTACAACTGGTTGTGGGAAAACAAATCAAACAAGATTTTGAAGAAACTTTTTATCCCAACAAACAACAACCAAGTAACACTTTTTCTCAGAAAAAGACTAAATCTCAACAAAGGCCTTTTTCTCAAAATTCTTCTTCAATAGTTGAACCTAAATCTTCAGCAATCTCACAAAGTGCGGAGATTAAAAACCTCACAAATTTGGTAAAACTATTGATGACCAAAGTTGATGGTGGTCCTCAAAAGGACTACACCATTGGATATTATGACAAATCCATTGCCAAAAAGACATGGATTTCTAAAAATGGTCCAAAACAAACTGTTCCTGTTCTCAAGAGCAAACCCAAAGCCAAACTGGCTTGGGTTGCAAAATCTAACTAATTTGCTATATGGTGCAGAGGGTCTCCAGAGGTTTGAATAGCATTTGGTATGTTGATAGTGGAGGCTCAATGCACATGACAGGATGCAGATACCTGATAAGCAATTTTATCAGTCAAAGAGAAGGAACTGTGTCCTTTGGGAACAATGCCAAGGGATATGTGCTAGGACATGGCAATGTATCCTCTGGTAAAATACAGTTTGACAAGGTCAATCTGGTTGAAAACTTGGAATATGTAAGGCCTAGTAATGTGCTAAAAGTGGTTTAATAAAAACTAACTAAATTGACCTAAACTAGACACTCTAAGTTTTAAATTTATAACCTAAGACTCTCTAAACCTAAACCACACAACCGGCAAGTGTACCGGTCAGTGCAGTACAGCTAAAGTAAGTCCGAGTATCGAACCCACGAGACTCTAATGGAAAACGTAAACTAGACTCGACCACTTATCTACAAACTGACTTAATAATGTTTTGTTGCTTAAAAGGGGGGGTTTTCTAAAAGACTAATGCAAATAAATAAAATAAAACTTAAATAAACTATAGAACAAGAACTGGGAACCGGAATTCGGATCAGGTGATGGGTAGGCACTACCTAGGCTAGAATCCTACACATGAATGACAAAGCTTCTAATGGATATGGAACTGGTGTGGAACCGGGATCTTAAAATACTAAACATCAAGAATAAACTAGACACCCTCGACCCTTCTCAAGGGGAAACCCTAGAATATTGTTGTGCTGTTAAACCACCGGTTGAGAGGTTACCCTCACAGGCTTACCTACTCGAATCTTAAAGTACCCGCTAGACAGTCTACCTCACAGCGCGAAAGTCACAATACACCCTAAAGTGCAAGGGGTAACTACAATATTTCTGATAAGACTTGGCCTACAAGGAATGCTAGGGAAACTAGGAAGATCTTCTCACAAAGCCTCTAGAACTAGCAATTTAACACCCTAGACAGACCAACAATCTCGCACCTCACAGCTATTGAGAATTGGTAGAACACTTAGAATTATCTAACTAACAATTACAACTCCTATGGATAACCTGCAGAAATTAACCATAAACTAGTTGCTAACACCCAGTCCGCAACCTAACCCGCATTCATACATGAAAGACATTCACAAAAACGCAAGTGGAGTTTATAAAAATTAATTAAACAAAACTAAATATGCATATACATCAAACCAGAAAATAAAGAGTTCTTTACTGTAAAATTCACCCACAACCAAAAAGTTCCAAGACCAAAAGAAAATAAATCAAACATGTGCAATCATCTTTAACCTAGGTAGCGAAAAGGTCTAGCCAATAAAAGGCATGATAAAATCAAAACAAATAAAACTAAACATATTCATGGCGTTCACAACGGGTTAGAATAAATAAATAATAAATATTGAATTAGAACCGACCCGTGCTGGCACCTATGCCTCAACCCTTAATCTCCTTCCCTTCTCTCTTGGTGCTGTTGCTCGATCCTTTGGCTCTCCTCTTCCAAAAATAATTATGATCGCTGTTGTTGACCCTCTCTATAGAATATGTGCCGCCCCTTAATAATATATTTTTTTCGTTCCTCTTGTCAATTGTAACTCTGCGCACCTAACCTACTCCCAAAAATAATATTTGCGCTGCTCCACCCCTCTTCCCCTTTATTCCTTTCTGTCCAAGAAATAAAATCCTTCTTGGTTTGGGCTTCGGACCCGTGATAAAGTAATCTCCAAGACAATTCACTTGGGCCAATAATGGGCTGTGGTGACATAAAGTCACGTTTCAGTTTTTTTTTATTTTAATATTATCATTATTATTAGTATATTTAATATAATATTATTATATATAGTATTATAACTCCGTGCTTTAGACTCGGGTGTTCTTGACTTGACCAATGTTGCTCGTTTACGCTCCAACGCCCATGAACACCTACAAAATATAAAATAAAATAGATAAACACTAAAAATGACCCAAAACTAATAAAAATCTATAAAAACCTATACTATATAAAATAGACCGGTACAAGCCTAAAACTAATAAAAACACTATCTAAACGACTCGAAAACTATCCAAAATTTACACTGGAAATAGATGTATTTTACGATACATCAAATATCCCCACACTTATCTCTTTTTCGTCCCTGAAAAAGAATTATGCTATGGAATCACAGTTAGGTTTACATCCAGTTTCAAAACATAGGTTACTTAGTTAATAATCTACTAACATGTTGATTGCGATTGCAGGTATACTGATCCTCTTAAACCCAAACCGGTTTCCAAGCCCCTTTTTATTTATGTTAAGTTCATGTTGATTAGTCTATCTAGGGTCTCACTCAAAGGAAGCCACAGTTCCTCCTAATCCCGCCTCAAGCTTATGAAGCTAAAGGAACGGCCAATTGATCATTTTTACCAACCGTCTTATGTAAAAAACCAAGAGAATTTAAAATCACTTTTTTTTTTTTCATCTCAGCATACTTAACTCAGAGGGTGTGACCAATCCAAGTCGCTATCCCAGTGGCCATGCACCTTAAGCTTCAGCATTTTTGCTTTGATTTCTAGTTTTTTTTTTCTTTTTTCAAAGTGATTAGAAATTCTAACGGTTTTAAACTTATAACGGTGCTTCTTATACTATTTTTGGCGGTTTCGGTCTCCCCGTTTCTCCTAGATGAGAACCCACAAAATAGCCTAACATAATTAATTTATTACTTTTCAAAGGAAACCTTTCTACCGGCCGAGCCTACCCACATATCCCAAATCAGACACGTTTTCAATCATTTTTAATCTCTTATTATACATACTATTTGAAAACCAGACGCCTAACTTTACCTATCATTTTCCATATTTTATATAATGCAAACTTCAAAATCAGGGACTTTTTTTTTTTTAATTTTTTTTTTTTTTGGATTTTTAATTTTTTTTTTTTTTAATTTTTTTTTGAACTCAAAACGACTCTATATACAGACTAAACGACAGTTTCCCATCCCCACACTTAAACTCTACATTGCCCTCAATGTAGGAATAGAAAACGACTCAAGACAAAATAAATTCCGAATACAAAAAGAAAAAGACGAGGGCAAATTGGGAAGGACTTAGCTGGTTAATTTTTCGTAAGCTCCAAAAACTCTAGTCCAATCCAGCTCGATCGTATAGCATTTCATTCGCGATCGGCTCTGACACAATCGTAAACTCTGGGCTTGCCTTGATAAATAATAACAGCTCCGGAATCACCCGAATGGAGATTGAGTACGGGTGGTGTAATCCAAACCTGCGCAAAACGAAATAAACAAAACCCGAGCATAATACCGAACCACACAAAAATAAAAAGACTCAAACTACTAACTTAGACTCATAATATAACAACAAACAAGAAGACGTACCTGCTTGGCAAAATGGCGGTGAATGGTGGTAGAACCAAATGGGTAGAAAGAATAAAAATACGATTCTCGCTCAACGTGAGGGACACTGGTGATCACAACACGCGTTGCTAACGAGAAAAAAAAAATATAACTTTCCGGGGTAATAGCTGGTCGCATGAGACGAACAGGTCAGC
Source organism: Ambrosia trifida (assembly GCA_028751855.1). Taxonomy (NCBI): domain Eukaryota; kingdom Viridiplantae; phylum Streptophyta; class Magnoliopsida; order Asterales; family Asteraceae; genus Ambrosia; species Ambrosia trifida. The sequence continues at coordinate 13,258,685 of CM054127.1, read as the reverse complement.
CCAGACTCTTCACATTACATGAAAAGTCTTTTTTCACAGAAAGTTAACTAATTTTTTTTTTTTTTTTTTTAGAAAATTCTCTTTTATTACCCAAACCTTTACCAAACTCCCACTCATAAAATATATAAAGATAAATACATGGGATCCGCTCATGGTGAAATTTCCTCTACCTAAGCAAACACGCAAACCTGCAAACAGACTCAAGGACACAAAAACAAAGATAAAATAGAAAGATAAAAAAAACTATGAACCACGACCGAAGGACGGACCACAAATAATAAAAAAAAAATGAAAAGCTAGAAAAAAAAAAACAATAAGTATAACTATAAATTTACAAATCTACATAGCCTCCCCACACTTAAACTTAATCAGGGGGCTTCTCTTTTATCTGGACCCTATCTAACCCATTTAATTCCACTCGACTCTTATTAACAATTAAATATTTACTTGTGGAATTGAAAAGTAATTTAACAGTTCTTAACGGGTCAGACCACCAAAACTTAAACTTACCTGGAATTAACCGGATGCGTGGCATGTAGCAAATAGACTGGTCGTGCTTGACATTCACTGGCTTCTTCTTCTCCAACTCGTGCCAGTCTTCGATCCTTTTCCGGTTCCGATCCTTTCTTTTTCTCTTCCTTGCCCTCTCCCGTGGTGTTGTTGATTTTGAAGTTCCATCTATTACCACGGGCCAGCTATGGTGCGCTTCTTCTACCACCATTTCCGTGGGACGATCCCCACACTGAGTTCTTTCATCTAGTGCAGGTTCGGTCATGTCTGGCGGTTCAACTTCGAGTAGGGCATCCAGGTATGCCATATCTCCATCAGGATCAGACTCCCCTAAATCTTCATAAACAGGCAAACCTTCTAACTCCAGATCTAAAAACTCATCCTCTTCAGACAATGAATTCTCACCCATCTCATTGTCTTCCTCTGCACCAAACATCATATCAACGGAATCTCCCAATTCCACTTCTTCTTCAATCCATTCTTTCCTCATAAACGACCTTTGATACGCCGCCCATTCTTCTTCGTCGTCCTCTTCGTCAGAGTCACTCCCAAAATCATATATAGTAACCTGTGGCACCGGAGGTGGGACTTCAACGTCCATTTTTGTCTCCGTGATTGGGATGATCTCTTCATCTGACTCATCTGCGTAATCCATGATCGGCTCTTTCCCTTCTTCTGGAAACGTTGGGAACAACTCCCCTCGAGCGTTCATGTACCCGAGGTAGTTGCCCTCCTCATCATATGTATAACCAACTTTCGGCACCTGCTCTTGCTGAAACTTTTCTTTTTCTTCTTCTAATCTCCTAGATATATCTTTTAGTGTTCTTTGAAGATCTAAAATAGCAGCCTGTCGGTTTTTAAGGATGGCATCGTGGTTTTTTATGAGGATGTCCTGCTCTGCTAACATTTTCTGGGTATTGGCATCTTTCGCAACTAATAATGTCAACAGACTCTCTATTTTACTCCAATCATTACCACTATTCTCACAAGAATTGCTTCCAGGAATTTGATCAGGATACTGATTAAAATGTGGCTGCTGATACGAGTCATCATAATGATATGTAGGACAACCCTGTGAATAACATGGTGGCGGCTGCACAAAGGAATTAGCATAACAATATGCAGAGGACCCCGCATTTTGTGGAAATCTAACGGTAAAATAGGGTCCTCCACAAATTTCAAACATATTTACAGACTCGATAGAAATAAAATACACAAACAATTAGACTCCTACGACTCACTATAAAAAGACAGACTCAAAACAAAACACAAGTAGCACAGATATGACAAATAAGTGTAATCAAAGCTAGTAAACGCAATCGCCATGAGTCCCCGGCAACGGCGCCAAAAACTTAATGTGCTAAAAGTGGTTTAATAAAAACTAACTAAATTGACCTAAACTAGACACTCTAAGTTTTAAATTTATAACCTAAGACTCTCTAAACCTAAACCACACAACCGGCAAGTGTACCGGTCAGTGCAGTACAGCTAAAGTAAGTCCGAGTATCGAACCCACGAGACTCTAATGGAAAACGTAAACTAGACTCGACCACTTATCTACAAACTGACTTAATAATGTTTTGTTGCTTAAAAGGGGGGGTTTTCTAAAAGACTAATGCAAATAAATAAAATAAAACTTAAATAAACTATAGAACAAGAACTGGGAACCGGAATTCGGATCAGGTGATGGGTAGGCACTACCTAGGCTAGAATCCTACACATGAATGACAAAGCTTCTAATGGCTATGGAACTGGTGTGGAACCGGGATCTTAAAATACTAAACATCAAGAATAAACTAGACACCCTCGACCCTTCTCAAGGGGAAACCCTAGAATATTGTTGTGCTGTTAAACCACCGGTTGAGAGGTTACCCTCACAGGCTTACCTACTCGAATCTTAAAGTACCCGCTAGACAGTCTACCTCACAGCGCGAAAGTCACAATACACCCTAAAGTGCAAGGGGTAACTACAATATTTCTGATAAGACTTGGCCTACAAGGAATGCTAGGGAAACTAGGAAGATCTTCTCACAAAGCCTCTAGAACTAGCAATTTAACACCCTAGACAGACCAACAATCTCGCACCTCACAGCTATTGAGAATTGGTAGAACACTTAGAATTATCTAACTAACAATTACAACTCCTATGGATAACCTGCAGAAATTAACCATAAACTAGTTGCTAACACCCAGTCCGCAACCTAACCCGCATTCATACATGAAAGACATTCACAAAAACGCAAGTGGAGTTTATAAAAATTAATTAAACAAAACTAAATATGCATATACATCAAACCAGAAAATAAAGAGTTCTTTACTGTAAAATTCACCCACAACCAAAAAGTTCCAAGACCAAAAGAAAATAAATCAAACATGTGCAATCATCTTTAACCTAGGTAGCGAAAAGGTCTAGCCAATAAAAGGCATGATAAAATCAAAACAAATAAAACTAAACATATTCATGGCGTTCACAACGGGTTAGAATAAATAAATAATAAATATTGAATTAGAACCGACCCGTGCTGGCACCTATGCCTCAACCCTTAATCTCCTTCCCTTCTCTCTTGGTGCTGTTGCTCGATCCTTTGGCTCTCCTCTTCCAAAAATAATTATGATCGCTGTTGTTGACCCTCTCTATAGAATATGTGCCGCCCCTTAATAATATATTTTTTTCGTTCCTCTTGTCAATTGTAACTCTGCGCACCTAACCTACTCCCAAAAATAATATTTGCGCTGCTCCACCCCTCTTCCCCTTTATTCCTTTCTGTCCAAGAAATAAAATCCTTCTTGGTTTGGGCTTCGGACCCGTGATAAAGTAATCTCCAAGACAATTCACTTGGGCCAATAATGGGCTGTGGTGACATAAAGTCACGTTTCAGTTTTTTTTTTATTTTAATATTATCATTATTATTAGTATATTTAATATAATATTATTATATATAGTATTATAACTCCGTGCTTTAGACTCGGGTGTTCTTGACTTGACCAATGTTGCTCGTTTACGCTCCAACGCCCATGAACACCTACAAAATATAAAATAAAATAGATAAACACTAAAAATGACCCAAAACTAATAAAAATCTATAAAAACCTATACTATATAAAATAGACCGGTACAAGCCTAAAACTAATAAAAACACTATCTAAACGACTCGAAAACTATCCAAAATTTACACTGGAAATAGATGTATTTTACGATACATCACCTAGTAATTGAGTAGGTTTACGCTTGTCTTTATTAAGCCTGTTTGTGTTAATTGGGCTTAGTTTTGGTTATTGGGCTTGGGTTAGGCCATGTGGGCCAAGGCTTTAGTGGACCCTATATAATGTTTTGTTCTAGTTTATTTTAGGGTTAGACCTTTCATTGTGTAACAAGAATTTCAATTGTAGTTCTCTGGCCACCACCTTGTACCAGACAATCCTAGAGATTGTGTGCAACGTGAAGCAGCAATACAAGAGATTTCATCGTCTTTTAATCTTTTGTTCTTCACATTCAATCTTGTTTTTCTGCACTTGATTGTTTGTTTGATACCCGGGAAGGATTCTGGACTTACAATTGGTATCAGAGCCTATGTAGTCTTTCGAAGTCTCGGTTCGGTATCAACACGAAGATGAAAAGAAGTTTTTGCTGCTGCGTTTTGGTCGGTTCAACTAGTTTAAATCTCAATCTCGTTCAATAATTTTATTTTACTAATCAATTTTGTGTTTTGAGTTCTGTTGACAGATTTGTTCCTTTTAAAAAATTCTGAGAAAATTGAAGAACATCAAGAACACACTCAAAAGAGGGTGTTTGATCTATTTTGATTATTCATAAAGTGTTTCCAAATATCACGGATCTATTTGGGTGGTGGTTAACTTGTTTCCAATATTTTAAGGTAGTGGTTATTGGAAGAAATCAATTTTCAAATTGGAAAGCTGGTCAAAGTTTCTTTTATACAGCTGTCAGTTTATTATTATTATTTTTGTTTTGGAAACCACTTTAATCCCTTGACAGTCAACACACGAGAATAAGTCACCAACTCGAGAACACCACAAACCTCGAAACACCTCATCTCCTCGGAAACGTCAAGAACACTCGGAACCTGTCAACCGGAAACCAGAAAACCCATCCGAAAACTGCCATCCACCCGGGAACACATCGGTCACTCAATAACAACTATCATTATGAACCCATCTTGACACTCGACAACCCGGATCCGAGAACACAAACAACAGGTCATTCGGAACCCGTATCACCTCGGACACACTGCTTCTTGCTCGGACACACCATCTCCAACTCGAACACAAAACACCAGCTCGGACACACCCACCTTGGACACTCTCATCGGACACAGTCACAACCCAGAAACCACCTGTCACTTGGACACACCCGCACCTCGGACACGGAACACCCGGTCGGACACACCTCATCGGACAATCTCCACCAACTCGGACACACATCTTCACATCGGACACTCTAACCCAGCTCGGACACACCTTCAAACCCACCTCGGACACAGTTCGTCTACTCGGACACCCGCCACCTACTCAGACACAGAACCCGCACCTCGGACACAAACCACCATTGGACACAGAGAAACTCGGAAACACCACTTTCACTTGGACACAGAGCACCCACCCGAAAACCCATCAACTTCTTGATCGGAAACCCATACCTTGTGGTCAAACAGTGTTCATTAGACAAATATCTCTCAGATCGGACACCTACCCGTACCTGCAACCAAACCCAACAACACCCAACCCAACCAGTCACCACCTTGAAGGGGGGAGAGAGAGAGTGGACTGAATAGAGAAAGAGACCGAAGGTCTCCACCGCCCTCGGCAGTGCTCCGGCGGCCATCCGGTCAACCCAACATAACTACACCCTCACCTTTACCCATCCCAGATCTATGAGTATTATTATTATTCCAGAGAGAGAGAGAGAGAGAGAGAGAGAGAGAGAGAGAGAGAGAGAGGCGAGATTTGTGTTTGTTGTTTGTTGTGTCTGTGAAAAGGAGTGGAGAAAGAGACGAGGAGGCGAAGGTAAAACTAAGAGAGAGAGGGTTTGGCTTGAGTTTGTTGAAGGGTAAACATAAAGAAAACGTGAGATTTAAAGAGAAAGAAGAAATGTTATTGTTGGATTTTGTTGAAGAGAGAGACTGTCAAAATTGAAAGAATAAAGTGAGAGTGAAGGAAGTTGCACTTTGTTTAAAGAAGAGAGAGAGAGTTTCGAGAGTAGCATTAGGAAGGGGTCACAAATATTAATAACAAAACAAAAGCATAATAATAATAATAATAGTGGTAGTATTATTTGGTGTGCACAAGTTTAATTTCAGGGGATCGACGTTACTAATACGTTTTGAGTTATTGACTTGCTTGGACGTCCTGTGATTGGACTAATTTTTTTGTGGAACGTCTAGATTTTTGGGGGATCACTGTTCAACATTAAAAATGTCTTCTCAAAGTTAGGTGTTTGAACAGAGACTTAAGAGTTTCAGTTACATTCCTGGTGAGACCGTATATGCACTGATTGACAGATTTACCGAACTATTGTCAGAAATGAAGAATGCAGAGATCATAATGTCAAATCGATGGGCCAACAAGAGTCTTCTCGACGCTTTAAAAAGAATACCAGATCAACCGACATGCAGCTGGTTTATGAATGTCATGAAGATCTACGCAGAAACAAGTTGGTCCAAAATGACATCAGATGAGTTAATCTTACTCGTCAAAGAACATGCTAAGCGTGCAAAGCTAAAGACTCAAAGTAACACCTCTGCTACAACATGCCCATCCGCCTCTGACACTTCACCTTCAAATTCAAAATCTGTCTGCTCACCTGCTCTTGCTGCTCCTGCCGCTCAAGCTTTCATGGCACAACTGAATGACCATGTGCCATCCGCATCTAAGGTACATGTTGACATTTTAGCTGAATCATGTTGTACTGAACGATGCAGGTTAAAAATTAAAGGTTTTAGAGAAGAAACTCTCTCTGCATACAAGCAGCTTGAATATGAGAAAATGGCCACTTGGGATATGAAAAAGAAATTTCATTCCTATAAAGAAATGGTCGAAAAACAAAAACTCGATATCAAGCGCTTGCATCAGGAGGTAAGTGATAGTGTCGATACTTACACTTCAGACGACTGTCTGACACTTTAACTGCGGAATTGATCGACTTAAAATCAAAATTTGAAAATGCCGATTTTCATTTTAAAAAATTCGATTGTTCTAGTAACAAAGTCGAAAAAATAATCAATACTCAATTAAAGTTCAGACCTAAGGAAGTGAGGAATAAAGATCTGGGGTTTGTGGAAATTCCACCCCCGTTTAATGAAAATTATTCCACAATTCCTATGTCGGAGGAGGAGTTACTGGTTCTACCTGTTAAAGGTTATGGTCCTCCAGTAGAAGAGCCAACTAGTCGACCATCGAGGAATCAAGTCGAAATCTCCAAACCTGAATCAGTCCCCATTAGAATCTCTAAACCTAAAAACCGACAACCTAAGCAAGAGCAGGCCCCATCAAAAACTTTTGTCAAGTCTCAAGATGCTTCAAAGCGGACCGAGACGTTAAATTTTGAGAAAAATAAAGAAATTGATAGAGTTTTTGATGTGAAAAGAGATGAAGTCGCAGTTCCCAATGACACAACTGAATCAAATAAAATGTTGAGGGAAACTGTTTTAAAACCTGAATCGACCGGCCAATTAATCTCAAATGTGCCCTTTGAGTTTGATTTCATGTAAACATTGAAGAATCTATGTGAAGAGCGCATGGCACAACATACCGTTGAATCAGCTGCCCCACAAAATTCTAAACGGGACCCCACATTTGACTCACCTGAGGCGACTGAATCTGAGAAATCAGCATCAGTTGAATCTCGTAACTCTAGCTGTGATTCCTCAAGAGCAGCTGAGTCAACGGGGGATTCAGCAGAACCACCACAAGTCTCTGAATAAAGTGGCTCAACTGAATCAAATGTCACACCCTCGACTAAGCAAGAATCTGAAGAATCTGTGTGCTCAAGGCCAGTCAAGATTAAACAAGAATGTGAGGATCCCTCATCCAAGAGTGTTGGCACAGGTGTGATAAAGCCAACAGTCCATGATTTTAAATGTGTGAATGTTACTGATGCTTCTACCTCATGTGCAGATAAAGTTAAAGTAGAAGTTAAGGTTGAGGGGGATGATATTGTTTGCACTAATAATGTAGATGTTGGTGTGACACAGTCTAGGTTATCTACAGATGCTATTTCATATGTGGAAAAGACTGTTTATGAGCTATTTGTTAATGGCACAGCAGATAAATACGTGCCACCACATAGAAAAACAACCTGTGCTAACTCTCATGTACAGGTTCCTTAAGTTAAACAGAAAGCTCAAGGACAATCATTATCACAAGCATAATCTTGTTCACACGGGTGTTCAAGATGTTATAAGCAGAGCATAAACTTTAAGAAGCCTGCAAACAAATCATCCAACAGATCCCATCACTCACATTCATCAGTGGGATCGAACAGACCGGGATCTGCTCCTTATGCAAAGAAGCAGACATGCTACACGTGTGGAAGACCCGGTGACATTGCAAGGAACTACACAAGTCATCCTTATGTGCCCTATTATCGACACATCAGAAGGTTATGCCTAGGGATAACTACTACTCCAAGCCAATGAAGGTTGATAAACCTAAGGCAAGGAAGAACATGAATCCCAAAATTAAACCGTCTGATGGAGACTGGAATGCTACCAAGAGCAAATGGAAGGTTGTTCAACCACAGAAATCAAAACAACCTGAGAAGCCAAAAGCTATTTGGAAAGAGAAATCAAAGGCAACGGCAGCTACACCAGTCCTAAATGAGAAAAGGGACATGTGCTTGAGGGAAGTGTCTTACATTGATGCTTCAGGAGTGCCCAGGACCGCGATGGTCTGGGTACCAGTCTTTAACTAATCTCCTTTCTTAGTGCAGGGACATCCAAGGAGGATTGTCGACGACCACTGGTATGTTGATAACGGTTGTTCCGGGCACATGACAGGTGACATCTCTCTGTTATACTTTTGTTTTAAATTCTTAAACAGCGAGTATGTCTCTTTGAATGAGATAATGGAGGTAAAATCAACAGAAGAGGTACGTTCAAAACCTGATGCTTTTTATTCTAAACGTAATTGGTCTTTGATTCGAGAATAGTTTAGAAAAACACAAAAAGATTTTTCTTAGTTTTAGGTTGTAAATTTGTTTTTTAAATTCTCAATTTTAAGCACAAATTTAGGGGGATATACCCTAAAAATAATAATACAAAAACAATAGAAAATTTAGAAAATGAGATTTCACGGTGCGAAAAAGAAGAAATGATAGTACATCAGCTGTTGAACTATCACACCTTAAAATCGAAAAGAAAATTAAATCAAGTGTGATTGCAGCTCCATTATATGATGTACTGGCAGGCAAACTGCACTACGAACTCAGTCCAAAACATGCTAAAGATAAAAGGGCTGTGTAGTTTGTGGGGAACACATCATCGGCGTATGATTTTATGGTCTTAAATCTTGCGTTGATAGATTGCCAAAGTCTGAGATTTCAGGTCCTTAAATTGTTGATACATCTGGGGATGTCCTGGCTGCCCTTCTGCTGCATCCAGATATATGCTAACCTAGGCACAACCAGGATGTCTTAAAAGAGCGATAAAGAAATGCCAAAACCCATATTCTCAAAGAGGATTCAAGCTAAAGGCACATATCATAAAGCCTAAAGCAATGATCATACCGAAAATTTGGTATTTTCCCTAACCCTGGTCGAGAATCCATTGGTCTCTCTGTTGCATCCAGATATATGCAGAACTGATCACCGATGATCTTGACCTTGTAAAAATTACAGATGTCAGCAATTTACTCACCTGTTATGAAGAAGCTTTGTGCATACCTTGATCACGGGGGTATGTCATGATGCGGGACACACAGTTATTTCAGTATAACACACATTAAGAAAATAAGAAAAATAAAGGACTTGAAGACGTGTGTGTATGTTTGTTTAAGTGGATAAACGATGTTGGTAATCGTCTTGGACTGCTTTCTGGCACTTTAATAAGTTTATCAGAACATATATACTAACGGTGTGTTGCATTCTGACAAAGATGATATGATCTTCTTGCACATGATTCTCACCAAAAAGATGCATTGTAATTAGTTTGAATTTTTATTTTAATTTGTTTATCTGTTATAAAAATTGACCATTCTTGAGGATTTGACCGGTTCTCGAACAAAATTCAGGTTTTTGAGATTTTAAAATTGAAGTACACTAATGTACTTGGTGTTCATGTATATACTGGACCCTCTGTTGCATAAATTGTTTGCTCACAAAATTCTAAGAATTTGCAGAATTTATTCAAATCAAGAAACAGGGGTTGATGAAGAATGAAAGAGTTCCAGTTGCTGACTAGCATGAAGCACCTAAATGACAAGATGTGCCCGAGTCAGAAGAACCTGAAGTTAATCATCTTTTGACAATGAAAGTACAATTGAAGAAGTACCTGTGAAGTTGCTTGAAAGAGAAGATTGATAAAGAAAAGAGCTTCTAAGAATCCTCCTCTCACGTTCTCTTTTAGCAAGATGTTCAAGCAAAAGCTGATGATGATCAAAATACAAGTATGCCTCCGAGAGCAGAAGAAAGAACCCAAGTCTGGAAGATCAAGATTTGAAGTTTCTTCCTACTGAGCCATGATAAAGACAGCATAAACCTAGGGGGATATTGTAAGGCCTAGTAATTGAGTAGGTTTACGCTTGTCTTTATAAAGCCTGTTTGTGTTAATTGGGCTTAGTTTTGGTTATTGGGCTTGGGATAGGCCATGTAGGCCAAGGCTTTAGTGGACCCTATATAATGTTTTGTTCTAGTTTATTTTAGGGTTAGACTTTCATTGTGTAACAAGAATTTCAATTGTAGTTCTCTGGCCACTACCTTGTACCAGACAATCCTAGAGATTGTGTGCAAGGTGAAGCAGCAATACAAGAGATTTCATCGTGTTTTAATCTTTTGTTCTTCACATTCAATCTTGTTTTTCCGCACTCGATTGTTTGTTTGATACCCGGGAAGGATTCTGGACATACAGAATACAACTTGTTGAGTGTATCTCAAATGTGTGACAATAGATATTCTTCCTTTTTCACCAAAACTGCATGCAAGATTATATCACCAGAAGGCCAAAAGTTGATAGAGAAGATCATTGAATATCATACTTTGCTTATAGCCAAAAGATGTGGCAATGTCTATGCAGTGGACATTGAAAAATACAAAGTACTGAACAACACTGCTTGTTTCATCTCAAGAGCATCAACTTTTGAAACCGATCTCTGGCATAGGAGTCTTAGCCATGTGAACTTTAAAACCATAAATAAAGTCACAAAAATGGGCTTGGTCAGAGGTCTACCTTTGAAGGAATACCAGTGTAAAGAACACTGTGTTTCCTGTCTTAAAGGTAAATAGCATAAGTCCTCCTATAAGTCTATTGAAGAATAAAAAACAACTGCATGTCTTCAACTACTCCATATGGACTTATTTGGACCAGTCAAGATCATGAGCCTTGGTAAGAAGAAGTACTACTTGGTCATCATTGTTGACTACTCAAGATTTACATGGGTCTTCTTCTTATACTCCAAGGATGAGGCAGCTGATATTATCAAGTTCTTCATTCTACAAGTAGAGAAACAATTCTTTCTCTCTCTCTCTCTGTCAAAGTCATCAGGAGTGACAATGGGACAGAATTCAGGAACAAGACTCTGGATGAATTCTGTTTGTCTAAAGGGATTGTTAGACATTTCAGAATTTCCAGAACTCCTAAACAAAATGGTGTGGTAGAAAGAAAGAACAGAACATTAATTGAAGCAGCTAGAACCATGTTAGCTGATTCAGGCCTACCATTGTATTTTTGGGCTGAAGCAGTCAACACAGCTTGTTATGTTCAAAACAGAGTCCTTGTCAATAAAAGACATTCCAAAACTGCCTAAGAAGTTCTTCATGGCATAAAGCCTCTTATCTCCTTTTTTTAGGGCTTTTGGATGTCAATGTTTCATTCTAAACATCAAAGACTCTATTTCAAAGTTTGCTGCAAAAGTTGATTCAGGTTATTTTCTTGGTTATTCTTCCACTAGAAAAGCCTACAAGGTTTTTAATTCAAGAACCAAGATAGTAGACGAAACACTTGTCAAGTTTAATGAGTCAAAACAAACTCTCATTCCAACACATCCTGCTAAACTCTTTGACCTTGACAGCTTTCATTTCGGACCTGAAAAGAGTGTTACATCATCGAAACCCACTTATTATGGTGATCAAGGGTTTTATGTTGATAGTCCTCCACCATAGACTCCAAACTACTGATTCAGCTCCACAGACTCCTGAACCACAACCTACAGCTGAACTAGATATCATCAACCTCAGTGGTTTGTCTGAAGAAGTTCAAGAGCCATCACCAAGTACAGGACTACAACAATTAATTGAACACCGAGATCATCCCTTGGATCAAATTATGGGTGATATTGCTTCATGGGTACTTACAAGAAACCAGCTTTCCAACTTCTGTTTTTTCTCAGCATTTATTTCTCAGTTGGAACCAAAGAAATATCAAGAAGCCCTCAAAGATAGCAATTGGGTCCAAGCTATGCAAGAAGAATTGCTTCAATTCAAGAAGCAACAGGTCTGGGAAATCTGTCCCTTACCTCTAAACAAGCTACCAATTGGCACAAGATGGGTCTTCAGAAACAAACAAGATGAAGCTGGTATGATTATCAAGAACAAGGCAAGACTGGTAGTACAAGGTTATTCACAAGAAGAAGGAATTGACTATGATGAAACCTTTGCTCCAGTTTCAAGGCTTGAAGCCATCAGGTTATTTTTGGCTTATGCAATTTCCAACAAAATTAAAGTTTTTCAAATGGATGTCAAGAGTGCATTTTTATATGGAAAAATAAAAGAGGAAGTGTATGTTTGTCAGCCGCCTGGGTTTGAGGATCATTCTCATCCCAATTGGGTGTACAAACTTGACAAAGCTCTTTATGGGCTAAAGCAAGCTTTCAGAGCTTGGTATGAAACATTTTCTACCTTTTTACTTAAAAATCACTTCACTAGAGGCGCCATTGATAAAACACTTTTTATAAAGCATGTTGGAAATCATGTCTTGCTTGTTCAAATTTATGTTGATGACATCATTTTTGGTTCAACAAACACAAAACTGTGTGATGAATTTAAGAAACTCATGCAATCAAAATTTGAGATGAGTACAATGGGAGAACTGCAGTACTTTTTGGGACTGCAAATCAAGCAACAAACAAATGAAACTTTTATACATCAATCTAAATATGTTAAAGAATTATTAAATAAATTTTCTTTACAAGACAGTAAATCATGTTCCACTCCCATAACACCTTCCACACAAGTTGAACCAGATGATCAAGGAAAACAGGTTGATCAAACCATGTATAGATGTATGATAGGTTCCATTCTGTATTTAACTGCTTCTAGACCAGATATTATGTTCTCAACTTGTGTCTATACTAGATATCAATCTTCACCAAGGGAATCACACCTAACTGCTGTGAAAAGAATTTTCAGATATCTGAAAGGAACTCCTACATTAGGAATTTGGTATCCTGCTTCAAGCAATACCAAGTTAACAACTTTTTCAGATAGTGACTATGCAGGGTGTAAAATGTCAAGAAAACTACATCTGGTGGTTGTCAATTCTTAGGAAACTGTCTGGTGTCCTGGCAATCAAAGAAGCAAACATCTGTGGCAACTTCAACAGCTGAAGCTGAATACATTGCTGCTACAAGTTGTACATCACAGATTCAATGGCTCCAATATCAACTTCTTGATTATGGAATCAAAGAGACCAAGACCCCACTCTTAGTAGACAGCAAATCTGTCATTAGCATCATTCAACACCCTGTTCAGTTTTCAAAGACAAAACATAAAGAAATCAGGTATCATTTCATCAGGGATTGCTATGAAAAAGGCAAGATTGAGGTGAAACATGTCACAATAGCTAATCAAATAGCTGATATATTCACCAAACCCCTTGACACATCAACATTTCAAAGGTTAGTTTCCATGCTTGGAATGCTAAACTTTGAGTAAACTCTGTAAGTATTTTTCATTCTTTTCTGTACAAATTTTACTTTCACTTGCTTGTTTACTCACTCTGTATCAAACCTCTGTTTATAAACAAAAAGAGAGAAAAACTACTGATGTACAAAAACATCTGTAAGGGAAAATTTCAGAAAAGAAAAAAATCTGCTGATAATAATAAAATCATCAAATATTAATTTTAGGGGTAATTTTTCTCAGTAGTTCAAAGCTACAGAAGAACAAAATAGGAAACTCCTAATGAATAAATATTCATCAGAGGTTTTAGACAAAAAGGACAAAACAGTCTTTTTCTATCATTCTCAGAAGATTGACCTAAATGGACTATTAAACTTCTCAAACCCCTCTTTTCATTATTATCGTTATAAAAACAAAACTTCCCTCTCTCTCAAACCCTCTCTGAATCTTTCAACTATTATATAAAAAACAATGGCTCTAGTTCTCAAACAGGGACACAATCAAAGAGGCTACTTCGAAAAAATTGAAGCCTGGTCCCAATACGATGAAATCATTGATTTGATTGTAAAATCTCAATATTACACGTTGTTCACCATTGACCCACCAATCCATACGGACACTCTTAATGAGTTTCGGGCAAACGCTGAGACTGTTACCGAAGATGGTAAAGTCCTTTCCTTGAAGACGAAGATCAAAGGGAAAGAAATGGAAATCACACCTGCTAGCCTGGGAGAAAGATTAGGTCTTGATGATGCTGAAGCTCCTGATCTAATTCCCTGTGGAATAGTTCAGTCAAACATCATTGAGTGTGGTTACGAAGGTACATTATCACATGCTACTATTTACAAGAAATATTTTGATGCAAAATATAAACTTTTGTTTAACTACATTATCATGTGTTTAAGTCCAAAGACTGGATCTTCTGATCAGATGTCCTCAACCACGCAACCAATTTTTCATTCATTCATAAATGAAACTAAATATAGGGCATCTTCATTCTTTTTCAATGAGTTGGTGTTGCATCACCAAAATGATAAAAAGAAATTTTTGTTGTATCCAAGGTTCATCATGCAATGTATTATCAAAGAACTTGGACAAGAGGTGCTTGTAGATAAAACAACTGTTTTAAACCCTTTAAGCTCACAAGCATACTCTAGGCATAACAAACCGACAGTTCTTCCAGAGGATGACTAAGGGGAACATGTCACAGTCCCCAAGGAACCAACATCCTTAAAACCCATTTCTAAAAAGCCAAAATTACCCAAACAACAAAAATCAAAACCCACCAACCCCAAAAGAAAAGCAATTCAGGAAATTGAGATGCCTGAAGCTGCTAATATGCAATCTACACTTTCAAAAGATGTGACTGAAACTTCCTCTCAGTCTCATTCATCTCAAATACCCAAAAGAGCACCTATATCCATTCTGTTTGAAAGAAAGAAACTCAAAAAGACCATAACTACTGACCCTTCTTTCAAAACAACTGAATCAACTGAACAAAACTCAACTACTGATCCCATAACTACTGACCCACAAACATCACCAGCAGTTGAGATAGCTAACATTCTCTCTGGGCTGAAACAACACAATCCATCTAAAAATGTCAATCCCCAATCACCACATAAAACAGGGGATGAAAACACAGAAATGGACACTGATGAGAATTTGTTCAGCCCTAACCAAAGAGATGAGGAGGGACCAAGGCCTCTAAGCCCAAACTTAGATTCCTTAGGTATATTTGAGGCTGCTACTACTCTTATACCATCCAGTGATGGATTTGAGGACAGTAGTACCATAGCTAAGACCTCAAATGTGGCAACTACTGATGAAGGCCTTGTGCCTGAAGTAGGAAAAACTCAGTACCAAGAAAAAGAGGTTCATGAGACAACTAGGTTGGGCCTAGGTCATGAGACAACTGATACTGTTCTCATTAAGGACTGTGTTAGTGATTCAGATGATTCCATTGATTTGGATGATGGATCAAAACTCCCACAAAATGAATTAACGGCTGAATGTGAAAGTCTTGATTATAATGTATCTGTACTCAAAGAGACAGTAACAGAAGAACTGGTTAAAGACCACTTAAACCCCAATTCCCCAAAAGTGGCATCCTCAGTTCAAACCGAGGATCACCCAAAAACACACCCTCCATAATCACAAAAGCCTACCCAATTCTCTGGGTCATCAAGCATAGACCTGAACCACCTATGCAGCCCAAATGGTCCCCTATACCAGATGGTACATCAACTTATTTCTAGTCATCTCAAAGACTTTATGACTTCTATGGAATTAAAGAACAACACTCAAATTGTGAATTATCAAGAAAGATGGAAGACAACAGAAGACAATTAGCCCATCTATCTGGTGTAACACCTCCACCTCCATGGTTTCCAAAAGTGGATGAAACCAAAAAGGGGGAGATGTCATAGGAACCTGAAACTGTGTCTCTTGAAGCTTCAAAAAGAGCTAGAGAAGCGCAAAATCTCAAGGAATCTCAAAAACTAACTACCATGACTAGACAAGAAAAAGCTCTGAAAGAAAGAGAAGACTGGTATCAAAAACAAGAAAGAGACCTTAGAGAAAAGGCTGAAAAGTCCTCCCAAGTCCATAGTGAAGCTGCTGCTGAAGACAAGACCAAAAGTACTGAAGACAATCCTTCAGTTGTTGATACTAATCAGTTCAACACTCCAGTAGTTGACAATTCCTGCACTGAACCAGAACAACCTTCTGAAGCAACAGAAACAAACCAATCTAACATTCCAAAGCCTGTTCCCATTTCTTATATAACAGTTACAGAAGATTAAACTGAAGAAAAAGAACCGACAGAAGAAGAATGAATAAAAGCTGAAAGAAAGGCAAAGGAAGATAAGATTTGGGCAAGCTTAGGAGCAAGGGATGACTTAAGTCTTGATGAAAAGTTACAAATCTATGAACAAAGGTTGAATGAGTTAGAAGTAGAAGAAATACTTGCTGAGCAAACTGTCCTTGCTGTAGAAGAAGATAAAAGACAACAGCTGATTAGTTATATCGGCAAAAACAGCAAGACAAGGAAATTCTCACTCAAGGGACTCTCAACTGAAGAACTAACAAAACAGGCACAGCTTGTATCAGAAAAGGTAGCCACAGAGAAAGACAGAAAGTTGAAAAGAGCTCAAATCAGTCAAGAATTGGTAGAGAACAAATATGGTTCAAAACAACAAATAAGTAGGTGGAAAGAAGATGTACTTTATGATACCTACAAAAAGTTCAAGGCTGACAGACTTGCAAATCCGGAGAAATTCAAACCCACACGGCCTGCTACCAAAAAGCCAGGGGAAAACACAACAAATAACTTCAAAATGGTTTTGCTTGAGAAGAATACCATTGTTGAAGATGATTTCACTGTTGATGAAAAACCTCTGCTAACACAATATAGGGATCCTGCAACATTTGCCTATCAACTGCAACAAACCATCAAAGAACAAAAACATACCAAGGTTGTCACTAAATATCGCATGCCTATTTCAAAAGGTGATTTACCTGGTACTGTGCTAGTTGAAAAGAGGAGGAGATCCAATCTGATCAATGCTGAAAAAGAAAAACCTCCAACAGCATACCTATATTCAAACCTTCAAATAGTACCATACAAAAAAAATTTCTTCAAATCCAAATCTCCAATTGTCAAATGGTGCTTCTCCCACAAGTCCAGTTCCCTGATTCTAGAAAGAAAAGACTTCTCAACAAAAGTCCTTCATGACTTGACTGAATTGGAAAAATTATCTGATGAAGATCTGATGACCATTCAGGATGTGATACTAGACAAAGGACTACTTTTAGAATCAGAAGTCAGAGAACTCAGACATCAAACAGTCAAAGAAATCTGGAGAGTTCTTGACTTAAGGAAGAGAGGATCGTATAAATAAAGATAGACAAAGGTTTTGGCTTCATCAATCCAGGGGGAGATTGTAGGGTCAAAAAGGACTAACAAACCAGTTATAAACCTTAGTCTTATATCCTCTTCACATTTTGAGAAACTGCTGAAGTGAAAGATATCCAAAAGTTCTGAAGAGTAAAAGCATCAGAAGTTCTGAAGATAAACCATACAAATATCTGAAGAACAAACTGCTAAAGGCAAACTCCTGAAGATCTTTTGTAAGAAGTATCAGCACTTGTATTAACCGACCTTAAACTCAGCAGTTTAGTATTATATTAGTTTTTGTTAAAAAGTCTTTGTTCAAGTTTTGATAACTACAGCCTATTGTAGAAATATCTTTGATTACTTTAAGCTTTTAAGTTACTTAGTCTGTATGTTATCTTTTCTATAAATAGAGGGATCACTCCCCTATTATGTATGCAGTTCATTCACTCATAAATCTTAAGACTTGAACATTTTACTTCATATTACTTTGTAGTTAACCTTTCATATATAGTTGAGAATCATTCTGCATTTACTGTTATATTCATCTACTATTGATTCTCATCTTTAACTTCCTAGTTCATTGATTGAGGGGGAGTCATAACTCCTGATAAAAGTGATGCTTTAACTTGAACACTTTAATATTCCGCTATGCAATTTACTTTGATACATTTAGAACACACAACTGTTCATAAGTAAGAACTGTTAAGTTGAGCCACTGATCCAACAAAAACCTTGTATTAAATTTTTAGCCTCTAGATTTAAACCGTTTATAAGAAGATTGCAACTGGTCAATGATTGTTGTTAATAACGCTTCAAACTTTACATGCTAATTAAGAAGCAATTTGTAAGACATGACATGTACGTGAAAAACTAATATTACTTATAATTCATTCTTTAAGTATATAAAATAATATGTTCATTACCTTTTATTAATTTTTAAATAATAGCAAAACCGTAAAATCCATTGTGTTCACTCCAAAAATTCGATTACTTTTAAAAAATATCGCAAACCAAACACACGACGCACTTTAGCATGGACCATTCGTTAGTGCCAGTTGATGACGAGTTTGAGATTTAACTTTTAAGGCAAGACATTCTATGTACTTCTAACAATTGTACCATCATGTCAAGAGAAACTTAGGCCATGGTTGACTTTTGTTTTTTTTATTTTTTGCAGGGTAAGGCACAAGGTCGTGTGAGGTGATGCACGACCCAAGTCAACTTTATTGGCCCTTCAGGCCTTTTGTCTTTTCTTGGGAGGTTAGGCACGGGGCATGCTTGATCAGGCATGACCCGTGTTACCTTGAGGGAACTAGCACGAGGCATGTAACCGATGTGTCTTCTTGCAAAAACTCTTAATTTTCATTGCAAATTTGTTTCTTTTGTTGTTTTATGCATTTTTAACACTGAAAATCAAAAGTAAACAAATAAACGACTTATTTATAAACTTCGTAAAAGAAAAACTATTGAAAACAAGCTTTAAATGTTATAAAGAAAACCAGGTCTGGTTTTGCGCATATCAATATACATAAAGGATTAATTACATACACCATAAAAACTATAACTTTTTTGACTGATTTATTTTGTGCATATTTCTTATTAACATATACTTCTTAAACCATCATAAAGAACACTAATTTAACAAAGATGCATCATTAATTAATAGCGAAATCAAACAAGATGGAGGATGATCATAGGAAACATATTTTTTGTTTTGTTCTCTTCCGATCCTTGCCATCAAATCTGCACATCGATTTCCTTCTCGTTTTACATGAACCATATAGCATTTTAGATCCAACATATCCTTCTTGCAGGCGTTGATCAGTGATCCTAATGGATGTGAGTCATCCACCTTATTCACGGTGATCAGAAGAAGTGCAGCTTGACAGTCTGTTTCAATGACAACATTGTTCAACTTTTTGTCTTTGATGAGACGCAAACCCCCCATAATTCCCTGAATTTCCGAGGCAAGGCTTGTAGCATATCCAATATTACCAGCATAACCTGCCACCCAACCACCATAGGTGTTCCGTATAAGCCCTCCATAACTTGACTGTCCTGGATTTCCTAACGAACTCCCGTCTGTGTTGAGTTTGAGCCAACCCGAGTTAGGCGGATCCCAATGAACAACAACATGATTTGTTGATTGAAGAGTCATAGTTGAGTAGAGGGTCCTCAAAATTGTGGATCTTAGTATTATTAATGTTATGAGTAGATGAACTGTTATAGTCTTATATATACATCGCCTACTGCAGTTATTGCAATGTAATATTTATTAAATGTATAATAAGATATGAGAATCCAGATATAATATACAATTTATAACAAACAAGTATATGCTGGAACTATATGTCAAATAATAACGTATAACAATATTGCCAATGGGGCTTGATCCTAAAGCGTCATATACAAGCACGGCTATTTAACTAATGTGGTTAAAGAACTTAGACACGTTAATGAGAACCAATCATGTGAACATAATCATTTTGTGTAATGGTTATCTTTATAATCGTAAAATGATTAATGGTAATTATATATAGAAATGATAACTAGAATTAATATCAATAAATGTTCATCTAGAATAAACTTTTGTATGTATAATTGATTTATACATGTCATTCTAGAGGCATTGGAATCGGTTCGTCGAATACTAACTAGAAACCTTAAATCGTAAACTCCTAAACCCTAAAGATAGATAAACGCTAAACCCTAATTGACTAAATGTTGGATCGGTAATGTCTAAAAACAGATTCTTATCTAGAACACTTTCTTGGATTGATCAAAGTATTTAGCACAGCGGAATAAGTATAAGTGTTCTAAGTTATACTCCACCTCAGTTAATGAACTAAAGTAGTAAATGAGAATCAAAGTAATGAGAAAATAAAACAGTAAATGCTTTGAATGATTCTCAAAATATATTAGAAGTGTTACTGCAAAAGATTGTCTAAAATAGAGGGGATGAACCAATCTATTTATAGACCAAATGTGTACGTACATTGGAAGTATACAAATGATTATAATAATATAACAACAGACTGTAGTATTGCAACTTGTACATAAAGTAACTTATACTAATAGAATACTAAACTGCTGAAGATCAAGGGCGGTGGGAAGCTTCCAAGGAAGTACTAATGAGTGACAAACGTTTGATGAGTAAACTTCAGGAGTTGTTCTTCAGATGTTTGTCTGGTTCATTTTCAGAACTTCTGATCTTTTACTCTTCAGGACTTGTTATCAGCTTCTTCAGGACTTAGTGATCTTCTACTTCAGCAGCTTAAACAAAACATTAAGAGGATGTAAGACTAAGGTTTATACTGGCTTGTCAATCCTCTTTGACCCTACAATCTCCCCCTGGATTCATGAAGCCAAAACCATTGTCTATCTTTATTTATAAGAACCTCTTTTCCTTAAGTCAAGAATTCTCCAAATTTCTTTGATCATTTGAAACATGAGTTCTCTGACTTCTGATTCTGGAAGTAGTCCTTGGTCTGGAACAGTGTTCTAAATGGCTTGAAGATCTTCATCTGATAGTTTCTCCAATTCAGTTTTGTAGTGTAAGACTTTTGATGTGAAATCTTTTCTTTCCAGAACCATGGAATTGGACTTATGGGTGAAGTACCATTTGACAATTAGAGATTTGGAATTGAAGAAGTTGTCACTGAATGGTACTATTTGCAGGTTTGAAGATAGGTCTGATGTTGGTAGTCTTTCCGCTTCAGTTGTGATCAGATTAGATCTCCTTCTTTGTTCAACAAGTACCAGGTATATCACTAGAAATGGGAATGTGATGTTCAGTAATTACCTTGGACTGCTTTTGATCTGTGATGGTCTGCTTTAGTTAATATGCAAACGTTGTTGGATCCCTATCTTGTGTTATCATAGGCTTTTCTTCAATCATAAAGTCATCTTCAACAAAGGTGTTTCCTTCAACCAACAACATTTTGAAGTCTGTTTTTATGTGTTCCTCTGGTTTCTTCTTGTTAGCAGGCCTTGTTGGAGGCTTAGGGTGAACACCAGAAGTTTTAAGTACTGAAGTTTTGAACTTCTCTGGATTTTCTAGTCTTTCAGCCTTCAACTTCTTGTAAGTGTCATACAGTACATCTTCTTTCCATCTTGACACTTGATTCTTTGAACCATAGTTATTGTCTACCGGTTCTTGTATGATTTGGGCCCTCTTCGACTTCCTTTCTTTTTCTGTGGCCAACTTGTCAGATATAAGTTGTGCCCTGTGTGTAAGTTCATCAGTTGAGAGTCCCCTAAGTGAGTACTTCTTTGTCTTGTTGTGTTTGCTGATATAAGTCGTCAGTTGTTGTCTTTTATCTTCTTCAGCAGCAAGGAGTTGTTGCTCAGCAACTTTTTCTTGTCCTTCTAACTCACCTAGATTTTCTTCATAAGCTATCAGTTTGTCATTAAAGCTTAAGTCTTCCCTTGCTTCTAAGTTGTTCCAGATCTTATCTTCCATAGCTTTCTTCTTTGCTGCTTTTGAACTCTTCTCCATTTGTTCTTTTGAAATGATATGGGAGTAGGATTCAAAATAGTTTTAGGACTGGGAACAAGCTTTGGAATATCAGCTGTACTAGATTTTGTTGCTTTAGAAGGTTGTTTTGGTTCAGTGCAGGAAGTATCAACTACTGAAGTGTTGATCTGAGCATCAACTACTAAAGGATTGTCTTCAGTACTTTTGGACTTGGCTTCAGCAATTTCTTCACTAATGCCTTGGGATAATTGTTGAGCTTTTTATCTAAGGAGCCTTTCTTCTTTTTCTCTAAGGAGCCTTTCTTCTTTTTCATACCAGTCATGTCTTTCTTTTAAAGCTATTTATTGCCTTGTTTTGACTGATTCTTTTTGAGCTAGGCCCCACCTAGTTGTCTCATGAACCTCTTTTTCTTGGTACTGAGGTTTTCCTACTTCAGGCACAAGGCCTTCATCAGTAGTTGCCACATTTGAGGTCTTAGCTATGGTACTACTATCCTCAAATCCACCACTAGATTGTATAAGAGTAGTAGTAGCCTCAAATGTACCTAAAGTATCTAAGTTTGGGCTTAGACACCTTGGTTCCTCCTCATCTCTTGGGTTAGAGCTGATAATATTCTCATCAATGTCCATATATGTGTTTTGATCCCCTGTGTTATGTAGTGATTGGGGATTGACATTTTCTGATGGAATGTTTTCTTTCAGCCCAAAGAGAATACTAGCTATCTCAACTGTTGTGTGTGATGGTTCTTGTTCAGCAGTTTTGGGGTCAGCAGTTGGGTTTGTTTCAGTTGTATCACAAGAAGGGTCAGTGGTTATGGTCTTTTTAAGCTTCTTTCTAAAAAAAACTGAATGGATATGGGTGCTCTTGGGGGTTTTTGAGATGGCTGAGACTGAGAGGAAGTTTCAGTCACATCTTTTAAAAGTGCAGATTGCACATCAGTAGTTTCAGGCATCTCATCTTCCTGAATTGCTTTTCTTTTTGGGTTGGTGGGTTTGGATTTTTGTTGTTTGGGTTGTTTAGGCTTTTTGGGAGTGGGTTTTGAAGATGTTGGCTCCTTGGGGACTGTGGCTTGTTCCCCTTGGTCATCTTCTGGCAAAAGTGTCGGTTTGTTATGCCTCGAGTATGCTTGTGAGGTTAAAGGGTTTAAAATCGATGTTTACCCACAAGCACCTCTACTCCAATTTCCTTAATAATGCATTGCATGACGAACCTTGGATACAAAAAAAATTTCTTTTTATCATTTTCGTGATGCAATACCAACTCATTGAAAAAGTATGAAGATGCCCTGTATTTAGTAGATGAACATTTGTTTCTCTTATTAAAGCAAAAGATTCTTTGCAGCAACACTTCTAATATATTTTGAGAATCATTCAAAGCATTTTATGTTTTATTTCCTCATTACTTTGATTCCCATTTTCTACTTTAGTTCATTAACTGAGGGGGAGTAATAATTCCTGTTAAAAGTGAAGTTTTAACTTAGAACACTTATACTAATTCCGCTGTGCTAAATACTTTGATAAATCAAAGCAAGTGTTCTAGATAAGAATATGTTTTTAGACATTACTGATCTCATCCATAATAAAACACATGTTATCAGTAGTTTGACTATTTTCTTCATTGTCATAACCTGGATATGACCTTTCTGATGAGATCCCAAAAATTATGTCAATGTGATCAAAAGATCCAAAATCATTTGAACAAGTTGGTGAGTCTTGTCCCAAAAGTGTTGTACTACCTGGAATATAGTCAATCATCAGCAGTTTTACCAGAATTTTGTAACTTTTTCTTTTGATTGATTTCTCTTTCAAAAGTTAGTAATCTCCCATGTAATTTTGTGAGCGAGGGAGAATCAAAATCTGGTCCAGATCTGAAGACTATAGAGTAAGTTTTCCATTTTTCTCGTAAAGACCTTAAAAATCTATGCAACATAGATGAGTTTGTCTAGGTCTGACCATTTAATTTTAACTCAGATATTAAAGAAGAAAATCTTTCAAACTGTTGTGTCAAAGTTTCTCCATTAACATGAGTAAAAGTTTCATATTGTTGAGCAAGAATTTCTCTGGTGTTGGCAATCACCTCATCGGTTCCTCCAGACTGTTCTTTTAGGCAATCCCGCAACTCTTTGGCATTTTCACAGTGTAAAAGCCTATCATATATTTCATTTGGGAAAGCCATTGCCAACATAGAGAATGCCTTAGCATCAAGCTCAAGTTTTAGGAAATCTTCATTAGTGTAGTCTTTTGGTTCTTTTGGTTCTTTTATTCTTTCTACTTTAGTCTCTAGATCAGTTATTACTAGTTTATGGGGTCCATACATGACAGATCTCCAACATCCAATATTTTGTTGAGATAAAGTATGTGCCAACCTCCTTTGCCAGATATTGTATTCATTTCTGACTAGCATAGGAGGCTTATTGGCAGATCCAGTATTATGAGGATCCATTTGTAAGAATTTTGTTTGATCAAAGATTTCTAAAAGTGATGGATGTTTAAGAAAAGTGAACTGTTATCCTTTATTGAATATCAATAAGAGCCTGTGTCTGATTCTCAATTTGTTATATTGATATTTGATCAGATAAACCAGAAGCTCTTATACCAATTGTTGGATCAGTAATGTCTAAAAACAGATTCTTATCTAGAACATTTGCTTGGATTATCAAAGTATTTAGCACAGCGGAATAAGTGTAAGTGTTCTAAGTTAAAACTTCACTTTTAACAGGAGTTATTACTCCCCCTCAGTTAATGAACTAAAGTAGTAAATGAGAATCAAAGTAATGAGAAAATAAAACAGTAAATGCTTTGAATGATTCTCAAAATATATTAGAAGTGTTACTGCAAAAGATTGTCTAAAATAGAGGGGATGAACCCATCTATTTATAGACCAAAAGTACGTATATTGGAAGTATACAAATTATTATAATAATAATACAACAGGTTGTAGTGTTGCAACTTGTACATAAAGTAACTTATACTAATATAATACTAAACTGCTAAAGATCAAGGGCGGTGGGAAGCTTCCAAGGAAGTACTGATGAGTTACAAACTTCTTGTGAGTAAACTTCAGGAGTTTGTCTCCAGGAGTTGTTCTTCAGATGTTTGTCTGGTTCATCTTTAGAACTTCTAATCTTTTACTCTTTAGGACTTGTTATCAGCTTCTTCAGGACTTAGTGATCTTCTACTTCAGCAGCTTAAACAAAACATTAAGAGGATGTAAGACTAAGGTTTATACTGGCTTGTCAATCCTCTTTGACCCTACACTAAACCCTAAAAAGCTAGATGATAAAGTTAATGAACCTCCATCTATTCTATATCTAAGGAGTTTATGGGGAGGAATCCTAAACCCTAAAGATAAAGCGCTAAACCCTAATTGGCTAAACCCTAAAAAGATAGATGATAAAAGTAATGAACCTCCATTGATTCTATATCTAATTAGAATATACATGGAAATCAGTTTGTTTATTTTTAATATGTGTATTTCATTATTGTATTTTTATTTTTTTTATTTTGCCAAGTGCAACACATTGTATTGTTCATTTTGGTGGCCATTACGACTTGTGCATTAAAGAAAAATGCACTTTTAGTTTTTCTTTAATGTCACAAGAATCCACGGGCTCTTCAAATAAAAATAATAGGAAATCGCAATGTGGCTAGAACAATTCTAAGCTGCTACCAAAAGTTGTGAAGGGCTCGAACTATCAAGTCCACCTAAAATGGGCTAATCATCCAATGAAAACACTTTCACCACCAAACTTGGTGCAAAACTAGGTTCGAGCAGTTATGTATTATGAATGACGACATTAATGGGTCAAACTCCAACTGTCAATAGCAAAAGATTGAGTCAAACATATATATAGAATGAATGCTAGAATTATGTAATAGGCTAATCCCCTTTATTCTATTTCCATTCTTGTAATATGCCTATATAAAGGCACTTCTCTTGTTGTAAAATACATACTGCAATAATACAAAATCACAGACCTCTATATGGTAATCAGAGCCAATATGCTCCCTTGAGCTGTTTTTTTTTCTCCGATCCTGTCAATATGTCAACCACAGTCATCTCACTCACTAAACACACTCACTTTCCCATTCAACTCACTTCCGACAACTTCCTCTCATGGCAAAAACAAGTCCTCTCTACGTTAACTGGTCTTGCACTGGAACAATATGTAGATGGACTCACCGAACCACCACCCAAAATCCTTGACGGCAAACCAAACCCTGCCTACCTTCTATGGTTCAGGCAGGACCAAATCCTCTTGAGAGCCCTCCTTGGCAGCTGTGCTCCCACCATTCAGCCGATTGTCTCCTCCGCTGACACTTCCCGTCAACTATTTCAACTTCTGACCGAGAGCTATGCTGGCGTCTCGCGTTCCCGAATCATCTCTCTCCGAACAAAACTGGCCACGCACACCCGAGGTACCAAGCCAATCGCCGAATTCCTTCATGAAATGAAGGCGATTGCTGATGAATTAGCTCATCTTGGTGAGGACTACAAACAAATTGTTGCCTCTGGCAAAATGAGAGACACCCCTATCACTTTTCCTGATCTTTTTGAGAAACTTGTGGACCATGAAAGAACCCTAAAAGAATCCCAATTTGTACCCTTAATCGCTACAATAAAAAATACTCAAAGACAAGGCCCACGATCCTACTCTAGGCCTTATTCAGAAGCCCGCAACTCAAACAGGCCTCACGCCTCTAGCCCAAGAAACAATCGGCCCCAATACAACACAAACAGTCAGCATACAAATTCTCGTACTAACCGAAATAATTTTTTCTGTCAGTTTTGTAACATTCCAGGTCATGATATCAAAGATTGTCGAAAACTAGCACGACTTCTACAAGACAACAACATTGTTGTTTCCTCGCCATCTTCTACCAATCCAACAGTGAACTACTCGATGGCAAGCTCTTCCTCTTCACCACGGATGTCTGATAGCGGAGCATCCAACCATGCAACTTACAACCAGTCGTCTTTACACAACCTCTCAGAATATGGCGGGCCGGATGAGATTGTGCTAGGAAATATTAAAACACTCTCTATTTCTCACATCGGTCATACATCTATTCCTACCTCATCCCGCTCACTAAAATTAAACGATGTCTTGCTTGTTCCTAAACTTCGTAGCAATCTTTTCTCTGTTGCCAAACTTTGCAGATCTAACAATGTTTCGGTTGAATTTTTTCCCTTTCATTTTTTTGTAAAGGACCTTCGCACGGGGGCACTACTAATGCGGGGAGTGAATGTAAATGACGTATACTTTGAATCCAGCACCTCTCCTCACTCAAAGCAAATCAATTCAACCTTCAAGACATCTGAATCTCTTATCTCATGGCATCACAAGTTTGGACATCCATCAATTAAAGTTCTAAAACTATTACTAAATAACTTAGGACTTCATTATAATAAAATGTCAAACTCTCCCTTTCAGTGTGATGCTTGCTCTTTGAATAAAAGTCATAAAATGCCCTTTGGTGCAAACTCGTTTAAAGCTTCCAAACCATTAGAACTTGTCTATTCGGATGTTTGGGTCCCGTTCAAAAATCAAATGACGGTTTTACTTTTTATGTCATCTTTGTTGATTTTTATTCAAAATACACATAGCTATACCCTCTCAAACGCAAATCGGATGTCTCCATTTTATTTCCCCAATTCAAAACTTTGGTTGAAATTTTTTTTCGCACTCCACTAATCTCCCTTTTTTCGGACAATGGAGGGTAATATGTTGGGCTTATTCCTTATCTTCAACAACATGGCATTTCCCACTTCACTACTCCTCCACATACCCCGGAGCAAAACGGAGTTGCCGAACGCCGCCATAGACACATTGTTGAAACTGGCTTATCCCTACTCCATCACTCCAACCTACCATTAACCTTTTGGACCCATGCATTTTAAACCGCTGTTTATCTTATAAACCGTCTTCCCACACAAATTCTTGATTACCAATCACTCTTTGATCGATTGTACAAAACCCATCCAAGTTATACCAAACTCAAACCATTTGGGTGCTTGTGCTTTCCATGGTTGCGCCCATACGCCTCATCCAAACTTCATCCACGATCGATCAAAGGTATTTTCCTTGGCTATTCTTCCTTAAAATCCGCTTACAAATGTTATGATCCCGTGACACATCGACTTTATCATTCCCGCCATGTGGAATTTGTTGAACACGTCTTCCCTTTCAAATCAAATGATGCAAACACATTCCCCCTCCCTACTGTTGACTCTTTTACCTCTAAACCCACCATTAATACCAATCCAAACCCACCCAATGACAGCCTACCACGAACCCCAACTCCACCTCACAATAACCTACCTCACCCTCCCTCAACCTTTCTACCACCTAATGACCAACCGACAATCACTCCATCACCAACCTTAACTTCTACTTCAGACCCTGCACCCACCATGTCCACAACTCTACAACCACCTATCAACCTTGACACTTCAACCAGCTCCACATTGCCAACCACCACCAGCCCTCCCCCATCTACCACCATCCCTCTTCCCTCCTCCATAAGCACCCGTCCCCAACGCACAAAGAACCCAACAGCAAATACTTCAACCAAAACCTGGTCAATACCACCACTCTTCATCCTCTACCACCCACACTTGAACCTACAACCCACATTCAAGCATCTAAAGATCCTGAATGGAGAAAAGCCATGGACTCGGAATACAATGCCCTCCTCCAAAATCAAACATGGGAGCTTGTTCCTCCTAATTCCCAACAACCCATTGGCTGCAAATGGGTATTTCGCATTAAACGTAACCCGGATGGCTCTGTTGCTAAGTACAAAGCTCGTCTTGTGGCGAAGGGGTTTCACCAACAATTTGGAAAACATTACTTCGAAACCTTTAGCCCTGTCACAAAGCCCATTACCATTCGAACCATTCTCTCGGTGGCTCTCTCCAAAAATTGGTCGTTGCGTTAATTGGACGTTAACAACGCCTTCCTTCATGGTACCCTTCATGAAGATGTTTTCATGGCTCAACCATCCGGTTATGTTCACCCTCAATACCCTCATCATGTTTGTAAACTCAAAAAGTCCTTATATGGCTTGAAACAAGCTCCTCGAGCCTGGTATATTGAGTTAACCAACTTTCTTCTTCGCTATTGGTTTCGAAAATCTTTAGCCGATGCCTCCCTCTTAATTTACCAACACAAAGATATCACCTCCTACTTTATGGTTTATGTTGATGATATCGTTCTCACGGGT
Organism: Ambrosia trifida; assembly: GCA_028751855.1. Taxonomy (NCBI): domain Eukaryota; kingdom Viridiplantae; phylum Streptophyta; class Magnoliopsida; order Asterales; family Asteraceae; genus Ambrosia; species Ambrosia trifida. The sequence goes on along the minus strand of CM054127.1, from coordinate 13,229,508 downwards.
AACAATCCTCAATTCCTCAACCAATTTTTTCAAGCCCTAAGCACCACATTCTCCATTAAAGATCTTGGCATGCTACACCATTTTCTTGGGGTGGAAGTTATTCCCAATCCAACGGGGCTCTTCTTATCCCAACATCGACACATCAATAACATTCTAAATCAATTCCATATAGAAGGTGCAAAGGATGTTCACACCCCTCTCAGTGCCACTGATCCTTTATCTCCTACCGATCCATCCCCCTCTATTGATGCCACTCCTTATCGCAAACTTGTGGGCTCCCTTCAATATCTCGCCTTTACCCGTCCAGACATTTTCTTTGCCATTAACAAACTGTCTCAATTTATGCATGCTCCTAGACAAACCCACTGGCAGGCCCTTAAGCATGTCCTTCGATATCTTAAAGGTACAATCCATCACGGCCTCTTCCTCCACCGAAAATCTCCTCTCACTCTCTCGGCCTTCTCAGATTCTGATTGGGGTAGTGTACATGATGTTGGTCGCTCCACCACAGTTTATTTTCTTTATCTTGGCAAAAACATTATTTCATGGAAATCGATACGTCAAAGATCGGTCTCTCGATCCTCCACGGAAGCAGAATATAAAGCCTTAGCCAATGCCTCGGCGGAACTTACATGGACAAAGAATCTACTTCTAGAGCTAGGCATCTCAACAGGTCAACCACCCACATTATTTTGTGATAATACCGGTGCAACGTATCTGGCTGCAAATCCTGTCTACCATTCTCGCATGAAACACATTGCTCTTGACTACCACTTTGTACGGGAACAAGTGTCTGCTGGCCATCTACGCGTTCTACTCATCAACTCGCAGGACCAACTAGCTGACATGCTCACGAAACCGTTGTCCAGAGTACCTTTTCTTCGTAACCGCTCCAAGATTGGAGTCTCCGATGGATCCTCCATCTTGTGGGGGCGTAATTGGAATGGCGACATTAATGGATCAAACTCCAACTGTCAATAACAACAGATTGAGTCAAACATATATATAGAATGAATGCTAGAATTATGTAATAGGCTAATCACCTTTATTCTATTTCCATTCTTGTAATATGCCTATATAAAGGCACTCCTCTAGTTGTAAAATACATACTGCAATAATACAAAATCACAGACCTCTATATTATGTTCACCTATTAAAATAATAATATTACGTACTGAAAAGGTGCTACAATTTTCAATAACTAGTATAAAAATGATAAGGGGTACAAAAGGCACCAACACTAGTAACAAGTAGTAGGTTTGATCTATCAAGCTCACGTGTGCTATAAAAAGTACAAAAAAGGTATTGAAAACTCTATTGCGATAGCTATATGATTAACTGAAGAAAAAAAATACCTAGAGTGCATGAACGCACTGATTACTTTTTCTGATATAGGGGCAAAACACAACAAATCAATTTTATCTAAGTAAAAAAGGGAATCATCATAATTCATTCCCTACCATGAAAGTGATGCCAATATAGATTAAGTGTAGGAAAGTCACTTGACATTCTCATGTATAAACTAGTAGGATAGTAGAGAAACCAAAGTTCCCATAGCATTCCCGACAAAGGTATCTTGGTAAATGCTAGTAGAGAGAGACACTTCGAAAAAACATAAGATAAAATGCAAAACATGTTAGCATAAGTTTAACATATGTCCTCCAATAGAGAAGGATTCAAAAAACGTGTTTAATTCAGAAACACTTTCCAAAAGATGGAAGGCAAAACATGAAATTATTCAAAATACTACATCAGTAAAAGGTGGCCATTCCCCACCCAGTCCTTCACATAATCATTTCCTTTATCATCCCCTTCTTCAATACTAGCAGCCTTCTCATTTTCTTTCCCCATAAAAAAGGACGAGTTCTTGAATTGACTTCTCTCATAATTAATGGTATTAGGAACATAATTTACTTTGAGGGAAGGAAAATGTAGAATATTGAAAGATAAGGGTGTAGGATTGCCTTCACTAGCACTTACACTAGCTTAGCTAGTCTAACCGCTCTCACTTTTCTGGCTGCAATCCAATCAAGGGCCTTTCGTTGTTTGAACTTGCTTGCTTGATTGCTTGCAATTCTGCAATAGTTTTATTTGCCAAGAAGCCAGCAAGGAAAGTTAAGGAAAGTTTACCTCTATGTAGGGGCAGACACTGGCAACAAACTTGTCCTTCGCCTGATAATTTAACCTTTAAGAGAACCAAGAGGAACCTAATTTGTAACAACTTCAAAAGTAGCTTGAAGGTCTTCATGAAACCCAAGTCCCTTGACACTCCTCTAAACCAGGGAAAGCAACTTTAAGTACTGAACATTGCGGTAAGAATAACCATCCCTCTTGCAAGAACCCTCTTCAATTGATCAACTGTGCTCCATACGATGCTCAAAACACAAACTTCCAATAGTTTCTTCTCTATCTCCCACACGTCCCTTACGAAACTAAATGTTACAATATGACCCTCCATTTTGGAATTCTTGCCTTTCCACTTCAGAATATTGGCCTTTAGCTTAGGCACTTGAGAAGTATGCTCATGATGAACCTGCTCCCTAATCTCATGTCGTCAGCATGACAAGCTTCCAAAATTTGGGCTTGTTCCCTAACTTCTTGATCAAGGCTTTACCAGTAGAAAGGCTACCTTGAAATATAGAGGCTCGTGAATGTTTTTTGCTCGGCAGGTCCTTTGCTGTGAAGGCCTGCGTCAAGGACTTCTCAAAAAAGAGAACCCATCCGGGCTTGATTGTGATAAACTTTTACTATTTCAACCGTCTTACAGCCTCACGGTTAGTGATTTCAATTTGGAAACAAACGGTTAAAATAAGGTAAAAATACTATAAAACAAACGATTAAAATAATAAAAAAAATTATAAAGCAAACGATAAAAACACAAAAAATAGGATATATAAAACTCAAAAATAAAATAAAAAACCGGTACCAGCCCGTTAGATAGAACCAGCAAAACGGTCCACGGGACCACTACCAGCGTGGGTGGCGGCGGTGTTACCGTGCTGGTAGTGGGTACCCATGAACAATTCGGGTGGCGCCCCGTCCCCCTAATTGTATAATTGTTATTTTAATAGAAAATAGATGTTATGTCAAGCCTTAAAATTGGGTGTATTGTTTAATGACAAGCCCTAGAGTATTAATTAGTTAATTTCTACAAATTTAAAATTAGGGGGTTTGTTGATTTAGCCCTAATTAAGCCCTAAAAGCCTTAATTGTTATTTGTCATAAACTTATAATTGAGTAAATTGTTAGTGGTTTTGAATTAGGAATTGATTCTCCAAAATTATGCCTTCAAAACAAGCATATGGTTGGCGAAAACGTTAAAAAGAAAACGAGATGAACAAATGGCCTCCGGTACAATATTTAAACTTTGGTCGCCTTTACTCAATGCTAAAGAACAACAACCTGTAGAAGTAGAAATAGAAGAGGAAAAACTAAAAAGAGAAAGAAGTTGTTGTAGAGGAAGAAAATGTTAAAGTAGAACTTGAAGATGAGGAAGGGCATGAATATGCTGAAGAAGAAGAAAATGTTGAAGCTAATATAAATGAAGAACATGATAATCTCGTTAATATATTTGATCCAAGATAGTGGAAATGCCTCAAATCTGACGAGATTAAACTTTTGGTCGAGAAAGGCCCTAAAAGAGATACTAATATAGTATGTGGTCCGTGTGATAACAATGGTAGACGATTTACCATAGCACTTTTCATCTCCAAGATACTAATGTAGTATGTGGTCAGTGTGATAGCAATGTTAATCTTGCTGTTTTTGTCGTCATCGTCGTCGTGTGTGTGAAATGGTGAAGAATTTGAGCATTTGGGGGATGGGTTGAGGGTTTTGAGCACACTAGAGTTTTTGCATGGGTACATAAATGCAACTGTTGTGTGTCAGGGAGAGAGGGAGATGGAGTTTCGATGAAGAAACATGCGGAGATACTGATTGGCAGGTATGATTTTTATTTGACCAACGATGATATAAAACTAGGAATTGCATGTTCAATGGAATTGCAGTTGACGGTGGTGGAAAGATAATGCACCCAAGAAAGTAATATGGTCATTTTACCACATTTGTAATGTTGGCCTAACGCTTGTTTGGGACACAAACGGGAACTCAGAGGAAAGTTTGCAGAAGAAGGGACTCAAAATGCAATCTTCTGCCAAAGGTATTAGAGCCCAACGGCATCTTGGTGGTGGGATAACACTTAGGGAATATGAGGTTCTGGGTTCGAATCTAACAAGGGGTTTTTTTCTCATAATTATGAGTTTCCACCTGAATTGGTGATTTGGTGATGGAATATGATCACGTGGTAATACTAGTAGCGCGATCTGTGAGTGATTCCAATTAGCCAAAAAAAAAAATCAATCTTCCCAAAACTTGATACTCAATTGGTAGTTTACTTTTTTAATTGAAAATCTTGCATTCGGTCAAATGGTTAAGATCTCCAAGGTAATTTAGCATCAACACATCATTTCCCAAACCAATATCAAACTTGCGTATTCCCTAGCAAATTTACATAAACGCGTTATACTTGCATAGAGGCACCGTTTATACATCATAACTTCATCAAAAGTTAAAAAAAAAAAAAAAAAAAAAAAAAAATCTCTACAAATTCATTATTATTTGGGATAAACAATAGCTTATTAAAAAGTTAAATTTGTGTTTGCGAAATGCCTGTGTCAAATTTATCACAAGATATTACACAAAATCATCTTTGTCTTTCAAAGCCGCCCGATACTTCACAAGAAAATACCCGAAAGCATGTCCCACCACCACACAAATGAAAACACCAATATTGTAGGACATCACAGCCAACATTACAAGGTAAGCAAGTGCCATTCGGAGCCCATGAACCAACGCCTGAGCCAACCCGCTAATGATTGGACTTGCTTGTGTCTTGATGATTGAGAAGTCAGCGAGAAACTCGATTGCAACAGCCACAATAAAGAGAACAACTAGAGCCAAAATGTACATGCCTAACTTGCCATTAGGCCAGTCATCAAATAAGATGACTACATCTTTGCCCCAAAAGAAGGTCATGTGCATCATGCTCATGCCACTCATGGTGTGATTATGCATAGGCATGGGCATGTCCATGTCGTGAGACAATATGTTAAAAGGGAGAAGTGGGAAAGATCGTTATTTAACTTTATGGCTGTTGTACAACTTGCTTTGTGTGGGTATGTTGTTTAAATAGAGAGAACCAATGTGGATTTACATTGGAAAAATCAATGACAGGAAAGACACATAATACAAAGAGACGGCATGAACCATGCCACTTTATATATGTACTTGAAAATTTAAAAACATTCTATTTACAATATAACAATTAACTATGTGGGATGTAAGCTAAAGGATAATATCATTGACCTTGACCATTTACCAATATTATTGATCATTGACTAAAACCATGTTCCTCCATATCTTCCTCCTTGCATTATGCCCTAAGATTAGTCACTTACTCATTTTACATTTTCCTTCATGTATTTATATAGGATATTGTTTTCTTCTTAAGTTGTACCAAAAACATTAATAAGAAAAACATACATCTTTATCCTATCTCTTTACTTCTTGTACCATAAATCACCTTGCTGTTTTGAGAGTTGGTTAGTAGTAACCGTGCAGCCCCTCGGCTGCGGGCTGAAACCAATAAATTAAATCAAATAGAAAATCGATTCCGTTTAGATTTCTATATGGTATCAGAGCCGTGTTTCTGATCCTGCTCATAAAAAAAATCTACTTTTTCAAAAGAATTGATTGGAATAATAATAATAATAATAAAAATGGGAGGATGTGACGGACGAAAGCAAGATGGAGAAAATTGTAGACCAAGAAAAAGAAAATCGGGTCCAAATCTATGAGTCCGAAAAAAAAGGCAAACACTCCAACTTGAGGGGGAGTGTTCGAAAAGAACGAAATATTACTTGGCAAGTTATACGTTCGTAACCTTCACGCTTCAACTTGAGGGGGAGTATTGAAGATAATTTATCTCCATGTTTTCCTCTCCTTGATTTCCTCCACCAAACTAAAAATTAGTTGTTTGAAACAAGTATTGGAGATAATTTATCTCCATGTTTTCCTCTCCTTGTTTTTCTCCTTTACTTTGTACCAAAAATCTCAATACGAAATATTACATCTTTCATATTATTTCTCTACATCTCTTGTACCAAAACCACCTAGCCGTTTTGATAGTCGATTACTAGAAACCAAACAGCCCTTGGCCGCAGGGCTGAAACAAACAAATAAAACCAAAACCAAACAGAAAATCGCTTCCGCTTGAAATTCTATATGGCATAAGAGCAGACTACTATCCTGCTCGGAAGAAGAAGAAGAAAGAATATATTTTTGTTCTTATTTGGTACTTACGATGAATTAAAAAAAACAAGCCTTGGTTTGCAAAAAAGGGGCAGAAAAATTAGTTGTTTGAAACATTTTTTAGAGATAAAAAAAAAGAAGAAGAAGAAAGAAGGGTGAGTGACGGAGAAGCATGCAAGCAAGGACAAAAGAGAATAAAAGTTGGGTTCCTTGAACCCGCAAGAAAAAAGTTGAGTTCAAAATTTTGAACTCGCGAAAAGAAAAGTCGGGTTCCTTGAACTCGCAAGAAAAAAAGCCGGGTCCTTTGAACCCGCAAGAAAAAGAAAGTCGGTCCTTTAAACCCGCAAGAAAAAGAAAGTTGGGTCCTTCGAACCCTCAAGAAAAAGAAAAGTCGGGCTTGTTGAGCCGCGAGAAGAAAAGTCGGGTGTCCTTTGAACCCGCAATATAAAAGAAAGTCGGAACTTTGAACCCGCAAAAAATAAACAAAAAAAAAAGTCGGGTTTATTAAACTCGCAAGAAAAGAAAAGTCGGGTTCCTTTGAGCCCACAAGAAAGAAAGTCGGGTTCTTTTGAACTCGCGAGAAGAAAAGTCGGGTTTGTTGAACCCGTGAGAAAGAAAAGTCGGGTTCTTTTGAATGCGTGAGAAGAAAAGTCGGGTTCTTTGAACTCGCAAGAAGACAAGTCGGGTTTTTTGAACTCGCAAGAAGACAAGTTGGGTTCTTTGAACTCGCAAGAAAACAAGTCGGGATCTTTGAACCCACAAGAAGAGAAAAGTCTGATTATTTAAACCCGGATGAAAAGCAAACACTCCAACTTGAGGGGGAGTGTTCGAAAAGAAAGAAATATTGCTTAGCAAGTTGGGCGCTATTGACATACGCGCTCGAACTTGAGGGGGAGTAAAGGATAATATCATTGACCTTGACCATTGACCAACATTATTGATCATTGACCAAGACCATGTTCCTCCATATCTTCCTTCTTGCATTATGCCCTAAGATCAGTCACTTACTCATTTTACATTTTCCTTCATGTATTTATATAAGAGATTGTTTTCTCCTTGAGATGTACCAAAAACATTAATAAGAAAAACATACATCTTTATCCTATCTCTTTACTTCTTGTACCATAAACCACTTTGCTGTTTTGAGGGTCGGTTAGTAGTAACCGTGTAGCCCCTCGGCTGCGGGACTGAAACCAATAAATTAAACCAAATAGAAAATCGCTTCCGTTTAGATTTCTACACAAGCTGATATTCAAAATTCTTAATTTACAAAATAGTAACTATACGTGGACAGAAAGAACCTCTTTAACTAACAAATAATGAGTTTAAACAACCAAATGCTCCTTCACTTGTTTAGCTATTTTACATAATCAAGTTTGGAAACAAACTTAAATCAAGTTAGAAATTAACTCTCTTATAGGAGCATTGTATGCCTAATGCGGTGCTGACCCTAGATAACATTTCTAGCGTACGGTTAGTGTACAATAGGCGGAAACAAGCACTTCATTGTAAGGCTATGGTTCTTCACCTTAAGCCTATGATACTCATTTTGTAGTTCTCCACATTCAAGGCTAAACAAAAATCTGTATTTCGTTTAGATTTTTTTTTTATAAACTTTCTGAATGTGTTCCCATACCCGAAACTCACAATATATGTAATGCTCAGTTACGAAATTGTGCAAAGAAAAATAATAGAAATTTATAGGAAAATGGGTATTTTTCAACTAAAATTATAAAGAATAAAGATACACTTTCAATTTTGCAACAGAAATATATATAATGCAATATCATGTACAAAAAAAAATTACACAGTACAAAATATAAAAATAAACGTCACATAAACCTAAAAGTTATCGAAACCAATGTCTTCAACTATTTTTTTCAGCAGAGTCTTTGATTGCAAGAATGAAGAAACTAAATTGTTGAGATGGTGGCTAAATGCTAATGCAAATAACATATTGCTCCTAGTGGGGTATTTGGCTCGTGAGTTAACAAAAGAACATTATTCGGCTAGGTATATGATCTGACTCAAGACAATGACTTTTTTCAAACAATTCTGAAGAAGTGTAGGAGTTAAGCCATGGGTATGTTAACAAGGATAAGTGATATGTGCCTAGCTTTATCTTATAAGAAGCAACGTATCTATGCATGTTATTTTCTATATGTTTTTTTTTTTTTTTTTTTTGAATGGCAAACTTCTTTTATTCCTTAGCCCAGTATATACAATACTCATCTATAAGCAAGATGCTCATTAAATGTAATGTCCACAAAACACCCAACCCCTATTATAGTTAACCCACTTACTAGATCTAATCCCAACCCATGTTACAATTCACCATTATAGAAGCTGCATACAAATATTGAATCAAATGTCAAAGGAACACCATTTTTCCCAATCCTTTGTGATTTCTTTAGCTCTATTTGTTATCCATAAATGCGATTGAGCCTTGATTTCGCCTAGTAATTCTTCAAAATTAACTCTTTTCCCACGAAAAATCTTGTCGTTTCTGTCTTTCCAGATGATCCAGCACGTTGTTAGTATGATTGCGTGCGTATAAAGCTTTTTTCTTTGATCTTTTAAGTCCATTTATTTTGCTGCTTTTTCTTTGAGCTTTTTTCGTTTCTGCCTTTCCAAATGCTATTTTCTATATGTTATTCATGTTATTTTACTTGTTTTCCATTTGTTTGTTTAGTGCATTTAGGTGGGTCAAATAAGAGGGTAATGGGATAATGGGTAGTTACCATATTCCACGTTTCCTTAGTATTTTAGGATTCAAGTTAGTGGTTAGTTTATTAATTTGTTCGGCTATATAACAGCCATGTATGTTCCCTTATGAAATCAAGAAATGAATTAGTGAAAGTCTTGTTTCCATCTAATTTTTTGTCAAGCATCTATCTATTTTCTTTGGATGAATTGTTTAATGATTAAGTTCGTATGAATAAGGGATAGGAAATGCTATTGGACCATGCTTGAACCGAATCAAAATATGAGCATGCTTGAGCCTCAAGTTCAGGAGCTAAGGTATCGCAAAGTCTCTTAGCTGCTCGCGAGTGGAGAGGTTCATATATCTGCATGGCATTGTTAACTCATCATATCTTGTCCATTTCATGACTATAGCACCTAATATTAAATGAAGTTTCATAACGGGTAAAATATGTTTAAGTTATTGAAATGTCTTGAACATGGTTACCACATTGATATTGTTATTAGTTTCTCTTAATCATATCAAATGGTTATGATATTGATAATGGCATTAGAATATGTTAATCATTTTATATAAAAATGTCAGAATTAGCTGTATATCAATTAATAAACGTCACACCCTCAAATTTCACGTGTGGGGTTTTACCGCGAGGCGCGTGACACACCAGGATTCAAGTCAGCGGTCACAATAAACGACAACTATATGTAAAAGATACGTAAACCATTCATTAATTTTTCAAAATGTAACCAATGACAACGGAAGCATAAAACATCTTTACAACCCGAAATGTAAATAGTATAAGTTTGACAACGTTTGAAACCATGCAAAGGAATCCTAGATGTCGCGCGACACTGTGCGCCTATTAACAGCTGCTACCTTAACGACCTAAGAAAACATGCTAAAAATGTCATCAAAAAATGCTGGTGAGTTCACAGGGTTTTAAGTAAAACGCTTCATGAGTTTTAAAAGATCCATCATGTTACTACTATGTTATAAGGATGCTAGCTAGACGAATGAAGAGTTAAGTTGTTGGTTCGAACCCCCTCAGGGTCAAACTAGAACCCAGGTTTTCAGTTTTCTATGGTTTTGTTGTTTAAACGCGTTTTAACACATGTTAACACATTCTAACACATGAACATGCAATCTTAACATATGTTAAGTATGTCTAATCATATAAACACCATAATAACAAGTATTTACACATTGCACATCATACATGGAACAATTCATGTTTATCGCTTAATCCAACTATATAAGTTCACCAACAACGGGACTCAAAACTCGTGTGTGTATGATACCCCCCCCCCTTCCTCAATGATCCTCCAAATCATTGAACCCTGGACAATACATAAATGTAATCCGACTTAACTGACCTGATCAAGTATGTTAAGCAAATGTTTTCGCTAAGGTAAACTTATGTGTTTGAAAAATGTTACCCTGAGTTTGCTGGGTGTCACAATAAATCACGTTAAATTGTTTTATTTAAAAAAAATCAATAAGTGGTCTATTGTGAAGATATATTGTACAACAAAAGATGTTTCTAGGGAAGTAACGGTGCTATGTTTGTTTAATAGTAAAATATGGATGCTTATAAAATACGGCAACCATATCGGTGTTTTGAAATATTAGTTTTCAATGTTTTGAAATATTAATTTTCAAATGATACTTTTTTTTATACTAATAATGATGTTTGAGTAGTTGGAAGAGTACATGACGATCTCGGGGTTGAGAAACTTAATATGACACGTCAATTTTACATATGAAATAGACTGATGTATAATTCTAATATTAATATCTAACCTAAACAATGTACAACTCCAATATTAACACGTAACCTAAAACAATGTAGAACTCCAATACTAAACAAATGTACAACTCTAACATACTAATATTGATAGCTAACCTAAAACAATATATAACTCTATTAACCTATTCGGCTACTGATTTGAACATAATTAGTGACTTGCCTATACATGATTAATGAATTACCTGAACACGTGTTTTTTTCCTATATGAACAATACCCCACAAAAAATAGTCGTTTTTTCTCCGTTTTTTATATAGCATTATGGTACTCATTGAAAAGATAATAAAACGCTCGTTAATTTAGTGTAATTGTTTTCTTTAAAAAATCTCGTAGATAAAAGATTTTAACGTTTAAAAATTATATAAGGAAACATGAGAGAGAAAAATTCAATTTTGTTTATAAATATTTTTTTCCTAAAAGTAGTTAATGCCACATGGCATCCTACATGGCACTCTCAAGGGAGAGAATGATTATATGAGTGCCATGTAGGATTTGAGCCTTTCAATTATATAATAGATGTCTAATCATATAAACACCATAATAACACGTATTTACACATTGCACATCATACATGGAACAATTCATGTTTATCGCTTAATCCAACTATATAAGTTCACCAACAACGGGACACAAGACTCGTGTGTGTATGATACCCCCAATGATCCTTCAAATTATTGAACCCTGGACAATACGTAAATGTAAATCGACTTAACTGACCTAGTCAAGTATGTTATTCGGCTACTGGTTTGAACATAATTAATGACTTCCCTATACATGATTAATGAATTACTTGAACATGTTTTTTTTCCTATATGAACAATACCCCACAAAAAATAGTCGTTTTTTCTCCGTTTTTTATATAGCACTATGGTACTCGTTGGAAAGATAATAAAATGCTCATTAATTTGGTGTAATTGTTTTCTTTAAAAAATCTCGTAGAAAAAAAGATTTTAACGTTTAAAAATTATAGGAGAAAACATGAGAGAGAAAAATTCAATTTTGTTTTTAAATATTTTTTTCCTAAAATTAGTTAATGCCACATGGCATCCTACGTGGCACTCTCAAGGAAGAGGATGATTATACATGTCGGATTTGAGCCTTTCAATTGTATAATAGATAATGTTTGAGTAGTTGGAAGAGTATATGAAGATACAGTGAAATTCAAGCTCAATATTTCTAACTTTAATTTGATGTTTTTTTTCTTTTCTACATAAATACTCCCTCCGTCCCATTTTAAATGTCCATTTTTGCACTTTTTGTTGTCTCAAAATAATGTTCATTTCTAAGTAATTTCCAGTTTTGTCCATAAAAGACAAAACACAATCAAAGATTTGAATAATAACTTGAGGATATTATTGTCATTTTATAATATACAAACAAAGATTTATTAATATGTGTGTTTTGTGGGCCCATAACATCTGAATTGGGACGGAGGGGGTATTTTTTTTTTAAAGAAAAGCCTAGAATTGAACAGCTCCATTGCATTTAATCAAGAATCGAATTTCTTTTGTGAAAATCAAGACACTTTAATTTATGTAAATGTTATAGTATATTATGTTTTGTTCGTTATATCATATTATATCCTATCATATCATATTACATCATATTATTATTATTACGTCGCATTAAAGGGTTAATTGTCAATTTCATCCCTATGGTTTGAGTCAAATTACATAAATAGTATAAAATCAGTGAAAGTTGCTAATCATGAAAAAAGTAGAATAAAAAAAGTTGCTAAAGCATGAAAAAGTGTGTGATGAAAATCAACATGTCGTCATTTCATTAGCCTTTGCTATATTTGGTTCTCTTACTCTAGAAGTTGTCAGTTTCCGGGATAGACTGCAGAGGGTTGTACATAACAATTTTTTGATTTCATGTTAAATTACCTAAATAGTACAAAATCAGTGAAAGTTGCTAAGCATGCATAACAAAAGCAGAATTAGGGAAAGATGCTTAAACATGAAAAACCATGTTATGAGAACCAACTGTCGTCATTCCCTTAGCCTTTGATACATTTGGTTCTCTTACTCCAGAAGTTGTTTGTTTCCTTGACAAAGTGTAGAAGGTTTTTCATAACAAATTTTCGACACCGAGGAATCAAAGTTTTGTTTTCGATAGGATCAAATTTGCTAAGTAAAAGAAGGGAGGAGCAGAGGTTGCGGTGTAGCTTGTTGCCCATTTACTAGTTATTCTATTGTAAATTTCTCTTCGTATTCTTTTTATTATAAAACAAAAGTAAATGCAATAAAAATGATTTTTTATATATTTTACCCGTGTTTTTCCGATCTCCATTTTTTGCGAGTCCCCATAACTCACCCCATGTGTGTCACTGACTAAGGATGAGCTCGAGACGGTACCAACCGATACTGATCCAGAAAATACCAATATTGATCCTGAAAATACCGATACTGAAAACATACGGTACGGTATCGGTTCGGTATCGGTACGGTACCAGTATGGTATCGGTATTTTACCTTGAAATGCCGACACCATATCAATCTCATACCGATACCGAAAATACCAAAACCAAAAACCTCTAAATGTGAGTAGCTATACCTATTCAGTTCGGTATGTGTCACACCACGATAACGGCGTAAACACGTGGCATGGACGCGAAAGAGAAATGTTTCACGACCAAGCTTAAACAAACACACAATTTAGAAAATAAACATTCATTAGATAGCAGAAAGTATTTGGTTTAAGTAGATGTCCCAAAACGTTGTTTTCTTAACAAAATAAGGATTTTCGACTATTTCCCAATCCCATGGGAAATATTAGTAAATCCCTAGCAAAAGCCCGCTTGTCTTTACTTTGCCCGCCCTAGCCATTGCACGCCTTCAACATTCTTAGTTACTTGAAAGATATGTTAGGGAAAACGTCGATATATAAATATATTGGTGAGTTTCACAGGTTTTAACACACAAATAAAACAACATTCATTTGTAAATATGTGCGCATAACAAAATAAGAAATGTGCTACATATAACATTAGGGTAGCTAGTCCTAATACTGATGGATTCCCCATGAGCCCATAACCGAAACCAGACTACTTTACATTGCCCCACAAGTTGTTTTCATGGTTACAACTAATTTAGAATATCATCATACTCCATGGTCCTTCCGTGTTGATTGTTAATCAACCGGGATGGGTCTCATCGAGAACTAATAGTACTATTCCCATATTCTATGGCTACATCACTTTGTATAAATGGTTACGGTTAACTGCGGAGACTTCACGTCCCATGTGACTTTACCGTTACCCATGTGCTCATCTTATGTACCATTTCATACTTTCACAGGTTACCGCACATTTAATACTTTCTTACTTACATATCTTTCCCCCGAGTTTAAAAAAATTAAAACAGAAAAGGGGCCGTGAAAACCCGCCTCAAATGTGTTACGCAATCAGAAAATAGTCTTTGCCAAGTCCAATGTAAGACCAACTACGTGTGTCCTAATTTAATAAGGAACCGGTCTTAAAGTGTGTGTCTTACTGGCAAGTTGTCTTTCCCTAACTCCTAACACCACGTTTATGCTTTCTGTTTAATTAGGAGTATACCCTAGTCTTAGGTCCGTTGGTAATGAATTATCCCATTACAAGTTCCACATAACTTATATATTTATATTATAACAGTTGATATTAATTACCAAGTTAGTTGGTTTCGTCGTTGCGAATCCCGATCATTGCATGTTTCCTTACACGTCATGATCCTTCAATATATTTACCAATATATTTACTAACTTTTACTATATATTTATTTCGTTTCATGTTAAGTATTTCGTTTTATCTTCCGACTCGACTCACTTTTACTATATATTTATTTCCCCATAAAAATAAATACACCAAGATCTTGTCAAATGAGATTCATTTCATGTTAAGTATTTATTTTTCCACTAGCAGGGAATCCGCGCGTTGCGGTGGAGTCGACGATATGTAATTCAAACCTTAAAACTATTAAAATAATCAATATGTAAGGTGTATGTTTATGTGTGTGTAAGTGTGCTTCGTATCGGGTTAATTTTTCAAAGGTTACAAGGAGACATGATAGCATGCTACGTTCTATGTACCATATGCAATTTGGCCTACAGGCCAGTAAAAAAATGGAAATAGCGGTTTGACTCATTAGCAACTATTATTATACTAATAGTTCTAATCAATATGTTGAAAGTGCCAAATTTGAAGAGATTGTCTGGGAGAAGAAAACATAGGGACCTTTATAAAGATCTACATTAAGATGAGTTTGAAATGGCTCATATTTAATTAACATGTAAAGAAGCACACCCATAACTTTTTTTTCACATGATAAAAGCAATGCAATACAACTGCTAATCAAGTGCACCATAAATTTATATCAATGGCATCGGAAAGTGAAAATTGAAAGTTAGGATAGTTGAAAATATTCCACATAATACAACCCAACCTGAGGACTTTATAGATGTGCACATATCAGTTTTTTTCTAGGAACTAAACCGGTTCCAAACCGGTTCATGTTTGGTGTCGGTTCGTGTCTGAACCGGTTTCGATTCAGTTCAGCCCCAGTTTTGGTTCGGTTTGGGTTCGTGAACCAATTAATGCGCACACTTATTTTTTTAAGAAAAGGCATCACAAATTATTTTTTTACATAAAGTTTGACTTTTTTTGATTTTTACCATCTTTTTAAGGTGTATAGGTATATATTTGTATGTATAGAAATTTTTTTGTATAATTTTGTTATATATAAATTTTTTATATAAAATTGCATTTTTTTTTTACCAAAATGTAGTAATTATTTAATTTTGTTTTATACCCGTCTCAAATGTTTTCTAATATAATATAGATTATAGATTATAGGTATAGATTAATGGTAATTAGAGGTTATGATAAAATAATGTGTACAAGTAGGTTTTGCATGAAGGGTATAAAGGGAAAAAATTACATGACATTTGAGTTTTAAGCATGAGACTTTTCCTATGCCATCTTAAAATTCATGTAAAATGACATTTGTAGACATCTTTTATCCTTTATAATGTAGTATAGATTATGATAAAAGAATGTGTACAAGTAGGTTTTGCATGAAGGGTAGAAAGGGAAAAAATTGCATGACATTTGAGTTTTAAGCATGAGACTTTTCCTATGCCATCTTAAAATTCATGTAAAATGACATTTGTAGACATCTTTTCTCCTTTATAATGTAGTACTAGTGGGGAACCGCGCGTTGCCGCGGAGTCAATAATATAAGGCGGGAATATAATTCAAACCTTAATATGAATAAAAAAAAAATGTAGAAGTTATATGTATGTATGCATGTATGTGTGTATCCTCTGTTTTTTTAGGACTTTCAACCCCTACTTGTTAAAGATTTGCAACTAATTGAAAAAGACAATTGCTTTTCAACATTACTACTTATTTGGATAGGGAGGATTATACAAGTTGTATTAGTGACTTATAATGTGCCATCAAATATTGTACATAGGGGCATAATAGGAAGAAAATGGTAAAAGTTAGGGATTTATGCTTGTGCCTCTTGATATGCCATCTTAAAATAGTTGTGAAATTACTATCCTAGCCATCTCTCCTCCTTAATAAGATAACATAGATAGATATAGATATAGATAAGTATACATATACTTATAATATCATACTTAACAAATTCTCCCATTTTACTTCCAACACTTAGGAAAGTGGTCATATATATTTTTCATCCTTTATTATCCTAACATATATTTTGTTCACAATATATATATATATACATATATATCTTCTTACTTAGAATAATTAGTCCGTAATCGCCGCAATAACGTATACTCGTATCTTGTAGGAAGTTATACATGTATACTTATCCGTCCGATTTACTTTTTATCTGATTTACACTTTGTTCGTTTTACACTTTGTCTGATAGCTCATCGCATTAACATCTGTCCGCTTCCCCGATTTCTTAACTTATATATATTTTGTAGGAGATAATATTTCTTGTTCTTTTACATACTTTACTACTTACAAATATATATATATATATATATATATATATATATATATATATATATATATATATATATATATATATTGTTATTTTCCCTAAATTCACATGAATATGTATTTTCGAGAAATTAATACTTCTCAATTTCTAACATATTTTCTTACAATGAATTTACGAAACAACTATATTAATTCCAATACTTTTACTTTGGAAATATATTAACTTGGATATTTTTTTCCTAAAAAATTCTTAAAACACTTTTACATCCCCATAAATGTAAAAATGCACATTTTATATAAAATATCCCGGGTTGTTTAGGTTACCATTTTCTTACAAAATGCTAGTGTTATATTTTTCAACACTTATGGTAACTTTATATTTTTATAAAAATATCATTCTTACAAAATATAATATTTTGTGTAAGTTTTCTCATTTTACAAAAGCACCACTGTTAAAATCTAACTTTTCATTCTTAACTTTTACTTTTCAAAAGTTACATTTTTCACAATAAAATTCCTAAAATCACATTTTACACCCATGGAATTTTTAAAGTTACTTTTCAAACCTCTAACTTTACAAAAGTTGCATGTTATTCCCAATACTTACAAAAAATGACAATTTCTACCAAGACTAGTAAACTTGAACATGTCAAATTTTACAATAAGTGTTATTTTCACTATCCAACACTTTTATTAGTCTTATATGGACATTTTAGGTCTACTAACATGTTTTATTTAAGTCTTGGAGTCCATTTGTTCATACTTGTATTTTTAAAGTTGACAACTTTGTTTTGGTGATTTTAACTTCTACACAACTTAGACCCTACCTTAGCTTTTGCTATTGTTGGATTAACTAAGTATGATGATGATCATGATGATGATGATGATGATTGATGTGTCGTAAAACACATCTAAATTCCTATGTATTTTGTATATTATTTGGTCAAGTTTTTATTTGTTTTGTGTCATTTTTATTAGGTATTTATTTATCTTATTATTTTATAGGTGTTCGTGGGAAATTGGCTCAAAACGAAAGAATTTTAATCGAGAGACGAACACTTGAGGGCATATGTTCGTGGACGTCGGAACGTAAACGAGAAACTTTGGTCGAGCCAACAACCGAGCCAGGAACATGGAGTATATAATAATAATACTAATAATATAATATAAAAAAAAAAGATAAGCTTGGGCCGAAGCCCAAGCCAAGACATAAACTTAAAGTCGGTTAACAAGAATTAGACGGAAATTTATTTTTGGAGATATATCATTCTACAATTGATAATTATCCAATTCAGCCGGAGACGAATTGCAATCGCACAGCAAACAAGCTACCGACCAAGCTACGGTGACGAGCGAAAGGGCACGGAAGGAGAAAAGGCCACGGGCACGTTAAAGATCAAGAGCCAACGAGCCTTGGGTTGGGTTTAGTTTTTATTTATTTTTCCTATAGACATGGTTAAAGCTATTTTTATTTATTTTATGAAGATGTTTTTAATTATTATAGGCTAAACCTTTTATTGGTGACTTGGATGATGAACTAGATTTTGGTTTTTAATTAAAGACCTATGTTTTCCGTTTTGGATGTGTTGGGTTACATGATTTAATTTTTATGTTTGATTTTGAATATTTGTGTGCTGGCGCTTTTTGATTTGATTACTTGTTTGTTGGTTTTGATGTTCTAGGCACATAGGAATATCCCCTAGATCTAGAAATCATTCTAGTTTGATTAACTTTTGTTGTCGAGCTAGTTCTTGCAGTTAGGAATAGCGCAAGTTTAACAGGTTTTTAAAATCAATTAGCTAAGGTGTGCAATCCCTTCCCGAAGGTTAGGAATATAATTCGGGATTGCTAGGTTGACTAACTAGGTATTGTTTGGTAGTTTGGTTATCGCTGGGGCGAGACCGGTTACTTATTCGTGTTTAGAGTTTTCCTAGGATTTCATTCGTATTAATTAAGTCTGCTTCGCAGTTTGGGAGTTTTCGATCCAAGAGTGGTTGATTAAAGGATTACTGTGGGATTTGGTTTCGCTGGGGCGATCCACTTTCATTTTAGCATCTCAATACTTGTCCCGCCTTGAGTCTAGTCAGCTATCCTTGACAGGAGGTTTATTAGATGAGAACAGGGTCTCCAACCGGATTACATAGGTCAGCATTTATAGCCAGAGTCTAGGGATTCTACCCAGGTTACCAGCCTTCTCCCTATCCGATTTCTTCTAGCTCCTAGTTCCCATAAGCAGTCGAGGTTGTTTTATTTATATTTAGTTTCTTCTAAGTTTTTAATTATTAATTTAACCCCCAATTTAAGTATATATTTATTTAGGCTAGTATTCGGTAGAGGTTATGATCTAGAGTTGCATTCGCGTCTTTGGGTTCGATACTCGGTCTTATCTGTTTACTGCTTTGCGACCGGTACACTTGCCGTGCGTGTGTAGTTTTTAGGTGAGTCGTTTTAATTAAAGCTTGTGTTATTTTTATATATATACATTTACACACATCAAGTTTTTGGCGCCGTTGCCGGGGACGCAATTAGCACTCTTGAGAATTATCCGATCCGTTTCTGGTCTACTATTTTGTGAATAATTTTTGTTTTTATTTTTTATTTTTTATTTTCTCTTATTATTATTATTTTTATTCGTAATATATAATTTTTATTTTTATCATGTGCGAGATCTGCGGAGGACCCCACTTTACCATAAGATGCCCACATTCACATTCATCGGGGTATTCCACGGATTATTATTCTAACACGTATTTGCAGCCGCAGCCATATCAGTCATACCGGCCTTCATACCCACAGGCAAACCGGTGGTTTAACCCTGCAACATCTAAGTCACTAGATAGAAGAAAAAGTCGGCTTGATCGTCTACAAGATGAGATGTATGAGGATAGGCATGGTGGTAACTCGTCAGAGTATCCACCTAGCCAACATTTGTATCCACATCCCGATTATCGGGATGTCTCGTCTCACACTAGACCCGATTTTGCCGCCTTACTTGCTAAACAACAGCTCATGCTCGAGGATGTGGATTCTTTGCTATCCAAGCGCACAGGCTATTTGAGGGAACAAGATGCGGCACTTAAAAGGCTAGAGGCTCAGGTGGATGAACTGAAGACCATAATGGACGTTGAAGTCCCACCTCCAGTTCAGCAGGTTTATTTCACAAATGATGACCCAGACGAGATGGTAACATTTACATTACCTGATTGTATTAGTCCCGTTGCTGAAACTGTTTGTCCTTACTCATCTGATTCTGTGCATGATTTAACTGACCCATATGATTCTTTACACTTGTCTTGTGAGGATGATATTTTGCTGGATTCAGGGTTAAAGCCAGAGACCATAATGGACGCCTTAGTCCCACCTTTGGTTCAGCAGGATGAGCAGCCTTGCCAGATCTCTAGTTCAGCAGCATATCTTTGGGAGGCAGATGTCTGGAGTGATGATGAGAAGATAGAAAGGATAACCTGGGACGCGCATAGGAAAGCCATGATGGAGAAGATAGGGGAGGCTGAGGAAGATATGGATTTTTCAGAATCCACAGGCTGGCTGTTTGAGGAAGAAGTGGTGGAAGAGGAAGACACCACTGACCTGCTTGAAGAAGAAGCTGATGGGAAAGCAGAGTTTGATGACGAGTTGGTTGATTTGTCAGCTCCAGAAGTGGACAAAGATTTTGACCAAGTGTCACCAAACAAGGAAGACGAGAAAGAAGCAGTGGTGGAAGAAGAAGAACACCACAGCCGACCTGTGCAGGCATTGGATATTACACTGCTACTAGTGCCACCACCATGGCCACCACCACGGGAGAAGGCGAAGAGGCACCGGGACCGACACAGGGTGAGGGTCAGGAGTTGCAGAGACAACAAGTCCCCTCATTACATGCCAAGAATCAGGTTTGGTCCAGGTAAATTTAAATATTGGTGGTCCGACCCATTTAATTTCGATAAATTATTTTTCAATTCCACTAATGTAATTTTTCTAAATAATATGGACCGGGTGGAATTAAACGGGTTGGATCGGGTCCAGATAAAAGAGAAACCCCCTGATTAAGTTTAAGTGTGGGGAGGCTCTGTAGAGTATGTAAATTTATATTTATACCTTTTTTTTTCTAGCTTTTCATTTTTTTTTATTTGTGGTCCCTCCTTCGGTAGTGGTTCATAGGTTTTTAATTTTTTCTTTTCTTTGTTATTTTTTATTTATTTTTTTTGTCTCTTTGAGTCTGTTTGCAAGTTTGCGTGTTTGCTTAGGTAGAGGAAATTTCACAATGAGCGCATCCCATGTATTATCTTTATATATATTTTATGAGTGGGAGTTTTGGTAAAGGTTTGGGTAATAAGAGAATTATTCTTAAAAAAAAATAATAATAATTAACTTTCTCTGAAAAAATACTTTTCACGTAATGTGAGGAGTCTGGGCTGACCTGTTCGCCTCATGCGACCAGCTATTACCCCGGTAAGTTATATTTTTTTTTCTCGGTTGCAACGCGTGTTGTGATCACCAGTGTCCTTCACGTTGAGCGAGAACCATAATTTTTTTTTTCTCTCTACCCATTTGGTTTACCACCATTCACCGCCATTTTGCTAAGCAGATACGTCTTCTTGTTTGTTGTTATATTATGAGTCTAAGTTAGTTGTTTGAGTCTTTTTATTTTTTGTGTGGTTCGGTATTATGCTCGGGTTTTGTTTGTTTTGTTTTGCGCAGGTTTGGATTGCACCACCCGTACTCAATCTCCATTCGGGTGATTCCGGAGCTGTTTATCATCTATCAAGGCAAGCCCCGAGAGTTTACCATTGTGTCATAGCCGATCGCGACCAAAATGCTATACGATCGAGCTGGATTGGACTAGAGTTTTTGGAGCTTACGCATTAATTAACCAGCTAAGTCTTTTCCAATTTGCCCTTGTCTTTTTGTTTTTGTATTCGGATTTTTTTTATTATTATTATTTTTTGTTTTGAGTCGTTTTCTATTCCTACATTGAGGGCAATGTAGAGTTTAAGTGTGGGATGGGAAACTGTCGTTTAATATGTATATAGCGTCGGTTTGAGTAAAAAAAAATGAAAAAAAAAAAAAAAAATGTCCCTGATTTTTTGTGCATTTTATATGGAAAATGATAGTAAAATTGGGATTTTTGGTTTTCAAAATATTATATATATGAGAATATATATAGATTGAAAGCGTGTTTGCTTAAGATGTGTCGGTAGGCCCAGCTAGCTTTGAAAGGTCCTAGGATTGTTCTTAATATACCTTAATAAATCATGAAATCTTGTGGGTTCTCATCTTAGGAGAAACGGTAGAACTGAAACCGCTGATAGTAATTAGAGGTACCACTGTAGGTTGAAAGCCCATATGTATTATTAATTAAATGGCACACTTGATCCTTTTTATGAGAATAAATCCGGTGAAAAGTGGCGCCAAAAAAAAAAATCCACATGTCCATCAATTGAGCTAGACCAAAAAAAAAAAAAAAAAAAAAAAAAAAAAACTGAAGCCTCTGATCGAAACTCACTCGAGGTCAAGTTGAAAAAAAAAAAATACCAAAGCTCATGCTGTCGCTCTTGGGGATGGTGACTCTGATTGAGACAACCTCTGGGTTAGGTATGAAAAAAAAAAGTGTCTAAGCTCATAAACTTCATCCATCATCCATCATCAATTTAATTTCTAATACATTAGGGAGTTTAGTTTGCAGTGGTTGGTATACCTATATGGTTTAACCTTTGCTTCGAAAGCTTGAGGTGGGATTAGGTGAAGCTGGATATCTTGAGTGTGAGACCCATAGATTGATTGTAATAATATGAACTTAATTGCTTTACATGATTGGGGCCTGATTAGCTAGTGGTTGGGTTTAGGTGGACAACAATACCAATAGTTTTGGTTGATGCGTAATTATATCATAATTAATGAACCTAAAAGTTTTTGAAACCAAGAATTCTAATTATGATTCCATTGCAGTCTTTTTCAGGGACGAAAAAGAGTCAAGTGTGGGGATGTTTGATGTGTCGTAAAACACATCTATTTTCCTATGTATTTTGTATATTATTTGGTCAAGTTTTTATTTGTTTTGTGTCATTTTTATTAGGTATTTATTTATTTTATTATTTTATAGGTGTTCGTGGGAAATTGGCTCAAAACGAAAGAATTTTAATCGAGAGACGAACACTTGAGGGCATATGTTCGTGGACGTCGGAACGTAAACGAGAAACTTTGGTCGAGCCAACAACCGAGCCAGGAACATGGAGTATATAATAATAATACTAATAATATAATATATAAAAAAAAAAAGATAAGCTTGGGCCGAAGCCCAAGCCAAGACATAAACTTAAAGTCGGTTAACAAGAATTAGACGGAAATTTATTTTTGGAGATATATCATTCTACAATTGATAATTATCCAATTCAGCCGGAGACGAATTGCAATCGCACAGCAAACAAGCTACCGACCAAGCTACGGTGACGAGCGAAAGGGCACGGAAGGAGAAAAGGCCACGGGCACGTTAAAGATCAAGAGCCAACGAGCCTTGGGTTAGGTTTAGTTTTTATTTATTTTTCCTATAGACATGGTTAAAGCTATTTTTATTTATTTTATGAAGATGTTTTTAATTATTATAGGCTAAACCTTTTATTGGTGACTTGGATGATGAACTAGATTTTGGTTTTTAATTAAAGACCTATGTTTTCCGTTTTGGATGTGTTGGGTTACATGATTTAATTTTTATGTTTGATTTTGAATATTTGTGTGCTGGCGCTTTTTGATTTGATTACTTGTTTGTTGGTTTTGATGTTCTAGGCACATAGGAATATCCCCTAGATCTAGAAATCATTCTAGTTTGATTAACTTTTGTTGTCGAGCTAGTTCTTGCAGTTAGGAATAGCGCAAGTTTAACAAGTTTTTAAAATCAATTAGCTAAGGTGTACAATCCCTTCCCGAAGGTTAGGAATATAATTCGGGATTGCTAGGTTGACTAACTAGGTATTGTTTGGTAGTTTGGTTATCGCTGGGGCGAGACCGGTTACTTTTTCGTGTTTAGAGTTTTCCTAGGATTTCATTCGTATTAATTAAGTCTGCTTCGCAGTTTGGGAGTTTTCGATCCAAGAGTGGTTGATTAAAGGATTACTGTGGGATTTGGTTTCGCTGGGGCGATCCACTTTCATTTTAGCATCTCAATACTTGTCCCGCCTTGAGTCTAGTCAGCTATCCTTGACAGGAGGTTTATTAGATGAGAACAGGGTCTCCAACCGGATTACATAGGTCAGCATTTATAGCCAGAGTCTAGGGATTCTACCCAGGTTACCAGCCTTCTCCCTATCCGATTTCTCCTAGCTCCTAGTTCCCATAAGCAGTCGAGGTTGTTTTATTTATATTTAGTTTCTTCTAAGTTTTTAATTATTAATTTAACCCCCAATTTAAGTATATATTTATTTAGGCTAGTATTCGGTAGAGGTTATGATCTAGAGTTGCATTCGCGTCTTTGGGTTCGATACTCGGTCTTATCTGTTTACTGCTTTGCGATCGGTACACTTGCCGTGCGTGTGTAGTTTTTAGGTGAGTCGTTTTAATTAAAGCTTGTGTTATTTTTATATATATACATTTACACACATCAATGATGATGATGATGATGATGATGATGATGATGATGAACTTCTACACAACTTGTTACATATTTTTCATGTTCTAATGGTTTCATTAGTCATAATATGATGTTCATAACCATTTTTAGGTGTATTCGGTATTTCTTTATGTTTTTCATCCAAAACAACTTCTAAAGATACTAAAACATACAATGTTTTTGTAACAAAATAGCATCACCAACTAACATAAAACTCATGTACGTTTATATTCACATTTTAAAAAATCACACTTCATTATTAGAAAACACATAAAACCATGCTTAAAACCTTTTGTTAGAAGCACCCCAAAAACAACTTGCAAGTTAAGCACATAAGTAAATAAAACTTGAACAAGATGAGTTTTAAGAAACTTACTGTTGGATCAGTATGCTCTTTGTTTAAGTAAGAACTTGCTATCTTTGACACTTAAGTGTTTAGCAAGCTCTTGTATATCAGATTGTAAGCACAGCGGAATGTATAAGTTAAAGCAACACTTTTTATACTTAAGAGGAGTTATTACTCCCCCTTGATGATTGAAACTAATAATGACAAGTATTTATTATGAATCTAAGCAGTAAATGAGAATTAGATACTTAGACAGATTCACAATAAATACTGAAATGGAATAGAACAGTGAAAGTGTTTGAAGAATTTTTCTATTAAAATCAATGTCTAAAATAGAAGGTTGAAGCCTCCTATTTATAGACGTTTACATACATGTATCTTGCCCATAAAGCAAGTACAGAAACATCAGAAACAAGTTGCATAAGTTGCAACATTGAAACTAACAATTACAGCTAAAAGTAATAATAAACAATAAACTACTGATACAAAAGGCGGTGGAAAATATCTGATGCTAAGTGCTGATGAATGACAAACTACTGATGAGTAGTTTGTCTTCAGTACTTCTGAAGTGAACTTGTCTGGTTTGGACTTCAGAACTTCTGATGAAGTTTCTTCTTCAGCACTTCTCATATCTTCTCTTCAGCAGTTTCTTATGTTCTCTTCAGTACTTCTATACTTAGCCAAAAATGACAGAAGTGAATTAGACTAAGGTTTCCAAAAGTGGTTTCACCAATCCTCTTTGTCCTAACAATCTCCCCCTGGATTGATGAACCCAAAACCTTACTAATTCCTTATGATCTTCTTCTGTCTTGAACAATCTTCCATATTTCTTTGTACATGGTGTTCTTGAGCTGGTTTAACTGTCCATCAGATAGAGATCCTCTCTGTGGTTCCAGATGTTGAATTGTGAGCAGGTCTTGTGTTGACAGTTTCTTTAGATCACTGATCTTCTTGTAAGCCCTGCTTGAAAGGTCTCTTCTTGTCAATAATACTGAGTTGTTAGCAGTAAGTGACCATCTGATGATAGATACCTTTGACTTGTTAAAGTCAGAGGTATAGGGAACCAGACTTGTCCCTTGGGTTGATGATCCTGAGTGTTGGATGCTTTCTGTTTCAGTAAACCTCAGGTGGGAGTCTCTTCCTTGTTGTTGTTGTTGTTGTTGCATATCAGGCATCTGAATAGTTGGGAGATGGTGTTCAGTCACTACCTTGGTATGCATCTTTTCTTTGATAGTCTTTTGGATTTGGTAGGCAAAAGTGGAAGGATCCCTGAATTGTGTTAACAGAGGTTTCTCCTCAATGTCAAAATCTGAATGAACTACTGAACTTCCTTCAAGTAGTACCATTTTGAAATCAGTTTTGACATTGTCCTCTGCTTTCTTTCTTTGAGTAGCAGGCCTTCTTGTTGACATACCAGAAGTTCTAACTACTGATCTTGAAGGATCAGCAGTTTGAAACTTCTCTGGATTTGCAGCCTTGGCAGCCTTGTATTTTCGATAAGTATCCATCAGTTTTTCTTCTTTCCATCTGGATACTCAGGCTTTTGAACCATAGCCATCTGCTACTAATTCATTTATCATTTGGGCTCTCTTGGCCTTTCCTTCTTTACTTGTGGCCAGTTTGTCTGCAATCAGTTGTGCCCTTCTTGTCAGCTCTTGCATAGAGAGTCCCTTGAGTGTGTAGGCTTTAGTCTTGCTGTTCTTTGTGATGTAAGACATCAGTTGTTGTCTTTTGTCTTCTTCAGCAACATAATCAATTTCAGCCTGTCTTTCCAGTTCAGCTTGATAAGCCTGGAGCTTCTCTTCAAACTCTAAATCATCCCTTTGTTCCAGACTTTTCCAAATCTGGTCTTCCTTGGCTTTTTGTTGAACTGCCTTTAACCTCTGCTCAAGAAGTTCAGTAGATTGAGAGATTGGAGCAGGGGTTAGGACAGTCATGGTAGTGGTTGTTGTAGGCCTTGGAGGAGCAGAAGTTGGTTTGATTTGTTCAGTGGATCTGGAAGGTTTAGTTTGTTGAGGTTTGGAAGTGTTAACCTCTGATGGGTTGACAACTGTTGATGGTTTGTCAACTACTGAAGGATTGTCTTCAGTACTTTCTGATTCTTCATCAGAACTTTGGCCATCAGAGGTTTCTTCATTATGCCCTTGGGATTCATCAGATTTTTCAGCATCCTCTATTTCTTGAATAGAGACACCAAACTGTTTGGCCAGTTTTTCCTTTCTGGCTTGATTCTTCTGATCTCTTTCAAGGATAGCCACTCTTGCCCTTATCCTGGCTTCGAATGACTCCTTAGGTTCCCTAATTTTCTCCCCCTTTTTGGATTCATCAAGTTTAGAGGTTGAGGGTTGGGAGAATTGACCTTGAAGATGAGCAATCTGTTTGCTGTTGAATTCAATCTTGTTGGACAGATCATTCATCATTGTCTTGATCACTCCAAATTGGTTTTTGATTGACAGCTCCAAGTTAGCTGTGTATGTTTGGAAGTGATTCTTGATGAGAGTGTTCATCATGTGGTACAGGGGACCCTCTGGGCTGCATAGCTGGTTCATGTTTATGCTTCTTTGCCCAGGGAATTGGGTAGGCATTTGATGTGAAGGGTGTGTTTTTGGGAGATCCTCATGTTGTACAGAGGATGACACTCTAGGGGTTTTAGGGATTGAGTGGACTTTAACCTGTTCAGGGGTGACTAGCTTCCTGAGCATGGATACCCCTGAAACAGGACCTTCATAAAGTGCCGTCAATTCAGTAGTTTTGGTTTTTGAAACATCATCCAAATTAATGGAATCATCTGAATCCCTGATGTTGTCCTCATTGAGGACTGTCTCGGTTAAATCATGAGCTGAGCCCAACTCAGTTCTCTCATGAACCTCTTGTTCTTGGTTCTGAGGATTTCCTACTTCAGGCATTAAGCCTTCATCAGTAGTTGCCACATCTGAGGTCTTAGCTGTTTTACTTCTGTCCTCAGATCCACCACTGGGTGGTAACTGAGTAGTAGCAGCCTCAGATGCCCCAAGAGTCTCTAAGATTGGGCTTAAAGACTCTGGTCCACCCTCATCTCTTGGGTTAGGGCTAGTGATGTCCACATCCATGTCTGATTCTGTGGTTATGTCCCCTGTTTGTTGTGGTTGTAGGGGACTGACATTATTAGATGGGACTTTCTCTTTTAGCCCAGAGAGAAGTTTGGCAATCTCTATTGCCTCTGGTTCAGAAATTTGAGGGGTTGGTTCAGAAGTTTGGGCAATAGGTTGAATAGGTTGGTCAGCAGTTTCAAAAGAAGAGTGAGTTACAACAGTTTTTCTAAGTCTTTTTCTTTTGAATAAGATTGTTATGGGTGCTCTTGGTGGGGTTTGAGATGGATGAGACTGAGAGGGTGTTTCAGTCTCACCTATTTGAAGAGCAGATTGCTCATGAGCATGTTCAGGCATCTCAACCTCCTGAACAGCTTTTCTTTTGGGTTGGTGGGTTTTTGTCTTTGTTGGCTTGGGCTTTTTGGCTTTTGGTGGTGTGAGTTTGGAAGATGTGGGCTTCAGGGGGACTTGCTGTTGTTCTCCCTGATCATCTTCTGGCCAGGTAGCCGGTTTGTTATGCCTAGAGTATGCTTGTGAGGTTAATGGATTTAAAGTTGAAACTTTTCCCACAAGCACCTCATTACCCAGTTCCCCTATTATGCATTGCATAATGAACCTTGGGTATAACAAAAACTTTTTCTTGGTATTATTATGATGTAACACCAACTCATTGAAAAATAATTTTGATGCCCTAAATTTGGTTTCATTCACTATGGAATGAAATATTGGTTGAAAAGTAGAGGGCATCTGGTCATAAGACCCTGTCTTTGGACTCAAACACATAATAATATAATGAAACAAAAGCTTGTATTTTGGTTCAAAATATTTTTTGAAGATAGTAGCATGGGAGAGAGTACCTTGATAACCACACTCTGTCATGGTTAAGTGAATATCAGAATTAGCAACTTGATCAGGGGCAGCTACATCATTCAGGCCCAGTCTTGTTGCCAGTGTGGCCGGTGTGATGGTCAGTGGTTTCCCTTTTATTCTTGAGTTGAGGGAAATAATTTCATCATCAGCCGTCACCGTCTCAGCATTAGCCCAGAACTCATTTAGAGTTTCAGTATGAATTGGTGGGTCGATTGTGAGAGAAGTAAAATATTGGGATTTTACGACAAGATCAATGATCTCATCGTATTGGGACCAGCCTTCTTGTTTTTCAAGAAAGGCCCTTTGATTGTGTCCCTGTTTTAGAACGAGAGCCATGTGGTTTGGGTTTTGATCGAACAGTTGATTTGCAGGTTTAGGTTTTTGAGAGAGTTTTTGAGAGAGAAGGAGTGAATTTTTGAGTTTGAAAGGATAAGTGTTGAAAAAAGATATTTATCAGAAGTTTTTAACCGCTTGAATCTTCTTTATTAGAAGTTTTTTTAAACCGCCTCGGTTAAAAATCTCTTTATCAGAAGTTTTAAACCGACTAGGTCAAAACCTCTGATGATGGGAAAAGTCAGATTTGCCCTTTTTGACTAAACTGCTGATGAAGGATTATTTCATCAGTAGTTCCCATTTCCTCTTCAGTAGTTTTAAAAGCTGATGAGAAATGTTTTATAAATACATTTATTCATAACTTCTGAAGGTTATATGATCAGAAGTTATACAATTTTCAGAAATTATCCCCATACTGATGTTTTGTTCATCAGTAGTTTCTCTCTTTTCAGAAGTTTTGTTTCAGACTTTTTGTCTTTTTGTAAGTGAAAAATGAAAAATATGTGCAGAATAATAAAATAAACACTTACAAATTTAGCATCCCAAGCATGGATACTAACTTCTGAAATGTTGATGTGTCAAGGGGTTTTGTGAAGATGTCAGCTATTTGATTAGCTGTTGCTACATGCTTCACCTCAATCTTGCCTTTTTCATAGCAATCTCTTATGAAATGGTACCTGATCTCAATATGTTTGGTTTTTGAGAACTATACCGGATTTTGAATGATGCTAATGGCAGATTTGCTGTCTACAAACAAAGGTGTCATGGTTTCTTTGATTCCATAATCAAGAAGTTGATATTGGAGCCATTGTATCTGTGATGTACAACTTGCAGCTGCAATGTATTCAGCTTCAGCAGTTGAAGTTGCAACAGATGTTTGCTTCTTTGATTGCCATGACACTAGACAGTTACCCAAGAATTGACAACCACCAGATGTTGACTTTCTTGTCATCTTACACCCTGCATAGTCACTATCTGAAAAAGCTGATAACTTGGTATTGCTTGAAGCAGGATACCAAATTCCAAGTGTTGGAGTTCCTTTCAGATATCTGAAAATTCTTTTGACTGCTATAAGGTGTGATTCCCTTGGTGCTGATTGATATCTAGCACAGACACATGTTGAAAACATAATATCTGGTCTAGAAGCAATTAGATATAAAAGGGAACCTATCATGCATCTGTACATGGTTTGATCAACCTGTTTTCCTTGATCATCAGGTTCAACTTGTGTGATTGGTGTCATGGGAGTGGAACATGATTTACAGTCTTTTAAAGAAAATTTGTTTAATAATTCTTTAACATATTTTGATTGATGTATAAAAGTTCCATTTGTTTGTTGCTTGATCTGCAGTCCCAGAAAGTACTGCAGTTCTCCCATGGTACTCATCTCAAATTTTGATTGCATGAGTTTCTTAAAATCATCACACAGTTTTGTGTTTGTTGAACCAAAAATGATATCATCAACATAAATTTGAACAAGTAGGACATGATTTCCAACATGTTTAATGAAAAGAGTTTTATCAATGGCACCTCTTGTAAAGTTATTTTTGAGTAAAAAGGTGGAGAGTGTATCATACCAGACTCTTGGAGCCTGTTTGAGCCCATAAAGAGCTTTGTCCAGTCTGTATACCCACTCAGGATGAGAAGGATCCGCAAACCCAGGCGGCTGACAGACATACACCTCCTCTTTTATCTTTCCATACAAAAATGCACTTTTTACATCCATTTGATAAACTTTAATTATGTTGGAAATGGCATAGGCCAGAAATAACCTGATGGCCTCAAGCCTTGCAACTGGAGCAAAGGTTTCATCATAGTCAATTCCCTCTTCTTGAGAGTACCCTTGAACTACCAGTCTTGCCTTGTTCTTGATTATCATACCAGCTTCATCTTGTTTGTTCCTGAAAACCCATCTTGTGCCAATTGGTTGCTTGTTTGGAGGTAAGGGACAGATTTCCCAGACCTGTTGCTTGTTGAACTGAAGCAGTTCATCTTGCATAGCTTGCACCCAATTATTGTCTTTGAGGGCTTCCTGGTATTTCTTTGGTTCCAACTGTGAGATAAAGGCTGAAAATAGGCAAAAGTTGGAGAGCTGGTTTCTGGTAAGAACACCTGAAGCTATATCACCCATGATTTGATCAAGTGGATGATCTCTGTGTTCAATCAGTTGTTGTAAACCACTGACAGGTGTAGGTGGCTCATGTTGTTCAAACAAACTACTGAGGTCTATAATATCTGGTTCAGATGTTCCTTGATCTTCAGTAGTTGGATCTACTAAACCAGAAGTTTGAGTTTGTTGCTCAGTACTTGTTTGATCAGAAGTTTGGGGAACTTCTGATGATTTTGAAGTTGACTTGATAACTGTTTGAGGAGTCCATGGTGTAGGATCCTCATCATCAAACCTTTTGTCACTGATGTGTGTAAATGTATATATAAAAATAACATAAGTTTTAATTAAAACGACTCACCTAAAAACTACACACGCACGGCAAGTGTACCGGTCGCAAAGCAGTAAACAGATAAGACCGAGTATCGAACCCAAAGACGCGAATGCAACTCTAGATCACAACTTATACCGAATACTAGCCTAAATAAATATATACTTAAATGGGGGGTATTTTAAACTACTAATTACAAACTTAGAAGAAACTAAATTAAAATAACCTCAACTTCGTATACGAACCTAGGAGCTTGGAGAAATCGGATAGGAAGAAGGCTGGTTACTTAGGTAAAATCCCTAGACACTAGCAATAAATCCTGAATCTGGTAATTAACTTGAGACCCTATTCTTATCTAATAAACCTCCTGTCAAAGATAGCTCACTAGACTCAAGGCGGGACAAGTGTAGAAATGCTAAGATGGATCCGGATCGCCCTAGCGTACCAAAATCCCACAGAAATCAGATTAAAACCTCTCCTGGATTAAAACCCTCAAACTATGAAGCAGACTTAAACTCTACTGAAGAAAACCTAGGAAAACTCTAAACACGGACAAGTAGCGACTCCCGCCCTAGCGCTTGCCAACTACCGAACAATGCCTAGTTAGTTACCTAGCAAACTCGAGTTAGATTTCTCACCCTCAAGAATGGACTGCACGCCTTAGTTAATTTATTATATTAGTTTGTTATACTTGTGTCGTACTCCAACTCCAAATACTAGCACGCTAACCTAAGTTGACGAACTAGATTGATTTAAAGACCTAGGGGGTATCTCTACATGCCTAGTTCCACAAAACCAATAAACAAACTTCAAATAAAATCAACACCAACACACATATATCAAATCCAACAATAAAATTAAAGTCATGTAATCCTACACATCAAGATTAAAAACCAAAAATCATTAAAAACTGCAAATTACGTGTCTAGTTCATAAACCTAAGCAACCATAAAAGTCTAGCTACTCATAATATTTAGAAACATAAATTCAAAGTTTATTAAAAACACTTTCATCATGTCTATAAAAATATAGAGCGAAAACTAAACCTAACCCAAGGCTCGTTGGCTATTGATCTTTAATGTGCCCGTGGCCTTTTCTCCTTCCGTGCTCGTTCGATCGTCACCGCTTGAATATTGACTTTTTTTCCTTTCGTGCGATCGTATGAATTGTTGAATTAATTATTGAAGTCTAATGAATGATAATTATATCTCCTCCCTGCGGCTGTTGATAATTTTCACCGCCTCAATCTTTTAGATTGTTATATTTAGGTTTTTTTTTTTGGGCCTATCCCTTTTGTTTTTTTAAGAGCAAAGTCACGTTTACATTTTATTATTATTATTATTATTATTATTATTATTATTATTATTATTATTATTATTATTATTATTATTATTATTAGTAGTAGTAGTAGTAGTAGTATAACTCCGTCCTTCTCGACTCGGGTGTTCTTGGCTTGACCAAAGTTCGTCGTTTACGCTCCAACGTTCACACGAACACCTACCAAAATATAAAATAAATAAATAAGTACTAAAAATTAATAAAAAACTATACAATGACAAAAATAGGCCAACAAACGAATACACGCCTAAAACTACTAAAAACTATATACAAAAGACTCAATTATAACAAAAAATACATAAGAGAATAGATGTGTTTTACGACACATCAAACATCCCCACACTTGACTCTTTTTCGTCCCTGAAAAAGAATTATGCTATGGAATCACAGTTAGGTTTACATCCAGTTTCAAAACATAGGTTACTTAATTAATAATCTACTAACGTATTGATTGCGATTGCAGGTATATTGATCCTCTTAAACCCACACCGGTTTCCAAGCCCCTTTTTATTTATGTTAAGTTCATGTTGATTAGTCTATCTAGGGTCTCACTCGAAAGAAGCCACAGTTCCTCCTAATCCCGCCTCAAGCTTATGAAGCTAAAGGAACGACCAATTGACCATTTCCCAACCGTCTTATATAGAAAACCAAGAGAATTTAAAATCACTTTTTTTTTTTTGCATACTTAACTCAGAGGGTGTGACCAATCCAAGTCGCTATCCCAGTGGCCAGGCACCTTAAGCTTCAGCATTTTTTTTTTCTCTCAGCATACTTAACTCAGAGGGTGTGACCAATCCAAGTCGCTATCCCAGTGGCCAGGCACCTTAAGCTTCAGCATTTTTGCTTTGATTTCTAATTTTTTTAAGTGATTAGAAATTCTAACGATTTTCTACTTATAACGGTGCTTCTTATACTATTTTTGGCGGTTTCAGTCTCCCCGTTTCTCCTAGATGAGAACCCACAAAATAGCCTAACATAATTAATTTATTACTTTTCAAAGGAAACTTTTCTACCGGCCGAGCCTACCCACATATCCCAAATCAGACACGTTTTCAATCAATATTAATCTCTTATTATACATACTATTTGAAAACCGAACACCTAACTTTACCTATCATTTTCCATATTTTATATAATGCAAACTTCAAAATCAGGGACTTTTTTTTTTTTCAATTTAATTTTTTTTTTATTTTTTCGTTTTTTTTTTCAAAACGACTCTATATACAGACTAAACGACAGTTTCCCATCCCCACACTTAAACTCTACATTGCCCTCAATGTAGGAATAGAAAACGACTCAAAACAAAAAATAATAAAAAAAAAATTCCGAATACAAAAATAAAAAGATGAGGGCAAATTGGAAAAGACTTAGTTGATTAATTAATGCGTAAGCTCCAAAAACTCTAGCCCAATCCAGCTCGATCGTATAGCATTTTGGTCGCGATCGGCTCTGACACAATGGTAAACTCTCAGGTTGCTTCAATATAACGTACAGCTCCAGAATCGCCCGAATGGAGATTGAGTACGAGCGGTACAATCCAAACCTGCGCAAAACGAAACAAACAAAACCCGAGCATAATACCGAACCACACAAAAATAAAAAGACTCAAACTACTAACTTAGACTCATAATTTAACAACAAACAAGAAAACGTACCTGCTTGGCAAAATGGCGGTGAATGGTGGGAGAACCAAATGGGTAGAAAAGAAAAAACAAAATCTGGTTCTAGCTCAACGTGAAGGACACTGGTGATCACAACACGCGTTGCAAGAGAAAAAATATAACTTTCCAGGGTAATAGCTGGTCACCATGAGGCGAACAGGTCAGCCCAGACTCCTCACATTAGGTGAAAAGTCTTTTTTCAGAGAAAGTTAATTAATTTTTATTTTTTTTTAATAAAAATTCTCTTATTACCCAAACCTTTACCAAAACTCCCACTAATAAAATATATATAAAGATAATACATGGGATCCGCTCATTGTGAAATTTCCTTTACCTAAGCAAACACGCAAACAGACTCAAAGACACAAAACAAAAATAAAATAGAAAGATAAAAACCTATTAACCACTACCGAAGAACGACCACAAAATAAAAAAAAATGAAAAGCTAGAATAAAAAATAGGTATAAATATAAATTTACAAACTCTACAGAGCCTCCCCACACTTAAACTAAATCAGGGGGCTTCTCTTTTATCTGGACCCGATCCAACCCATTTAATTCCACCCGGTCCATATTATTTAGAAAAATTAAATTAGTGGAATTGAAAAATATTTTATCGAATTTAAATGGGTCGGACCACCAATATTTAAATTTACCTGGACCAAACCTGATTCTTGGCATGTAATGAGGGGACTTGTTGTCTCTGCAACTCCTGACCCTCACCCTGTGTCGGTCCAGGTGCGTCTTCGCCTTCTCCCGTGGTGGTGGCCATGGTGGTGGCGCTAGTAGCAATGTAATATCCAATGCCTGCACGGGCCGGCTGTGGTGTTCTTCTTCTTTCACCATTGCTTCTTTCTCATCTTCCTTGTTTGGTGACACTTGGTCAAAATCTTTGTCCACTTCTGGAGCTGACAAATTAAATAACTCGTCACCAAACTCTACTCCCCCATCAGCTGCTTCTTCAAGCAGGTCAGCGGTGTCTTCCTCTTCCACCACTTCTTCCTCAAACAGCCAGCCTGTGGATTCTGAAAAATCCATATCTTCCTCAGCCTCCCCTATCTTCTCCAACATGGCTTTCCTGTGCGCGTCCCACTCTATCCTTTCTATCTCCTCATCATCACTCCAGACATCTACCTCCCAAGGATATGCTGCTGAACTAGAGATCTGGCAAGGCTGCTCATCCTGTTGAACCGGAGGTGGGACTAAGGCGTCCATTATGGTCTCTGGCTCTAACCCTGAATCCTGCAAAATATCATCCTCACAAGACACGTGTAAAGAATCATATGGGTCAGTTAAATCATGCACAGAATCAGATGAGTAAGGACAAACAGTTTCAGCAACGGGACTAATACAATCAGGTAATGTAAATGTTACCATCTCGTCTGGGTCATCATATATGAAATTAACCTGCTGAACTGGAGGTGGGACTTCAACGTCCATTATAGTCTTCAGTTCATCCACCTGAGCCTCTAGCCTTTTAAATGCCGCATCTTGTTCCCTCAAAGAGTCGGTGCGCTTGGATAGCAAAGAATCGATATCCTCGAGCATGAGCTGTTGTTTAGCAAGTAAGGCGGCAAAATCGGGTCTAGTGTGAGACGAGACATCCCGATAATCGGGACGTTGATAAAAATGTTGGCTAGGTGGATACTCTGACGAGCTACCACCATGCCTATCCTCATACATCTCAGCTTGTAGATAATCATGCCGACTTTTTATTCTATCTAGTGGCTCAGATATTGCAGGGTTAAACCACCGGTTAGCCTGTGGGTATGAAGGCTGGTATGACTGATATGGCTGCGGCTGCAAATACGTGTTAGAATAATAATCCGTGGAATACCCCGATGAATATGAATGAGGGCATCTTATGGTAAAGTGGGGTCCTCCACAGATCTCACACATGTTAAAAGGAATATATATTACGAATAAAAGCAAATAAAAAAATAATTACAGGTAAAGCAAAAACTATTTACAAAGTAAAAGACCAGACAAACGGTTTGGGGAGTAATCAAGAATGCCAATTGCGTCCCCGGCAACGGCGCCAAAAACTTGATGTGTGTAAATGTATATATAAAAATAACACAAGTTTTAATTAAAACGACTCACCTAAAAACTACACACGCACGGCAAGTGTACCGGTCGCAAAGCAGTAAACAGATAAGACCGAGTATCGAACCCAAAGACGCGAATGCAACTCTAGATCACAACCTATACCGAATACTAGCCTAAATAAATATATACTTAAATGGGGGGTATTTTAAACTACTAATTACAAACTTAGAAGAAACTAAATTAAAATAACCTCAACTTCGTATACGAACCTAGGAGCTTGGAGAAATCGGATAGGAAGAAGGCTGGTTACTTAGGTAAAATCCCTAGACACTAGCAATAAATCCTGAATCTGGTAATTAACTTGAGACACTATTCTTATCTAATAAACCTCTTGTCAAAGATAGCTCACTAGACTCAAGGCGGGACAAGTGTAGAAATGCTAAGATGGATCCGGATCGCCCTAGCGTACCAAAATCCCACAGAAATCAGATTAAAACCCTCAAACTATGAAGCAGACTTAAACTCTACTGAAGAAAACCTAGGAAAACTCTAAACACGGACAAGTAGCGACTCCCGCCCTAGCGCTTGCCAACTACCGAACAATGCCTAGTTAGTTACCTAGCAAACTCGAGTTAGATTTCTCACCCTCAAGAATGGACTGCACGCCTTAGTTAATTTATTATATTAGTTTGTTATACTTGTGTCGTACTCCAACTCCAAATACTAGCACGCTAACCTAAGTTGACGAACTAGATTGATTTAAAGACCTAGGGGGTATCTCTACATGCCTAGTTCCACAAAACCAATAAAAAAACTTCAAATAAAATCAACACCAACACACATATATCAAATCCAACAATAAAATTAAAGTCATGTAATCCTACACATCAAGATTAAAAACCAAAAATCATTAAAAACTGCAAATTACGTGTCTAGTTCATAAACCTAAGCAACCATAAAAGTCTAGCTACTCATAATATTTAGAAACATAAATTCAAAGTTTATAAAAAACACTTTCATCATGTCTATAAAAATATAGAGCGAAAACTAAACCTAACCCAAGGCTCGTTGGCTATTGATCTTTAATGTGCCCGTGGCCTTAAAAAACTTGATGCGTGCTGATATATATATATAAAAATGTGCACAAGTTAAAACCCTAGACTCAACTAAACCACGCACAATCGGCAAGTGTACCGTTCGTTTGTAGCAAGCGAATAAGACCAGGTATCGAACCAAAGGACTCAATTAAACATAGAAGATTAAACTGTCACTGAATTGCTTGTTTAAATTAATAACTAAGGGGGGTTTTAAATTGAAAATATAAAAATTGATTAACTATTAATTAACTAAATTACCCTAAATTAAATTAAATTAAAAACTAATTAAAACTAAAATAAAAACCGAACTAAAGTGATGGAAAAATCAAGCAAGGGAAAGACTGGCTACCTAGGTAAGAATCCTTAGACATAATACTCAATCCTGACGAAGAAACCCGTTTGGAGACCCTAATTTCATCCAACTACTCTCCTCCTGCAGGTAAGGCTAGTAAGCTAGAATCAAGGCGGGACACGTGTAGAAATGCTAAAATGGAATTGGATCGCCCTAGCGTACCAAAATCCCATAGAAATCAGGTTAAAACCTCTCCTGGATTAAAACCCTCAAACTATGAAGCAGACTTAAACTCTACTGAAAGAAACCTAGGAAAACTCTAAACACGGACAAGTAGCGACTCCCGCCCTAGCGCTTGCCAACTACCGAACAATGCCTAGTTAGTTACCTAGCACTCTCGAGTTAGATTTCTCACCCTCAAAAATGGACTGCACGTTTTAGTTAATTTATTATATTAGTTTGTTATATTTGTGTCGTACTCCAACTCCAAATACTAGCACGCTAACCTAAGTTGACGAACTAGATTGATTTATAGACCTAGGGGGTATCTCTACATGCCTAGCTTCACAAAACCAATAAACAAACTTCAAATAAAATTAACACCAACACACATATATCAAATCCAACAATAAAAATAAAAATCATGTAATTCTACACATCCAAACGGAAACCAAACGTCATTCAATCATATTATTGTCTAAATCATCATCCTAAGTAGCCATAAAAATGTCTAGCCACTCATAATATTAAAAAATACCATCACAAAATAATTAAACATAGTTTTAAGTATGTCTAGAGAAACAATTAATAAAAATTAAACCTAACCCAAGGCTCGTTGGCTCTTGATCTTTAACGTGCCCGTGGCCTTTTCTCCTTCCGTGCTCGTTCGATCGGCACCGTAGTTGACCGCTGACTTCGTGCGATTGTTTCTTTTTCAATTGTGAATGAATGATTGATTATTCTCTTATTCTGCCGTCAAACTCAAACATATATCTTTTTTTTTTCGTAACCGACTTTGACAATTGGATTAATTGTGGTTTTGGTATTTGGCTTGGGCTACGGCCCAAGCAAGCTTTTGTTTTTTTTTATATATTATTATTATATTATTAGTATGCTCCAAGCTAGCTTTGGATGTTTGCGACTTGGGTGTTCTTGGCTCGACCAAACTTTCTCGTTTACGCTCCAACGTCCACACGAACACCTACCAAAATATAAAATAAAATAAATAAGTACTAAAAATGACTCAAAACTAATAAAAATCTATAAAAACCTATACTAAATAAAATAGACCGGTACAAGCCTAAAACTAATAAAAATACTATTTAAATGACTCGAAAACTTTACAAACTTTACACTGGAAATAGATGTATTTTACAATACATCAAATATCCCCACACTTATCTCTTTTTCGTCCCTGAAAAAGAATTATGCAATGGGATCACAATCAAATAATCTGGCCTCAAAACATAGGTTACTTTAATTTTAAAAATCTAATCACGTGCCAACTGCGATTGCAGGTATACTTGTCCTCTTAAACCCAACCGCCGGTTTCTAAGCCCCTTATCATGTTAGTTTATCTTTAGGTTCATTTAGTCTACCTAGGGTCTCACACTAAAGAAGCCACAGTTTCACCTAATCCCGCCTCAAGCTTATGAAACAAAAGGAACAATCAATTGACTATTCCTAACCGTTTTATGTAGAAAACCGAGAGAATTTAAAATCATATATTTTTTTTTTCATCTCAGCATACTTAACTCAGAGGTGTGACCAATCCAAGTCGCTATCCCAGTGGCCAGGCACCTTAAGCTTCAGTATTTTCGCTTTGATTTCTATTTTTTTTTTCATGAGCTTTTTTAGATATTTATTTTCAGACAATCCTAGAGGGAGTCGAGTCCGGAGTCACTATCCCTAGAAACGACACCATTGGCCTTGCCCTTATTTTATATCCAGCTCTTTTTTTTTTCTTTTGATCAGAAATTCTAACGGTTTTAAACTTATAACGGTATTCCTTATACTATTATTGGCGGTTTCAGCTTCCCCATTTTTTCCTAGATGAGAACCCACAAGGTATCCTAATATATTTAGTGTATTATCTCAAAGGAAACTTTTCTACCGGCTGGGCCTACCCACATATCCTAAGTCAACACGCTTTCGATTATTTATTCTTCTAATACATATACTATTTGAAAACCAGACACTTGATTTTATCTATCATTTCCCATATTTTATAATGCAAACTTCAAAATCAGGGACTTTTTTTTTCAGTATTTTTTTTTCAGGTTTTTCAAAAAAAAAAAAATTATTTTTTTATTTATTTTTTTTTTTTTTTTTTTTTGACTCAAACGACTTTATATACAAACTAAACGACAGTTTCCCATCCCCACACTTAAACTCTACATTGCCCTCAATGTAGGAATAGAAAACGACTCAAAACAAAAGAAAAAATAAATTCCGAATACAAAAATAAAAAGACAAGGGCAAATTGGAAAGGACTTAGCTGGTTTATTAACGCGTAAGCTCCAAAAACTCTAGTCCAAACCAGCTCGATCGTATAGCATTTTGGTCGCGATCGGCTCTAACACAATAGTAAACTTTTGGGTTGCTTCATTATAACGTACAGCTCCAGAATCGCCCGAATGGAGATTGAGTACGAGCGGTACAATCCAAACCTGCACAAGATAAAACAAAAACCCAGCAGAATACCGAACTAAAAAAATAATAATAATAATAATAATAAAATAAAATAAAAAGACTCAAGCTAATAACCTAGACACATAATAAAAGCAAAAACACAAAGACGACGCAACTAAGTAATGAACATGAAAAGAAAATACAAACTCTACACATGGGGGTATCCCCACACTCTCACAAACCTACTCGGGATTGATCTCAGGGAGGTCCGAAACCTCCACCTCCTCATCAAAGCTCATCCCATCCTTATAATGCTTCAACCTATGGCCGTTCACCTTCCATCGTTGGCCATCCTCACCTTCAATCTCAATCGTACCGTAGGGAAAAACCTGTGTAATAACATAAGGACCCGTCCAACGCGACCTAAGCTTTCCTGAGAACAACCTAAGACGAGAATTATACTGTAACACTTTCTCCCCACACTTAAATTCTTTCACTATCTTCAGACGCTTATCGTGCAACTTCTTAGTTTTCTCTTTATAATCCCACGATCTCATATAAGCATCATCCCTCAACTCCTCTAACTCATGCAACTGAAGGTATCTATGCTTACCTGCCTTATCCAGATCTAAATTCACCCTCTTCAATGCCCAAAACGCCTTATGTTCTAACTCAACCAGTAAATGGCACGCTTTTCCATAAACTAACCGAAAAGGAGTGGTGCCTATCGGTGTCTTAAATGCGGTGCGAAAAGCCCACAATGCATCCTCTAGGTGATCTGACCAATCCTTTCGGTTCTGCCCCACTGTTTTCTCTAGGATTCTCTTGATCCCGCGATTGGTATTTTCCACTTGACAACTTGTTTGTGGATGATAAGCCGTAGAAAGCCGATGGGTGACCCCATAGCGTTTCAAAGCTTTCTCCATCTGGTCATTGCAAAAGTGTGTACCACGATCGCTAATCAAGGACTTAGGAGCACCAAACCTAGAAAACAGTGTCTTTAAAAACCTCACAACAACCTGTGCGTCATTTGTAGGCAAAGCTTGAGCTTCCACCCACTTAGAAACATAGTCAACCGCAACTAGGATGTATCTATTCCCACGAGAATTGGGGAATGGACCCATGAAATCAATGCCCCACATATCAAATACTTCAATGGTCTGAATAGGATTTTGGGGCATCTCATTACGGGATGAGATATTACCGGTCCTCTGACAGGCATCACAATGTCTCACAAACTCATGGGCATCCTTAAAAATGGTCGGCCAGTAGAAACCCGCATCAAACACGCGTTTGGCAGTATTAGCCGCCCCGTAGTGACCTCCTACTCTACCCTCATGACAGTGCCTAAGGATATCTCTCGTCTCCTCACCAAAAACACATCTCCTCAAAACCTGATCTGGTCCTAACCTAAACAAGTAAGGATCATCCCACAAGTAGTACTTAGAGTCAGCTATCAATTTCTTTTTCTCCTGAAAAGTAATATCACTCTTAAATTCACCCGAAACTAAGTAATTAGCTATGTCGGCATACCAAGGGAAGTCCCTACAGATCCTAGCTACCACAGACATCAAACTCTCATGAGGAAAATCATCCCTAATCATCTCTTCCCTACCTCTCTCTAACTCCGGATTCTCTAAACGAGATAGATGATCCGCAGCTACATTCTCAGCTCCACTCTTATCCCTAATCTCAATATCAAACTCTTGAAGCAAAAGGATCCACCTAATCA
This sequence comes from Ambrosia trifida, assembly GCA_028751855.1. Lineage (NCBI taxonomy): Eukaryota > Viridiplantae > Streptophyta > Magnoliopsida > Asterales > Asteraceae > Ambrosia > Ambrosia trifida. The sequence continues at coordinate 13,187,279 of CM054127.1, read as the reverse complement.
GTCTAGGCTTTGCATCTTTCTTGGAGAAAAGATGCCTAAGAGCGGAATGGTCAGTAAAAATGATAGTCTTAGAAAGCACGAGATATGACCTAAACTTATCACAAGCAAAGACGACGGCTAGCAACTCCTTCTCTGTCGTCGTGTAATTCTCTTGGGCATCATTGAGTGTTTTGCTAGCGTAGTAAATGGGATGGAAATGCTTGTCCCTACGCTGGCCCAACACAGCCCCAACAGCAAAGTCGCTAGCATCACACATGATCTCGAAAGGAAGAGACCAATCTGGAGCGACCAGAATGGGAGCCGTCACTAAACGCTCCTTCAACAACTCAAATGCCTTGACACATTCAGCAGAAAACTCGAATGGTCGATCTTTCTCAAGAAGTTGGGTCATCGGGCGGGCAATCTTAGAAAAATCCTTAATGAAACGCCTATAGAAACCCGCGTGACCTAGAAAACTACGAATAGACTTCACAGAAGTAGGCGGCGGGAGTTGGGAAATGGTGTCGATTTTAGCTCTATCAACCTCAATCCCCGCCTGTGAAATCTTGTGCCCAAGCACAATACCCTCACGAACCATGAAGTGACACTTTTCCCAATTAAGCATCAGGTTCGTCTCCTCACACCGAGTAAGAACACGCTCTAGATTACGCAAACAATGATCGAAGGAACTCCCAAAGACAGAAAAATCATCCATGAAAACCTCCATGGAATCCTCGATCAACTCATGGAAAATCGCCATCATACATTGCTGAAACGTGGCCGGGGCATTACATAGCCCAAAAGGCATGTGTCGATACGCAAAAGTGCCAAAGGGGCATGTGAATGTGGTTTTCTCTTGATCCTCAGGTGCAATAGGGATCTGAAAGTAACCAGAGAAACCATCCAGAAAGCAGTAAAACTGCTGACCCGACAAACGCTCAAGCATCTGATCAATAAAGGGCAAGGGGAAGTGGTCCTTGCGGGTGGCGTCATTGAGTTTGCGATAGTCAATGCAAACTCGCCATCCGGTCACAGTCCTAGTGGGTATGAGCTCATTTTTCTCATTCGTGACAACCGTCATTCCCCCTTTCTTGGGAACAACCTGGACAGGACTCACCCAAGATGAATCAGAGATGGGATAAATCAAACCTGCATCTAACAACTTAATCACTTCTTTCTTAACCACATCCTGCATGTTCGGGTTTAGCCGTCGCTGAGGCTGGACAACTGGCTTAAACTCCTCAGTCATCAGAATCTTATGCGTGCAAAAAGAAGGGTGGATGCCCTTAATGTCAAAGAGCTTCCACGCAATAGCACGCTTGTGTGCTTTCAGTACACACAACAACCGCTCTTTCTCATCCTTTGTCAACTCAGACGATATGATGACAGGCAACTGAGAGTCCTCCCCTAAATATGCATACTCTAGATGAGATGGTAACTCCTTAAGCTCAAGGGTAGGAGGTGTCTCAAGTGATGGTGTCTCTAGAGGTCTCTCCGAATCAGTGGTCTCGAAAACCTGGGAGGCCTCATCAGAAAGGTGAGACTGAACAGCGGGTGGAGACATGTCCCGCTCAAGATCAAACTCAGTCATCTCAATGCACCCTTTATACTCGGTACCAAGCATCTGTGTGTCAAGGGTGTCTCGCTCGCAGAAGCTAGTGAGAAAGCTCCCCACCTGAGTCATGAACGAATCAATGAAGTACAGAGTATCATCGTTCTGGTTAGGGTGCTTCATGGAGTGCTGAACATCAAAAGTGACCTGCTAGTCGGCAACTCGAAGAGTGAGTTTGCCATCAAAGACATCAACAATAGCACGAGCAGTGGCTAAGAATGGACGACCAAGAATGAGTGGAACCTGTGAGTCCTCGTCCATGTCAAGTATAACAAAATCCACCGGGAAAACAAATTTATCAACCTTAACTAACAAGTTTTCCACTATCCCGCGCGGAAACTTCACCGATCGGTCGGCGAGCTGAATACTCATGCGCGTAGGAGACAGCTCTCCTACATTGAGCCTAGCAAAAACAGAGTAGGGCATTAAATTAATGCTAGCTCCAAGGTCTGCAAGAGCATACAGTGAGATTCCCTATCAGACAGGGAATGGTAAAGCTACCAGGATCAGTCATCTTCGGGGGCAGCTTATTTTGCAGCGCTGCAGAGACCTGCTCAGGAAGAGTAACAGAAGAGATCTCCTGAAGTTTCTTTTTGTTTGTGAGCAAATCTTTCAGAAACTTGGCATACTTAGGCATCTTCGAAAGAGCCTCAACAAATGGTAAGTTCACCTGGATCTTTTTCAGCATATCCAGGAACTTACGGTACTGATCAGAATCATCTGGTCTAGCAAGTCGACCAGGAAATGGCGGCTTAGGCTTGTAGGCCTTCACCGGAGTGTCATCTCTCTTCTCACCTTGAGACCCGCTGGTTTGTGCTGTACTTGCTGGGCGGAGCCTAGGTTGCACCTCGCCAGCTAGTGTCTCTCTCTCAACTCCCTCATCAACAGACTCATCCTCTCCTACTGGTAACGAACCATCTACCCCCTTCCCACTCCTAGTAGTAACGGCTTTCGCCTGATGCTGCCTAAACGATGAACTAGAGGAGTTAGGATTATTGACAGTGTTACTAGGAAGGCCTCCTGGTGGTCTCTGGTTAACCTGATTAGCTAATTCTACTACTTCTAGGTTTTGAAACGCAGCTTGTTGACCTTTCCTAAAAGCTTCATTCTCAGCAAGTTGTGACTGAATGTTACTAAGAATCTGGGACTGGTTCTCTAGAATGGTAGTAAGGTCAGACTCAGTACGACTAGTGGGACCCCCAGAGTTGGGAGCTTGGAACAGATTCTGGCGAGGTTGGTATCTAGAAGAGTTACCCCCTTGCCAGTTGGAGTTCTGATTTCTCCAGTTGGAGTTCGAGTTGGAAGTGTAGTTTTGATAAGGTGGTTTAAGCCACCTAGAATTTAGAGAATCTACCTGTTCCTGACTCTGAATTGGACACTCAGATGTGTCATGACCCCCCCTACATATTTCACACCTATCTAACCTCATCTGAAGATCTCTCACTTGCTTAGTTAAATTCTCAATCACCGCAGCCAGACCAGTATCAGGTGCAATCTGATAAACACCTCGGGTAGTAGGAGAGGCGTTACTAGTCATGGGATTTGAATTCCCAACAGTATGCTTTGGTGGTCTCTCAGAATGGGCAAAACTCTCAAATAACTCATTAGCTGCATCAATATCCATTTTTTCCATGAAATTACCCTGTGCAGCTGTATTAAAACGAACTCGAGTCTCAAAAGTGAGGCCATTGTAGAATTTCTCCACAAGGGCCCAGTCAGAAAGACCATGATGAGGGCATCGGCTCAGTAGGGTCTGGAAACGCTCCCAAGCCATGTAGTATGGCTCATCAGGATCCATACGGAATGAGTGAATCTGCTCCCTAATGCGGGAATCCTTGGAAGCTGGGTGATATTTTCTTAAGAATTTTCCAAGCATGTCCTCCCAAGTAGCAATGGAACTATTAGGCAGAGTGTCATACCAAGTGGCGGCACGACCAGACAAACTAAATGGGAACAAACGCAGATAAATGGCTTCCTTTGTGATGTGGGAAAGATTGAAAGTGTCACAGATGCGCACAAATCGGGACAGATGTCCATGAGCATCCTCCTCCTCAAGACCATGAAATTGAGTAGCGTTAGTAATAGTGGCCATGACATGGGAGGGGATTTGCCAATTGTTAGCGTCAGCAGTAGCAGGGCGAGCAATGGGAGAACGAATCCCAGTAGGTCCCTCAGTGGCACGAGAATGCACTGTGCGTCTGACATTTCCTTCAGCCATTTCAGCAGTGAGTGGTGGGAAAGGAATGGGTTTTGGTGGAGAATGGATGGTGGGTTTAGGTTCAGAAAAAGAAAAGGATGAAGAGGATGCAGAAGACGAGCGTACCTGATCAATTTTCTTCCGGATGACCGTTCGAAACTCGTTAAGGCGCTCGTGGATGTTGAGGTTGGGATCCGTGCAGGTGGTGAATTCAAGTGGTCCTTGTGAGCGAGTATGTGGCATACACTGAAAGTGAAAACGACGCTGGAGTTACTAATGGATAGCAAATAACCTAGGACTAAAAGCACAAGTAGCACAGATAATCGCAGGCAGATCCAGCAAGAAGTAAACAAGCAAAACAAAACAAGTAAAATCAAAAAGTGCAAGTAAAAAGTCCCCGGCAACGGCGCCAAAAACTTGATGCGTGCTGATATATATATAAAAATGTGCACAAGTTAAAACCCTAGACTCAACTAAACCACGCACGCACGGCAAGTGTACCGGTCGCAAAGCAGTAAACAGATAAGACCGAGTATCGAACCCAAAGACGCGAATGCAACTCTAGATCACAACCTATACCGAATACTAGCCTAAATAAATATATACTTAAATGGGGGGTATTTTAAACTACTAATTACAAACTTAGAAGAAACTAAATTAAAATAACCTCAACTTCGTATACGAACCTAGGAGCTTGGAGAAATCGGATAGGAAGAAGGCTGATTACTTAAGTAAAATCCCTAGACACTAGCAATAAATCCTGAATCTGGTAATTAACTTGAGACCCTATTCTTATCTAATAAACCTCCTGTCAAAGATAGCTCACTAGACTCAAGGCGGGACAAGTGTAGAAATGCTAAGATGGATCCGGATCGCCCTAGCGTACCAAAATCCCACAGAAATCAGATTAAAACCTCTCCTAGATTAAAACCCTCAAACTATGAAGCAGACTTAAACTCTACTGAAGAAAACCTAGGAAAACTCTAAACACGGACAAGTAGCGACTCCCGCCCTAGCGCTTGCCAACTACCGAACAATGCCTAGTTAGTTACCTAGCAAACTCGAGTTAGATTTCTCACCCTCAAGAATGGACTGCACGCCTTAGTTAATTTATTATATTAGTTTGTTATACTTGTGTCGTACTCCAACTCCAAATACTAGCACGCTAACCTAAGTTGACGAACTAGATTGATTTAAAGACCTAGGGGGTATCTCTACATGCCTAGTTCCACAAAACCAATAAACAAACTTCAAATAAAATCAACACCAACACACATATATCAAATCCAACAATAAAATTAAAGTCATGTAATCCTACACATCAAGATTAAAAACCAAAAATCATTAAAAACTGCAAATTACGTGTCTAGTTCATAAACCTAAGCAACCATAAAAGTCTAGCTACTCATAATATTTAGAAACATAAATTCAAAGTTTATAAAAAACACTTTCATCATGTCTATAAAAATATAGAGCGAAAACTAAACCTAACCCAAGGCTCGTTGGCTATTGATCTTTAATGTGCCCGTGGCCTTTTCTCCTTCCGTGCTCGTTCGATCGTCACCGCTTGAATATTGACTTTTTTCCTTTCGTGCGATCGTATGAATTGTTGAATTAATTATTGAAGTCTAATGAATGATAATTATATCTCCTCCCTGCGGCTGTTGATAATTTTCACCGCCTCAATCTTTTAGATTGTTATATTTAGGTTTTTTTTTTGGGCCTATCCCTTTTGTTTTTTTAAGAGCAAAGTCACGTTTACATTTTATTATTATTATTATTATTATTATTATTAGTAGTAGTAGTAGTAGTAGTAGTAGTAGTAGTAGTAGTAGTAGTAGTAGTAGTAGTGGTGGTAGTGGTAGTAGTAGTGGTAGTGGTAGTGGTAGTGGTGGTGGTGGTGGTGGTGGTGGTGGTGGTGGTGGTGGTGGTGGTGGTGGTGGTGGTGGTGGTGGTGGTGGTGGTGGTGGTGGTGGTGGTGGTGGTGGTGGTGGTGGTGGTGGTGGTGGTGGTGGTGGTGGTGGTGGTGGTGGTGGTGGTGGTGGTGGTGGTGGTGGTGGTGGTGGTGGTGGTGGTGGTGGTGGTGGTGGTGGTGGTGGTGGTGGTGGTGGTGGTGGTGGTGGTGGTGGTGGTGGTGGTGGTGGTGGTGGTGGTGGTGGTGGTGGTGGTGGTGGTGGTGGTGGTGGTGGTGGTGGTGGTGGTGGTGGTGGTGGTGGTGGTGGTGGTGGTGGTGGTGGTGGTGGTAGTGGTAGTGGTAGTGGTAGTGGTGGTGGTGGTGGTGGTAGTGGTAGTGGTAGTGGTAGTGGTAGTGGTAGTGGTAGTGGTAGTGGTAGTCGTGGTAGTCGTAGTAGTAGTAGTAGTAGTAGTAGTAGTAGTAGTAGTAGTAGTAGTAGTAGTAGTAGTAGTAGTAGTAGTAGTAGTAGTAGTGGTAGTAGTAGTAGTAGTAGTAGTAGTAGTAGTAGTAGTAGTAGTAGTAGTAGTAGTGGTAGTAGTAGTAGTGGTGGTGGTGGTAGTGGTAGTAGTGGTAGTGGTAGTAGTAGTAGTAGTAGTAGTGGTAGTGGTAGTGGTAGTGGTAGTGGTAGTGGTAGTGGTAGTGGTAGTGGTAGTGGTAGTGGTAGTGGTAGTGGTAGTGGTAGTGGTAGTGGTAGTGGTAGTGGTAGTGGTAGTGGTAGTGGTAGTGGTAGTGGTAGTGGTAGTGGTAGTGGTAGTGGTAGTGGTAGTGGTAGTGGTAGTGGTAGTGGTAGTGGTAGTGGTAGTGGTAGTGGTAGTGGTAGTGGTAGTGGTAGTGGTAGTGGTAGTGGTAGTGGTAGTGGTAGTGGTAGTGGTAGTGGTAGTGGTAGTGGTAGTGGTAGTGGTAGTGGTAGTGGTAGTGGTAGTGGTAGTGGTAGTAGTAGTAGTAGTAGTAGTAGTAGTAGTAGTAGTAGTAGTAGTAGTAGTAGTAGTAGTAGTAGTAGTAGTAGTAGTAGTAGTAGTAGTAGTAGTAGTAGTAGTAGTAGTAGTAGTAGTAGTAGTAGTAGTAGTAGTAGTAGTAGTAGTAGTAGTAGTAGTAGTAGTAGTAGTAGTAGTAGTAGTAGTAGTAGTAGTAGTAGTAGTAGTAGTAGTAGTAGTAGTAGTAGTAGTAGTAGTAGTAGTAGTAGTAGTAGTAGTAGTAGTAGTAGTAGTAGTAGTAGTAGTAGTGGTGTTCTTGGCTTGACCAAAGTTCATCGTTTACGCTCCTTCACACGAACACCTACCAAAATATAAAATAAATAAATAAGTACTAAAAATTAATAAAAAACTATACAATGACAAAAATAGGCCAACAAACGAATACACGCCTAAAACTACTAAAAACTATATACAAAAGACTCAATTATAACAAAAAATACATAAGAGAATAGATGTGTTTTACGACACATCAGTCACCATAATAAGTAGGTTTTGATGAAGTAACAGCCTTCTCAGGTCCAAAATGGAAGTTGTCAAGGTCAAAAAGTTCAGCAGGATGTGCTGGAATAAGAGTGTGTTTTGACTCATTGAACTTGACATTCAATGTTTCTTCTACTATCTTGGTGTGAGAATTAAAAACCTTGTAGGCTTTTCTAGTTAAAGAGTAACCAAGAAAGTAACCTGAGTCAACTTTGGCAGCAAACTTTGAAATAGATTCCTTGATGTTCAAGATGAAACATTGACACCCAAAAGCCTTGAAAAAGGAGATAAGGGGCTTCATGCCATGAAGAACTTCATAGGCAGTCTTGGAGTGTCTCTTGACCACAAGAACTCTATTCTGAACATAACATGATGTGTTAACTGCTTCTGCCCAAAAGTACAAGGGCAGTCCAGAATCAGCTAACATTGTTCTTGCTCCCTCTATTAAGGTTCTGTTCTTCCTTTCTACTACACCATTTTGTTCCGGAGTTCTGGGAACACTGTATTGTCTAATAATCCCTTTAGACAAACAGAATTCATCCAGAGTTTTGTTCCTGAACTCTGTCCCATTATCACTTCTAATGGTTTTGACAGGTAGAGAATATTGTTTCTCCACTTGTAGAATGAAGAACTTGATGATTTCAGCAGCCTCATCCTTGGAAAATAAGAAGAATACCCATGTGAATCTTGAGTAGTCATCAATGATGACTAAGCAGTACTTCTTCTTACCAAGGCTCATAATCTTGACAGGTCCAAATAAGTCCATATGGAGTAGTTGAAGACATGCAGTTGTTTTTGATTCTTCAATAAACTTATAGGAGGACTTATGCTGTTTTCCCTTTAAACAGGATACACAGTGTTCTTGACACTGGTATACTTTCAAAGGTAAACCTCTGACCAAGCCCATTTTTATGACTTTATTTATGGTTTTAAAGTTCACATGGCCAAGTCTCCTGTGCCAGAGATCAGTTTCTGAAGTTGATGCCCTTCAGAAGAAACAGGCAGTGTTGTTCAATACTTTGTCTTTCTCAATGTCCACTGCATAGACATTGCCACATCTTTTGGCAATCAGCAAAGTATGATCTTCAATGATCTTCTCTATCAACTTCTGGCCTTCTGGTGAGATGATCTTGCATGCTGTCTTTGTGTATAAAGGAAGAATATCCTTTATCACACATTTGTGACACACTCAGCAAGTTGTATTCAAGGTTTTCCACCAGATTGACCTTGTCAAACTGTATTTTGCCAGAGGAGACATTGCCATGTCCTAGCACATATCTCTTAGCATTGTTCCCAAAGGATACAGATCCTTCTCTTTGGCTGATAAAATTGTTTATCAGGTATCTGCATCCAGTCATGTGCATAGAGCCTCCACTATCAACATACCATATGCTGTTTAAGCCCCTGGAAACTCTCTACACACAATAACAAATTAGTTAGATTTAGGAACCCAAGCCTGTTTGGCTTTGGGTTTGCTCTTGAGAACAGTTACAGTTTGTTCTTGACCAGGTTGAGAAATCCATGTCTTTTTGGCAATGGATTTTTCATTAAGAACCATGGTGGTATCCTTTTCAGGACCACCATCAACCTTGGTCATCAGTAGTTGTACCAAATTCATTAGTTTTTGAATCTCAGCAGTTTGTGAAACTGCTGATGATTCAGGTCTAACTACTGACAAAGAATTTTGAGAAAAAGATTTTAGTTGAGATTTTATCTTTTTCTGAGAAAAGGTGTTTTCAGGTTGTTGTTTCTTGGGATTAAAGGTTCTTTCATAATCATTTCTGATTTGATTTCCCACAACCTGTTGTTTAATTTTATGATTGAACAGAATTCCTTTTTCTGTATCTACAAAACTCTGTTTTGTGGTTGAACAGACCACAAATTTCACACTCTTTTGCCTTTTGTTTTTGATCTAAAGGCAAATTTCTGACATTAGTGTAAAGATTTTGCTCATCAGTAGTTTTCAGGGTCTCAACTCCTGATGTAGATGAAACTACTGATGGCTTGTTGTCAGATTTTGTTAATACTTCTGAAGTACTTTCTTTGAAAATACCAGGATTTCTGTTTAGAAAGTTTTCATGGAAAGATGTGCAGTCTTTCCCTTCAGAAGTTTCATTTGAAACAATTTTTCTCCCATCTTCAGTAGTTTTGGGAGAGAAATCTGTTGGTGTTTCAACATGATGGTACCCTATGCCAAACTTAACATTTGAAGAACCCTGTTTGTTTAGCAATAGCTGGTACCCCTTACAAGAATCCACCCATTTTTCACAACTGATCTTGGTGTCAGCAAGCTCTTTTCTGACATTTCCAAGATCTTCTATCATCATTTTAATTTGTGCTTGGGTTTCAATAGCTGAGTTAGTTAATTTAGAGGCTTCTTTTGTTTTAGCAGTAAGTTTTCTCTCTAAATCACACTTCATCTGAGTGTATTTTCTTTCTAAATCATTGGCTTTTCCTTGTAAGTGTACATTTGTCTCTCTTATGAGAGCAAAAGATTCTTTGCACGAATTTGAACAAAGTTTTGTCAAAGACTCTTTTGATACCTGTGATAATGCAGATTTTGAAGTACAGCCTTCAAATGCCATTAAGGCAAAGTTCTTTCTGCTATTGTCTGGTTCTCCCCAGTTGATGTCAAACATCTTGTTGTCTGCATCAGGATTGCACTCTGTGGTGTCAAAAGGAAGACTGCTCCAGTCAACATACCCTGAGGTGAAAAGACTTTGTTGAGAGGGTTGTTGAGGCTGTGGAGGTTGTTGAGCAGCTGGAAAGGGAGGGATTGATTGTTGGCTCTGCATCTGTTGAGCAGGCATTTGAACATATTGTACTTGTGGCATGTATTGCTGTTGAGGAGCTTGTGCTTGTACAAAATGAGCACTCCCTTGAGTTCCATTATTCCTATTATAATTGGGGTTAAAGTTATTTCCAGATTGTGATTGGTTAAAGCTAGAGTTTCTACACTCTCTAGCAAAGTGTCCCAACTTCTGACACTTGTGACATCTCAGTTTAGATTTGTCAAAACCAATTTTTGTATTACTGGTCAATCCTGGAAATTTCCTTCCTGACCTTTTATAAAACTTGTTAGTTTTAATGCTTAGCATGGCCAGTTGGTGTAAAATGTCCATTTCTTCTAAGTCATCACTGCTAAAGTTTTTCAAATCATCCATGATAAAACATAGATTATCAGCAGTTTGACTTTGGTCATCATTGTCATAACCTGGGAAAGATCTTTCTGATGAGATCCCAGTTGTTATGTCAATGTTGTCATAAGATCCATAGGAACAAGTTGGTGAGTCTTGTCCCAAAAGTGTTGTACTACCTGGTAGGTAGTCATCAGCAGTTTTACCAGATGATTGCAATTTCTTCTTTTGATCAATTTCTCTCTCAAAAGTAAGTAATCTCCCATGGAGTTTTGTAAGAGTGAGGGAGCCTAAATCTGGTGAGGATCTTAAAACAATGGAGTATGTTTCCCATTTGTCTGGTAAAGACCTTAAAAATCTATGTAGCATAGATACTGTTGTATAGGTCTGACCATTTAACTTTAGCTCAGATATTAATGAGGAGAATCTTTCAAATTGTTGAGTTAAAGTTTCCCCATTAATGTGAGCAAATGTCTCATATTGTTGAGCTAAGATCTCTCTGGTGTTGGCAATCACCTCTTCAGTTCCTCCAAACTGTTCTTTAAGACAATCCCAGAGGTGTTTGGCACTTTCACAATGTAAAAAGCCAGAGTATATCTCATTTGGGAGAGCCATTCCCAACATAGAGAATGCTTTTGCATCTAGCTCAAGTTTTAGGAAATCATCATCTGTATAGTCTTTTGGTTCTTTAGGAACCTCAACTTTAGTTTCAAGATTTATGTTTACTGGTTTGTGAGGACCATATATCACAGATCTCCAACAACCTGTGTTGGTCTGTGACAAGGTATGTGCCATTCTCTTTTGCCATATGTTGTATTCATTTCTTACAAGCATGGCAGGTTTAGTAGCAGAACCAGTATTATGTGGATTCATTTTAAAGAGTATTGATTTGTCAGATGACTCTTTTAAGTGATGGATGTTGATAAAAAGTGAACTTTTGATCTTTTATTGAGTATCAATAAGATCTTTGTGTCTGATTCTCAATTTGTTAGATTGATATGTGATCAGATAAACCAACGCTCTGATACCAATTGTTGGATCAGTATGCTCTTTGTTTAAGTAAGAACTTGCTATCTTTGACACTTAAGTGTTTAGCAAGCTCTTGTATATCAGATTGTAAGCACAGCGGAATGTATAAGTTAAAGCAACACTTTTTATACTTAAGAGGAGTTATTACTCCCCCTTGATGATTGAAACTAATAATGACAAGTATTTATTATGAAACTAAGCAGTAAATGAGAATTAGATACTTAGACAGATTCACAATAAATACTGAAATGGAATAGAACAGTGAAAGTGTTTGAAGGATTTTTCTATTAAAATCAATGTCTAAAATAGAAGGTTGAAGCCTCCTATTTATAGACGTTTACATACATGTATCTTGCCCATAAAGCAAGTACAGAAACATCAGAAACAAGTTGAACAAGTTGCAACATTGAAACTAACAATTACAGCTAAAAGTAATAATAAACAATAAACTACTGATACAAAAGGCGGTGGAAAATATCTGATGCTAAGTGCTGATGAATGACAAAATACTGATGAGTAGTTTGTCTTCAGTACTTCTGAAGTGAACTTGTCTGGTTTGGACTTCAGAACTTCTGATGAAGTTTCTTCTTCAGCACTTCTCATATCTTCTCTTCAGCAGTTTCTTGTGTTCTCTTCAGTACTTCTATACTTAGCCAAAAATGACAGAAGTGAATTAGACTAAGGTTTCCAAAAGTGGTTTCACCAATCCTCTTTGTCCTAACACTTACTACTAGCACAAGGCTAGGAAAGTCACATAATCACAAGATTATAATGGGGTTTAAGTGTGTCTTCCAAGGGTTAAGCTCCAAGCTTCCAAACACACTTGATTTTTGGTTAAATAGATGTGATTTATAAGGTGGTTTGTTTGAAAAAAAAATAATAATAAAGAAGAGGTTCCAAAACACTTTATATTTCATAAAAATACCCTTTATTTTATATCCCGGGCATTCAAGATCGTGTTCGATTATTTAATTATTACAGGGTAATAACCCACGTCCGTTTTTGGACTAGTTTATTCTTATGCGATTCCATTTCATTTCTAATTAAACTAAGGCATTCCTATGCCATCTATTGGACTCCGTTATTTTCCGAATACTTAATTATGCTTAATTTATATTAATTCTTGCTTAGTACCGTTAATTACATATACTAATTACGTACGGATTTACCTTAATTTTGCCGAATGTCACAGTATGGGATCGGTACAGGATCGTTTCGGGATCGGTATCAGTTCGATATTCGGTGTAATATGCTCATTGTGACACCAGTCAATGATCCAGGTCAACATCCGTACACATTTTTCTTATTATTGTCATTTCATGTGCATAACTAGACATTTTTGCACACACTATACCCCCTTGTCTGGTAAAGCATGAATAATTTAGGAAACTCAACAGGTTACCCGTTTGTGCATACGATACTCGGGTTATACAAAAATAATAGGCGTTGAACAGTCAAGCCAATCACGGGCTCAACAAAGAGCAACCGAATGTCGACCAATACAGTTGTACAAGTAACATACACGTAACAATACCTGAGTAGGAAACTATATAATCCACTCAAACCTGAAAAATCATAATATATGTTATGGGGTTATCACTCTTTAACACATGACCACCCCTCACTAACACATGTTTATGAATCATAAAGATTTCCGTATATTAACTTATAACAACATGTGTACACAATTAGTGAATATGAATACATGTTGATATCGTCATCGAGTCCTCAAACACACCACATGTTCACACAAACTCATACTACATCCAATCATTCACAACAAAAATACACCCACATGTGTACACATATAACCTATGGCATACGAAATCACCTATAGCCAAAGTATACAACACAAATGGGCATACATATATATATATATATACACGATCACACACTCGCACATGAATGGCTTGCCCTCCCTTTGCTAACTTCAGCCGAAACATTCACACCCACACATATTAATATCTCATAAATAATAACTAAGGGTCTTGAACTATCACCATCACATGGTATGGGACAAACACAAGATCTTAGGATATATCACTATCACCTCCAACTCATGTGGATCAGCCGAAATACTCCTCATGGAAACACATGATGTAAGCAACAAATTTAACACATGAGGTAATCCCTTCTTTCATGGATGAGGTGATCACTTACACATAAGTAGGCATGAGGCTAAGGTTAACCATTCTCCCATACAAACCAACTATCTATATGTATGTATACCTCACATCAATCGGCCCAAGGGAAAACAAACCAAATGATTGATCACATTTGCTAACACATGATTGGTTATTGAATAAAACAAACACTAACACTCATGCATGCTATTAGAAGACAAACACTCCTTTTATACCAAATTGGACCTTACACTTACACCTCATCATTCCCTCACTTGATCTTTACCCCTTTTAACACCTCTTGTCCCTTGATTATCGGCCACATACCTCCCAAACACATCATTATCCTTCAAGTTTACAACTAAGACATTCTTTGACCCATCAACATCCAACAAGTGAAGGCAATGTGTGTCATAGACAAGTCATTATCAACCTTGCAATCCCAAAAGGCTTCGGCCAATTATACTCCTCCAACTCATGACAATGATTGATCAAGAAACCTATGGATTGCACATGAAGACAATCGGCCAAGGTGACAAGGAGGTGAGTAACTTACACACATTTGGTTAAAAAGCGAAACTGCACTAATCTTTTCACCAAGTCAACCCATCCCTATTGTTGATAAGAGGCTCCAACACATTTCTTTGCACCATTTGATTATTCTTTCCTCTAATACTATGCATCGGCCGAGAGGTGAAGAAGTGCCACAATTGTTTTGTCACTATGCCACATCAACCCCTATATAAAGGCCTCTTCAATTCCTCATAATCTCACACCATGACACTTCTTTCTTGATCTTTGTAAGTAATCGGATACCCCTCCCCAAACACTTCAACCTCATCGAGACATTCAAGCCTTCAAGCCAAGGAAAGGAAGTCCCAAGGTTCATAGGATTTGCACCACCTCAACTCACCATTAGGTAAGTCATTCAAGCTCCCTAAGCTTCTATATTTCGGCCTTATTATGTTCACCTAGTCACCGACCCGTGGCCAGGAACAATCGACCACACACATACAAAGATCTTTATACACATTGATTGTTTTTATAACTAGGAAATACTTTGTCGAGTTTTCACATTTACACATTATGAATTGGCCTTAACAACACGCCTATCACTTGATTAATGTTTTACGATCATGGTACAACATAAATGATCGAGAAATGGATCGGATTTGATAATCAAAACTCACATTGTGCATACTTTAAACTAAGGCATGAATGAAAGGATTTTATAGTCGATTTTTATAAGAAGCACACTAACACACATGGGAAGACTTCGGTTATGCACTAACAAGCATGAGTCGACCTATATTGGCCCACTAAACGATCGGGATCAAGGCCACATCAAGCCAAGAATTCGGTTGTTATATTCAAACATATGTTAGAAAAGCCCTAACATGTGTTAACATCACAATTTGATTTTAAACACTTTAGTCCCATGTTAAAATACTCGATTTACACTAAAACAACCACACGTGTTAGTATGGGAATAATCGACAACCCATCACAATATGTGGGGTTTACCTTGCTCTTAAAGAATGACATATTTTTAAAATAAAACACGTACCCGGAGACTCCGGAAATACATGTTTTACAAGGTACACACATCACGTGCACAAAAACATGGCCCACACTCACTAAACACAAGGGTCCACAAAGTCGGGTGAACAATTTGAACAATAAACGACAAGACCATACAACTTATTATGTCCATGATGATCATAGGGTATCAATTGTCGGGACGGTAGTTATTTCACTTTCCTACTTTAACAGACCACACGTGTCACTCTCAGGTGAGCTTCACGGCCCCATTTTACTATTTCTACATTTTTGGGGGACAAACATGCTACAACTAGTACAATATCATTTTGTGTGTATATTCTATCATGACTGCCATGTGGAACATGAGACATCTTGTTCATGAGCTCAACAGTCCTCGTACTTACATTACACTGTAACCATTAGCTATTGAAATCTATGGAACACTTTAATATATCTATTGGGTTGACACCCCCACTCTTGGTTAGTCGCTCTAACCGGTTACATACGAAAGAGTGTTAGTATTCTACTATACATACATTGTCTTTAGTGTACAATGCACGAGGCACAACAGTCAAGAGGTTTGGTTACGGGACTCATGGTTTGCACAGTAATCATTCGCTTAGCTAGCCTATGATTGGTCATACACGAATTACACAAGCATTTTACTTATTGCATTCAAACCTGTGAACTCACCAACATTATTGTTGACAAATCTCTTATGCGTGTTTTTCTGGTATTTGATGGCGAGCAACAGAGGTTTGAGAGAGGGGTTCGAGCATACACTGGGTGGTATCACTTTGGATTGGGTTTTGTCAGTCCTATGATGTTTAGTTTTCAAGTTCATGAATTCCAGACAATTTCCCATTTTTCAGACAATGTTATGATGGTTTGAATAATTTTATGACAATATCCATCCTTTGATGGTACTTATTTAAATAAATCTGTGTGTTGCTTGAACCTTGTGCTTGAAAACCTTTCGAGGTTGCATCCCCGTGTTTCCGCCTTGGCAGGGTGTGACACACATCCCTATCTCCGACCATTAGCAAACCTCTACAATTTTGTGTCATGCCTACAATGTTATCATATTTCGGTAACACCTTCTATTTACAGGAATATCACTAGGCTCGTTGGTGTGGATGCGGTGAAGGGTGAGGTGGCATAGTCCCCATTGGTAAACCCCCCCTCCCCCCAATTGATTTTGGTGGAATCGGTAAAAAAATCCCCATCCTCGCCAAATGCTTTCATTAGTGGAAAATATGAACGTTGGGTTCTTACCATTGGGCCAACAGTTTGATTTAAAAAAAAAAAAGGGTTTTTCACTTTATATATATATAAATCAAAACCACAAACCATTTTTTTTTACCCTACAACTCTCAAAAGCCTCCATTTTTAATACCCTTTTTTTTAACAAAATACACTAAGGGTCCAAAGGCTCTTTAACACACAACCTTTTTCCCCAAACACCCCTGCAACTCCCTCGTCGCAAGCCCAAAACTTTCAATATCCCACGACATCGATTAACCCCACTACATACGCGTTTGGCGGTTTTAGTCAACCCCAAAACCCGTGGCAAATTCAAATGCATTAACACCAATTTCAAATGCAAATGCAACAACAACAAATGCCAATGTTCTTCGCCGATACCTCGATCACAGCTTGAACACGATTTTATATCTTTAGGTGCCGATGATGACATTATACCCGAAACCCAACCAACCTCAAAAAAAGCCGCCAAAGGAAAAAACATTAGCAAGAAGAACAAGCTACCATGAAGGCGGATAGCATTCCTTGGAGTCTAGTCAAGTTGGAGGCCCTAGCACGAGCTTGGGTGGACGTGTATGCCGATCCTATAATAAGTAAGAATTTTTTTTAAATATATAGATTGTATTTAAAAAAAATATTACATTTACGTATGGTTTCGAAAATTTTTTGTCCTTAAGCTTTATACCAGATTGCAAAGAATGTCCTTTATATTTAAAATTGACTATTTTTGTACTTTACGTTTTAGAATCTTGCACTTTTGTCCTTTGAGCCTAACCCAGTTAAATTTTAACACTAATATAAGGGTAAATTTGTCTTTTTACTATTCTATGGCCTATTTGTGTAATTAAGTTAAAGTTTTGGACCAAAAGTAAATTTTAAACATTAATATATCCCCCCCCCTTTCCTTCCCCCTCTCTCTCCACCTCTTAATAGCTGCCACCATCACTGCCTATCGCCGCTGACCACCACCACCTGCCACCGATAACCTCCACCATCACCCGCCACTGACAACCTCCGCCATCACACTTACATACGATTTACAAAACCTAACAAAAATTATCACCCAACCCTTTCCCCCTTATCTCTTCCTGAACACACACTCAATCACACATACATCTCTCATACACACTGATGTGTCATAATTTTAACATATAAAACAGGCATAAACAGTCTCATAATAGGATACAATTAGGCTTACATTATTGATATTTGATGCTTAAATCGTTCCTATTTGTATTTCTCAAGAAAATGGAGCTCCAAAACGGAAACGAAGGATTTTCGGGCAAAAACAAGCAAAAACATGAGATTTCTGAAGATACGAGACTATCAGCCAGTGCACTGTATGTTTTGAAGACAATCCCGAGACTTAAACAGTGATAAAACTAGTGCGGGGGTGACCCAGCATGCCCACGCACACTTGCGCAGGGGCCCTCCACGCTAGAAGACAACCCAGCAAGCTTGGAGAGCAAGAAAACGTACTAAAGACACTTGCATGCCCATGCCACATCACTTGGCATGCCCATGCTTAACTTAAACGTGTTCCCCAAGGGTTGAAACGACAAAATCTGACAATTTACTGATGTGCACGCCCGTGCTTCAACCTGGCACGCCCGTTCACAGACAAAAAGTACAGACTAAGATAGAACTGCAGCAACAGAAAGTACCTGAGACAGTGAGGACGCCCGTGCCAACTCTTGGCACGCCCGTGCTGCCCCTGGAACTCTATAATTAGCAAGCTAACCCCCACCATTTGTTCATCCCTTCTTGTGCTCTCTTGGGCCAACTACCAAGCTTCTTCCAGAGATCTTGGGGTCCCTTGGGAGGCCTTCTGGTCCTCCTAACATCCCTCAATGGTTAGGCTTCGACCTACCTTGATTAACTTGGCCAAGAAGAGGATCGTAGAGTAGTTATACAATAAACATCAAGGGTCATGAGGATCAAGAGAGAATACATATCACTTGGAAGATGGAGAGCTTGTCTATGAGCAGCCATGATCCTTGTGTTGATCATTTATATTTTTGTATCTTTCTATTATTTGCGAACCCACTTCGAGTTGTAGACTTTTATTATTAGTAGTAGTTTTTTTTTAGTTATTTGTTGTGTTATCTTCTTCTAATCTTTATTTGTTTATCTTGGTGACAGGTTTGAATGATGATTAACCTAAATAACAACCTTAACTTAATTAATTAATGATATAATCAGCTTCTGGTAGTCCCGAGCAAGATCCAAGGCGAGGAAACTGGTAGTGAGATAGATCCTTTGGGCTTATGATATCCTAACTGGGTTCTTAGCAATGGCTTCTGAAGTGGACCAGATCTGAGTGACACACTTCTGGTTCATACCAGATGGTTGAGTGATTTTCTTGGCAAATGATGGTTCACCTACGGGCGCACTAGTGATCTTTTCTATCATACGCCTGTAGGGTTAGGGGCCGCCTTTGTTAAGGACTTCATTCAGCTCGGGAGGTTATAGTTGGGTAATTAAGTCATCATTTATTTAAAAATCAACCTTATATTTAACAGGCCTTTAAAGTGTCACTAAGATAAATAAAATAAAGGCTCTTTATCTGGTTCTCGTTAGTACAACGCCGTTAACCAATGGAGGGACCGCCTTCCTATGACAATCGTAAGAGAGATCTTTCGGCTTTGACTGTTAACCAATGGGGATATGTGGTTGCCAGGATAAAGAGACCCTTCGGTATGGAACACGAGAACTAAGGTGAGGTGTACGGTGTCCCTGGTTGGGAGTGAAGCCTCCAATTTAAGAAGATGATAAGTTAGAAGACCCGAAGACTTGACCGCGGTTTGAGGAGCCCGCTATACGTGAGGCCCTGGCGAAGTACCCCAGGTGGACACACGCTGGAGAGGTTCTGCATTCTACTTAGTAGTCGCCTTCGCTTCTCTACAAAGGAGTCAACACTTCAAGATCACTCTCGTCTTCCACATGATTAATTAACTTAAATTACTAATTTTAATATTAAACTTAACTACTTAGGTGAAGGGCCCCGAGATATGCATATCTATCTACTATTTTAACCCACCTTAGCTTTTATAAAAACCAAACCTTTTTTCAAAAACTCTTTTTAAGGAACCCCTCCGTTTTATTTTTCTTTTTTAAAACCCGATCAATTGTCTGATGAAAGGTTGAGTAGGGGAAAGTGTGAACCTTGGAATACGATACTCAATACTTACCCTAGAGACTATACTACGCATGTCAGGTTCTCTGCCTATGTGTTGACTTTAGTTTCGAAAGTAAATATTCTTTACTTTATAAATTTAAAACTTTGTTAATTCAGGTTTAGTTAAATCAGTCTTTTTCCCCAAATCACTGTTTTGGAATTGTTAAATCAAAGTCTTTGGCACCGGGGAAATTGACATCTTTTTAATGCTAAAATCGAACGCATCAAAGTTTTTAGCGCCGTTGCCGGGGAACACAATAGTTTCCAAAGAAAGACCCTAGTCACTTGATTGATCGGTTTATTTTTCTTTTTCACTTTATTTTTCTTTTTGTTTTCGGTCTTCTTTATTTTTCTTTTTCATTTTATTTCTTTTTTATTTTCGATGATTGCGGTTGTTTTGAGTTTTCTTTGCAGGTTTCCTTCAAGATTAGCTACCTTGGAAAATTCCCGTAAAGGACACCGAAATCGCTAAAATTGTCAACTTTTATTTTGGAGGGTTTTTATTTATGCTTTATTTTCGTTTGGAAGAGGTTTGTCGTACTGTGAAGATCGATAGGTAAGTTTAGTTGAATGCGGAAAATGAGCTGGGTGAGATTTTTCAAAAAAAAAAAATTAAACTTGAAATGTTTTCGGGGATTAAAATTGGGTTTTAAAATTTAGGAGGATTTTTCACGAATTTAAAAACCATATTACGAAAAACCGTTTAAAAATATAAAAATGTAATCTCCACCCTTAAAACCGCCATTTTCCGTCATTTTTTTTTACAAACTCTCATCTTCACTCTAAGGTATGTATGAAACTTTTCTAAACAACTTTCTTTTTATTTTCTTTTCGGTTACTTTACATGCACGCGAGTCCATGTTTGGAACATGTTTGATCTATGATTGGACATGTTCCACCCCGCTAGTGTTTCGGCACTAGTATTCTTTCCCTAGTTTTAGTATTTTATCTATCTAGTTTACTTTTATTTTAGTATTTAGGAAAGCGCGGGGACAGCTTGATATTTTGGAGCCGCCATTTCGATGTCTCTGTTGGGAGTATGCAGGTTTCGCTCACACGTGAGAGTATTAGTTTCTCTTGCCGTCTCTTTCCATTTCTGTACATAAAATTTATACAAAAAATTTAAGTGTGAGGTGGACCATTATTGCTGCTTATTTTATTTTATCTAGTGGGCATTAATTGTCGTTCATGGGCCGTCTGTCACCCTCTTAGTCGCTTGATACCCATAACGCCATCAAAGTTATTTAGGGCAAATTATTAAAGTTTATTAGACTTATCCAAATGGACGCTATTAGGCATCTCGCCGTACGGTTCAAATCAAAGGATAGTCGAAATATGACAAATTTTTAAAGGAATCCAAAAATCCCACTTTAATATATATAAATAAAAAGAAAAATAGGTTGCATGGCAAGTAGAAAACACCCTGAAAATTATGCTTAAAATCCGCACCTTATCCTACCCGCTTTTCCGTGAGCATTTTTTGAGCCTTATCGAGCACCACACTTATATATAAATATCATTTATTGCTCGTTTCGTTTGTTTGAAAGATATCCGACCTGAGTCCGATTCGGTTAGAAATTGTGTGAGTTATACATTTCGAGACCGCACGCGAGGTGAGAGATTGTGAAGATGATCAAGGCACCTAGGATACACCCGTTCCGTTTTCTTTAGCCTTTCATATAAATACCCCTCACCTAGTTAACCCTTTTGAGCCTTAGCCTTTTTCGTTTCTTCCGTCACACCGTGCCCCTGTCATGTTTTGACGAAGAAAGCTGGTTGGAGGTAATCGGGACACTCTTGGGCAGTCTTGGAATGAAGAGAACAGATCAGACGTCACGGTTTCCACCGAGGAAGTTTGACAAAATGAAAAAAAAAGATAGCCATGAAGAGACATCACAGCAAAGAATAAGCTTCAGTGTAAGCAGCATGCAAAAAAAAACGTTAAAAATAAGTCGAAAAAAACTCACCAATAAAAAGGGCTTAGAGGAAACAATTTTGTTTGAAGATTGATTTCTAGGACATTCCTAGCGGGAGTTATTAGGTGGAAAAACCAAACAGTTTGCAATTGGGGGCGTCAAAGCAATTAGTCGTCAAGAGAAGAGTTTCACTAGCCCACTATCCAGAGCTCGACATTTTCCCATCATGCCTCAGCCGCTGCCCGAACCAGACATGACAGTAGACACCCATCCTACCCATTTTATCACTTTACCATTCTCACCCAATAAAAGACCTTGTGATTTGCATTTTCTCGCCCATATTCAACGGTGGAGATTTGATTTGCATACAAGCCTATGACTGTTGGGCTAGATTTAAAGGTTTGCGTTGTCTTGGGTTATATGGTATTTGGTTCAACCTATGTGGCCCATGTAAAAGTGACCGCCTATGATAAGTATAAATAGGGGTTTCATGTTTTGTTTTGGGGTTGCTTGTCATTCGTTTTGTTGAACACGTGTGTTTCATGTTTCTTCTTTGTTCTTTCTATACAATCATTGTTTCCGCCTTTGATTGTGTACGTGTTTGATACCCGATAGAGAAGATCTTGAACTTACAATTGGTATCAGAGCCTAAGAAGTCTTTCGAAGGCTCGGTTCGGTATCAAAGGAAGAAGATCAAAGAAGTTCTTACTAGCGAAAAGAAATGGATCAAATTGTTAACCAAACAAATTTGAATGGACTTTATACTGACCAACTACTTGTAGCTGCTCAAGTGGATAAAGCCATGGAATCTGTCATTGGCACACATCAGAAGATACATGTTCTTCAACTTGGAATGTCCTATTCTGAGTGGAAATTCAGGTTCATTTAAGTCATGAAAATAAAAGATGCAAAGGCACTGCGATCTATCTTAAACGGCCCATGTGTGATCACTTATGTGGTTAATGAAATAACTGGAGCCACTGCTATCAAACCAAAGATCATGTACACTGATGAAGATCACGAAAAGACTGATATTGATGAAAGAGCAATTGCTTATCTTCATCAAGGACTCTCACCTGAAGTATCGATTGGAGTTCGTGACAATGCCACTGCCAAAGAGCTTTGGGAAGCTCTTGAAAATCTGTATGAGGGAAATGAAATAGAGCAGAAGGGAGATGCTGAGCCAGAAGTTCAATGCTTTTAATCACATTCCTGGCGAATCACTCGAAAGCCAGATTCAACGCTTTGTGGCTTTAGTTAGTGAAATGAAATCAAATGATATGGTGGTGGATAACTCCGTTATGAACAAAAAGCTACTTAACGCTCTACCAAGGAGTTGGGACTTAAATGTATCACTGATCAAGAAAACAAAAGATTTAGCAAGACTCGCTCTTTCTGAAACCATATCCTTGATCAAGTCCTGTGACCTCGATGACAGACAGCGTTATATGACTCAGACTGCTAGTTATAATAATGCAATCATCGCAACTTCCAGTAATGCCCTCATGACTCAGCAAGAACCTCAGCGTCCCTCGTTGTACTCTTATCCAGCCAGTGGATCTTCGTACCCACCTATGTTTGCCCCCAGTTCATCAAAAGGCTCCGCCATACCTACTTCCTCAGTGGCTACTGCTGGATCTTCGTCCTCTACATCACCTTCTTCAGCTGCACCTCAGTCAACAGTAAAAATTTCAAAGGAGCTCGAAAGCAACTTAAGTTTGTTTGCTGGATTCATGAATTGCTACAATGCATTTCTGACTGGACAACTTACTGCCAAAGATATTGGAGCATGTGACCTAAATGATGTTAATCAAGATGATATAGAAGAAATGGACTTGACTTGGCAAATAGCTATGGTGGTTCATATAGTGAATAAGTTCGTGAAGAAGACTAGTAGAAATGTTTGGGAGAACCCAACAAAGAAACTGGGCTGGGATAAAATGAAGATGCGCTGTTATAACTGTGATGAGCTTGGCCATTTTGCTCGTTAGTGCACCAAGCTGAAGAAAGAAATAGACAACTCTGCTCCTGTAGCTGCCTCTCCCGCTGCAACTCCGGGAATTCAATCATCTACCACTCACACTGGATCTGAATCCTTTAACTCAAATAAAGCCATGCTCGCTCAGTCAGTAGGTGGATGGGATTGGTCATCTCAAATGGAGGATCTGAAGATTGTTGAAGATACAGTGTACAAAGCACTCATGGCCCAGATGGATGATGATTATGTTCCGTCGGCAGCTGAGGTACATTCTGAAATTTTAGCTGAATCTTGTTGCACTGAAAGGTGCAAAATTAAGGTTAAGGGATTTAGGGAAGAAACTCTCTCTGCATACAAACAGCTTGAATATGAAAAAATGGCCACCTGGGACATTAAAAAGAAATTTAACTCCTATAAAGAAATGGTCGAAAAACAAAAACTTGATATCAAGCGTTTGCATTAGGAGGTGAGTGACCACAAGTGTCGATACTTACACTTCAAATGACTATCTGATACTTTAACCGCGGAATTGATCGACTTAAAATCTAAATTTGAAAATGCAGATTTTCATTTTAAAAAATTCGATTGTTCTAGTCCCAAAGTTGAAAAAATGATCAATACCCAGTTAAAGTTCAGACTAAAGCAAGTGAGAAATAAAGGTCTGGGGTTTGTGGAAATTCCACCACCCTTTAATGAAAATTATTCCTCAATTCCTATGTCAGATGAAGAATTGTTGGCTCTGCCTGTTAAAGGATACGGTCCTCCAATAGAAGAGCTAACCAGTCGACCATCAAGGGATCATATTGAAATCTCCAAACCTGAATCGGTCCCCATTAGGATCTCCAAACCTAAAAACCGACAATCTAAGCAAGAGCAGGCCCCATCAAAAACTTTTGTCAAATCTCAAGATGCGTTAAAGCAAACTGAGACGTTAAATTATGAAAAGAATAAAGAAACAGATAGAGTTTTTGATGTTAGCAAAGATGAGGTTCCAACCTCAACTAAGTCAAATGAGTCAATGTCCATCACTAATGAGTCTGAAACTGAATCAATACACGTTAACGAACCGATTTCTGCTCCGACCACCCAACCGGATTCAAGTGTAACCTATGAGTTTGATTTCATGAAACAAATCAGAGAGCTTTATTTAAAGCAAAGAGCAAACAGTGAAAATAATCTGACCGATTCTCAATCTCACTCAGATGATTCACCAGTGACTGAACCTGAGTCTGACTCTGATCCAGACTCAAGAGAGACCAACACATCTAGCTATCAGTCATGTGAAACAGCTGAATCATCTGAGGACATGTTTGAATTGAATGAATATGTTTCTGTGTCCATTTCAAACTCATTTGATTCAGATAAAGAGAGTTCAAAATCTTCTGAATCTCCTGTCTTCTGTCGCTGAAAATATCTCTAAAGAAAATTTCTATGATGTTTCTGATGACATGAATGTTACTAAATTGGTTGATTCTTGTGCAGAAAATTTAATTGTTGAGGATTGGGTAGATGATGGGGATGAAGTCGATGACTCTGATTCACTTGCATTAAATAATAAAAATCAGAGAAACAATCTATCAATTTCTGCTAAAGAAAAAAATATTTGTGTGGGCTCGTTTGTTTTGAGCATAAAATCTTGTGATTTATCGTCTGACTCTTTGTTTGATCATTCAGATTTTGTTATTTTGTCAAATGCTTGTGATACAACAAAAAATCTTTTGGTTAAACAATCCAGTATGGGTGGGACTGGGAAATATCTCCCCCCTAAACTTGTTTTACCAAAATATGAAAAAATAATTTTTCAAATCAGGGAAAAAGGTATTCCAAAACAGCATCACACAGGTATAGAGATGTAAACAAATCTTTTGAGTCTGGAGAGTCTGCAAGATCTCAGGGGAATCCACATGTAAAACGTCAGATCTGCTACACATGTGGAATCCCAGGACACATTGCCAGAAATTGTAAAACAAATCTGAAAACTTTTTCAAGCTGGAAACATCAGAAGGCTCCAAACGGGAACCATAATCATCCCAAGCCGATGAAGGTTGAGAAACCTAAGGCAATGCAGAATGACAAATCCAAGGGAAAGCCTTCTAATGGTGATTGGAATAGAAATAAACGGCTCAAACAGTCTAGTAACAGACCTAACTCTCAGATTAAAACTTACAAGGCATCATCAAATTCAAAAGAAAAGATGGTTTCACAAAACAAATTTCACTGGAAACCAAAATGTTCTATTCCAAACTCTTCCCCGTATGTAGGTTCTTCTTGTTCTGTGAATGATATATCTAATCTATGTGCTAATGTTTCAACTGCCAACATGCACTGGATGAAAGTCCAGTATATGGATACCAATGGTGTACCCAAAACAACTATGGCCTGGGTACCTACAACTAACTGATCTTGTATCATGTGTAGGAACGGCTGTGGAGGACTATCATTCGTCTCTGGTACATTGATAGTGGCTATTCAAGGCACATGATAGGAGACTTATCCCAGCTTACCGATGTGGAATTTTTCAATGGTGGATTTGTCTCCTTTGCGGGAGGTGAGAAGGGTCAAATAACTCAAAGGGGAACGGTAAGAAATGGTGCTCTTCAGTTTAATAAAGTAAACTATGTTCCTGAATTGAAGCATAGTTTACTAAGCGTGTCACAAATCTGTGATAATGGCTACTCAACTCATTTCACTGATAAAGGATGTTTAATATTGAAACCTGGAGTTGTAATTCCAGAAGAATGGGTGCTACTAAAATCTGAACGTCGAGGTAATGCTTATGTCATTGACATGAACAGACCTCCATCTAAAAACGTTACATGTCTTTTCTCAAAAGTCTCTCAAAACAACGCCATTCTATGGCATCGTCGTCTTGGACATGCAAATGCTAAAAACTTGAACCGGGTGGCTAAACTGGGATTGGTAAGGGATTTGCTAGTACGTGATTTTATAACAATTGAAAAATGTGTTGCATGTGCCAGAGGAAAGCATCATCGAAAACCACATCATCCTAAATTGGTAAACACTATAGATTCTCTGTTGCAGTTGCTTCATATGGATCTTTTTGGTCCAGTGAATGTGCTCAGTATTTCTCGCAAGGCTTACTGTTTAGTGATAACTGATGATTACTCATGTTTTACTTGGGTTTTCTTTTTGGCTAACAAAAGTGAGACTGCAGAAATAGTAAAACAGTTTGTCGTATTGATGGAGAATTAGACCAACTTGAGGGTAAAGAGCATTCGTTGTGACAACGGGACTGAGTTCAAGAATGCAGAGTTAAACCGTTACTTTGCTCAGAAAGGGATTGCACGTCAATTCAGCTCAACAAGGACGCCACAGCAGAATGTAGTCGCTGAAAGAAGGAATCGCACCCTGATTGAAGCTGCTCGCACAATGTTGTGTGACTCACAACTTCCGACCTTCTTCTGGGCAGAAGCTGTGAACACGGCCTGCTATGTGCTAAACCGAGTTCTAGTCAACAAAGCTCGAATGAAGACACCCTGCGAAGTACTGTTTGGTGCTAAACCCTTCGTCAAGCATTTTCGTGCTTTTGGTTGGCCATGTACCCTATTGCATCTGGATGCTACACTAAAGTTTGATGCGAAAGCTGATGACTGCTATTTTGTTGGGTATGCTGGCAAGACAGCATATAGGGTTTACAACAAACAAACTAAGCAAATCGTAGAGTCGTTTGACGTGCGTTGGCTTGAAGAAAATGAGACAGATGCTAGAGTGGGTCCAGACTGGTTATTTGACTATGATACTCTCTTTCGATCTTTTTCTATTTTTGACGATGTGTCTAGTGGTGTAAATACAGGTTATACAGATTCCTCAACATACGCTGCTGGAACCTCATCCTCCTTGGTTGATGATGCAGAGGATGAGGGGGATGCTGTACCTAGATCTTCATCAACACAGCAACATTCAGTTTCTGCCGAACCATCCATTCCCACTACAAATCCTGTGCAATAGGTAGATGACGAAGATTTGTCTTCTGATACCTTAGTTCCTGCCTTCTATGATCCCATACCTCTTGAATGCACGGTGGAGCATGATGATGAGAACGAAGCTGATTCTGACACCGTAGAAGGGATTGCAACTGGACCCCTACCTGGAGATTCTTCAGTTCCAGACAGAGCCATTCCTACAAACATTCAACGAGATCACCCACAGGAAAACATCATTGGTCCAGTGGATGCAGGTGTCTTAACAAGGAGTCAAACTTGTGACATCAACAAATGATTGTACTCATGCTTCATTTCACAAATTGAGCCAAAGCCTAATCAGTTTGAGAACCAAGCTGGGTTGATGCAATGCAGGATGAACTTAATCAGTTTGAGAAGCTAAAGGTTTGGAAGTTAGTTAAATTACCTCCAGGAAAGCGACCTCTTGGCACAAGATGGTTTTATCGAAACAAAAGAGATGGCAGTGGGGTAATTGTAAGAAACAAAGCTAGACTGGTTGTGCAAGGGTTCAGGCAGATTGAGGGTTTAGATTATGATGAGGTATATGCACCGGTTGCGAGGTTGGAAGCAATCAGAATATTTCTTACCTACGCATCGTTTAAAGGATTTACTGTCTATCAGATGGACGTCAAAACAGCATTTCTGTATGGAACTGTGAATGAAGAGATCTATGTTGGTCAACCACCGGGTTTCACAAACCCAAAATATCCAGAGCATGTGTACAAACTAGACAAAGCTTTGTATGGGTTACATCAGGCACCTCGTGCTTGGTATGCTACCTTGACTGAACACTTGCTTGCTAATGGATACACCCGTGGTGTTATTGATCAGATCTTATTCGTCAAGACAGTGAATGAAGATCGAATTCTGGTGCAAATTTATGTGGACGATATCATCTTTGGTTCCACTAGTGATGCACAGTGCAAAGAGTTCGAAGAGGTGACGAAAAAGCAGTTTGAGATGAGTGCTCTGGGTGAAATGACTTTTTTCTTAGGTTTGCAAGTTGGTCAAAATTCTAAGGGTATCTTGATTCATCAAGGAAAATATGTGGATGACATTCTTGCAAAATTCAGCTTCAATAACGTAAAGCCAGCCAACACCCCAATGTCTGAGAGACTAGGTCTAACTCAAGATCTGGAAGGAGAAGCCGTGGATGAAACACTGTATCGTTCAATGATTGGTTCGCTAATGTACCTAACTGCTAGCAGACCTGACATCATGTTCGTTGTGTGTCAATGCGCACGTTATCAGGCTAATCCAAAAACTTCTCATTTAAATGCTGTTAAGAGAGTCTTTAGATACCTTAAGGGGAAACCCAGATTTGGTCTTTGGTATCCTAGGGATTCTCTCTTTGAATTACATGCTTTTTCTGACAGCGACTTTGGAGGTTGTGACATTGACAGGAAATCTACTTCTGCGGGATGTCAATTCTTAGGCGATCAGCTTATTGCATGGCAATGTAAAAACAGCAAACAGTCTCCGTCTCAACAGCGGAAGCTGAATATGTGGCTGCCTCAGCATGCTGTTCTCAGGTGATCTGGATACAACATCAGTTGGTAGATTACGGTTTGGATTTCTCTCTTACTCCTATTTATTGTGATAATGATGCTGCTATCCAAATTGTGAAAAATCCAGTTGAATTTTCAAAAGTAAAACACATTGCCACAAAAGAACATTTCATCAGAGACTCTTTTTACCAAGGTTTAAATGTACCTACACACATCCACACTAACGACAATGTCGCAGATCTTTTTACAAAACCTGTTGATCGAGCTCGCTTTGAAGCTCTTTCTAAACTGCTCAAAATGGTCCATTTCGAGGACTGAACTGGTCTTCGTTTTAAAAAAAAAAGGTTTTCTTAGTCTTAGGTTTATAAATTTGTTCTTTAAATTCTTAATTTAAACACAAATTTAGGGGGGTGTATCCTAAGAAAAGATCAAAACAATTTTGTTGTCAAAAACGAGAGATGAAATGAACTTTCACAGTTGGATTAAGGCTGACTCACGTAAGATGTGTATCGAAACAGTTCGGCTCTAGTGTGATATGTTGGTAGGCTTGGTCCTGATGGCTGAAATGTTAATGATCTTGTGAAGCACTTAAAGATAAGACACGACCTCAGTAAGGAACATCACATGGAATCAGGTATAATTTCTATTTGAATGCTTGTGTGATGTCCCGAAGCATAACACTGTGGTCTAGGTCTGAAACCTTTTCTGAAAAACTCGTGTATCTCCTTTGTTTTGTGTAAGCAAAGACCTGGAGATGCTAGGCAACGAAAGCTTTTGCTGCATCCAGATATATGCTGACCTAGTGTTGGGATCAGTTTGCTCTTTTGTTTAAGTAAGAACTTGCTATCTTTGACACTTAAGTGTTTAGCAAGCTCTTGTATATCAGATTATAAGCACAGCGGAATGTATAAGTTAAAGCAACACTTTTTATACTCAAGAGGAGTTATTACTCCCCCTTGATGATTGAAACTAATAATGACAAGTATTTATTATGAATCTAAGCAGTAAATGAGAATTAGATACTTAGACAGGTTCACAATAAATACTGAAATGGAATAGAACAGTGAAAGTGTTTGAAGGATTTTTCTATTAAAAATCAATGTCTAAAATAGAAGGTTGAAGCCTCCTATTTATAGACGTTTACATACATGTATCTTGCCCAAAAAGCAAGTACAGAAACATCGGAAACAAGTTGAACAAGTTGCAACATTGAAACTAACAAATACAGCTAAAAGTAATAATAAACAATAAACTACTGATACAAAAGGCGGTGGAAAATATCTGATGCTAAATGCTGATGAATGACAAACTACTGATGAGTAGTTTGTCTTCAGTACTTCTGAAGTGAACTTGTCTGGTTTGGACTTCAGAACTTCTGATGAAGTTTCTTCTTCAGCACTTCTCATATCTTCTCTTCAGCAGTTTCTTGTCTTCTCTTCAGTACTTCTATACTTAGCCAAAATGACAGAAGTGAATTAGACTAAGGTTTCCAAAAGTGGTTTCACCAATCCTCTTTGTCCTAACAATCTCCCCCTGGATTGATGAACCCAAAACCTTACTAATTCCTTATGATCTTCTTCTGTCTTGAACAATCTTCCATATCTCTTTGTACATGGTGTTCTTGAGCTGGTTTAACTGTCCATCAGATAGAGATCCTCTCTGTGGTTCCAGATGTTGAATTGTGAGCAGGTCTTGTGTTGACAGTTTCTTTAGATCACTGATCTTCTTGTAAGCCCTGCTTGAAAGGTCTCTTCTTGTCAATAATACTGAGTTGTTATCAGTAAGTGACCATCTGATGATAGGTACCTTTGACCTGTTAAAGTCAGAGGAATAGGGAACCAGACTTGTCCCTTGGGTTGATGATCCAGAGTGTTGGATGCTTTCTGTTTCAGTTAACCTTAGGTGGGAGTCTCTTCCTTGTTGTTGTTGCATATCAGGCATCTGAATAGTTGGGAGATGGTGTTCAGTCACTACCTTGGTATGCATCTTTTCTTTGATAGTCTTTTGGATTTGGTAGGCAAAAGTGGAAGGATCCCTGAATTGTGTTAACAGAGGTTTCTCTTCAATGTCAAAATCTGAATGAACTATTGAACTTCCTTCAAGTAGTACCATTTTGAAATCAGTTTTGACATTGTCCTCTGCTTTCTTTCTTTGAGTAGCAGGCCTTCTTGTTGATATACCAGAAGTTCTAACTACTGATCTTGAAGGATCAGCAGTTTGAAACTTCTCTAGATTTGCAGCCTTGGCAGCCTTGTATTTTCTATAAGTATCCATCAGTCTTTCTTCTTTCCATCTGGATACTGAGGATTATGAACCATAGCCCTCTGCTACTAATTCATCTATCATCTGGGCTCTCTTGGCCTTTCCTTCTTTGCTTGTGGCCAGTTTGTCTGCAATGAGTTGTGCCCTTCTTGTTAGTTCTTGCATAGAGAGTCCCTTGAGTGTGTAGGCTTTAGTCTTGCTGTTCTTTGTGATGTAAGACATCAGTTGTTGTCTTTTGTCTTGTTCAGCAATCTCATCAAGGCTAGCCTGCCTTTGTAGTTCAGCTTCATAGGCCTGAAGTTTTTCTTCATGGCTTAGGTCTAGATCATCCCTTTCTTCCAGAGTTTTCCAGATCAGATCTTCTCTGGCCTTCTTGTTGGCTGCAACTAAACTCTTCTCTAGTAATTCAGCTGATTGAGAGATTGGAGAAGGGTTTAGTACAGTCATTGTTGTAACTGTTGTAGTAGGCCTGATAGGATCAGATGTTGGTTGAATGGGAGCAGTTGTTCTGGAAGGGTCAGTAGTTTGAGGTTTGGAAGTGTTAACCTCTGATGGGTTGACAACTGCTGATGGTTTGTCAACTACTGAAGGATTGTCTTCAGTACTTTCTGATTCTTCATCAGAACTTTTGCCATCAGAAGTTTCTTCATTATGCCCTTGGGATTCATCAGACTTTTCAGCATCTTCTATCTCTTGAATAGAGACACCAAACTGTTTGGCCAGTTTTTCTTTTCTGGCTTGATTCTTCTGATCTCTTTCAAGGATGGCCACTCTTGCCCTTATCCTGGCTTGGAATGACTCCTTAGGTTCCCTAATTTTCTCCCCCTTTTTGGATTCATCAATTTTAGAAGTTGAGGGTTGGGAGAATTGACCTTGAAGATGAGCAATCTGTTTGCTGTTGAATTCAATCTTGTTGGACAGATCATTCATCTTTTTCTTGATCACTCCAAATTGGTTTTTGATTGACAGCTCCAAGTTAGCTGTGTATGTTTGGAAGTGATTCTTGATGAGAGTGTTCATCATGTGGTACAGGGGACCCTCTGGGCTGCATAGCTGGTTCAAGTCTATGCTTGGTTGCCCAGGGAATTGGGTAGGCATTTGTTGTGAAGGGTGTGTTTTTGGGAGATCCTCATGTTGTACAGAGGATGCCACTCTAGGGGTTTTAGGGATTGAGTGGACTTTAACCTGTGCAGGGGTGACTAGCTTCTTGAGCTTGGATACCCCTGAAACAGGACCTTCATAAAGTGCCGTCAATTCAGTAGTTTTGGTTTTTGAAACATCATCCAAATTAATGGAATCATCTGAATCCCTGATATTGTCCTCATTGAGGACTGTCTCAGTTAAATCATGAGCTGAGCCCAACTCAGTTCTCTCATGAACCTCTTGTTCTTGGTTCTGAGGATTTCCTACTTCAGGCATTAAGCCTTCATCAGTAGTTGCCACATCTGAGGTCTTAGCTGTTTTACTTCTGTCCTCAGATCCACCACTGGGTGGTAACTGAGTAGTAGCAGCCTCAGATGCCCCAAGAGTCTCTAAGATTGGGCTTAAAGACTCTGGTCCACCCTCATCTCTTGGGTTAGGGCTAGTGATGTCCACATCCATGTCTGATGCTGTGGTTATGTCCCTTGTTTGTTGTGGTTGTAGGGGACTGACATAATCAGATGGGACTTTCTCTTTTAGCCCAGAGAGAAGTTTGGCAATCTCTATTGCCTCTGGTTCAGAAATTTGAGGGGTTGGTTCAGTAGTTTGGGCAATAGGTGAAATAGGTTGGTCAGCAGTTTCAAAAGAAGTGTGAGTTGCAATTGTTTTTCTAAGTCTTTTTCTTTTGAATAAGATTGTTATTGGTGCTCTTGGTGGGGTTTGAGATGGATGAGACTGAGAGGGTGTTTCAGTCTCACCTATTTGAAGAGCAGATTGCTCATGAGCATGTTCAGGCATCTCAACCTCCTGAACAGCTTTACTTTTGGGTTGGTGGGTTTTTGTCTTTGTTGGGTTGGGCTTTTTGGCTTTTGGTGGTGTGAGTTTTGAAGATGTGGGCTTCAGGGGGACTTGTTGTTGTTCTCCCTGATCATCTTCTGGCCAGGTAGCCGGTTTGTTATGCCTAGAGTATGCTTGTGAGGTTAATGGATTTAAAGTTGAAACTTTTCCCACAAGCACCTCATTACCCAGTTCCCCTATTATGCATTGCATAATGAACCTTGGGTATAACAAAAACTTTTTCTTGGTATTATTATGATGTAACACCAACTCATTGAAAAATAATTTTGATGCCCTGAATTTTGTTTCATTCACTATGGAATGAAATATTGGTTGAAAAGTAGAGGGCATCTGGTCATAAGACCCTGTTTTTGGACTCAAACACATAATAATATAATGAAACAAAAGCTTGTATTTTGGTTCAAAATATTTTTTGAAGATAGTAGCATGGGAGAGAGTACCTTGATACCCACACTCTGTCATGGTTAGGTGAATATCAGAGTTAGCAACATGATCTGGGGCAGTTACATCATTCAGGCCCAGTCTTGTTGCCAGTGTGGCCGGTGTGATGGTCAGTGGTTTCCCTTTTATTCTTGAGTTGAGGGAAATGATTTCATCATTAGCCGTCACCGTCTCAGCATTAGCCCAGAACTCATTTAGAGTTTCAGTATGAATTGGTGGGTCGATTGTGAGAGCAGTAAAATATTGGGATTTTACGACAAGATCAATTATCTCATCGTATTGGGACCAGCCTTCTTGTTTTTCAAGAAAGGCCCTTTGATTGTGTCCCTGTTTTAGAACGAGAGCCATGTGGTTTGGGTTTTAATCGAACAGTTGATTTGCAGGTTTAGGTTATTGAGAGAGTTTTTTGAGAGAGAAAGAGGGAATCTTTGACATGTTAAAGTCAGAGGAATAGGGAACCAGACTTGTCCCATGGGTTGATGATCCTGAGTGTTGGATGCTTTCTGTTTCAGTTAACCTCTGGTGGGAGTCTCTTCCTTGTTGTTGTTGCATATCAGGCATCTGAATAGTTGGGAGATGGTGTTCAGTCACTACCTTGGTATGCATCTTTTCTTTGATAGTCTTTTGGATTTGGTAGGCAAAAGTGGAATGATCCCTGAATTGTGTTAACAGAGGTTTCTCTTCAATGTCAAAATCTGAATGAACTATTGAACTTCCTTCAAGTAGTACCATTTTGAAATCAGTTTTGACATTGTCCTCTGCTTTCTTTCTTTGAGTAGCAGGCCTTCTTGTTGATATACCAGAAGTTCTAACTACTGATCTTGAAGGATCAGCAGTTTGAAACTTCTCTGGATTTGCAGCCTTGGCAGCCTTGTATTTTCTATAAGTATCCATCAGTCTTTCTTCTTTCCATCTGGATACTGAGGATTTTGAACCATAGCCCTCTGCTACTAATTCATCTATCATCTGGGCTCTCTTGGCCTTTCCTTCTTTGCTTGTGGCCAGTTTGTCTGCAATGAGTTGTGCCCTTCTTGTTAGTTCTTGCATAGAGAGTCCCTTGAGTGTGTAGGCTTTAGTCTTGCTGTTCTTTGTGATGTAAGACATCAGTTGTTGTCTTTTGTCTTGTTCAGCAATCTCATCAAGGCTAGCCTGCCTTTGTAGTTCAGCTTCATAGGCCTGAAGTTTTTCTTCATGGCTTAGGTCTAGATCATCCCTTTCTTCCAGAGTTTTCCAGATCAGATCTTCTCTGGCCTTCTTGTTGGCTGCAACTAAACTCTTCTCTAGTAATTCAGCTGATTGAGAGATTGGAGAAGGGTTTAGTACAGTCATTGTTGTAACTGTTGTAGTAGGCCTGATAGGATCAGATGTTGGTTGAATGGGAGCAGTTGTTCTGGAAGGGTCAGTAGTTTGAGGTTTGGAAGTGTTAACCTCTGATGGGTTGACAACTGCTGATGGTTTGTCAACTACTGAAGGATTGTCTTCAGTACTTTCTGATTCTTCATCAGAACTTTTGCCATCAGAAGTTTCTTCATTATGCCCTTGGGATTCATCAGACTTTTCAGCATCTTCTATCTCTTGAATAGAGACACCAAACTGTTTGGCCAGTTTTTCTTTTCTGGCTTGATTCTTCTGATCTCTTTCAAGGATGGCCACTCTTGCCCTTATCCTGGCTTGGAATGACTCCTTAGGTTCCCTAATTTTCTCCCCCTTTTTGGATTCATCAATTTTAGAAGTTGAGGGTTGGGAGAATTGACCTTGAAGATGAGCAATCTGTTTGCTGTTGAATTCAATCTTGTTGGACAGATCATTCATCTTTTTCTTGATCACTCCAAATTGGTTTTTGATTGACAGCTCCAAGTTAGCTGTGTATGTTTGGAAGTGATTCTTGATGAGAGTGTTCATCATGTGGTACAGGGGACCCTCTGGGCTGCATAGCTGGTTCAAGTCTATGCTTGGTTGCCCAGGGAATTGGGTAGGCATTTGTTGTGAAGGGTGTGTTTTTGGGAGATCCTCATGTTGTACAGAGGATGCCACTCTAGGGGTTTTAGGGATTGAGTGGACTTTAACCTGTGCAGGGGTGACTAGCTTCTTGAGCTTGGATACCCCTGAAACAGGACCTTCATAAAGTGCCGTCAATTCAGTAGTTTTGGTTTTTGAAACATCATCCAAATTAATGGAATCATCTGAATCCCTGATGTTGTCCTCATTGAGGACTGTCTCAGTTAAATCATGAGCTAAGCCCAACTCAGTTCTCTCATGAACCTCTTGTTCTTGGTTCTGAGGATTTCCTACTTCAGGCATTAAGCCTTCATCAGTAGTTGCCACATCTGAGGTCTTAGCTGTTTTACTTCTGTCCTCAGATCCACCACTGGGTGGTAACTGAGTAGTAGCAGCCTCAGATGCCCCAAGAGTCTCTAAGATTGGGCTTAAAGACTCTGGTCCACCCTCATCTCTTGGGTTAGGGCTAGTGATGTCCACATCCATGTCTGATGCTGTGGTTATGTCCCCTGTTTGTTGTGGTTGTAGGGGACTGACATAATCAGATGGGACTTTCTCTTTTAGCCCAGAGAGAAGTTTGGCAATCTCTATTGCCTCTGGTTCAGAAATGTGAGGGGTTTGTTCAGTAGTTTGGGCAATAGGTGAAATAGGTTGGTCAGCAGTTTCAAAAGAAGTGTGAGTTGCAATTGTTTTTCTAAGTCTTTTTCTTTTGAATAAGATTGTTATTGGTGCTCTTGGTGGGGTTTGAGATGGATGAGACTAAGAGGGTGTTTCAGTCTCACCTATTTGAAGAGCAGATTGCTCATGAGCATGTTCAGGCATCTCAACCTCCTGAACAGCTTTTCTTTTGGGTTGGTGGGTTTTTGTCTTTGTTGGGTTGGGCTTTTTGGCTTTTGGTGGTGTGAGTTTTGAAGATGTGGGCTTCAGGGGGACTTGTTGTTGTTCTCCCTGATCATCTTCTGGCTAGGTAGCCGGTTTGTTATGCCTAGAGTATGCTTGTGAGGTTAATGGATTTAAAGTTGAAACTTTTCCCACAAGCACCTCATTACCCAGTTCCCCTATTATGCATTGCATAATGAACCTTGGGTATAACAAAAACTTTTTCTTGGTATTATTATGATGTAACACCAACTCATTGAAAAATAATTTTGATGCCCTGAATTTTGTTTCATTCACTATGGAATGAAATATTGGTTGAAAAGTAGAGGGCATCTGGTCATAAGACCCTGTTTTTGGACTCAAACACATAATAATATAATGAAACAAAAGCTTGTATTTTGGTTCAAAATATTTTTTGAAGATAGTAGCATGGGAGAGAGTACCTTGATAACCACACTCTGTCATGGTTAGGTGAATATCAGAGTTAGCAACATGATCTGGGGCAGTTACATCATTCAGGCCCAGTCTTGTTGCCAGTGTGGCCGGTGTGATGGTCAGTGGTTTCCCTTTTATTCTTGAGTTGAGGGAAATGATTTCATCATCAGCCGTCACCGTCTCAGCATTAGCCCAGAACTCATTTAGAGTTTCAGTATGAATTGGTGGGTCGATTGTGAGAGCAGTAAAATATTGGGATTTTACGACAAGATCAATTATCTCATCGTATTGGGACCAGCCTTCTTGTTTTTTCAAGAAAGGCCCTTTGATTGTGTCCCTGTTTTAGAACGAGAGCCATGTGGTTTGGGTTTTAATCGAACAGTTGATTTGCAGGTTTAGGTTATTGAGAGAGTTTTTTGAGAGAGAAAGAGGGAATTTTTGAGTTTGAAAGGATAAGTGTTGAAAAAAGATATTTATTAGAAGTTTTAACCGCTTGAATCTTCTTTATTAGAAGTTTTTAAGCCGCCTCGGTTAAAAATCTCTTTATCAGAAGTTTTAAACCGACTAGGTCAAAACTTCTGATGATGGGAAAAGTCAGATTTGCCCTTTTTGACTAAACTGCTGATGAAGGATTATTTCATCAGTAGTTCCCATTTCCTCTTCAGTAGTTTTAAAAGCTGATGAGAAATGTTTTATAAATACTTTTATTCATAACTTCTGAAAGTTATTTTATCAGAAGTTTTACACTTTTCAGAAATTTTCCCCATACTGATGTTTTGTTCATCAGTAGTTTCTCTCTTTTCAGAAGTTTTGTTTCAGACTTTTTGTGTTTTTGTAAGTGAAAAATGAAAAATATGTGCAGAATAATAAAATAAACACTTACAAATTTAGCATCCCAAGCATGGATACTAACTTCTGAAATGTTGATGTGTCAAGGGGTTTTATGAAGATGTCAGCTATTTGATTAGCTGTTGCTACATGCTTCACCTCAATCTTGCCTTTTTCATAGCAATCTCTTATGAAATGGTACCTGATCTCAATATGTTTGGTTTTTGAGAACTGTACTGGATTTTGAATGATGCTAATGGCAGATTTGCTGTCTACAAACAAAGGTGTCTTGGTTTCTTTGATTCCATAATCAAGAAGTTGATATTGGAGCCAGTGTATTTGTGATGTACAACTTGCAGCTGCAATGTATTCAGCTTCAGCAGTTGAAGTTGCAACAGATGTTTGCTTCTTTGATTGCCATGACACTAGACAGTTACCCAAGAATTGACAACCACCAGATGTTGACTTTCTTGTCATCTTACACCCTGCATAGTCACTATCTGAAAAAGCTGATAACTTGGTATTGCTTGAAGCAGGATACCAAATTCCAAGTGTTGGAGTTCCTTTCAGATATCTGAAAATTCTTGTGACTGCTATAAGGTGTGATTCCCTTGGTGCTGATTGATATCTAGCACAGACACATGTTGAAAACATAATATCTGGTCTAGAAGCAGTTAGATATAAAAGGGAACCTATCATGCATCTGTACATGGTTTGATCAACCTGTTTTCCTTGATCATCAGGTTCAACTTGTGTGATTGGTGTCATGGGAGTGGAACATGATTTACAGTCTTTTAAAGAAAATTTGTTTAATAATTCTTTAACATATTTTGATTGATGTATAAAAGTTCCATTTGTTTGTTGCTTGATTTGCAGTCCCAGAAAGTACTGCAGTTCTCCCATAGTACTCATCTCAAATTTTGATTGCATGAGTTTCTTAAAATCATCACACAGTTTTGTGTTTGTTGAACCAAAAATGATATCATCAACATAAATTTGAACAAGTAGGACATGATTTCCAACATGTTTAATGAAAAGAGTTTTATCAATGGCACCTCTTGTAAAGTTATTTTTGAGTAAAAAGGTGGAGAGTGTATCATACCAGGCTCTTGGAGCCTGTTTGAGCCCATAAAGAGCTTTGTCCAGTCTGTACACCCACTCAGGATGAGAAGGATCCTCAAACCCAGGTGGCTGACAAACATACACCTCCTCTTTTATTTTTCCATACAAAAATGCACTCTTTACATCCATTTGATAAAGTTTAATTTTGTTGGAAATGGCATAGGCCAGAAATAACCTGATGGCCTCAAGCCTTGCAACTGGAGCAAAGGTTTCATCATAGTCAATTCCCTCTTCTTGAGAGTACCCTTGAACTACCAGTCTTGCCATGTTCTTGATTATCATACCAGCTTCATCTTGTTTGTTCCTGAAAACCCATCTTGTGCCAATTGGTTGCTTGTTTGGAGGTAAGGGACAGATTTCCCAGACCTGTTGCTTGTTGAACTGAAGCAGTTCATCTTGCATAGCTTGCACCCAATTATTGTCTTTGAGGGCTTCCTGGTACTTCTTTGGTTCCAACTGTGAGATAAAGGCTGAAAATAGGCAAAAGTTGGAGAGCTGGTTTCTTGTAAGAACACCTGAAGCTATATCACCCATGATTTGATCAAGTGGATGATCTCTGTGTTCAATCAGTTGTTGTAAACCACTGACAGGTGTAGGTGGCTCATGTTCTTCAAACAAACTACTGAGGTCTATGATATCTGGTTCAGATGTTTCCTGATCTTCAGTAGTTGGATCTACTGAATCAGAAGTTTGAGTTTGTTCCTCAGTACTTGTTTGATCAGAAGTTTGGGGAACTTCTGATGATTTTGAAGTTGACTTGATAACTGTTTGAGGAGTCCATGGTGTGGGATCCTCATCATCAAACCTTTTGTCACCATAATAAGTAGGTTTTGATGAAGTAACAGCCTTCTCAGGTCCAAAATGGAAGTTGTCAAGGTCAAAAAGTTCAGCAGGATGTGCTGGAATAAGAGTGTGTTTTGACTCATTGAACTTGACATTCAATGTTTCTTCTACTATCCTGGTGTGAGAATTAAAAACCTTGTAGGCTTTTCTAGTTGAAGAGTAACCAAGAAAGTAACCTGAGTCAACTTTGGCAGCAAACTTTGAAATAGATTCCTTGATGTTCAAGATGAAACATTGACACCCAAAAGCCCTGAAAAGGAGATAAGGGGCTTCATGCCATGAAGAACTTCATAGGCAGTCTTGGAGTGTCTCTTGACCACAAGAACTCTATTCTGAACATAACATGATGTGTTAACTTCTTCTGCCCAAAAGTACAAGGGCAGTCCAGAATCAGCTAACATTGTTCTTGCTCCCTCTATTAAGGTTCTGTTCTTCCTTTCTACTACACCATTTTGTTCAGGAGTTCTGGGAACACTGTATTGTCTAATAATCCCTTTAGACAAACAGAATTCATCCAGAGTTTTGTTCCTGAA
This sequence comes from Ambrosia trifida, assembly GCA_028751855.1. Taxonomy (NCBI): domain Eukaryota; kingdom Viridiplantae; phylum Streptophyta; class Magnoliopsida; order Asterales; family Asteraceae; genus Ambrosia; species Ambrosia trifida. Next base: position 13,147,108 of record CM054127.1, on the reverse strand, counting down.
CTCTGTCCCATTATCACTTCTAATGGTTTTGACAGGTAGAGAATATTGTTTCTCCACTTGTAGAATGAAGAACTTGATGATTTCAGCAGCCTCATCCTTGGAAAATAAGAAGAATACCCATGTGAATCTTGAGTAGTCATCAATGATGACTAAGCAGTACTTCTTCTTACCAAGGCTCATAATCTTGACAGGTCCAAATAAGTCCATATGGAGTAGTTGAAGACATGCATTTGTTTTTGATTCTTCAATAGACTTATAGGAGGACTTATGTTGTTTTCCCTTTAAATAGGATACACAGTGTTCTTGACACTGGTACACTTTCAAAGGTAGACCTCTGACCAAGCCCATTTTTGTGACTTTATTTATGGTTTTAAAGTTCACATGGCCAAGTCTCCTGTGCCAGAGATCAGTTTCTGAAGTTGATGCCCTTGAGAAGAAACAGGCAGTGTTGTTCAATACTTTGTCTTTCTCAATGTCCACTGCATAGACATTGCCACATCTTTTGGCAATCAGCAAAGTATGATCTTCAATGATCTTCTCTATCAACTTCTGGCCTTCTGGTGAGATGATCTTGCATGTTGTCTTTGTGAAAAAGGAAGAATATCCTTTATCACACATTTGTGATACACTCAGCAAGTTGTATTCAAGGTTTTCAACCAGATTGACCTTGTCAAACTGTATTTTGCCAGAGGAGACATTGCCATGTCCTAGCACATATCCCTTAGCATTGTTCCCAAAGGATACAGATCCTTCTCTTTGGCTGATAAAATTGTTTATCAGGTATCTGCATCCAGTCATGTGCATAGAGCCCCCACTATCAACATACCATATGCTGTTTAAGCCCCTGGAAACTCTCTGCACATAATAGCAAATTAGTTAGATTTAGGAACCCAAGCCTGTTTGGCTTAGGGTTTGCTCTTGAGAACAGTTACAGTTTGTTCTTGACCAGGTTGAGAAATCCATGTCTTTTTGGCAATGGATTTTTCATTAAGAACCATGGTAGTATCCTTTTCAGGACCACCATCAACCTTGGTCATCAGTAGTTGTACCAAGTTCATTAGTTTTTGAATCTCAGCAGTTTGTGAAACTGCTGAAGAATCAGGTCTAACTACTGATAAAGAATTTTGAGAAAAAGATTTTAGTTGAGATTTTATCTTTTTCTGAGAAAAGGTGCTTTCAGGTTGTTGTTTCTTGGGATTAAAGGTTCTTTCATAATCATTTCTGATTTGATTTCCCACAACCTTTTGTTTAATTTTATGATTGAACTGAATTCCTTTTCTGTATCTACAAAACTCTGTTTTGTGGTTGAACAGACCACAAATTTCACACTCTTTTGCCTTTTGTTTTTGATCTAAAGGCAAATTTCTGACATTAGTGTAAAGATTTTGCTCATCAGTAGTTTTCAGGGTCTCAACTCCTGATGTAGATGAAACTACTGATGGCTTGTTGTCAGATTTTGTTAATACTTCTGAAGTACTTTCTTTGAAAATACCAGGATTTCTGTTTAGAAAGTTTTCATGGAAAGATGTGCCGTCTTTCCCTTCAGAAGTTTCATTTGAAACAATTTTTCTCCCATCTTCAGTAGTTTTGGGAGAGAAATCTGTTGGTGTTTCAACATGATGGTACCCTATGCCAAACTTAACATTTAAAGCACTCTGTTTGTTTAGCAATAGCTGGTACCCCTTACAAGAATCCACCCATTTTTCACAACTGATCTTGGTGTCAGCAAGCTCTTTTCTGACATTCCCAAGATCTTCTATCATCATTTTAATTTGTGCTTGGGTTTCTGATGTGTTGTAAAACACATCTATTTTCCTATGTATTTTTATATAATTTGGTCAAGTTTTTATTTGTTTTGTGTCATTTTTATTAGGTATTTATTTATGTTATTATTTTATAGGTGTTCGTGGGAAATTGGCTCAAAACGAAAGAATTTTAATCGAGACACGAACACTAGAGAGCATGTGTTCATGGACGTCGGAGCGAAACGAGAAACTTTGTTGAGCCAAGAACAACCGAGCCAGGAACATAGAGTTATAATAATAATAATAATAATATAAAAAAAAAGAAATGTAATTGACTTGGGCCGAAGCCCAAGCCAAACAAAACAATACACTAAGTCGGTTATGGATAGGGAAGATGTTAAAAGTGGACGGCAGAATGAATATATGATTCATCCGTAAGAATCATTCAGAGAAGACAATATTCATTCTACAATCGCAAAGTAGACGAATCAAGAACGGTGACGAGCGGAAGGGCACGGAAGGAGAAAAGGCCACGGGCACGGTAAAGATCAAGAGCCAACGAGCCTTGGGTTAGGTTTAGTTTTTATTTATTTTCTCTATAGACATGGTTAAAGCTATATTTATTTATTTTGTGAAGATGTTTTTAAATATTATTGGCTAAACCTTTTGTTGGTGGCTTGGGATGATGAACTAGAGTTTGTTTTTAAGTAAAGACTTATGTTTTCCGTTTTGGATGTGTTGGGTTACATGATTTAATTTTTATGTTTGATTTTGAATATTTGTGTACTGGCGCTTTTTGATTTGATCACTTGTTTGTTGGTTTTGATGTTCTAGGCACATAGGAATATCCCCTAGATCTAGAAATCATTCTAGTTTGATTAACTTTTGTTGTCGAGCTAGTTCTTGCAGTTAGGAATAGCGCAAGTTTAACAGGTTTTTAAAATCAATTAGTTAAGGTGTGCAATCCCTTCCCGAAGGTTAGGAATATAATTCGGGATTGCTAGGTTGACTAACTAGGCATTGTTTGGTGGTTTGGTTATCGCTAGGGCGAGGCCGGTTACTTATTCGTGTTTAGAGTTTTCCTAGGATTTCATTCGTATTAGTTAAGTCTGCTTCACAGTTTGGGAGTTTTCGATCCAAGAGTGGTTGATTAAAGGATTACTGTGGGATTTGGTTTCGCTGGGGCGATCCACTTTCATTTTAGCATCTCAACACTTGTCCCGCCTTGAGTCCAGTTGACTATCCTTGACAGGAGGTTTGTTAGATGAGAACAGGGTCTCCAACCGGATTACATAGGTCAGCTTTTATAACCAGAGTCTAGGGATTCTACCCAGGTTACCAGCCTCCTTCCTACCTAATTTCTCTAGTTCCTTAAGTTCCCATTAGTTGTCAAGTTAAGTTAAGTTTAATCTATTTTAATTAAGTTTGTAATTAATAGTTTAAATACCCCCCATTTAAGTATATATTTATTAGACTAGTATTTCGGTATAGGTTGTGATCTAGAGTTGCATTCGCGTCTTTGGGTTCGATACTCGGTCTTATCTGTTTACTGCTTTGCGACCGGTACACTTGTCGTGCGTGTGTAGTTTTTAGGTGAGTCGTTTTAATTAAAGCTTGTGTTATTTATATATATATATACATTTACACACATCAGTTTCAATAGCTGAGTTAGTTAATTTAGAGGCTTCTTTTGTTTTAGCAGTAAGTTTTCTCTCTAAATCACACTTCATCTGAGTGTATTTTCTTTCTAAATCATTGGCTTTTCCTTGTAAGTGCACATTTGTCTCTCTTATGAGAGCAAAAGTTTCTTTGCAAGAATTTGAGCAAAGTTTTGTCAAAGATTCTTTTGATACCTGTGACAATGCAGATTTTGAAGTACAGCCTTCAAATGCCATTAAGGCAAAGTTCTTTCTGCCATTGTCTGGTTCTCCCCAGTTGATGTCAAACACCTTGTTGTCTGCATCAGGATTGCACTCTGTGGTGTCAAAAGGGAGACTGCTCCAGTCAACATACCCTGAGGTGAAAAGACTTTGTTGAGAGGGTTGTTGAGGCTGTGGAGGATGTTGAGCAGCTGGAAAGGGAGGGATTGATTGTTGGCTCTGCATCTGTTGAGCAAGCATTTGAACATATTGTACTTATGGCATGTATTGCTGTTGAGGAGCTTGTGCCTGTACAAAATGAGCACTCCCTTGAGTTCCATTATTCCTATTATAATTGGGGTTAAAGTTATTTCCAGATTGTGATTGGTTAAAGCTAGAGTTTCTACACTCTCTAGCAAAGTGTCCCAACTTCTGACACTTGTGACATCTCAGTTTAGATTTGTCAAAACCAATTTTTGTATTACTGGTCAATCCTGGAAATTTCCTTCCTGACCTTTTATAAAACTTGTTAGTTTTAATGCTTAGCATGGCCAGTTGGTGTAAAATGTCCATTTCTTCTAAGTCATCACTGCTAAAGTTTTTCAAATCATCCATGATAAAACATAGATTATCAGCAGTTTGACTTTGGTCATCATTGTCATAACCTGGGAAAGATCTTTCTGATGAGATCCCAGTTGTTATGTCAATGTTGTCATAAGATCCATAGGAACAAGTTGGTGAGAAATGTCCCAAAAGTGCTGTACTACCTGGTAGGTAGTCATCAGCAGTTTTACCAGATGATTGTAATTTCTTCTTTTGATCAATTTCTCTCTCAAAAGTAAGTAATCTCCCATGGAGTTTTGTAAGAGTGAGGGAGCTAAAATCTGGTGAGGATCTTAAAACAATGGAGTATGTTTCCCATTTGTCTGGTAAAGACCTTAAAAATCTATGTAGCATAGATACTGTTGTATAGGTCTGACCATTTAACTTTAGCTCAGATATTAATGAGGAGAATCTTTCAAATTGTTGAGTTAAAGTTTCCCCATTAATGTGAGCAAATGTCTCATATTGTTGAGCTAAAATTTCTCTGGTGTTGGCAATCACCTCTTCAGTTCCTCCAAACTGTTCTTTAAGACAATCCCAGAGTTCTTTGGCACTTTCACAATGTAAAAGGCCAGAGTATATCTCATTTGGGAGAGCCATTGCCAACATAGAGAATGCTTTTGCATCTAGCTCAAGTTTTAGGAAATCATCATCTGTATAGTCTTTTGGTTCTTTAGGAACCTCAACTTTAGTTTCAAGATTTATGTTTACTGGTTTGTGAGGACCATATATCACAGATCTCCAACAACCTGTGTTGGTTTGTGACAAGGTATGTGCCATTCTCTTTTGCCATATGTTGTATTCATTTCTTACAAGCATGGCAGGTTTAGTGGCAGAACCAGTATTATGTGGATCCATTTTAAAGAGTATTGATTTGTCAGATGACTCTTTTAAGTGATGGATGTTTGATAAAAAGTGAACTTTTGATCTTTTATTGAGTATCAATAAGAGCTTTGTGTCTGATTCTCAATTTGTTAGATTGATATGTGATCAGATAAACCAATGCTCTGATACCAATTATTGGGATCAGTTTGCTCTTTTGTTTAAGTAAGAACTTGCTATCTTTGACACTTAAGTGTTTAGCAAGCTCTTGTATATCAGATTATAAGCACAGCGGAATGTATAAGTTAAAGCAACACTTTTTATACTCAAGAGGAGTTATTACTCCCCCTTGATGATTGAAACTAATAATGACAAGTATTTATTATGAATCTAAGCAGTAAATGAGAATTAGATACTTAGACAGATTCACAATAAATACTGAAATGGAATAGAACAGTGAAAGTGTTTGAAGGATTTTTCTATTAAAAATCAATGTCTAAAATAGAAGGTTGAAGCCTCCTATTTATAGACGTTTACATACATGTATCTTGCCCAAAAAGCAAGTACAGAAACATCAGAAACAAGTTGCACAAGTTGCAACATTGAAACTAACAAATACAGCTAAAAGTAATAATAAACAATAAACTACTGATACAAAAGGCGGTGGAAAATATCTGATGCTAAGTGCTGATGAATGACAAACTACTGATGAGTAGTTTGTCTTCAGTACTTCTGAAGTGAACTTGTCTGGTTTGGACTTCAGAACTTCTGATGAAGTTTCTTCTTCAGCACTTCTCATATCTTCTCTTCAGCAGTTTCTTGTCTTCTCTTCAGTACTTCTATACTTAGCCAAAATGACAGAAGTGAATTAGACTAAGGTTTCCAAAAGTGGTTTCACCAATCCTCTTTGTCCTAACACCTAGCTATTCGTTGTCGTGCTGTAGATCATTGTTCACCTAAAAGAGACCTTAGTGTCCAAAGATGCTCCTCTGCTGCATCCAGATATATGCTGACCTGGACACAGTCAGCATATCATAAAAGAGACCCTCTAGAGTCCAAAACCCAAAGCCCTCGTCATTTGAGAAATCATCTGACTTGTATATTACTCTAAATCTCTTATTGATCTATTCTTTTCTTCTCTCAATCCAATCCCAGTCAAGGTTTCAGAATTCTAGAACAGATACTGTGAAAATATGTGGTAGGGAAACTGCTTGCATGATAGAGCCTACCACTTGATATTTTAGGATTTGATTGTGACTTGCTTGAGTGCTCGTAACAAATACACCAAAACATGATAAATAATATCACAGATCGTAGTACGAGAAGGCCTAAGGAAATAAGTTTAAGGGGACAAATATACTGGCAATTGCTAAGACCAACTAAAGTAGATTAGAGTCGATAAGTGTAGCTCAGCCCGAAACTCAGTGATTTGATCTCGTGACAAAAATATTGTTTAAGTTTTTTGTTTAAATATTTTTAGCTAAGTTTTTATTAGACCAGTTCATGATCTGACTTGGACCCGGTTGCAAAACACACCTCGAAAATTTTAAAATGGGGAGTGGGATCCGAGATGGGCCCACCACACGGTTGGTGGGCCACACAAATCTTGGTTTAAACAAAAAGGGGGCGGCGGGTGAGTGTCCTCTCAAAAGACACAAAAATCAAACTTTGCTCTCAACTTTTCTCACACACACATTCACCCGCCGGAGAATTCTTTCTTGTTCATCGAAGCTTTCCAAAGATCAAGAAGGTAAAATCTCTGAAATGATGTTTATTGTTTTGGGAATAGTGTTGCTTTTGACGATTTGCAGGTGTGGAAGCTTGAAGTAGGCAAAGGAATGATCCATGGCGACGTTAATGGTGGAATTTGATCGGTCACGTCGGCGGCGCGTGAGTCTTACGCGCCTGGGAAATCGAGTTCGAGCGGCGCGTGAAACCTACGCATCAGGAATTTGAACTCGTATGAGGGAAAATTACCAAAATGCCTTCGAACACCGATGCAAATTGACGATTCTACCCTTGAACACTACTCTTTTGGTCAAACTCATTTGACATTTACAGATATGCCCTCGAACTCAGATAGAGTATGACAAAAATACCCTCGAACACACGTCTCTTCATCGAACACAGATGGATATTGACCAAAGTGCCCTCAAACACACCTCATCACATCGAACACACCTGTATTATGACCAAAATGCCCTCGAACTCATTCCACCAGCTCGAACACACATGCCTTTTACCAAATTGCCTCAAACACTCTCAAATGACTCAAACACACAAATTGGACCTCGAACACACTTGTTTTGGGTCTGTTCGTTGATCCGAAGCCCACATGGGTCTTAAACAACTATCAAGATAGACCCGAACATGTTTTTGAAATCTGAAAGAGGGGGGCCCATAAAACCATTCTTTAGTTCTTAAAATTTTGACGTTCAAATTTTGATGTCTAACCCAATGTGTTTTGTGCAGAAATGACTACTCCTTATGTGCCAACGTTCGAGAATAATCATAATGTGGTGTGCTATCTGTCTGATCCTCCAAAGGAGCATATGCAGGAATTGAAGTCCTTGATCGTGAGTCTTAACACTTGTAGAGTTGCACACGCTATGAGAGAAAATCCAGTCGTTCTCACAGACTGGATCACTGAATTTTGGGACAACGCAGTGGCTAAAAAGACATATACTTTGATTCGTTCAAGGGTTCGAGGAACTGAGGTGGCTATTTCGGAACAAGATGTTCGAGACGTGTTACTTTTTGGTGATTCTCCAAGTGATCTTGTTAGTTTTTCTAAGGATCAACTTGTTCCCGTGCTGAAAAGATGGGGTATGAAGGTGAACTGTCAGTACCACCATACTTGCAGAATTTATTTCCGAGCTATTGGAAGCTATTAGTTCATATGTTTTTGGCAAGTTTGGGTGGCAACAAAAGTGGACAGGATTAGATAGGAGTGAAATATGCTTCTGGAATAGCGGCGTTGATTGAGGGATGGGATTATAATTACTCAAAATGCATTTTTGAAGATATGTTGGTAAACGTGAAGACCCTCAACAAGAAGTATTTCTACAAGTTCCCAAGATTTGTGCAGATGATTCTGGAGTCCAAGTATCCAAATCTTGAGAGGACAGTTGAAACATATGACAAAAAGTGCATGGCTTCTCAAGTCTTTGGATGAATTAGACAGGTTCGTAAAGACTCAAGGCAGATTTTTGAAGGAAAATTTCCACTGGTTAAGTTTGGAAAGTTTAGTGAAATTGTTGAAGAAGCTTCAGCAATGTCATCTGCACTTGTTGTTGAAGAACATGATGTTCAAATTATTGAGCCTTCACCTGCCAAACAACGTTCAACCCCTGAGAGCGTGGATTTGACTGAGGTTGAGAGTGAGGATGAATACGTAGCACAAAAGGATGTAAGGGCTGCGGGTGATGATGAGGAACAGTTTGAGAATTTTGATTTTGATGATCTGAACGAAGATGAGATTGATGATTTTATTATTGAGAATGCTGAAGTGGAATCAATGTCTGAAGCTGAGAGAGGATTGGTTGGAGAAGAGATTATGACTGAAGTTCCCAACACTGCTGCATCTGAGGTTGCTATTCCTCAAGCAGAAGTGCTTTCGATTATACTGAATATTGTCCGTGAAGCTGAACAAAGGATTCCTCCATCTGATGTTGCAGTTGAGACATCTGTTGATGCTGAAGTTTCTGAAGACCCTAATTCTGATTTGAGACCAAGGAAGAGAAGCAAAAGAGATCCCAAGTTGACCGTTACTGCTGATGTTTCAATTCATGTTGCTGAAACTCTTTCTACTGCTGCTGATGTTATCATGACTGATGCTGGTGTATCTACCGACATTCCTGTTGGTGTTATTAGTTCCACTGTAGTACCTGCTACTGCAACTGAATCATTTTCTCAGTTCATGAGCAAGGCACCAATCACAGGAAGAATAAATGAAAAAGTTGGATCTTCCACTACATCTGGTTCAAGCAAGGTTTTGTTTGATGAAGAAGCTTTTCAACGAGCTCAGATGGCTTTCTTGGCTGATAAAGAAGAAGGAAAACATATGGACGTTGAATTCTTAACGACTGAAGAGAGAGAGGCTAGTAAGGAAGGGATTGACAGTGATGAAGATATTTTTGCTGAAGTGGATGTTCACAGACTGCAGACTAAAGTTTTGAAGTTGGAGACAGAGAATGTGTGGCTCACTGCTCAGGTACAGAGTTTGATGGAGACGGTCACTAAAAAGAATAAGAAGATTTCTGAGTTGGAGTCAGGCTTAGGTGATGTTTCAGCTAGATTGCTTAACTTGACTCAAAAGCTAGAGAATAAGTTTGGAAAGGAGTTTTCAGAGACGTCCTCATTTGTTGAGAAAGTTATGACTCCTGCTGAGCGTGAAAGATCAGAAAAGGAGCATGAAGAACATATGAAGAAGTATTATGAAGATCAAGTCCCTCGAGTGAGAGATCGTCGTACTAGAAGCATTTATGTTCTTAAGAATACAGCTGAGCCATCTATTGATCCTATGGAAGAGCATCCTGAAAGATTCGTGACAACTACCAGAGATCGGTTTGATACTTATGGAAATCGAACAGGGATAGATTGTTGGAGATATAATGATGACAAAGGAGTATTTGTTGTTCATAGAGGAAATGGAGCAGTTGAATACTATGCTTCTACTTCTGCTTTCAACTCCTGGACCAAGATCGATCTGGCAGAACTTGCAAGAGCTCCTTTCATAAATTAGACAAGAAATCCACGAAATAGGATTGGAAGCACGTTTCATAAGAAGATTCAGGAGCAAGCAAAGGTGAATTTCAGAGATATGAAGACTGCAAGTTCACTACTGGTGGAGTATAAAGGTGTGTTGACTGCAGATGGAAAGCCATTCAAGACAGTTCATTGGCCACCTACTGAAAAGATGAAGATCATTCCTTTGTCTAAGCCAATGGACAGAGGATGTTTGAAGGATATGAAGTTCTGGGTTTATGATCCTACTTCTAGGTCTGCAGCGATTGTTTGTGATAGTGATGAACTGAGAGTGTTTGATGCCAAAGATCTGATAAATTTGCATTCTGAAGATATTCAAGTCCTGGTGAAACATCAGATTCAATGTGATCCCACGTATAAAGCCTGTGCTAAATCGTTCACTAGTGCAGTGGCTCAGATAGCTAGACTGGGATTAGCGTCTGATAGCAGAGGAAGAGTGGAAACTGGATTGTTCGGTCCATATGTTGGAAAGTCATCTGAAGAATGGAAGAAGGCATTAGAGAAAGAGAAGAAGAGCTCCAAGAAGCGTAGCAAGAAGCAGCAGTGACTTACCAAGCCAACACAAACCTAGGGGGATATTGTTGGGCTAGATTTAAAGGTTTGCGTTGTCTTGGGTTATATGGTATTGGGTTCGGCCTATATGGCCCATGTAAAAGTGACCGCCTATGATAAGTATAAATAGGGGTTTCATGTTTTGTTTTGGGGTTGCTTGTCATTCGTTTTGTTGAACACGTGTGTACTAGACGACTCTTTGAAGTCGTGTGCACTTTATCAATAAAATCATGTGTTTCATGTTTCTTCTTTGTTCTTTCTATACAATCATTGTTTCCCCTTTTGATTGTGTACGTGTTTGATACCCGGTAGAGAAGATCTTGGACTTACAATGACTTGTGTATACTTCGGTTTGGACTTGAGTGTTCACCCCCAAAACTCACCCAAAAAAAGATAAAACCGAGTCTTGAGTGAACCTTATGAGCAGGTATAGGTTTGAGCCTAATTTCGGGGTTAAGTAGGCCTGTCATGCAGTTTTTATTTTTCAATAATAAAATAAAACAAGTGGCTTGAGGATTTCTATATCTTGCTAATTGCCTTAGGTAAACTTTCGTTTGGTTGCTTGAGGACAAGCAATAGTCTAAGTATGGGGTGATATGATGTGTCGTAATTTTAACATACAAAACAGGCATAAACAGTCTCATAATAGGATACAATTAGGCTTACATTATTGATATTTGATCCTTAAAATGTTCCTATTTGTATTTCTCAGGAAATTGGAGCTCCAAAACGGAAACGAAGGATTTTCGGGCAAAAACAGGATATTTCTGAAGATACGAGACTATCAGACGGTTCACTGTAGGTTTTTAAGACAATCCCGGGACTTAAACAGTGATAAAACTAGTCCGGGAGTGACCCAGCACGTCCACGCACACTTGCGCGGAGGCCCTGCACGCTAGAAGACAACACAGCAAGCTTGGAGAGCAAGAAAACGTACTGAAGACACTTGCACGCCCATGCTTAACTGAAACGTGTTCCCCAAGGCTTGAAACGACAAAATCTGACATTTTACTGATGTGCACGCCCGTGCTTCAACCTAGCACACCCGTGCACAGACAAAAAGTACAGACAAAGACAGAACTGCAGCAACAGAAAGTACCTGAGATAGTGTGCACGCTCGTGCCAACTCTTGGCACGCCCGTGCTGCCCCTGGAGCTCTATAAATAGCAAGCTAACCCCCACCATTTGTTCATCCCTTTTTGTGCTCTATTGGGCCGACTACCAAGCTTCTTCTAGAGATCTTGGGGTCCCTTGGGAGGCCTTCTGGTCCTCCTAACATCCCTAAATGGTTAGGCTTCGACCAACCTTGATTAACTTGGCCAAGAAGAGAATTGTAGAGTAGTTATGCAATAAACATCGAAGGTCGTGAGGATCAAGAGAGAATACATATCACTTGGAAGATGGAGAGCTTGTCTATGAGCAGCCATGATTCTTGTGTTGATCATTTCTATTTTTGTATCTTTCTATTATTTGCGAACCCGCTTCGATTTGTAGACTTTTATTATTATTAGTAGTAGTTTATTTTTAGTTATTTGTTGTGTTATCTTCTTCTAATCTTTATTTGTTTATCTTGGTGACAGGTTTGAATGATTATTAACTTAAATAACAACCTTAACTTAATTAATTAATGGTATAATCAGCTTCTGGTAGTCCTGAGCAAGATCCAAGGCGAGAAAACCGGTAGTGAGACAGATCCTTCGGGCTTATGATATCCAAACCGAGTTCTAACCAATGGCTTCTGAAGTGGGCCAGATCTGAGTGACACATTTCTGGTTCATACCAGATGGTTGAGTGATTTTCTTGGCAAATGATGGTTCACCTACGGGCGCACTAGTGATCTTTTGTATCATACGCCTGTAGGGTTATGGGCCGCCTTTGTTAAGGACTTCATTCAGCTCGGGAGGTTATGGTTGGGTAATTAAGTCATCATTTATTTAAAAATCAACTTTATATTTAACAGGCCTGTAAAGTGTCACTAAGATAAATAAAATAAAGGTTCTTTATCTGGTTCTCGTTAGTACAACGTCGTTCACCAATGGAGGGACCGCCTTCCTGTGACAATCGTAAGAGATATCTTTCGGCTTTGACCGTTAACTAATGGGATACGTGGTTGCCAGGATAAAGAGACCCTTCGGTACGGAACACGAGAACTAAGGTGAGGTGTACGGTGTCCCTGGTTGGGAGTGAAGCCTCCAATTTAAGAAGATGATAAGTTAGAAGACCCGAAGACTTGACTGCGGTTTGAGGAGCCCGCTATACGCGAGGCCCTGGCGAAGTACCCCAGGTGGACGCACCCTGGAGAGGTTCTGCATTCTACTTAGTAGTCGCCTTAGCTTCTCTATAAAGGGGTCAACACTTCAAGATCACTCTCGTCTTCCACACGATTAATTAACTTAAATTACTAATTTTAATATTAAACTTAACTACTTAGGTGAAGGGCCCCGAGATGTGCATATCTATCTACTATTTTATCCCACCTTAGCTTTTATAAAAACCAAACCTTTTTCAAAAACTCTTTTTAAAGAACCCCCTCCGTTTTATTTTTCTTTTTTAAAACCCGATCAATTGTCTAATGAAAGGTTGAGTAGGGGAAAGTGTGAACCTTGGAATACGATACTCAATACTTACCCTAGAGACTATACTACGCACGTCAGGTTCTCTGCCTATGTGTTGGTTTTAGTTTCGAAAGTAAATATTGTTTACTTTATAAATTTAAAACTTTGTTAATTGAGGATTAGTAAAATCAGTCTTTTTCCCCAAACCACTGTTTTGGGATTGTTAAATCAAAGTCTTTGACACCGGGGAAATTGACATCTTTTTAATGCTAAAACCAAACGCATCACACACACTCCCAGACGCAGGCCACCCCTTCCTTTGGGAAATAGTAAGTAGTAAGAGTAGACTTTGCTATATATAGATATAGAAATCACATGAAATCGTCAGATTTTAAAGGTGAGTCTTTTTTTCTTTTCTTTTTTTTCACCTAGGTCAGATGAATTTTGTGACCTCCATTGCCCAACCCAGATCCTTGTCGACCAGCCCCTCCCAGTCACCATCAACGGCCAGAAAGAATTTTTGTTGGTTTTGGTTAGAAAGAAAAATAAGGAACAAATCGATTCATTTGATGCCCTTCACCATAAGAGGTTCCTTCGTTTGTTCGATTAAAAGGCGGTGGTTGTGTTGTGGTGGTGGTTGGAGTGACAAGGGGATGTTTGGTGTTTTCAAGGGGTTGTTTGGTGGTCGCGATCTGGTGTTGAGAGTCGTGCAGGTGGTGGTGGTGAGACTTGAATGTAGTGGGGGTGGTGGCTGGTTGTGGCAGGTGGTGGTGACAAGTGGTGGAGGGTGACTACTTGTTGTGTACAGAGAGAGAGGTTGAGAGATGGATAGAGATTATATAATATAATTTTTTTTTAATTATAAACTGGGTTTTTAAAATAAATGACTAAAAAGACTAATTTACCCTTCATTTAACGGTAAAAGTTGACTAGGTTAGGCTCAAAGGACAAACCGTGCAAGATTCTGAAACGTAAAGTACAAAACTAGTCAATTTTAAACATAAAGGACAATATTTACAATCTGGTATAAAGCTAAAGGACAAAAATTGTAATTCAGTCAAATTTTTATTAACATGTAGGTACAAATCATGGAAGGGATAGTTTTTGGAACCATGTTTTTGCGTGCAACTTTTCAAATTAATGCAACGCGAACCTTATCGAACACAGCACTTCATTAGTAACAAGTTTAGGGATATGAGCACAAGATGCCAAGAATTTGCGGGTGTTTATCAAAGTTGTTGGAACAATCACACGACCGGTCAAAGTGACAAAAATGTGTTGGCTGGGGCGCTTAAAAATTCACTAAGAAGAATGGGTCGTGGGGCTACATGAGGCCTTACGAAATTTTGAGCAAATGTGAAAAGTGGAAATTGGTACCTAATGATGTAGCAAAAGCTAAAAGATAGAAAACGAGCACCGTAGAAAGTTATAGGGCGGGTGGGTCGGATGCACATTGTGCTATCAACATAAACAATGACCTAGAGTTCAAAGACAAAGCTCCAACTCCCGAATCGGAGTGGACTATTGAAAGGGACCGCGCCAAAAAAGCGGCCTCGAGCTCATAGGTAAAGGCCTTGGCTTCGAAGGTAAAGGATGCGGAGAAAATAGATGCATTGCTTTAAAACTTTAGCGATTTTAAGGAAGTGCAAGCAGAGAGGTACATAAAAAGAGAGAAAGAGAATGAAGAAGCTGCGGCAAGGGATATGGAGATGCTACAGTTGAATAGGAAACGACTCAAGTTTGATATTTTGAAACAGGAGTCTGAAGAGTTTAACGTGATGTCGAGAAATGTCGAGAGCATTTCAGAGTGAGACCGTATGGTATTGGAGAGAATGAAAGATAGGATTGCGGCGAAGTGGCTCGGAGGAAATATGCCTTAGTTTTTTAAGTAGTTTCGTATATTTTAGGTGTTTTTCGTTTTTTTTAATTTCTATGTATTTTTATAACTTTAATGAAAAAAAGTTTAATGGAAAACATACATATATACATATATATATATATATATAAAGAGAGAAAAAAATAAAAAACTGAAAGGAGGAATGGGAACCATTTCTTTGGTTTGGGGGAGAGAAAGACGAAAATAACGTGCCGCTGATGTGACATTAGGAGGAGTTGGGGGAGAGTGTCACCACACGTTCACACCCCATAGCCTTAGAATACAATTTTATTACACATACATGTGGAAAGTAGAAAAGGTTTCAAAATTAAGGAAGGAGGAGCGTCACACGATTTTGTCCCAGGTACCTCACCATAATACCATCGCCGGTGACAGGGGTAGTAGGGGCGGGTAAGAAACACGGGTAATTGGCTATGGTTGAATGGTAACTTTAATCCTCCTCTACCATTTCATTCAATTTCCTCACTTTTTTTTTTTCTAAAATGGGTGGTGGTAATGCGTTTCCACTTGAATTAATGAGATCATCATACAGTCAACAATCACCCCTCTCTGTGCAAACCATCTACCTACAAATCCACCTCTTACAAACCCACCAACTTCCAAGCCTCCAATGTTTGAATTTTATCATCCACAACATCCTGAAGATTCGACTATGGAAGAGTTAAGCTATGTTTATAATGATAGTATGCCTCTACTACAATTAGGTGTAATACGAATTGGAGACAATGTTACAGTGTCAGTGCGTAACACTCCTACAGTGCCAAACATTCCAAGTTGGGCTGAAGGGTACGAAACCAATCCCGAAGTCGAATACGTAATGGATTCAGATGAAGAAATGATTTGTCCATCATCTAAAAGCTCTGGATTTTGATACGAGAGGTTGAATGGATGTGGTAGTGATCGTGACTGCTTGTTGTCAGTTTGCCTCTTTGGCTATTGATTTATGTAATTGTCTGTAACTAGTTATATATGTATTAATTTTAATTTTAGGTATGTGTTAATTTTAATTTTAGGTATGTATTAACTTTAAGTTTTGTTATGTATTAATGTTAATTTTAGGTATGCATTACTTTTAATTTAAATGTGTATTTTATTTAACAAAAGAAAAAGAAAAAGGGAAAAAAAACATTTTAAGATAGTATAAGAGCATTTACAGTAGATGCTCCATAATAGTGTGAGGGAGGCATCTATATTATATAGAGTGTGTATAAATGGTTGTGAGTAGAGGAGAGAGAAAATATATAGAAGAGACACTGTTCATCAGTAAATTTGAAGGAGACACTGTCACCCTCCATAATTTTTTAATATTTTTAATAGTGGTTGTGAGTAGAGAAGAAAGAAAAGGTAATGATAAAAGTATAGAATAAATATTATTAAATAGAAAATTATATATGTATTAATTTTAATTTTAGGTATGTGTTAATTTTAATTTTAGGTATGTATTAACTTTAAGTTTTGTTATGTATTAATGTTAATTTTAGGTATGCATTACTTTTAATTTAAATGTGTATTTTATTTAACAAAAGAAAAAGAAAAAGGGGAAAAAAACATTTTAAGATAGTATAAGAGCATTCACACTAGATGCTCCATAATAGTGTGAGGGAGACCTCTATATTATATAGAGTGTGTATAAGTGGTTGTGGGTAGAGGAGAGAGAAAATATATAGAGGAGACACTGTTGATCAGTAAATTTGGAGGAGACATTGTTCACCCTCCATAATTTTTTAATATTTTTAATAGTGGTTGTGAATGAGAGAAAAAATAATGATAAAAGTATAGAATAAGTATTATTAAATAGAAAAGGAGAGAGAAATGTAGTGCTTTTTAGTGTAACCATAGGTAATGGTTAATGCCCCTATTGGGCATTTTTTGACACATCATCATTATAATGCCCCTTTAAAAGATGTGTAATGGTTATAACCCTTTTTAATGCCCTTTTAATCACTACTTTGCTTATTTTTTTTTCCTCTTTAGACATTATACTATAAATGCCCCTCCTTTTTCATGCCCCTATAATGCCCACATAATGCCCACATAATGCCCATTGCACATGCTCTAAGGTAGTACTTTCTCTAAATTTATGTTTTAAGGTAGTTTTTTTTTTAACGGCTAATTTCTTACAACTCTTTTTTACACTTTTTTTGCACACCCTTAGAATTGAACTTTTAACCTCACCCAAGAGAGGATTTCCTTTTTACCACTAGGCTATAACCTAATTGGCGTGTTTTAAGGTAGTGAATTAATGGAATGATATTGAAAGAAGGGTTGGGTTATTCTACAAAGGCTACAAAAAATGAGAAGTGTGAGAAGCCACTAGAAAATGACATGTGTCCAAAGGATTAACAAGTGGGAGGGGTAATTTTGTCAAAAACATATGCACATGCAAGTCACATGCTATTTCCACCTTTATTTTTAAATGCCCGTAACTTTTTTATACGTCATCCGTTTTTTAAAAAAAAAATTATATCATAAAATTGAGCGTCTTTTTATCTTTAATATGAGTACCATAGTGCTATACTTTTGAAAAAAAAATTCAAAACCCACTTGCGTAAGACACAATGGAAAGTAAAACACAATGGAATGTAAAACACAATGAACACCAATTAAATATAGGGTATAAAACACAATCAAGAGTCTAGTAAAACACAATGGATGACATACTAAAGACACAATGAATAGAAAACAAAAACACAATGAATACTTTTGAAAAAAAAAAAGTTGAAAACCCAGTTGCGTAAGACACAATGGATGACATACAAAAGACACAATGAACAGAAGACTAAAATACAATGAATACTTTTGAAAAAAAAAAAAGTTAAAAACCCAATTGTGTAAAACACAATGGACGACATATAAAAGACACAATGAACAGAAGACTAAAACACAATGAATAATAGACTTAAACACAATGAACAACATAATAAAACACAATGTACACCTAAATACAAAACTCATTTGCGTAAAATACAACTAAAAGCATACTAAAAACACAATGGACAAAGTTAAATCATGTGTAGACTAAAAAAACATAAATAACATATTTATAAAGCACACATGCATACTATAACACAATGAACGAGCAGAAGACACAACGGAGAAGAAAACCCATTTAGAACGAAAATTTTTTTCAATTTTAATGTAGCAATGTGGTACTCATATTAAAGATAAAAAAACGCTCGTTAATATGGTGAATTTTTTTTGAAAAAAAAAATGTCGTATGAAAAAGTTATAGACGTTTTAAAATGATGGGGGGAATTGACATGTGCATTGCATGTGGAGAGAGAAAGTCAACAAATGTGGTTTTCCTTTTATGCCCTTCCTCTAATTTATTATTTATTTTTTTCAAACAAAATAATCTCAACCCTTCAAATATATGATCAATGGATCACAATCCTTCTCACACTTCCTAAAAAAAGTGTCTTGTGTATTTGATCCTAACCCATTGAAAGATTCCGGGTAGTTTAGAGTACTTCAAGCTTTAAATTAAAGTGGAGTTGCACTTAAAACTTTAGGATTTAAGTATTGGGAGAAATATTGCCGTTAAAAAAAATTACACAGAATAACGCACCATAACTCAAAATTTATGTTTGAAGGTGAAAGTAATAAATAAGCTACTAAATAATCTACTTGTGATTATATTTATACAATAAGAAGAAAGTATAAGAACATATTTTAAAACACTGTATAAACACATAAAATATAGATAATTAAGTGAAGTACGTTCGGAAGGAGCATTGTGGATGCCATGCTTGAGGGGACCGACGGTCCTGACCCGAAAACTGTAGCTCCACTTGAATTTGTTGTATTCAAAACTGAAGAGCTTGTGCTGCAATCAAAAATCAAATAAATAATAACTACTATGCGTAATTACTTTCAATTTTATTCTATCGTCTAAATTACACTAATTTTCGCTAAGTTGTAATGGGTATTATATGGGCATGAATAATCATGATAATGCCCCCAACACCATCCCCTATGGCATTATCTGAGCATTAAGAGGGTGGGACATTTCTAGTATAATGCCCCAATAGGATAAAAAATATGGAAAGTAATAACTAAAAAGGGCATTAAATGGCTTTAACCATTACACACTTTTTTTAGACGCCTTATGATAATGATGTGGAGAAAAATGTCCCCTAAGGGACACCAACCATTACCTATGGTTTAATGATCTGTAGATCAAATGGTGCAAAAAAATGACTAAAAAATAAAAATAATTCACATGCTTACCACTACACTTCCCTTAGACTATGCATAATGGGCATTAATAGGTCTGATAACGCCTCTAACACCGTCTCCTTGTGCATTATAGGGGTATTATGAGGCTTGAGCATTTCTAATATAATGCCTAAAGTGGAGAAAAAATATGAAAAATGATTGAAAAAACATTAAGGGGCGTTAACCGTTGCATATTTTTTTAAAAAGACGTTATGATGGTGATGTGACGAAAAATGTCCCTTATGAGGCATATGACGGGATGGTCTTAAGGTAATGAAACCTATAAAACTTTACAACCTTTGACCCGATTGACTAAATTAGATTTGTATTAATTATATGTTTTTATACCACAGTTAAAAGTTATCTAATAATGGTATAAGTTTAGAAATCAAATTAAAAATTAGATAGTGTTTAACAATTAAACCTACAAAAGAAGATTATCAGTTCACACCTTGTTGCCGGGAATTGACATGTATTAGAACCTGCGCAAAAGTTGAGTACATCACAGATAAGTAGAAGTATATCAATTTTTTAAACCGCAAATACACACACATGTATAATTTTAGAGGGTGTTTGGAATTAGGTTTTGAATCTGATTTTTAGATTATTACGTTTTGAAAACGCAGATAATCAGTTTTTAGTGTTTGGATTGCGTTTTGAAAACACAGATAATCAGTTTTTTAGGCTATCAAAACGCAATAATCTATAAGCAGTTCCACCCCTGCTTTCCAAAACGCATAATCTGTTTTGAATAATCAATCCCAAACACCCCCTTAATATTATGTAAATTGTTTGATTTATTGCTTTAACAAACATATTTTTAGTCTTTTTTTTTTTTTTTGCAATTTGTATAAAAGAAATAAGAAAAACTAAGCCCAACACGTCATTCCCTTGTCATTCTGTCATATTCATATTTACTACAACAAATGTATCTATTTCGTATTTATTCCAACAAATTTATTATGTAAGGTGTATCCTGTTTATAATTAAAATAATACATTTACTTATATAATTTCTAGATCTTGATCACATCATGTGTATAGCAAGTTTCACGTGTTTGTATTCTGTATATATTTCTAGGCAGCAAATTAGCAGTTTCTCGGCGCCGCAAGGGCATGGATTCATAGCAGTTTCTCGGCGCCGCGAAAGCATGGATTCGTTTTCAGGGTAAGTTAAAATTTAACATACTATCGTTAGTGTTATTACTTAATGCAATTTTCTTATTTTATTTAGATTAATTCTGAGGGGCATTTTCGTGCCAAAAGAACCCCTCACAGTTTTTTTTCCAACTCCATGATTGCTTCAACTGCCACCTTCTCAGCTTTGCTAAGATTGATTGGTTGCAATGACGATGCCATTCTGATAAGGGTTTAGGGTGAAGAAACAGGGGTAGCAGAGGAAACAGGGGTTTAGGGTGAAGAAACAGGGGTAGCCGAAGTGTGTTTGTGTAGTGAGTTATTATTATTAGTGATAATAGAGGAAACATGATCAAATGAAGTTGGGGGCATCCCAATACAGATCACGTCAGCAACTGACAGGAGCCGCCAATTCAAAGTGACGATTTTTCCAGCTGAAGTCCGCTCATGATTACATTATAATCAATTTCACCATTCAATGGTCTTAACCCAAAGTCTAAATCCTCACCTGGAACTTTAAAATAATACCTAAAAATGGAAATATCCTCATGTTTGAATACCGAATTTCTAATACCATTCATCATTGTTGAACGACGAGGATGAGCAGGGAGGATGAGCAGAGAGGAAGAAGTAGAAGAACTTAAACCTTAGGCTTTTATTAGGGGAAGAACATGAAAGGACGAAAATGCCCCTCAGAATTAACTGAGTTTTTGTCCCTCGTTAGAAAGTTTGTTAAATATGGGCCAAAATGGCAATTTTCAATCTGTGAGGGGTTCTTTTGGCACAAAAAAAAAGATAACTGACCAAACAAGCATTTTGAGCCAAACCTGAGGGGCCATTTTGGCAATTTACTCTTTAGATTAAGGACTTGTTCATTTTGTTTAACATCATCTGACTATAAAAAACTAGAGGTGTACAAATTTCGGTTTGCCAAACCGGTTCGGTTTCTAAACGAGACCAAGTTTTTTTGGAGTTGACTCAAACCAGTTTGGCCCAAACCAATTCGACTCGGGAACCGGTTTTAGGGTAGAAAAACTCACCCGAGCAAACTGTTCTGGATCGGGCTAAAACTGGTTTATACATATGAAATCTCAAACTGTTGGGCTGGGCCTAGCCCAAACCAGTTGGCAAGACCCAGTAGGGCACCAAACCGCCGGTTTTATTACACCTCTATAAAGTACTAGTGCAAAATTTTATACCAATCCAAGTTGGGTAAGTAGGGCACCAAAGGTCCAAATATATTCCCATAGTATTGGCCACGCTTAAAGGTGCACAAACCGGCTACTTTCCCTTAACTAGTTTCGTTAACCTAATTGTCGTCAGTAACCTACTGTTAATAATAACTACTAATCGATTAATTTTCAATCGGTTATTAATCAGTTACGGTTTAGGTTAATAACCAGTTATTATTATGTGCAACTCTAGCCACGATGTATAGTCCTAAGTCATGGTCTTTCAATTTAGGCTCATGCCCATAGTCCTGAGTCATGGTCCTTAAATTTAGGCCCATTTGTGCAAATGGTCTTTGTGGAGATTCTAAAAGGTTACTAGATACATAAAATATTAATATTAAATTTTGGCCATCGTGTATTTGTAAAACGTCTAGTTTCTATTTCTATAAAAATAATAGCTTTTGCTTTCTCCTTCCCATCATATTTCTTTGGATATTCACTTTAAAACCTTTTAGCACTAACAGAGTAATAATATTAGCTTGGTCCTGTGATACACTCTTGGTTATGTTCGTTTATAGGTATATTTGGCAAAACTAGCTAGTGGCTGGTAGTTGATGGCTGGAAGCTGATAGCTGTAGCCGGAAGCTTTTAATAGAATGTAATTAGATATCACCATCCTCCATGCACTTTTTATATTAAGATCTATTACAGTTATTCTTTCTTATATTTTTCTTTTATAATCAATTTTAATTGATGGTTTATCTTTAGTTTTATATAACCTTAATTAAAATGAAAAACTATTGAACGGTGAATATTAACAAAATTTGTATGGTCTAGATTAAAACATACATAATCTTGTGAAGTAATATTTCTTAAAAGATGTGCCTAACTAGATATAGTATAATATTATATCACAATAAAGATTTTGTAAAACAAAATAATTATTCCACTTTTCTAACATGCAAAATTCAACTTTTTTATGGTTTGAGTTGACATGATATCTTAGGACTCGATCTAACGTTATAAAGATCTAAATGATTCCACCTTAGAGCCATTGCTTTTGTAGTAAAGTTGAGCCTATTCAGCCACTCTTAGCTCGGCAAAGCCGTGTGTTGCGGCTATTTTGGTCGGATACAAGCACCACTTTATATAGCCATGACTCAATATGTTTTGAATCTTACATTCAAGGTTTTACCTTTAGTCTTTTTCATGCATCTTTTTTGGTTCAAAAACTTAAAATAATTGGCTAAAATTTTGATCATTATACTTTAATTGGTACTACTTTAGTTCTAAAACATAAAATATTTTTAATACGGCTTTGCTCGTTGAATATAGAATCATTGTTTAAGTAAAGAATTACAAGAACCGTATATGCACATGTATGTAATACATTAACACAAGTACGTAGTTAATAACCGAGAATCATAATTTTCTCATAATTTTATTGGTTATTAGTAGTATACTGATGTGGCGAGATTGAGAGGGAATAAAAGGCGGTTAAAAACTGTCTTATATATCATATTTAAAACATTAAATACACGTTTATATACGGTTCTTATTGTTCTCTATTAAAAACTTTAATTTATAAGTCTTTATCTCTTTTCATGCATTTTATTTTTCAAAACTTAAAAAGAACCGAGTAATATATAGTTATTTTACTTTAATCTATACTACTTTAGTTCTTAAACTTAAAAAATATAAGTTGTAGTGGGTCTCGACCCGTTCAATACAAAATGTAAAGAACTGTGAGAATTGTATAAGCACATATACACAGTATATTAAAGATAATTGCATATACGGTGAAGAATAAAATATATTGTTAAAAATTTCTAATGTATTAAATTTAAAACATTAGGTACACGTTTTTATGCAGTTCTAACAGTTCTCTACTGATATATACACAAACACCGAGGGTGAAAGGTTACTAACTTGGATCAGTGCTCGTTGTAATCGCGGTGCCACCAAAATTACAGCTACTAGGAATTGGATTCTTCTGATAATAATTGTTGAATGCATAAGAAGCATGGTGGCGCAGGGTGTCCGGATTATAACAAGCACCACCTTGTTGAATCGCGGAGCAGTCTGCGCCACCATGACCACACGCGTAGTCCAAAGCATCTTGCAATGCAGTTTGTGAAGCAGATTGGCTTGCAACACACCAACTTCTACCACCAGATGAATATGGTATAGGGGATGTTGTGGTTGTGGGTTGGATAGTAGGGTGCGTGTTTGCCGGAGTTATCGTTGGAACCGTTGTTATGGGTGTGGTTACATCCATTTGTTTGACTGAAATGGTCCCGGCAAGTGCATGGGTAAGGAGTTGAATGAAGATGAGAGAAATAGGGAGCATTTTTTGTGTTGTTTTGTAGGTAGTAATTGGTGAATGATTATGTTAAGTGTTGTGTTGTGTTGTGTTGGGTTGGGTTTGGTTTGATGGTTAGTTGGTTTGATCACTTGTTGTGGAATGAGGAAAAAGAGAAGAGCATCATGATTAGTTCATGAAGAATGTGAGGTGTAAAAGGAAAGTAATGAGGGCATGAGAGAAAAGAGATTAATGATGTGGATGAAGGAGAAAGAAAGTGAAAGTTGTGTGGGTTATAGTCAATATTAATCATGATTATTAATCCACTTTGGATAATTGTTTAATTAAAAGATTCATATCTTATTAAATAGTACATATAAGTTTGAACTTATGTGTACCGTAAGGTTAATAAACAACTAATTTGCTTTAACATTATCTAATACTAATTATAATAGCCCGGCCAAATTTAAAATATGCATACATAAATCTGACCGATCGATTTATTCTAAAGAACAACATATAAGATTTAAGGATGAAACTGAAATACAAGAAATACTATAGACGATTTCTAATTAAATTAAATCATATCGTTAAAAGAACATCTAATTAATAAAGGGGCAAATAGTTGTAAACACAATCTAAAAGCTAACGAGACAATTGACAACTTAACCCTATAAAGTATTCAAACTTAGGAAAATGAATTCTCTACCGGCACCAACTCTTCATCGGCACCAAGCTCCTTCAGATCACTCAGTTAGGGTCGTCTCAAGCTTTTTGGGAGCTCAAAGAGTATAATAAAATTGGGACTTTTTCGTTAAGAAAAAAAATGTTTTTTATACCATGATCCCTATACGATCTGTGTTTATGCATAATTATACACCACAAAACACAGTGTCAACAATCCGAATGTCCAAAATTACCTATATATAGTTTATTGCTTTAGAATTTGGGGGTTTCCAAGAAAGTGGGGGTCCGATCCATAACCTTAGCTTTATTTCACTCTCCCTTGAGCAGGTCTTGTACTCAGTTATTACCGAACACACTAGTTTCTGCCAAACAACTATCACTACCCAAGAATTCTATGTTGCCGGCCACATTGGTACCACCAGTGTACTTTCAAGTGGACTTTATGTTAGGCTTTATCAATACATTCCAAGAATCTCCCTTGTTACAAAGTCAAAACCAAACTTATTCAACAAAGCATCTTTGACCTTAATCCCAAGTTCAATCATTAAACCCTTAAACCATATTACTTCTTTCATTGCTTCACTTCAAGCTACATACTAAGCCCGTTGATTATAACCACATGATTAACCCGCACGAACCACTCCACCTATACTCGATTTCACCCAACTAAAACAAACCTTTTACCTGAATACCCAAAAACGCATTAAACCAACAGTTATTAAGGTCGGGATTGTTAGACCTACAAATCGGCCTGTAAACGAACTAAACCTAATATGATTATCTCTAAGAATTTTAGTAGACAACAGAAGAAACCCTATATATTTGAACTTGTCACATGTAAAGCACATGACATGTAATTTAACAAAAAAAATGACAATTTTGTGCCTCACATGAGGGTTGACGTGTCACATAATATAGTAATTTAGAGTAATTATTAACGATTTCATTAAAGTATCAAAACCCTAAAAGTATTAAACTATACAACGGTAAAAACTTGCAACGTTCATAACTCTCTAACTTTAACGAATTAAAGTAGACAAGACTTGTCATCCATGATCTAAGCTTTTATTTAGCACTCACTCATCACATGATTCATTGATTCCCTAGATCACCTGCTTTAACATTAAGAGAAAGAAACAAAAAGAAATATGTCTTAGCCAAAATTGCTCAGTAACAAAAAGAGCAATAGCGATTGACAACGTTACGATAAAAACGATCATACTGTGAACGATCAATGATTAACTATCTGTAGAAGTAAAATAACACCAATTTTTAGGCTTGATCACAAACACCGAAGGAACCTACAATGTGTGTGTATATATATATACATATATATATATATATACACTAAAGTAATAGGGGTAGGGACACATGTCACTTGGCGAAGCTATCCCCGCCCTTGAATTCCCTCGAAAAAATTATATTGACTTTTGGGGTATTGGAATTTAATAATCCAAACTTTCACCCATTGACCGACAATAATCTGTACTTCAAAAATTCCTAACAATGATCCCAACTTTCAACGTATTGGCTGACAATGAACCTTTGTTAACTGATAATTAACTCAATTGGTGGATGATGACGTGGACGCCAACACGTGCAATTTCTCTTGCAATTTCTGGCCAGCGTACATTGCACGTGAAGGTTATAAAGTACTGTGGATTTCCATAAACACGACACAATGCAAGTGCATCCTGATAGTGTTTATACATATATCTGGGTCCACCCGTAAACGAAGATGGTAAAAATACTCGTTTGCCCACATCACAGCCTTTAACATCACCTTTTGAAATTGCATCATGCACACCATCAAAAAACTCACAACGGAAATCATTCTGATTTGCACGGATGTACTGAAGACGACATTGTTCAATACAAATATACGCATCAACTAAATACTTGAAATAACCTTGACGCCTTTAACAAATGTGTATACACATTATGACGATCATGAATCTGATAGCTGTAATACGTTAGCAAGCTCATACTCTGATCATCAGTAGGCACCATATTACCCTCTTCATTGGCCACATCATCAGAAACTGTTACAACAGCCTCAACCAACAAGAGCTCAGGCGACCAACCCTATTCACCGCGTGGAAATAACAACGGATATTGAAGAGGCATTTATGACGCATGCAAATTACTAACCCGATCATGTGGCCTGTTATCTTTGCTTCTAATAATTATATCAAAAGACTCAGCAGCTGGATTTGAATCACATATGATTGCACCGATAGTACTTGATAAAGGCATATCATAACGTCTTTCAACAGCATGGCTATAAAGCTTTATTGCAAATTCCGGTATTTCCGGCTGGGCAAAATAGTCACTGGCAGACTTAAAAAGCTTCACATATGCATTCTCTTGCTGTAACATGCACGCAATGGATGTGTGACACCCGACACCCTCATCCTTTAGCAAGTTGTCAATTATGGTCCTCGTGTAATCGAATGTTTCTATAAGTTTTATCGTTTTCAAATTTAATAAGAGAGCGGACTCAAAATTTATAATTTGCATTTATTATGGATCGTACCTACGTTTTAATAAAAATGTGTATATTGAAACGTTATTCGGATTAGATTTAAAAAAAATAAAACATATTTTTTTTAGTTAAGTTAGTTAAACTTGGTTAGTTTTTATATAAAAAAAAACTTACTAAAAACCTTATAAACTAACCAAGTTATAATTGAAGGACCATAATGGCCAATATCCCAAACATCAAGTCAAATTTTTTCTTTGGTCAAATGATCGTTGTTTCTTTTCCCCTGTGTATTCCCTATACATTTTTTTTTTCAATACTAAGTATTTTTGCTTTTCAAATTTTGCTTTAGAGCAAATAACTATGAGTTCATAAGTAATAATAGCCATTATCGATCAGTTATGTGGACCAAACATACGTTATGCTCGTTGATTACTCGACAATTATGAACCAAATGTAACCGCCGGAATATTAACTTTGCATCAATGGCACGTTTTAGTCGAGTAACCATATAAATAATTGGTCCAAACGTTTTCTGCACTCCTCTTCTTCATAAACCCACATAAAAATTCGTTCAAATCGAGCTCAGTAAACTTCCAATCAGTCCATATTTTGTACGAGTCAAAACCTTCTTTTTCGACACTTAACAACATTGTAAGTCCTATTTTTTGTTGCCGTTTTGATTACTATTGTTTTCCGATCAAAAGCCCTCTATACAGAACGCTTATTGTGTACAGGTCGGGATGATTGGATTTGGGTGTAGGGTTAGGGTTCTAAGTATTATTTGGGGAAGAAGATGATTACTTGGTTATTAGATAAGTAAGTTTTGTATTGGATAAAATCAACAAAAGCCTTTGTGGTGTAGTGGTTGAGTCACATGTGCTCTAAATCATGGGTCAAGAGTTCGAATCCCATGTCCCACTAATTCTGATTTTTTTTTCTTTTTTTTTTTACGTTTCCTTATTAATTCTTTATTTTAAATCAATTTTAATCCATTTAAACTTAGTATATTCATAATAAATTCATTTTTGCTCCAAAAATTATGAAAATTTAGGAGTATCTTCTTGACACCTCATAGGAAAGTATCATATTTTTATTTTCTGAAAAATGTCTTATTTTTATATTTTTATTGATTTAAATTGTGTTAATCATAATTAATTGATTAAAAAATCCATTTTTAATGATTTTAATCTCAAACTTTTTGGGAAATTATTTCTAATAAATATGAACTAAAATAAAAATATTTGGTTCAAAAAACATGTATTTTTATTGATTTTCTTATTTTTAATCATTTAAACATGATTTAATTTCAATAAATCAGTTTTAAATATAAATAAGTTTATAAAAATTGGGAAAATTATTTTCATTAATTTACATCAAAAAGCATCCATTTTCTATAAAAATAGCATTTTTTGATCATGTCTTGAATTATTAGTCTTATTTATGTTAATTAGACATAATTATTTATTGAGTTAAATGCGAATTTCGTCCCTGAGGTTTGGTCCAGTTTGCCACTTCAGTACAAAAAAGTTTTTTTTTGCAATTCAATACCTGAGGTTTGAATTTTATTGCTATTTTCGTCCTTTTCACCAACTCAGTTAAAAAAGCTCGTTAAGATCATGGGTAGTTTTGTCTTTTACCTACAATTTAAAATTTTAATAAAAAAATCTTTAATTTTTACCTAAATACGAGACCTTACCCCACCTCATCCCCATCCCTCTCTCTCTCTCTCTCTCTCTCTCTCTCTCTCTCTCTCTCTCTGTACTACATCCTCACCAAAATTAATAATAATAATAATAATAATTTCAAGTCTGCATCATACTTCATACACTCGTTACCCTCATCTATCTCTCTCTATGTATCTATTATGCCCTCTTTGATGCTTGTGGAGAACTGGAGAAAGGATGAAAGGTTTGACTTCTAGTGTCAAATGGAAGAAAAGGCACGGAACTTGATTGGGGTATTTGAGCTTTTACTACTAATTTGGTAGTTATAGATTTTCCAGCAGTGATGAGCAAATAATTTAAATGTAACCGAAACGAGCAATTTAACCAATGGTACGGTGTCTCTCTCTCGTGTTCATCCATGTCTCTCCTTCTCCATCTCACATAAACACTCAAGTTCCACCCTTCTAGATCCATCCAATCCAAAACTCGCCGGTAGATAACCGGGCCGGAGGATAACATGGCCGGAGGATAACCGGAATCCACCTGAAACCCACCACCATAACTCGTCGAGTCGTCGGAGGAGAAACAAGAATTGTGATCGTGATTCATAACAGAAACAGAGGAAAGAGTTGGGGTTGGGGTTCGGTAGGAATATAGAGGTGGTTATAAAAAGGGAAGGTGATAACCGGAGGAGGTCCTCCTCTGTTCTTTCTCGATAAACACACATATGTGTGTTGTCTGTGGTTTGCAGAAAACAAAGCTAAGGAGGAGGGGTTTATGTATAGAGGGTGTTTTATATTCAAGTGGGTAAGTTTTAATTGGGGTGGTGGAGTCAGGGTGGTTATGGTAGTGGAGGTGGTGGAGTCAGGGTGGTTATGGTGGCTGAGAATGGTTAGGGTTTCATTTAAAAAGGGAAAATAATAATATGATGAAATGTCTAAATTGTCCCTCATTTAAGTAGCAAAATGACAACCCTACCCCTGATCTTAACGGAATTTTTTAACCCAGTTAGTGAAAAGGACGAAAATAGCAAAAATATCCAAACCTCAGGTATTGAATTGCAAACAAAAACTTTTTTGTACTTAAGTGGCAAACTGGACCAAACCTCAGGGACGAAATTCACATTTAACTCTTATTTATTTAAACATGTATGACTAGTGTATTTATTTACAAGTTGGATTTTGATCGCTTTCGCAAACTGTGAGTATATCTTTCCCCTTTTTCATGTTTTACACTTTTGGGGTGACTCATGTACACATATTACTTCACTCACTTAATCATGTTTTATCATATATTCACAATCGCAATTCGCGTATGTGTTTTACTTGTTGATTCGCTGATAGTGTGTACTTATGACTTTAATCATTAACCGCTGGGCGGCCTAGCATAGCAATAAATAGTACTTGATTATTGTTATGTGTGAACGATTATTCTCGTCGCCTACTATGAGCGAATATTATATATATGTGACTCTTGATTCATTAAACAAAGGTTTGATTTTGGGTAGCATTTGTACATAGCTTGAACACTAAATTGTAGACAGTATAACACGTGAATTGCGAAACTCTTTATGTACTATATGTATTCAAAACAGGGTATGCTCACCAATACATTTTGTATTGACAAAATTATTTTCGTACATGTTTCAGGTTATTTATGAGACGACTTTTTAGCTTTTGGAGTTTTTACTTAGATGTTGAGTTTAGTGTATTTCAGTTTTATTTTTCGCTTTAGAATTTTGTATCTTGTAATTTCTTTCAATGTAATAAACCATTCAATACAATATATTCCAATTTACACTTTAGTACCATGAGCTATTGAGCAATCGTCACTACGTGACACCTCGATGTTTCCGCCATCGGTTGGGGTATTATAGATTGGTATCAGAGCCATGGTTATAGGGAATTAGGTTATTAGAATGCCTTTTAGCCTAGTTTATAACTAAGCTTACTTTCATGAGTCCTCTCGTGTATATTCCTCTTTATTCTTATATTTTCTTTCTAAGTATTTTTACTATGATACTTTCTCGTTATTCTTTCGGTATTTTGCTTAGAAAAGAATACGCTCGTATTTCACAAATGAAACGATATCACCAAGTTAGGAGTGACATCCATACCTTGGTGATTAGTTTCACTCCTCTATATGTTATTTATCTTAGGAATATGTCTTTGAGATAGGAGTGACATCCATACCTCAAAGAGTATTTCCTTCAAAAAGGAACTTAACCACTAAGCTGGGAGTGATATCCTTAACTTAGTGATTGGTTTCATTCCTCAATCGTTTTCAATTGTGAAATACACCTTTGAGTTAGGAGTGAAATCCACATCTCAAGGATCTATTTCTGCATCTCGTTTTTAATCTCGTTAAAGTTTTGGAATTCACTAGTGATGGGGCACGTGCAATCTGGAAGGGTGAGCGCCTGTATCCTGAGTTTATAGTCTAGGCCTGACATTTCGCATAAATCCCAATCAGACGAGGGACCCATATGCCGACCTGGGAACTCTCGGGATGAGCATTCACTTATAGGCTAAAGTACACCCCCATAAGTCACTAATAACATTTCAATTACTTTAGTTAGTCAAAGTTTCCTATGGAAACAATCTCAATGTTTTATGATTTTAATATTTATGTTTTGTTCATCATTTGAAGACTCAAATGATAAATCATGAATTTTCTTAAATATTGGTAATCTATTACATACGTTAACCTTATCATTCACATCATCTTAATTCTTGGTCTTTTAAAACACATTAGATTTACACATACTCCATGAAATAGTTTCATTTTGCATTTTACAAACTTGTATTGCATATTTTAAAGGTTTAAACAATGGACATGTCCTCTTATTAGAATGTTTCTAAATGTCTTTTATAGTATAACACATATATGTACAATTACTAAGTTTTAACTCGCATGCCGGTAGGTTATACACCTGTTTCCGTGCACCCTTATTTGCCGTAAATTTCATTATTTTATTCTTGCATCATTTTTATTCATAGTTATTTCTAACCCGTTAATTGTGATTATTTTCACACTGCTTATTTGCAAGAGTTTAACTCATTTACTTTCATTTTGTGCAAATTGTGCGATTTACTCGTTTTACGTTATACTATTCCTTCAATCGAAATTTTATGCTATGCTTATGTACTTAAGTGAACGCATATTTGGTATGCATATTTTTTTTTCTATTGTGAGCAAAACCCTGTTATACTTTACATTATTTTGTTCATCATCATGGCCAACAAACATACTAGTTGATAACTCGTATGAGATCTAAGCTAGTGCCCGCGTACGACTCGGATTAGAGTATTTCTTCAATCCGAGAGGAACGGTGTAAACCTCAGAGTCTATCAATATGAGTGTTTAGAGCCAACGATGTGAACAGAAGTTACCGGTTATGGGTGAACCCGAAAGGGAAGAACCTCTAACCATGTCTGTTACTTACATGTTACTCTCGTTACGGTTAAAGAGTAAACCCGAAAGGGAAGGACCTCTAACCATGTCATTGTATTATTGCAGTATTGATTACTTAGCATATCCTGATGGCACGCATTTGTTTCTAGTATTACTTAGGATAGGGTTATGGAAAAATATAACAC
The DNA here is from genome assembly GCA_028751855.1 of Ambrosia trifida. Lineage (NCBI taxonomy): Eukaryota > Viridiplantae > Streptophyta > Magnoliopsida > Asterales > Asteraceae > Ambrosia > Ambrosia trifida. The sequence continues at coordinate 13,115,045 of CM054127.1, read as the reverse complement.
CTTAGTGTAAGGTAAATCGATGATTACGGTCCAGAACGCAATCATGGGTTTACAGGTACATAAGGGTGGTGTGTAATTCTATTTAGGCTGTTGGTAGACAATCAGTATGAGTCCAAAGTATCGGGAGTGTGGTGGGTCAGCTACGGTACACCCTATATATAAGCATAAACGATACTGCGGGAACGGACTAGGAGTTTGACCAAGAACCTACCCATTACTTTATAATTACCTATTCATTAGATCGTTGACTAATAGCTAGCATTTTCGATAAGAAAGTTCTTACCCGAGCTTTAATTCATCTTCCTAGAGTATTTTCTCTTGACCACCTCTACAGAAAACACAAACCTTGTATACTCTTACACTCTCGATTAATTGAATCCTTGTTGTATACTCTAATAACCTTTAGTCAGAAACCTTTCTAAAGTAGGGGAGACTACATTCATTAGTGCCTCTGTCCTCACCCGTTACACATTCCCAAAACTGTTCTCATTTAAACTCTCACTTCCTAATCTCGGGTCAACTGTCAAGGATTTTGAAACTTTTACTTTGAGTAGTAGACAACTATTTTAAATTGTGTCGAATCATGAATTATGAAATTTTCTTTTAAAAACCTAGTTGACTTTTACAATGCCTTTTGTTTCATAGTAGCCTCAACTTAAAAGAAATTTCGAGACGAAATTTTCTAAAGTAGGGGAGACTGTGACAACCGTCACCCTTATCCTTTAGCAAGTTGTCAATTATGGTCCTTCGTGTAATTGAATGTTTCTATAAGTTTTATCGTTTTCAAATTTAATAAGAGAGCGAACTCAAAATTTATAATTTGCATTTATTATGGATCGTACCTACGTTTTAATAAAAATGTGTATATTGAAACGTTATTCGGATTAGATTTAAAAAAAATAAAACATATTTTTTTTAGTTAAGTTAGTTAAACTTGGTTAGTTTTTATATAAAAAAAAAAAAAAAAGAAAAAAAAACTTACTAAAAACCTTATAAACTAACCAAGTTATAATTGAAGGACCATAATGGCCAATATCCCAAATATCAAGTCAAATCTTCTCTTTGATCAAATGACCGTTGTTTCTTTTCCCGTGTGTAACCCATGTGCATTTTTTTTTCAATACTAATTATTTTTGCTTTTCAAATTTTGCTTTAAAGCAAATAACTATGAGTTCATAAGTAATAATAGCCATTATCGATCATTTATGTGGACCAAACATACGTTATGCTCGTTGATTACTCGACAATTATGAACCAAATGTAACCGCCGGAATATTAACTTTGCATCAATGGCACGTTTTAGTCGAGTAACCATATAAATAATTGGTCCAAACGTTTTCTGCACTCCTCTTCTTCATAAACCCACATAAAAATTCGTTCAAATCGAGCTCAGTAAACTTCCAATCGGTCCATATTTTGTACGGGTCAAAACCTTCTTTTTCAACACTTAACAACATTGTAAGTACTATTTTTTGTTGCCGTTTTGATTACTATTGTATTCCGATCAAAAGACCTCTATACAGAACGCTTATGGTGTACAGGTCGGGTTGATTGGATTTGGGTGTAGGGTTAGGGTTCTAAGTATTATTTGGGGAAGAAGATGATTACTTGGTTATTAGATAAATAAGTTTTGTATTGGATAAAATCAACAAAAGCCTTTGTGGTGTAGTGGTTGAGTCACATGTGCTCTAAATCATGGGTTAAGAGTTCGAATCCCATGTCCCACTAATTCTGATTTTTTTTCTTTTTTTTTACATTTCCTTATTAATTCTTTATTTTAAATCAATTTTAATCCATTTAAACTTAGTATATTCATAATAAATTCATTTTTGCTCCAAAAATTATGAAAATTTAGGTGTAGCTTCTTGACACCTCATAGGAAAGTATCATATTTTTATTTTCTGAAAAATGTCTTATTTTTATATTTTTATTGATTTAAATTGTGTTAATCTTAATTAATTGACTAAAAAAATCCATTTTTAATGATTTTAATCTCAAACTTTTTGGAAAATTATTTCTAATAAATATGAACTAAAATAAAAATATTTGGTTCCGAAAACATGTATTTTTATTGATTTTCTTATTTTTAATCATTTAAACGTGATTTAATCTCATTAAATCAGTTTTAAATATAAATAAATTTATAAAAATTGGGAAAATTATTTTCATTAATTTACATCAAAAAGCATCCATTTTCTATAAAAATAGCATTTTTGGATCATGTCTTGAATTATTACTCTTATTTATGTTAATTAGAGATAATTATTTATTTAAACATTTGTGACTAGTGTATTTATTTACAAGAAATTAATTCAACTACTTTCTCTTAGTTATTCAAAACACATTTCTATCTAGATACTCAATTGGTAATAAATATGTTACCTAAACTATAATTACAAACTTTGGTATATTATTTTTGATATACAACTTTTATATTAATTCGACTTATCATAAAAACTCTAATTCCCCAAATCGACTTAGCAAACCCTAATGCCTTAGACCCTAGTTACCTTAGACTCTTAGACTTTTCCCTTATTAGTATTCTATTACGTTATAGGTTGAATTCCTCGGAATTCCCATTGCTTAGCTCACGACCGCTTAAGTTGGATTTTGATCGCTTTCGCAAACTGTGAGTATATCTTTCCCCTTTTTCATGTTTTACACTTTTGGGGTGACTCATGTACGCATATTACTTCACTCACTTAATCATGTTTTATCATATATTCACAAACGCAATTCGTGTATGTGTTTTACTTGTTGATTCGCTGATAGTGTGTACTTATGACCTTAATCATTAACCGCTGGGCGGCCTAGCATAGCAATAAATAGTAGTTGATTATTGTTATGTGTGAACGATTATTCTCGTCGCCTACTATGAGCGAATATTATATATATGTGACTCTTGATTCATTAAACAAAGGTTTGATTTTGGGTAGCATTTGTACATAGCTTGAACACTAAATTGTAGACAGTATAACACGTGAATTGCGAAACTCTTTATCACCTATATGTATTCAAAACAGGGTATGCTCACCAATACATTTTGTATTGACAAGATTATTTTCGTACATGTTTCAGGTTATTTATGAGACGACTTTTTAGCTTTTGGAGTTTTTACTTAGATGTTGAGTTTAGTGTATTTCAGTTTTATTTTTCGCTTTAGAATTTTGTACCTTGTAATTTCTTTCAATGTAATAAACTATTCAACACAATATATTCCAATTTACACTTTAGTACCATGAGCTATTGAGCAATCGTTACTACGTGACACGTCGATGTTTCCGCCATCGGTTGGGGTGTTACAGGCTGCCACCACATCTGGGCATAAACAATTTTTATCACTGCTAGTAAAGAAACTAAGCCTGTTTTCAACTTCATTTAATGGGTCAAAAATATACATTTGTAAAAACCTGGGTTTGTCACCAGGAGCAGGACATAAAGATCCTAACCAGTGTGAAATTTGACCAACAACTTTAAACGCATAAGGCCCAACACCTTGGTTAACCGACTCATCAACTGTGGCAGCAAAAGAGGTCATAGAAAACATTGAATTATAAGCCCGTATATTCATTAGGAAGTTCGGGTCTTTAAACAGTTATTTCATCAGAAGTGGTGGGTCTGACAGGTATTCAATCTGGACTTTTCCAACCTTGCAACATCTATTGAATCTCGGACGATAACTTTTTGGAACTGATGTTACTCGCTCTTCAAGCCAAAACAAAGCACCACAAAACTCACAAACTTCTCTACAAGGACCCATATCGACATAATCAGGCGATTGTAAAAATTCAGATGCATACAATGCGGGACGGGATCTAGATCGCAACATTGAAGCTCTGTAAGAAACCTGCTACAAGGACCCATATCGACATAATCAGGCGATTGTAAAAATTCAGATGCAGACAATGCGGGACGGGATCTAGATCGCAACATTGAAGCTCTGTAAGAAACATGGGCATTGGATGGAGATGTTCCCTGCAAAACAATATCAGCACTGCTAACCCGTCGTTGCTTCACCCGTCCACCAGACGATGAACCAACACTAGCATCATCAGCCACCACAGGTGCATTCTGTTTGTACACAGAAGGCGACGTGTACACCGATCCATCACTAACACCAGCAGCAGCCACACACACGTCCGCACTCTCTTTACCACTGCATCTCCCACCATCAGCAGCGGTCGCAACCAACACCTCATCACTCTCTTGACCCGACGACAAAGAAGACATTATATAATAACCTACATTATACAAACAAAGTAACAAAACAGCCTAAATCCATACTACTCATAACATTGCAAAATTAGCAACACAACAGCAAAACTCAATAACACCGAATTCAAAAGCAGCATTTTCCCTTAAAAAACGTTACACAAACCAAACAACACACACATGCAACATGCATACACAGAAACATTATAAAAGCAAAAAAAAAATACCTTTGTTAGTTAAAGAAAATGCGTAACAACATCAAAACTATATAAACAACAGTCTGGAACTGATTATATAAACCGACGATTACCTTAAGCTTTTGCTGAAACAAAGGAAAAAGAAAATAAAACCCAGCTAAAATCTATAATTATTATACTATAATAACACTTTATACCACTAACTAAGCATGCAAATTCTGTTTAACACCTGTTAGGACATGTAATCAGTCAAAACACATGGCTAAACTGGTTTATTTAGATGACTAATATTACTAACATTAAAAACAGAGAGCCAAGGATTCGAACCCGGGCAAGTCATCACCAATCAAAAATATAACCACTACACCAACACTTTAAACCTATTAGGGAAACCAAAACAAGTTTATAAAAACAATTCATAACTAGTGGGCCAGATCGCATTAATTAGATTTACTGTTCAATTTGCAAGGCTATTAATATATTATTATAATAGTAGTTTTACAAAATACCTTTACTAATGTGACATATCATGTAACGACATATCCTATTGAAAACAAGTGTTGGGTCTGCTGACCTGGAGAAGAACAGATGATTGAAAAGCCAAAATATGCTAACAGTTGATTCCACAAATAAACAGTCTTTACAACATAATCTTCCCAAAAGACTGCTGACCCTAACAACTGTTCCATCCAAACAACTGCTGTGACAACTGCTAATACAAAGGACTGCTAGAGAACAACTGCTGACCAAAGGTCTGATGAAGAAACAACTGAAGATTAAAGGTCTGTTGGAGTCAACAGCACTTAGACTCCAACAGATGTTGCAAGACCATCAGAGTTTTCCCTTAGCAGTAGTTTACTTTACAGTGTTTTGTAATATAACAGTAGTTTGTATAGGGCAGATGTTTTATGTTGTTATTCTGTTAGAGGTCACTATCTTAGGTGACGTCAGCACAGGTCATCAGTGGTTTAGGTTTGTCTATAAATAGAACAGTGCTTGTACTGTTCTATTACATCACACACAAAGATTCTCTCAGACAAACAATCACTGTGTGATCAGGCTGAAGGGGAGTATTTGTACTGATTGTAATCTTTCAATTAATGAAAGCATTTGATCATTGAAAACATTTATTCCTGTTGTTTTAATTATAGTTTATCATTCCGTTGCACTTTCCATATATACTTACATAATTCATTCCTCATCTTATTCTAAATATATCAAAACAATCAAACTCAGATCCTAACAATTGGTATCAGAGCTTGGTCAATTAAATTCGATCTAACCAATCAATTTAATATAAACAGATCAGCTCACAATTATTGATATCGTTTGTCTGTCGGATTGAAAACAGAGTAATAGTTTAATTTCAATTCAACCGTTTTTAAACAGACTTTGTTTTTTTGAAAAATCAGAGAATGGCTTCAATCAATCACGATCCACATAGCACTGGCATGAACAACAAGCCACCGATGCTTGTCAGATCTGAATACAATATCTGGCAACGTCGGATGAGCCATGTTCTAGCTCAACAGAACACTGGGTGTTGGAAGTCGGTTATCTTCGGACCACATGTTCCGATGGTGCCGAGTACTGAAGATCCCAAGGTTCAGGAGCCAAAGAAACTTGAAAACTACTCCGACCAGGATTTTCAGAAAATTGAGTTAGATGCTAAGGCCTTCAGTATTGTGGCCATGGCTCTACCCAATGATATATATGCTGGGCTGTTACATTGTAACAGTGCAAAGGAGTTGTGGGATGCACTGAAAGAACAATTTGGTGGGACTGAAGAGGTTATTGAAAACAATCGTGAAATACTTAACCAACAATATGAAACATTCAGTCATGTCAAGGGAGAGTCATTAACTCAACAATTTGAGAGGTTTAACTATCTCATTAGTGAACTAAAACTGGTTGGTCTAACTTACCCTCATTCAACTTTGAACCATAGGTTTTTAAGATCATTACCAGACAAATGGGACACTATTGCTATTGTTATGAGAAACTCAATTGGATTTAAGGACCTATCACTGACCCAGCTTCATGGTAAGCTCTTGACTTATGAGAGAGAGCTTAACCAGAAAAAGAAGCTCCAGGACTCTAGAAAAGTGTCTGATGATTATGTATTTGGGAATACAGCACTTTTGGGTCATGATGAGGTGCCTGGAACTACTAAGGATCAGAGTTATGATCACTTCATTAACATAACTTCAGGTTTTAACTCAGGTTTTAACTCTGATTCTTATTCACCAAACTATGCTTTCACAGCAAGTGGTGGTGATATCCAGGCATCTGATAACATATCCTTTGAGTATGATGACCTGAAATACTGTGACCCTGATGATTTGGAGGAAACGGACATTATGCACCAATTGGCCCTTCTCAGTGTAAGAACTAACAATTTTTACAAGAAAACTGGGAGAAGGTTTCCAGGGTTAACTGGCAGATCAAAGGTTGGGTTGGATAAATCAAAGATAAAGTGTTATAAATGTCATAGACTTGGTCATTTTTCTAGGGAATGTAGGAGTCAACATGGTACACCTATAATCACCTATCCAAATCAAAGACCTCAGACCAACACTTATCAAAATTCCTATAATACCCCTGGACCAAATGTGCAAAACACTGCTCATTTTGCACAGTCCTCAAACATTGTTCCTGTCCAGTATGTCCAAACCACTGTTCCTCAGATCCACTATGTGCAAACACCTGTTGCTCAAGCACCTGTGCAAACGACTGTTGCTCCATCCTCTGCTCCTGCAGAGACCAGTCAACAGAGCTTCTTCACACAAGGCTTTGTTGATTGGAGCAGTCTACCAGATGAGTTAACAGATGAAAATTTTGCACTAGTTGCCAAAGCTGAAAATGAACCAGAAAACTTTTGTTTCATGGCTATGGTAGAAGAAGTTGAATCTGAGGAGGTGGTGACTGAATCTAAAGTTGTGACTGATGATGTTGTTGATGAAGTTGTTGCAGGTGAAAAACCTGAAGAAGAGGTTGTGAATCTCTCAGATCCCTGGGGTGCATCTGATGATTGTGAGTGCAAGTGTGATTGTGCATTGATGGATGCTGCTAAGGTATCTTCTCAAATTCTTAAGGATTTATGTTCTGACAAATGTGTGATAGCATTTGCTAACATCAAAGAGGTGAATAAAAACCTTAGAAAGAGAATTTTAGATGATGAAGTTAAATTTGAGAAACTTTCAAAAGAATTAAAAACAAGTTTAACTGAAAAAGAATCTGAAATAAGTAGCTTAAAACATGAAGCAACCATAACCAAAGACCAACTCCAAACTATGATAACAAAATATCAGAGTTGTAAAAGTGAGCTTGAGTCCACCCAAGTTGAATGTCAGAAATGGGTGGAATCATGTAGAGGATTTGAAATGCTACTCAAAAAACAAACCAAAAGTCATGTGAAGTTTGGTTTTGGTTTTGAAACAACTGCTCCAGCTTTTGAAAACACTAACAAAAGGGATCAAAAGTCTGTTGAGATAGTACCAACAAACCTGCAGGGTCAAGAGATTAAAATCACTGAACCAAATGGTAAGAAAATTGTTCTAGAAAAACCAGAAGGTTCATCATCACTCACTGAACTTGAAAAGTATGAATTTAAACCTACTTGGTCTGATGAGTGTGGTACTCTTGAGAATTTTAAACCTGTTGATTTTAAAACTCCTGAAGGAAAGACAGCTCCTCAGGCAAAAATCATTCCCTTGAAAAACCTTCCAGCACATACTCAAACATCTGCTGAAAAGAAGGCTGAAAAAGGGAAGAAGAAAGAAAAGACTGTCCACTTGTTCTTTGATTTCTGTGAAAAGAAGAATCATGTCACTAAAAACTGTTTTCTTCTAAAAGCATATGACATTAACAAAGGAACAAGTGTATGTGATTCCAAAGCCACATGTTCAATATGTGGGAAAAAGAATCACAAAACCAAAGAATGCTTGTATCTCAAAAATTTTGATGTGAAAATAAAAGAGTACAAAGCTAAAATTCTTGCAAATCCTGGGGTGAGTACTTCAAAAGGAAAGCCCAAACATACTTTCACTCCTGTCCAAACATCTATTACTAAAAGTCTTGAAACATCTGCTCCTAGGGATGTCCAAGTAACAGATGCTCCACCCACAAGCAAGTACCCAAGAGGATATGGACAACCACCATGTCATAGTCTGTCACATGTTTATGAGGAGCCAAAAAGACCCTCTAAACCAAGAGTGAACAGAAATCCCTATGGGTATTATCATCTGTCTGGAAGTGATCAAACAACTGTTGCCCCAAGTGTTGACATTCAAGCACTGGCAAATGGTCAGCAACAGTTGTTGAACTTGATTAAAAAATTAGTTCAAACCACTGATCATCTTCCAAAGCTTGAGTCTAAAAAGTCTGAGGACCCATCCAAAGCCAACTTGGCTTTGGACACTCACCAAAACTAATCCATTACTGCTGTGCAGGGAGCTTCTGCTTGTTTAGATAGTCTTTGGTATGTAGATAGTGGAGGTTCCAGGCACATGACAGGATGTAGAGCCCTTCTTCTGGACTTCTTAGCTCATGGAGGGGGTGATATATCCTTTGGTAATGATTCAAAAGGTAAGGTGTTGGGTCCAGGGACTGTACAAGCTGGGAAACTCAAGTTTGAAAATGTCAATCTTATTGATAATCTCAAGTTTAATCTTCTGAGTGTTTCACAAATGAGTGACAAAGGTTATGGCTCATTCTTCACAAAGAAAACTTGTAAGATTATTGGGCCAAAAGTGGTGAAAAAGATTGATACCATCATTGCTGAGAGCAAAGCACAATCCTATGGCAAATGTTTGTTTGTTTTCTGCTGCCTCCACAAAGGAGACATAATTGTGGCATAGGAGACTAGGTCATACCAACCTTAATACTATCAACACACTCTCTAAACAAAGTCTTGTCAAAGGCTTACCATCAAAAGAATTCAAATGTGATGAGCATTGTGTTTCCTGTTTAAAAGGGAAACAACATAAAACCTCTTACAAATCCATTGATGAGTCCAAAACCAGTCAATGTCTACAATTGTTTCACATGGACTTGTTTGGCCCTGTTAAAATCATGAGTCTAAGAAGAAAAAGATTTTGTCTTGTCATAGTTGATGATTTTTCTAGGTTTACATGGACTTACTTTTTACATTCTAAGGATGAGACTGCAGGTATTTTGAAGGACTTTGTCACCAAAGTTAAAAAACAATATGACTTGCCAGTAAAAGTCTTCAGGAGTGACAATGGAACAGAATTTAAAAATAAGGAGTTGGATGACTTCTGTGTGTCAAAAGGGATTGTGAGGCAGTACAACATCCCAAGAACACCAGAGCAAAATGGGGTGGTTGAGAGGAAAAATAAAACTCTTATAGAAGCTGCAAGAACCATGCTAGCAGATTCTGGTTTGCCATTGTCCTTCTGGGTAGAAGCTGTAAACACTGCTTGCTATGTTCAAAACAGAGTTTTGATCAACCCAAGACATCAAAAAACTGCTTATGAAATTTTGTTCAAAATCAAACCATTAATTTCATTTTTCAAAATCTTTGGTTGCCCATGTTTCATCTTAAATCTCAAAGATTCCATTTCAAAATTTGCAGCCAAAGTAGATTGTGGTTATTTTCTGGGATATTCTTCTACTGCCAAGGCTTATAAAGTGTTTAACACAAAGACCAAGACAATAGAAGAAACTCTGAATGTAAAGTTCAATGAACTTTCATCCCTAAAAAATCCCAGCAAATCCTGCTGAACTGTTTGATTTAGATAAATTCAAATTTGAAGATGTCACTGTTAAAACTAACAATGCAGGTATTCCACAGTCTCCACAACAAGATTACAGAACAGATGTTGTGATCCCCAGTCACTATAAAATCTATTCTGCATCAGAGAAAGCAACTGTTCAAAACAACTGTCAAAACTCTGTCACAGCTGAGTCAACCACTGTTTGCCAGTCTTACCCTCAAACCACTGCTTCACCTCTCACAACCACTGTACAATCATCTGTTGACAAAAGTCAAACATCTGTTGACAAAAGTCATTCCAGTTATACACCACTTGGACCCATTCCCCCACTTCCATTTCAAACATCTGATGGCACTACAGAAGTGCAAACAGATGTTACAACAACAGAGTCACCAAACCTCTGTCCTTCACCTCAAAATGCCATCATACCATATCAGGGAGATCTAATCTACCTAAGAGCTCATCCACCAGACCAGATCATTGGCAACATCAGGGAGGGTATGCTAACAAGAAGTCAATCCTCCTATATCTGTCTTTTTGCAGGGTTCCTATCTCTCACACAACCTGTCAAGTACTAAGAAGCACTAAAAGACAACAGTTGGGTAGAAGCTATGCAAGAAGAGCTCCTTTAGTTCAAAAGACAACTTGTATGGGAACTTGTACCACTGCCTAAGGATGTTTATCCAATAGGCACAAAGTGGGTCTTCAAAAATAAAACTGATGAAAGGGGTATTGTTGTCAAGAATAAAGCCAGACTCGTGGTTCAAGGCTTCAGACAAGAAGAAGGAATAGACTATGATGAAACCTTTGCTCCTGTAGCTAAGGTTAGAAGCCATCAGACTCTTTCTAGCCTTTGTTGTCAACCACAACATCAAGGTGTATCAGATGGATATCAAATGTGCCTTCCTATATGGCAAAATTCAGGAGGAGGTCTATGTATGTCAACCACCTGGTTTTGAAGACACATTCCATCCTGATCATGTCTACAAGCTTAATAAAGCTTTGTATGGACTCAAACAAGCACCAGGGGCCTGGTATGAAACTCTTTCCACTTTTCTCTTATCCATTGGATTCACAAGAGGTAAAATTGATAAAACCTTATTTTTGAAATGGAAAGGGAAAGACTTAATGATTGTTCAAATATATGTGGATGACATCATCTTTGGATCCACATGTAACAAAATGTGTGAAGAGTTTAGAAAACTCATGACAGCAGAGTTTGAAATGAGTGCCATGGGTGAACTTCAGTGTTTCCTTGGTCTCCAAGTGAAACAACTGCAAAATGGCACATTCATCCATCAAAATAAATATGTAAAGAACTTGCTAACTAGATTTGAGATGAATGACTGTAAGCCATGTGGTACACCCATGAGTACAGTTAAGCTACTCACTATTGATGATAAGGATGAACTTGTTGATCAAACACATTATAGATGCATGATTGGGTCTTTATTGTACTTAACTGCATCTAGGCCAGACATTATGTTTGCCACTTGTGTCTGTGCAAGATCCCAGGCTTCACCTAGAAAGTCAAACCTTATTGCTGTGAAAAGGATATTCAAATACCTAAAAGGTGCTCCCACGCTTGGTATCTGGTACCCTGCTAATGGAAACATTGAGCTTTCAGGTTATTCAGATAGTGATTTTGCTGGCTATCACACCACAAGAAAATCCACATCAGGAGGGTGCCAATTTCTAGGGAATGCCTTAGTCTCTTGGCAAAGCAAAAAGCAGGCTGCTGTTTCCACCTCAACAGATGAGGCTTAATACATTGTTGCTGCAAGTTGTATAGCCCAACTCATTTGGCTTCAAAATCAATTGCTGGATTTTGGGATAACTGCATTACAGACTCCACTCATGTTGGATAGTCAAGCTGCTGAAAATATCATCAAAAATCCAGTCTCTCACTCCACTACCAAACACATTGACATCAGACATCATTTTATCAGAGATAGCTATAAAAAAAGGTTTGATTTCTCTGCACCATGTTCCAACAGAGGATCAGTTGGCAGATGTGTTGACAAAAGCTTTAGACACATCTACCTTTACAAATCTGATTTCCAGAATTGGTATGCTAAACATGGATTAGACAACACAAATGTTTTTAATAAAAGCATTAAAATGTTTCAGAAAATCAAAATTAATCCTTAAAAATAGCTTTTTGGTTGAAAAATCTGTTTCAAACCTCTGATCAGATAAAACAACCACTGTTTCATTCATGTTATCCACTGTTGGTAGAAAAATCTGTTTTAAACCTCTGATCAGATAAAACAACCACTGTTTCATTCATTTTATCCACTGTTGGTTGAAAAATCTGTCTCAAACCTCTGATCAGATAATACAACTGTTTTATTATCCATATCTATATATATATATATATTTACATATATCTATAATAATGATAATAAAAAATAAAAAAATAAAAAATAAAAAAAACAGTTGTTTGCATCAGTTGTTTGCATCAGCTGTTTGCCACGTCTGCTCCTACAAGCAGAGCTTTGGCCACATCAGCGGTTTCACCAGAGCCTATAAAAACCCTGTTTTATCACAACAGTCGTTACACTGTCTCATTGTATTCAAAATACTGAAACCGCCTTCTTCATTCTCAAACCCTTAATCAAATTCCACTCACTCTCACCTTCGGAATCAATAACAATGGATCTTCAAGCTAAAGCCATCCACAATTATCTTCCATATCTGGTAAAAACAGATGAAAATACTCCATTTCATTCCACCATCGACATCATCCTAAAATCCAAATACCTGACAATCCTAACCGCTGACGCCCCTATCTATCTTGATACTCTCCAAGAATTCTGGTTGAGTGCTGAGTTTCTGCTTCAAGACAAAAAGCCTACTTCCATTATCTCATAAATTGGTGAGACAAGTATCGTCATTACCCCTCAACTGATATCCACAACCTTCTCACTTAATGACCTGTCAGGTAAAGACTCTTTCCCTAAAACAGAGCTTCACACAGAGTTTCAGGAAAGGGGGTATGATGCTCAGATGACTGGGTCAACACTTTTCAAAAAGTTTTTCACACCAGTCATGAAATTTTTCTTCCATACCCTTCTTCTCTGTGTCTCCGCTAAGTCCACATCCTTTAATGAAATCCCATTGAGGATTCAGTACTTGGGTTATGCTATGTTGTCAGATTCTGACTTCAATCTATCCTAGGGACTGTTTATGGACTTAGTGTCAAATGTGAAAGCCATAAAGTCTGGGTCAAATAATGCTTTTCTAATTTACCCAAGAATCTTAAGTGTAATCCTTCAAAAGGTTTTACCAGAAAAAGTTTTCAAAAAGGGTGAGTCTATGCAAATGAAGAGTCTAACTGATGAAACTTTCACAAGAATGCTGGGTGCAAACACCCAAGAAAAAGTATTAAAAGTGTCAAAGGTTTCAAAAACACAAACAAAGAGGACTAAGACAACAACTGTTGTCCAAACCTCTGTTGTTGAGCCCACTGCTCCTGGTGATCATGGCACTACATCCAGTGCTGTGAAACCCACACCAGCCATTTCCAAAAAGAAACGTCCATCCACAAAAACCACCACTCAACCACAAAAGAGACTTCTGGAAGATGAGATACCAGAAGATAACTTTGTTGCAACACAAAAGCAACTAGAAACCACTGTTGTTACTTCCTCACAACAGTTGGAAATATCTCAACCTGACCAAACTCCTCATGCATCCTCACAAAAGGATCATGTTGTAAGCCAAGGGGAACCACATCATGATACATTTGAGTCACTTGGCCATATGTTCACAAGCCCCTCTCCCAGGGCTAATTCTCTTTTTACTCCTCCACCTTCACCATCACATGTTCAACAGACCATGCAACCTCTGTTTGTGGCTATTGACAAAACTCAGGAAAATCCCAGTTCCTCTCTTTCACTTCTCAATGAGAGTATACCTCCACAAGTGACTGGGACTGAGGAAATTCAATCAGCCATCCCACAAACAGATGAGGAGGTTACACCCCTAGAGTTCAATGCAACTCTAGGTGAGTTTTCAAGTGGAGCAGCCACTACTGATGTAGAGACCATTGTCTCACACCAGGACAGTGGTTACATAACTAAGACTCCCTTGAAGGCAACAACTGATGAGGCCACTATAGTGTCCCCAAAATCAGTTGGAAGTCCCCAGAACCAAGAAAAAGGGGCATCTGATTCTCATCCTTTGGATTCACCTCCTAGGACTGAATCAGTTAAAACTACCACTGGTAGGAATTCAGATGATCCTATTAACTTAGGTGATGAGTTAAAATACCAAGAATTGACGGCCTGAGTCCAAACCATTGAAACCTCTGTAGCTGACACCAAATCTGATGTTAAGTTAATATTGAAATCCTTGGCAACTCTCTCCAAGAGTCAACCATCCACAGCTGATATTGCTAGTGAGCTATGGAAATCTGTTTCTCCCATCATCATAGCTCACAGAAAACTAGCAGATCAGAATCATGAAACCTACATGGCTGAAATCAGAAACATGGTAGATGCAAGGTACAAAGATACCCATGCAGACATTCAGGCCATCAAAGACCATTTGCTGAAGACCACTGGCTCTGCCCCTACCACCATTCTCAGGGATGAAGATGATGATGAATTCACAGCTGATGATGCCAAAAAGGGGGAGAGTGGCAGAGATAGGTTGCTAAAGCTAGATCCCTTTGGTTGTCCACCTTATCAAAAAGGGAAATCAAAGTCTGCCAACAAACCAGGGTCTACTCAAACAGCACCACAACAACAACAACAAACTCAAACAGCACCACAGCAACAACAACAACAACAACAAACCAGCAAAGATAAAGCAGTGAACAACTCTGCAAATGAAGAAGCTAAAAAAGCTGCTGAAGACAAACAAAAGAGGGCTGACACTTTGGAAGTCAAAGCAGAGTTGTTGGTACAACTGAAAAGGGAACAACAGTAGGGAGTTGAAGATGTGGGTTTCTCTAAAAGGAAGAAAATGCCTGCTAAACATGTCAGACAACCACCATCTAAACTAAAAACCACTGCTGTCAAAACCTCTGTTGATAAAGCCACTGCTGACAAAACCACTGCTGCCACCCAAACCACTGATAAAACCACAACACCTGAACCTACAAACACATCTGAACCTACAACCACCAAACCTACATCTGAACCTACAATCACATCACCACCCAAATCCCAAACATCTGCTGGTCCTACTAAGAAGCCAACAGATGTTAACACAACCACTGCTTCCACACCACCATCACCAAAAATCTTGTACAAAAGGAAGAGGAAATCAACCTTTGTTGTATAGGATGAAAACATACATACATCACCACTCACCACTTCAACTACACAATCCACACCTATATCAGCCATTCCACTCTCATCATTTTCACCACACACATCACAATTCAAATCCCATAGACCACCACCAACCATCACACCATTGGTTGTTCAGTATCCCCTTGAACTTGATCTACTCAAGGAGGAAATGCAATCCTTCTATAATACTGAACAACCATCTGATAGATCCTTCCCTTCTCTTCCACATTTCCCTATTCCCCTAAACATTGACACATATCTTAAATACAAGGCTGAACAGGCAGATGCCATCATAAAAGAGAAATGCAAAGGGAAGGATGACAGGACTGCTCAGGGCATCCATTCAGCAGAACTTAGCAAATTGAAAAGGATTGAAGATTTTTCTAAGACCCTGAGCAATTCCATGTCTGCCATGCCTCTCAGCAGTGACATGGAAAAGGAGGTTAGGGAATCCCTGCTTGAACAGATCTTGTCAACCATGCCTTATAAAGCAAACAAGAAACAGTTTGCAGGCTGGACCACTCATGCACTCAGAGAAGAACACTTAAGAATAGAAGAGTTGGCCAAGAATCCCCAAGCTAAAGTCTCTGCCCCTGATTTTGGTAAAGGTAGAGATCCAGCCAGAGCCTTGAAGTTTAAGAAGATGAGACAAGAAATTGTGGCTGCTGATTATGGGGAGATGAGGTCAGTTGCAAGATGGTCTGAGCTGAGGCTGGTTGAAACATACAAGAGACTAGAAGAAAACAGGAAGAAAGATCCCAGCCTACCTAGAAAACCAGTCTACTCTGATGAACCACTGATGAAGAGACCTCAACAGGCTTTTACTTTAGACAGCCTACTGGACACTTCTGATCTATCACCTACTGCTAGAAGACAGTTCAAGAAACAGAAAGAAATGTCTGAAGAAGATCAGAAGAAGTTTGCTGATACTTACATAAAAGAGAGCCTCTTCAATTAAGTGCACTTTTTCTCAGATCCCACTACTGACAAGCTCAGAGAACTCATTCGGAGACCTCCATCACCAAACTCATCAAGAATAAAAGTGCATCTCAGCAAATCCACTGACTCAAAAATTCTAAAATGGAAAGTCAATAAAGACAACCATGAATTGACTCTTCTCAGGTCAGATGGAAAAGTTCAAAAGCTAAGCATGGATGATGCATATAGCCTGTGTGAAAATGATCTCCAAACACTGCTGAACATTGAGCTTGAAAGAGATGTAGAAGACCTACTTGCCTTGGACTTTGAACTTCAATTCAAAGGACAAATCAGAGAAAGTCTGATGAGAAATAAAGATCAATAATAAAGCTTAGTTTTGGCATCATCTGTTCTAGGGGGAGATTGTTGGGTCTGCTAACCTGGAGAAGAACAGATGATTGAAAAGCCAAAATATGCTAACAGTTGATTCCACAAATAAACAGTCTTTACCACATACTCTTCCCAAAAGACTACTGACCCTAACAACTGTTCCATCCAAACAACTGTTGTGACAACTGCTGATACAAAGGACTGCTAGAGAACAACTGATAGAGAACAACTGCTGACCAAAGGTCTGATGAAGAAACAACTGAAAATTAAAGGTCTGTTGGAGTCAACAGCACTTAGACTCCAACAGATGTTGCAAGACCATCAGAGTTTTCCCTTAGCAGTAGTTTACTTTACAGTGTTTTGTAATATAACAGTAGTTTGTATAGGGCAGATGTTTTATGTTGTTATTCTGTTAGAGGTCACTATCTTAGGTGACGCCAACACAGGTCACCAGTGGTTTAGGTTTGTCTATAAATAGAACAGTGCTTGTACTGTTCTATTACATCACACATAAACATTCTCTCAGACAAACAATCACTGTGTGATCAGGCTGAGGGGGAGTATTTGTACTGATTGTAATCTTTCAATTAATGAAAGCATTTGATCATTGAAAACATTTATTCCTGTTGTTTTGATTATAGTTTATCATTCCGCTGCACTTTCCATATATACTTACATCATTCATTCCTCATCTTATTCTAAATATATCAAAACAATCAAACTCAGATCCTAACAACAAGAGATCAACCTATCATGTGATGGTGTGCTCGTTAGATTGGAAAAGTTGGTGTAATTATTCCTTTGTATAAACGTCGTTTTACATATCTAGTAGCATGCTAGTTGTTTGAATAAAATCAGCCTTTAAAAAAACCTATCATGTGGTTATCTTCTATCAGGTCAATAATGTAACACCCCAACCGATGGCGGAAACATCGGGGTGCCACGTATTGATGATTGTTCAGTAGCTCATGGTGAATAAAAAATTCCATTAAATGATTTAAATGAATTACATACAATTGTTCTAGAATTTGTACATCAAATTGAATAAAACTATACACATATCTTCAAGCATCAATTCAAATCTTCAAGCAAATAGAACCTGAAACATGTTAAGTTGAAAAGGTTTTGGGTCAACAAAAGTCGGTGAGAATTACATAGGTTTTTGATAACTGAATAAAAATGTTGTGCAATTCATGTGTCATGTCAATCTAGTCCATATGTGAGAACATACTAGAAATAAATCGAGTGCATAATCAACCCTGATGACTGTTATAATATGATACATACCATACGCTCATGGTCCACTTGAATATGTTATACGATAACAAACACCCACGCTACCTTTGTAGGAGGCACGTATCCGGGTGGGATTGTCAGTCCAATAGATCTATCAATGTATACCGTCGGCTTGTACGGAGTTAATGATTATGCTAGAATGGTGCTTACTCTAATCATGCTCAAGACATAATGCAACATAGAAAACA
Organism: Ambrosia trifida; assembly: GCA_028751855.1. Classification (NCBI taxonomy): domain Eukaryota; kingdom Viridiplantae; phylum Streptophyta; class Magnoliopsida; order Asterales; family Asteraceae; genus Ambrosia; species Ambrosia trifida. The sequence continues at coordinate 13,096,803 of CM054127.1, read as the reverse complement.
CATAGACACATTGATGATTGAATTGCATAAATGATGTTGTAACATGTTTCACCCCAAAAATGGTGATAAATAGAAAAGGGGCTATGTAAAACTCACCTTGGTAAAATGTTATATCTGTTGAAAATAGTGTGTTGCCCAAATGTATCAAGTATCACCCTATAATGAGGTAATAAATATGTCTAAGTCTATCAAATCTACAAATGTATAAGTTTCTAGGGCTTCGAATTGGGGATAATTGCTCGTTTGATTACTATTAAAAATATTCGCCAATTGAGAGAAATTTAGTAAATAAATAACTAAAAATCTTTTTATAAGTTTTAAATCTAAGATAGTCACAAGAATGTGTTTAAAGTATAAAAATAATTTTTATAAAATTATTTTCTTTAAAATAGATTATTAAATCTATTTATTACAAATTGTCAAACTTTAACTTTAATAATTAAAAAATTACTAAAATTAAAGAATTTTTAGTTTAAAATTTATATTTCTGTTCTAAATATTCAGAAATAATTTGTATAAAATTTTGGTGTAAAAATACTAAAAATTGGATTTATTATGATTTAATTATGTTTAAAACTAACAAAAATTGATTAAAAATACTAAATAAATGATTTTTCAGAAATAAAAATCATTTCTGAAAAGTTTAAAGTTATAAAAACTTAGGATAATTTTTGTGGAAATTTATAAGATCGTTTTGATATTTTAATGGATTTTATAAATATAATAGTGTAAAATTGATTTAATTATTATAAATATTAAATAAATGAATTTCAGAAAAATAAAAATTGTAGATAAAGCTTTGACATCAGATTTGTTAAAAATAATTTTTTTAGAATTTATAAAAGGGTTTTGATATTTAAAAATGAATTTATAAGATTAAAATGTTTAATATATATCAAATTGGTTTGTAAAAAGAAAGAAATGAAATTAAGGAAAAAGGGGTGTCCAAGCTAGGACTCGAACCCGGGTTGACTAAGTTGTAGGCATCAGTCACAACCACTTGGCCTAGGCCTGTGGTTGTGACTTATGTCAGTTATTTAAAAATAAATACAACGAGCAAAAATCAGTTTCTTCCCCAATCTAAAACCCACGAACCCTAGATCTGCAATTGAATGATTCACTCATCAATAGCCCAATTAATCATGGGGCTATTGATGAGTGATTGCCGATATACAAAACCCACAGGAAGAATCAAACTTACAATGTCGTGTAGAACACGATTGCTTGGTCAAGTATAAAAGTCAAAATCGTAATCGTGAAGAATAAACAAAGTATAATTAAGAAGATTGGAGGTTAAGAAGAGATTAATGGCGAGATGTGAAGGCACGAGATTGTCCAATTTATAGAGTTAAGCTCTGGATCGAAGAATGGCAAGTGTTGACCGAGCTTTGAAGTCTACACGCATATTATGGTTAATTGATGGATAATAGATCAGTAATCAATGGGTAGCTCAATTAGACGAGGCCGATAATCACGAGTCTTACCATAAGTATATGATTGATTGCTAAATCAAAGGGATTGGTTAAAGGAAATCAACTCAATCTGCTGCTGCTGCTGTTCGCAAACAGCAAGGAAGGAGAAAAGGAGAAACAGAGGTGGGCTTATATATAATAAAGGTTAGTATTAAACCGAGTATGAGGTGTAGACCAAGTGGTGTTGGCGTGTGTGTTGTGTGTACGAGGTCTCCGGTTCGAAACCCGGCATAAACACCTTTTTTTTGTTTTTAAAATGCAGTAAGGGGAGGGACTGTTGGGCCGGCCTGATGGGCCTGGTGTCATGGGCTGCAGACTTCCAAAAGAAGTGGGGGATTGGGCTTACAGGTTTGGGTTATGGATCAACAAATGTTTGGTTTGGATTATATAAAAAGAAAATTTAAATAAAAAAAAATTGTTTTGACAATTATTATTATTATTATTATTATTATTATTATTATTAAAATATATATATATATATAAAGGCTTTTGGCACATTTGTAATAAGACGTATAAAATAAAGGGTTTTTATGTTTAAAATTTTTGCGATGTTACAGTCTCCCCTACTTTTGGAAACTTTGTCCCGAAGTTTATTGAAAACACAGGGTTGAAGAGGGTTGGGTAGAAGTTAGGACAAGTGTGACCTGAAAAATTTTATGTTAGGGCACGACAATGAATAGAGTAACTTGTCTCGAATAGCGTGGATAAGAGGCGTGTTACGTGTGAGTTGAGCTACTAGATACCTAGGGTTTACATTTGGTTATCTACCGAAAATCTTGATAGAAATTCACACCACCTTAACGTACCTGTAAATTCATGATTACGTTCCGGACCGCAATCACCAATTTACCTTACATTAAGATTTTGTGTCCTTCTATGACTCTACCGATTGTTGAGCAGGTCTGATAGTCTCCACCAGTCGTTGAGCAGGTGGTAGGGCCTCTCCCCGACTGTTGGAAATGTAACACCCCAACCGATGGCGGAAACATCGGGATGTCACGTATTTGATGATTGTTCAGTAGCTCATGGTGAATAATAGATTCCATTAAATGATTTAAATGAATTACATACAATAGTTCTAGAATTTGTACATCAAATTGATTGAAACTATACACATATCTTCAAGCATCAATACAAATCTTCAAGCAAAAGAACCTGAAACATGTTAAGTTGAAAATGTTTTGGGTCAACAAAAGTTGGTGAGAATTACATAGGTTTTTGAGAAATAGTTGATAACAATAGTTTGTACAACACTCAGGGTTGTATGATGATAGAGTATGATACCGACATGCAACAATGCGTCTATGTACAACCAAACCTTGTGTCGACTGATGACTAACTCGCAAGTTAGTTAAATGTTATTACTGTTATCGATCATCCCTGAGTCTATGCGGGTGGGATGGGTTTGTCAGACCTATAGCGCTATAATCTAAACAGGCGGCTTGATCAATGTTAATGATTGTACTGTGTCTTTTTGTTACAGTCAAATGATAGAATGAGTAAATGATAGTGTAATTGAATCACAAGTTTCAACAATGTAAGAATGAGTAAATGATAGTGTATAAAATGTTTTAACATGTTTCACCCCAAAATGTAAAACAGAAAAAGGGGCTATGTAAACTCACCTTGGTAAAATGTTATCTGTTGAGAAATGTGTTGACCAAATGTATCAAGTATCACCCTAAAATGAGGTAATAAATATGTCTAAGTCTATCAAGTCTACAAATGTATAAGTTCTAGGGCTTCGAATTGGGGATAAACGCTCGTTTGATTATTATTAAAAATATTCGCCAATTGAGAGAAAATTAGTAAATAAATAACCAAAATCTTTTTATGAGATTTAAATTTAGGATGGTCACAAGAATGTGTTTAAAGTATAAAAATAATTTTTGTGAAATTATTTTCTTTAAAATAGATTATTTAATCTATTTATAACAAATTGTCAAAATCTAACTTTAATATTTAAAAATATTAAAATTAAATAATTTTTAGTTTAAAATTCATATTTCAGTTCTAAATGATTAAAAATAATTTGTATAAAATTTTGGTGCAAAAATGATGAAAATTGGATTTATTATGATTTAATTATGATTAAATCTAACAAAAATTGATTAAAAATATAAAATAAATGATTTTACTGAATTAAAAATCATTTCTGAAAAGTTTAATGTTATAAAAACTTAAAATAATTTTTGTGGAAATTAATAAGATCGTTTTGATATTTTAATGGAATTTTATAAATAAAATGGAATAAATTTGATTTATTTATTATAAATATTAAATAAATGAATTTCAGAAAAATAAAAATTGTAAATAAAGCTTTGACATCAGATTTGCTAAAAATAATTTTTTTAGAATTTATAAAAAGGTTTTAATAATTAAAAATGAATTTACAAGATTTAATGTAATATATATATATATGTGGTTTGTTAAAAAAAAGATGAAAATAAGAGAAAATGGGTGTCCAAGCCGGGACTCGAACCCGGGTTGTCTAGGTTGTAAGCATCAGTCACAACCACTTGGCCTAGGCCTGTGGTTGTGACTTATGTCTGTTATTTAAAAATAAATATAACGAGCAAAAATCAGTTTCTTCCCCAATCTAAACCCACGAACCCTAGGTCTGCAATTGAATGATTCACTCATCAATAGCCCAATTAATCATGGGGCTATTGATGAGTTATTGCCGATATACAAAACCCACAGGAGGAATTAAACTTACAATGTCGTGTAGAACACGATTGCTCGGTCAAGTATAAAAGTCAAAACCGTAATCGTGAAGCACAAACAGAGGGTAAAAATGAAGATTAGAGGTTGAGAAGAGATTAATGGCGAGTTGTAATGCTTCGCAGAGGGTCAATTTATAGGGAGATGGCTTGGTGTTCGAATTGGCAAGGTTTGACCGGGTTGTTAAAGTTGCGCGTGAATTGATTAAAATTGGTTAATGATAATTGGTAATAGCGTGTAATCGAAGTTGTTGATGGCCGGTAATTACGTTATTAATCCATATATAAGTTTAGACTTGTGAATTAAATGGCCAAAATTGAAAGAAAAAAAAAAATAAATAAAAAGAAACTAAATTCATGTCTGCTGCTGCTGTTGCGAGTTGCAGACAAGAAAGAAAGTGAATTTAAAGCATGCATATATGTTTTATAGTTTCACTTAAATCACAAATGGTCTAAGTGGCTTAGTGGTGGTGTGTGTTTGTGTGGGGGGAGTGGCACGGGTTCGAGACCCGGGTGGAACAAACATATTCTTTTTTTTTTTTTTGTAAGGAGAAGGGAGGGGGATTGGGCTTGGTTGTGTGGGCCGGATCAGGGATGGGCTTAGATTGGAGTTGGGCTGCAATTTATCAAGGGAGGGTATGGGTTTATTGGGTTGGATTAAAAGGGGGGTTTGGTTGAATAAAAATAATTATAATCAGATTTTTTTTTTTACACTAATGTTATAATCTATTATTATTATTATTAATTATTACTATTATATATGTATATATATATATATATATAAGTTGTGAATGAGGAAAAATAAAGACTTTACCACATTTTTAAAATGTAACAAAAATAAGGGCGTTTATATAAAAATTTGGGGGAAAAATTTTGCGATGTTACAGTCTCCCCTACTTTTAGGAACTTCGTCCCGAAGTTAAGAGAAACCAGGGTTGCAATTGGCCAACTACCGAAAACTTTGATAAAATTTCACACTACCTTAACGTACCTGTAAATTCATGATTACGTTCCGGACCGTAATTACCAATTTACCTTACATTAGGGTTTTGTGTCCTTTTATGACTTTACCGATTGTTAAGCAGGTCTGATAGTCTCCGCCAGTCGTTCAGGTGGTAGGGCCTCTCCCGACTGTTGGAATGACATGATGACCTCTACCAATCGTTAAGCTGGTCGTTTGGTAGTTAACTAATTGTTGTATAAGCAAGTGTGATTACAGATATAGCAATTAGTTCACATTCAGACAAACATGCACACAGATGTTATGATAATACTTGAATTTTATTACTTGAATCGAATAACGTCAATACATAGAATAAAAGTAACCAATAGTCAAATGGTGAATCTCGCGGTTAGGTAGCTGGAGGGTCTTGATCTCTGTTCAGTTTAGGGCATCGGTTACGGAAGTGATTTGGGTCTCCACATTCATAGCATTGACCATAGTTGTATCGATTAGGATTAGCAGCCTGAGCAGGGTTGATGGGTTGGTTGGCATTAGTATTTGGGGTCTCGCGACATGTATTAACTAGATGGCCATACCTACCACAATTGGTGCACAAGCGACATGCTGAAGCAGTGGGATGATGTCGGTTGCATGTGTTGCACAATGGATGGTTTCCTGTATAAGGTTTCTTGTTAGAAGCTTGTGGAGTGAGGTTTGCAGTAGGATCCCTGGTCTTACGTTTCTGGTTCTCAGTGGTTACCGCGGCTACAATACTTGTTTTATTGCTTTTCCGAACTAAGGTCCCGTTCTTTACGTGATTATCGGTTAAGGTAGCTGCTAAACGTTTGGCTTCTTCAAGGGTAGCAGGGTTCCTTCCCCATACCGTGTCTTGAATCTGCATAGGCAAACCACCGATATACTTTTCGATGGCTACAGGTAGCGGAGTGACTTTATGAGGCAATAACAGGCTGAGCTCGTGAAAGCGGGTATTATAAGCAAGGTTTTCCCCACTATCCTGAGCAAGGGTGTGGAACTCATCCTCAAGTTTCTTAACTTCATTGCGAGGACAAAACTCTTCCTTCATGACCTCCTTGACTTGGTCCCATGTCATAGCAAGAGCAACTTCGGCCCCACGAGTACGCTTTTCTTCATTCCACCATGTGAGTGCTCGTTTATGGAGAACACTCATGGCGTAACGAACCTTGAAGTTGTTTGGGCACTCACTGTTGATGAAGGTATTTTCAATACCCTCAAACCATTGGAGGAGTCCTGTAGCTCCTTCTTCACCACTAAACTTTGGAGGGTTACAAGAGTTGAAATGCTTAAGGGTGCAGGCTTGGGGTCCATTTCCATTGCCATTGCCGTTCCCGTTCCCGTTGTTGTGACCATTCCCGTTGCCGTTCAATTGGATGACCTGAGCAAGTAAATTGGGAACCAGGGTTGCGATTTGCTGCGCCATTTGTTGAGAAATGATCGCAGCCAGTTGAGCATCGACCCCATTAGTGTTGTGACCAGGACCTTGTTCATGACCATGGTTGTCACTACCTTCATCGTGGTTCTCACCAGTGCTGTTGCGAGTGCTGCGACGAGGAGGCATGATCTGTAATAGACACAATGAAATGAATGAGAGTTTATATAGGGAATGTAATCATTTATTCATTAATTAAAACGAATAAACGAAAACGTTGACTTATCAAAGATTCTAAATTCTAATAACATATGAAGACATGCTTTAGCCTATAAGTGAACACTCATCCCGAGAATTCCCAGGTAGGCATCCGGGTCCCTCGTCTGATTGGGATATATGCGCAATGCCAGCCTAGACAGAAGACTCAGAATACAGGCGTTCACCCTTCCAGATTGCACGTGTTCGTTATTAAAATCTAGAACTTCGACGAGATCTCAAGGTGGTTCAGGTTAAACCTGGGGATTTTGTCCTATTAGTCTATGAGTAGATCCACTGATGGAGAGCAACCTTCTTGTAGGGAGGATATGAAGTAGGAGAGGGATAGAGAATAGCAAACAAAAGAAGCAAGTACTGGTTAAATCCTATGGTTATAGACTAGATTATTTCTCTAATAACCTAATAACCTAATTCCCTATAACCATGGCTCTGATACCAATCTGTAACACCCCAACCGATGGCGGAAACATCGGGATGTCACGTATTTGATGATTGTTCAGTAGCTCATGGTGAATAATAGATTCCATTAAATGATTTAAATGAATTACATACAATAGTTCTAGAATTTGTACATCAAATTGATTGAAACTATACACATATCTTCAAGCATCAATACAAATCTTCAAGCAAAAGAACCTGAAACATGTTAAGTTGAAAATGTTTTGGGTCAACAAAAGTTGGTGAGAATTACATAGGTTTTTGAGAAATAGTTGATAACAATAGTTTGTACAACACTCAGGGTTGTATGATGATAGAGTATGATACCGACATGCAACAATGCGTCTATGTACAACCAAACCTTGTGTCGACTGATGACTAACTCGCAAGTTAGTTAAATGTTATTACTGTTATCGATCATCCCTGAGTCTATGCGGGTGGGATGGGTTTGTCAGACCTATAGCGCTATAATCTAAACAGGCGGCTTGATCAATGTTAATGATTGTACTGTGTCTTTTTGTTACAGTCAAATGATAGAATGAGTAAATGATAGTGTAATTGAATCACAAGTTTCAACAATGTAAGAATGAGTAAATGATAGTGTATAAAATGTTTTAACATGTTTCACCCCAAAATGTAAAACAGAAAAAGGGGCTATGTAAACTCACCTTGGTAAAATGTTATCTGTTGAGAAATGTGTTGACCAAATGTATCAAGTATCACCCTAAAATGAGGTAATAAATATGTCTAAGTCTATCAAGTCTACAAATGTATAAGTTCTAGGGCTTCGAATTGGGGATAAACGCTCGTTTGATTATTATTAAAAATATTCGCCAATTGAGAGAAAATTAGTAAATAAATAACCAAAATCTTTTTATGAGATTTAAATTTAGGATGGTCACAAGAATGTGTTTAAAGTATAAAAATAATTTTTGTGAAATTATTTTCTTTAAAATAGATTATTTAATCTATTTATAACAAATTGTCAAAATCTAACTTTAATATTTAAAAATATTAAAATTAAATAATTTTTAGTTTAAAATTCATATTTCAGTTCTAAATGATTAAAAATAATTTGTATAAAATTTTGGTGCAAAAATGATGAAAATTGGATTTATTATGATTTAATTATGATTAAATCTAACAAAAATTGATTAAAAATATAAAATAAATGATTTTACTGAATTAAAAATCATTTCTGAAAAGTTTAATGTTATAAAAACTTAAAATAATTTTTGTGGAAATTAATAAGATCGTTTTGATATTTTAATGGAATTTTATAAATAAAATGGAATAAACTTGATTTATTTATTATAAATATTAAATAAATGAATTTCAGAAAAATAAAAATTGTAAATAAAGCTTTGACATCAGATTTGCTAAAAATAATTTTTTTAGAATTTATAAAAAGGTTTTAATAATTAAAAATGAATTTACAAGATTTAATGTAATATATATATATATATGTGGTTTGTTAAAAAAAAGATGAAAATAAGAGAAAATGGGTGTCCAAGCCGGGACTCGAACCCGGGTTGTCTAGGTTGTAAGCATCAGTCACAACCACTTGGCCTAGGCCTGTGGTTGTGACTTATGTCTGTTATTTAAAAATAAATATAACGAGCAAAAATCAGTTTCTTCCCCAATCTAAACCCACGAACCCTAGGTCTGCAATTGAATGATTCACTCATCAATAGCCCAATTAATCATGGGGCTATTGATGAGTTATTGCCGATATACAAAACCCACAGGAGGAATTAAACTTACAATGTCGTGTAGAACACGATTGCTCGGTCAAGTATAAAAGTCAAAACCGTAATCGTGAAGCACAAACAGAGGGTAAAAATGAAGATTAGAGGTTGAGAAGAGATTAATGGCGAGTTGTAATGCTTCGCAGAGGGTCAATTTATAGGGAGATGGCTTGGTGTTCGAATTGGCAAGGTTTGACCGGGTTGTTAAAGTTGCGCGTGAATTGATTAAAATTGGTTAATGATAATTGGTAATAGCGTGTAATCGAAGTTGTTGATGGCCGGTAATTACGTTATTAATCCATATATAAGTTTAGACTTGTGAATTAAATGGCCAAAATTGAAAGAAAAAAAAAAATAAATAAAAAGAAACTAAATTCATGTCTGCTGCTGCTGTTGCGAGTTGCAGACAAGAAAGAAAGTGAATTTAAAGCATGCATATATGTTTTATAGTTTCACTTAAATCACAAATGGTCTAAGTGGCTTAGTGGTGGTGTGTGTTTGTGTGGGGGGAGTGGCACGGGTTCGAGACCCGGGTGGAACAAACATATTCTTTTTTTTTTTTTTTGTAAGGAGAAGGGAGGGGGATTGGGCTTGGTTGTGTGGGCCGGATCAGGGATGGGCTTAGATTGGAGTTGGGCTGCAATTTACCAAGGGAGGGTATGGGTTTATTGGGTTGGATTAAAAGGGGGGTTTGGTTGAATAAAAATAATTATAATCAGATTTTTTTTTTTACACTAATGTTATAATCTATTATTATTATTATTAATTATTACTATTATATATGTATATATATATATATATATAAGTTGTGAATGAGGAAAAATAAAGACTTTACCACATTTTTAAAATGTAACAAAAATAAGGGCGTTTATATAAAAATTTGGGGGAAAAATTTTGCGATGTTACAGGAAAGACATGATGACCTCCACCAATCGTTGAGTAGATTGTTTGGTAGTCGACTAATTGTTGTACAAGTAAGCAAGTATGATTATAGATATAGCAATTAGTTCACATTCAAACAAGCATGCACACAGATGTTATGATAATACTTGAATTCATTACTTGAATCAAAAGCGCCATTACATAGAATTAAAAGCAAACAACATTTAAATGGTGGGACTTACTGTTAAGTAGCTGGAGGGTCTTGATCTCGGTTTAGTTTAGGGCATCGGTTACGGTAGTGATTTGGGTCCCCACATTCATAGCATTGACCATAGTTGTGTCGATTAGGATTATCAGCCTGAGCAGGGTTGGTAGGTTGATTGGCATTAGGGTTTGGGGTCTCGCGACATGTGTTGACCAAATGGCCATACCTACCACAATTGATGCACACGCGACATGCTGAAACAGTGGGATGATGTCGATTGCATGTGTTACACAATGGAAAGTTTCTTGTATAAGGCTTCTTGTTAGAGGCTTGTGTAGTAAGGTTTACATTAGGATTCCTGGTCTTACGCTTCTGGTTCTTGGTAGTTACCGCGACCACAATACTTGTTTTCTTGCTTTTCCGAACTAAGGTCCCGTTCCTTTTGTGATTTCCATCGTCATTTCCATTTCCATTGCCGTTCCCATTCATTGGGATGACTTGAGCCAACAAGTTAGAAACCAGAGTTGTGATTTGTTGCGCCAATTGTTGGGAAATAATCGCAGCTAGTTGGGCATCACTCCCATTAATGTGGTTAGTGTTGTGGTCGTTGCCATTCACTTCATCTTGATTGTCACCATTGTTAAGAAGAGTGCTGCGACGTGGAGACATGATCTGTAAGGGACACAATGAAGTCTCAATGAGGCATGAAATGAATGAGGTAATATAAGGAATGTAATCATTTATTCATTAATTAAAACGAATAAATGAAAACGTTGACTTATCAAAGATTCTAAATTCTAATAACATATGAAGACATGCTTTAGCCTATAAGTGAACACTCATCCCGAGAATTCCCAGGTAGGCATCCGGGTCCCTCGTCTGATTGAGATATATGCGCAATGCCATCCTAGACAGAAGACTCAGAATACAGGCGTTCACCCTTCCAGATTGCACGTGTTCGTTATTAAAATCTAGAACTTCGACGAGATTTCAAGGTGGTTCAGGTTTAACCTGAGGATTTTGTCCTATTAGTCTAAGAGTAGATCCACTGATGGAGAGCAACCTTCTTGTAGGGCTGAAAGTAGGGATAAAAAGTAGGAGGGAGATAGAGAATAGCAAGTAAAAGAAGCAAGTACTTGTTAAATCCTATGGTTATAGACTAGATTATTTTTCTAATAACCTAATTCCCTATAACCATGGCTCTGATACCAATCTGTAACACCCCAACCGATGGCGGAAACATCGGGGTGCCACGTATTGATGATTGTTCAGTAGCTCATGGTGAATAAAAAATTCCATTAAATGATTTAAATGAATTACATACAATTGTTCTAGAATTTGTACATCAAATTGAATAAAACTATACACATATCTTCAAGCATCAATTCAAATCTTCAAGCAAATAGAACCTGAAACATGTTAAGTTGAAAAGGTTTTGGGTCAACAAAAGTCGGTGAGAATTACATAGGTTTTTGATAACTGAATAAAAATGTTGTGCAATTCATGTGTCATGTCAATCTAGTCCATATGTGAGAACATACTAGAAATAAATCGAGTGCATAATCAACCCTGGTGACTGTTATAATATGATACATACCATACGCTCATAGTCCACTTGAATATGTTATACGATAACAAACACCCACGCTACCTTTGTAGGAGGCACGTATCCGGGTGAGATTGTCAGTCCAATAGATCTATCAATGTATACCGTCGGCTTGTACGGAGTTAATGATTATGCTAGAATGGTGCTTACTCTAATCATGCTCAAGACATAATGCAACATAGAAAACACATAGACACATTGATGATTGAATTGCATAAATGATGTTGTAACATGTTTCACCCCAAAAATGGTGATAAATAGAAAAGGGGCTATGTAAAACTCACCTTGGTAAAATGTTATATCTGTTGAAAATAGTGTGTTGCCCAAATGTATCAAGTATCACCCTATAATGAGGTAATAAATATGTCTAAGTCTATCAAATCTACAAATGTATAAGTTTCTAGGGCTTCGAATTGGGGATAATTGCTCGTTTGATTACTATTAAAAATATTCGCCGATTGAGAGAAATTTAGTAAATAAATAACTAAAAATCTTTTTATAAGTTTTAAATCTAAGATAGTCACAAGAATGTGTTTAAAGTATAAAAATAATTTTTATAAAATTATTTTCTTTAAAATAGATTATTAAATCTATTTATTACAAATTGTCAAACTTTAACTTTAATAATTAAAAAATTACTAAAATTAAAGAATTTTTAGTTTAAAATTTATATTTCTGTTCTAAATATTCAGAAATAATTTGTATAAAATTTTGGTGTAAAAATACTAAAAATTGGATTTATTATGATTTAATTATGTTTAAAACTAACAAAAATTGATTAAAAATACTAAATAAATGATTTTTCAGAAATAAAAATCATTTCTGAAAAGTTTAAAGTTATAAAAACTTAGGATAATTTTTGTGGAAATTTATAAGATCGTTTTGATATTTTAATGGATTTTATAAATATAATAGTGTAAAATTGATTTAATTATTATAAATATTAAATAAATGAATTTCAGAAAAATAAAAATTGTAGATAAAGCTTTGACATCAGATTTGTTAAAAATAATTTTTTTAGAATTTATAAAAGGGTTTTGATATTTAAAAATGAATTTATAAGATTAAAATGTTTAATATATATCAAATTGGTTTGTAAAAAGAAAGAAATGAAATTAAGGAAAAAGGGGTGTCCAAGCTAGGACTCGAACCCGGGTTGACTAAGTTGTAGGCATCAGTCACAACCACTTGGCCTAGGCCTGTGGTTGTGACTTATGTCAGTTATTTAAAAATAAATGCAACGAGCAAAAATCAGTTTCTTCCCCAATCTAAAACCCACGAACCCTAGATCTGCAATTGAATGATTCACTCATCAATAGCCCAATTAATCATGGGGCTATTGATGAGTGATTGCCAATATACAAAACCCACAGGAAGAATCAAACTTACAATGTCGTGTAGAACACGATTGCTTGGTCAAGTATAAAAGTCAAAATCGTAATCGTGAAGAATAAACAAAGTATAATTAAGAAGATTGGAGGTTAAGAAGAGATTAATGGCGAGATGTGAAGGCACGAGATTGTCCAATTTATAGAGTTAAGCTCTGGATCGAAGAATGGCAAGTGTTGACCGAGCTTTGAAGTCTACACGCATATTATGGTTAATTGATGGATAATAGATCAGTAATCAATGGGTAGCTCAATTAGACGAGGTCGATAATCACGAGTCTTACCATAAGTATATGATTGATTGCTAAATCAAAGGGATTGGTTAAAGGAAATCAACTCAATCTGCTGCTGCTGCTGTTCGCAAACAGCAAGGAAGGAGAAAAGGAGAAACAGAGGTGGGCTTATATATAATAAAGGTTAGTATTAAACCGAGTATGAGGTGTAGACCAAGTGGTGTTGGCGTGTGTGTTGTGTGTACGAGGTCTCCGGTTCGAAACCCGGCATAAACACCTTTTTTTTGTTTTTAAAATGCAGTAAGGGGAGGGACTGTTGGGCCGGCCTGATGGGCCTGGTGTCATGGGCTGCAGACTTCCAAAAGAAGTGGGGGATTGGGCTTACAGGTTTGGGTTATGGATCAACAAATGTTTGGTTTGGATTATATAAAAAGAAAATTTAAATAAAAAAAAATCTGTTTTGACAATTATTATTATTATTATTATTAAAATATATATATATATATATATATATATATATATATATATATATAAAGGCTTTTGGCACATTTGTAATAAGACGTATAAAATAAAGGGTTTTTATGTTTAAAATTTTTGCGATGTTACAAATAATTATCAAATTTCGGTTACAATGGGACGCAATCATGAATCCATCTGATGAACCTTCAATGTCACACGTTTACAAAGAGATACAAAAGTCACGGAAGGTTTCAAAGAGAGGACATTGCCTACTTTTCAATTTCCATATTCAAATTTAAAATTCTCTCCCGGAGTGGGGCGGGAAGGGGAAACACCGGCCCTAGTGGACGTGGAGAGGGGGGATAAGAGCACCAGCGTGGGGGATGGCTTGGACACGTGGCGGGCTAGGATTGGCCGATTTTTTTTAACTTTAACGCAATATAAATATTATTCCCTTCACCCCCCCCCCCCCCCTCCACTCCCCACAATTTTCACCCCCTTCACGTGGGACCCAAAAGTGTCATATGGCGCTTCATCCCCCTCTTTCCCCCACCACTCCTTATAGTCTTAACACACACTTAGGGGTTGTTTGGTAACCTCTTAATGAGGCTCTTAACCATTCAACGGTGAATGATTCAGCATTAAGCGCGTTTGTTTCAGCTTCTGAATGGAATTGTTAAGTCTGAATCATTAAGATTTGGGATGTTGCTGAACCATTAAGCACTGAACTATTAAGCACTGAATTAGGCTGAACCTTAATGAGGCTTCCCTACCAACGTTGGACAAGAAAACTAACCATTAAGAGGTCTAACTTAATGATTCAGCGCTCAACCATTCAGACCTCTTAACCATTCAGACCTCTTAATGATTCATCACTTAATCAACCAAACAGCCCCTTACACAAAATAAACCCTATGGTTTTGTTTGAATATTAATAAACCTTTATATTCCTACCCAATTAGATAATTTAACTTCATTAATATTATACAACATAACATGATACTACTTGCATAATCAAATGTTAGATTATTTGTCAAAACTATTTAATAAATTTTGGGATGTAACAAATGTGTATAAAAATTCGACATTTAATTTTTGTATATTACAAAGAAAATAGATGGGGTTAGTGTAAATGATTTGTAGACTTCTAAAGTGCAAAAGTATCAAATAAAAAAGACAAAATTACACGGATGGTGCCTGTGATTTTCATGTAATAACGCCTTAAGGTACTAAGCAACTTTTTTAACTTCTTTAGGGCCCATGGTTTAGTTTTTGTAACAATGTTGGGTGCTAATACTAACTATCGTTAAATTTTCTGTTAACTTTAGTTAAAGTGATTAAAATGCCTTTTTTATAAACTAGAGGGGCCATTATGTATTAAACTTCATTTACAAAACCTTTAGTATCCAAACATGAAACTTTAGATAAACCACAGGGACTAACCATGTAATTAACTCATTATTTTATTAAATGTATGTATTTTTAAGATTTATAATTAAATAAGGAATATTTAATTAAAACATTGTTTTATTAAATATATTTATCCCATTATTTATAAAAATAAATCCAAGTTATTAGATTAATAGTTGTAACCATAAAGAAAACATTTAACTTAATGTTGGATGGACTTGTGTTATGGTTACAACTATTAATCTAATAACTTGGATTTAACTTATAAAAATGCTTTCTTTATGTGATTGAATTAAGTGTTATTTTTTGCTAAAAAGATGCAAACCCAATTCAAGAAAATTAAAAAAGATAGAAACAAACAAAAGTTGAATTTTTATAAATAAAAAAAAAAGAAAGATTTTTTTCTTATTCAAGAACTGGTGGGCTTGGTAGGTTTGAACCTACAAAGTAAAAATCATTTTTGAATTTCATTAAAATCCATAAGTAAATTAATAACATTTAGAACGTTTTATCTATCTTAGAAGTGTATTTATTTTAATAAATAATGGGATAAATATATTTCATAAAACAATATGTTTTAATTAAATATTCCTTATTTAATTATAAATCTTAAAAATAAATATATGTTTGCTCTAATATATTTTACAGTTTCAAAAATGAAATACATTTTATTTTAAAAATTGTTAGATGTTAAATTTACAAAATTAGTAAAACCGTTGGAAACTTTTAAATGATGAGAATCTCAATCGGTAATCTTAAATTCGTATTCGTAATAAATAATATGCGAAAGATGATATACAAGTTTTATCAAAACCTGGCAGCAGTAACATGTGAACGGGGTCCACGTGGATAATAATTCCCGGGGTTTTCTTCCGTCGTTGTTTCACCGCCAAAGCCATAGAAAACATTAATCATCATCGAATTGTTGAAGAAGCAAGTAACCTTCCAGTAAGATCGATTTTCCCTTATTTTTATTATTATTATTATTATTATTATTATTATTCTTTTCGTAGAGTTTAATTCAAATAATGTATTACTCTCTACCTTAGACGCGTCGAATCAAAGTAGCTTCGTAGGTTTCTTGTCTCTTAGTTTATTGCTTTGATTGATTGATTGATTTATTACTTGATCACCTTTTATGTTCTTCATTTTTTTTTCTCTGTTTTGTTGGGTTTTGTTTCTTGATCAGTGTTCATGTAAGTGTTATTTTCTTTAATTTATTTTATTATATAGAGAACTTGATTATTGGATTTTTTATTTAAATGGGATTTATTTGTTTTAACTTTTGAATTTGTGTGAATGATTATTATGATACATTTGGTAATTGTGTTTTTTACCTTTTTGTTGATTGCTTTCAAGTTTTATACTTTTTTTGCCTTTTTATTTAAAGTGATTGGGCCATTGAATTTGAAACATGATTGAAAATCTGCTAATGAACACATACTTTTTTGTTTGAAAAACTATGTAAACAAACAACAGAAACTATTTTGTTAATTTTTGGGGTCCTTTGGCAACTTCTGAATGGATGGGTAAATGATGACCGGATAAGTGCATGGTCAAACCCATTTTCCGTTCAGATGTGCTCCAACCAAACGCACTTGTTTGGCCAAGTTAGACGTGTGCCGTTCAGACCCAAACAAACAGCCCCTTTGTCTAAAACTTATATTGGTGCCCTTTTATGATCATGTTTGGTTTTATGTGATTTGTTATTTGGGAGAAGAAAGCCGGATAATTCGGTCTTATGGCCTTAGGGAACTATTGCGTTCAATATATAAATCTTGATATCAATGGGGTGTTTTTATAATTATGATACTTTTAAAAAAAAAAAATAACTAGTTTCAATCCAAGCTCATTTTTGGCAGAACCTGTTTTGACCTGAACAGACTGATAGTTTTTTAAACGACCCATTAGCTAACCTGACTTGCCCGTTTTGCCACGCTTAACTTATTCCCATTGTGCTTGATAACAAACTGTGACATATTTGTAGTTGATTGATTGTGTTTATTTTGATACAATGCATTTAATTATCTTGTTCTTTTAGCATCTCATGCCATATGCTATGCTTGACCTTTATGCCTTAGGATAAGAAAGTAGAAACACAATTATGAAAGTCTTCAATTTTGTTTAACATAAAACTGAAACTCAGATGCGATTTCTTGCTCTATGTACTCCCAGCCAGCATGAATGAATGAGCACATATTCGATATAGTGCAGAGCTCGGTATAAAGTTCAAGGGAACAGAAAACCTCGAAAAGGTTAAAGAAAAGGCTCAATCTTTGCAAGCAAATAGGATTGGAGTATCTACAAAATGGTCTAAAATCAAAAATCGTATGAGGGGAAAACTGGAAATACACTTGAAAAAATGTTTAATTTCGGAGTTCTTGACTGGAGCCGCATAGAAAAGTGGAAGTCAAACACAAAATCCATCATGAAAACAAATAATCAGTCACTGGAAAACAAGTCAGGTAGAATATCTTCATCCGTAAACGACAACCTCCCTCAGTCAGATCAGCAAGCATCAAATGGTTCCCTACTTAAGTCATCTCTCGGTAAGAAGTTTAACGTTGGCCTCGAGAAAATTTCCAAAAGTTTCATCTTCAAAACAAGCGCAACATATAAGAATCTGAAGTCTGGGCTAATCACTTACAAAATTTCGAAAGATTTGCACAGTTTTAAATTGAAGAAGGAAAATGGAAATCTTGTCTGTTCTACAGTTCATGAGAACGAACAGACGTCGTCTAATGTGAAGGCTCTTCTAAAGCTTACGATGAATAATGGAATCCCTTCGTTTAAAATTGTGGAAGATAACGGCATCAGTATTTTAACTGCTGCGGTAAACAAGTTACCAGATAAGGATGATACAAGCTTAACTTATACGTTTTATTCTGTTCATGATATCGGTATAAAGAATGAAGTTTGGAAGAAACAAGATCCAACAGATAAAGAGTTTGTATCCGGTTACAACGTTGCGGGAAATATGAAGATTTCCAGTTCATATCATGCTGAATTTAGTGGGCTTGAAAGGGATTTGTTTGTGGTGAGAGAATCTGTTTTGTACGGTCTAGATTGCGCGAAAACTGTAGAACTTGCAGCTATTATTGTCAAGAACACGAGTAGAGAAAACTATGGAGGTTTAGGGAGCTCAAAAAGCACAGTGGTTATTCTTCCTGGTGGTAGTCATAGTTTACCAAACAGTGGTCAACCTTCTTCGTTGATTGACAGATGGCGATCTGGTGGAATGTGTGATTGTGGCGGTTGGGACATCGGTTGTGAATTGACAGTTTTTACTAATCAGAATGAAATGACTGAAGTTTCAAATCCGTCTGTCTCAAATCGTCTTGATCTTTGTTACCAGGTACTGCCACTTTCTTTGATGGGTCGATTTGGGTTGTGTTCAATACTTTTATTTCAAAAGGGTCAATTTAAATAAGCTTTGACTAAACAGGGAACGGGTCAAATGAGTTAAATGGGTCGATTTATGTGATTTATAAGTGTAAAGTTGGTTGCTTGCAGGGAAGGGACAACAAGGAACATACTTTTAGGTTGGCTACACTTGAGAATGGATATTACTCACTTGAATACAATGCATCATCAATGTCTTCCATACAAGCATTCTCCATTTGTGTTGCGGTTATAAGTAGCCAAAATTTAACTCACATTTTCCAAGTTAATCGTCTTCAAGATGCTAATGACTTCATTAAACCGATAATGACAAAGCATCGAAAAGTCAAAAGTCAAACGATTGTACATCCACCCCTCGCGAGTGTATAGTATTTATTTTCTTTTCTTTTCTCGCGTTTGGTCAAACTTGTTATGTTGAGTAATTTGATTTATAGAAAATGTGCATCCGGCGAAATAGTACTAGCTATTGCCAATGTATGGGATTTGTTAGGTTCTTTGAGAGAACCTGTCGATGGGTTTCTGCTCACGAATGCTAAACCATAAACCCAAAACCCTTGAGGTTCAAGGGTTAGAAAAGGGGGCGATTTGTAAAAAATAAAGTGTTTTTCAGGCAAAAAAAAAAAAGATTTAAAAAAATTATAATAAAGTGATCTAAGATGACAAATGTGTTAAATGTAAAGTTTTATCATATTTATCTCTCCTTTTGAAAACCAAAAAGTTTTTTGTCAAATTTGGAAGCATTTGTATCTATTGCTATGTCAAAATGGTCTCATACATAGCAATAAGATGTGCATCTTTGATCGCGTATCTACTTTTGCTAAGCGTAAACTGTCTCAATACTTTCGCTCTACATGCGAATAGTAGAACTTATAATAATATGCACCATATGTTGTCACAAACTCACAATCATATTAGTTGAAATATTTATCTATGAAAAAAAAAAGGAACAAAATAAAGTATGATGCATTGCTAAAGCATATATGCAAGTCTTAGGGGGTGTTAGGGATTGATTATTCAAAACAAATTATTGCGTTTTGGTAGCCTAAAAAACTGATTATCTGTGTTTTCAAAACGTAATCCCAAACACTAAAAACTGATTATCTGCATTTTCAAAACGCAATAATCTAAAAAACAGATTCAAAACGCAATCCCAAACACCCTCTTAGTCACGTATCTAGTGATTTGTATAGCATATGGCTTTATAAGCATATCACATCCAAGAAACATATAAACACAAGGTTTATCATAGCCAATGGCATTACTAAACCAAAACCGAAAACAAAAACAAAATCAACTTAGTTCCAACTGCAACTACTGTCTGAATCTGATTGAAAAGTGTCTAGACTTCAAGATCAACATGAGAAGCATGGTGAACACAGATATACCATTGACCGTCAATCTTCTCAAAAACGTTAGTCGCATACTGTTTTCCCCAGCTTTTACCGCCAGTTCTCACCATTTCAACACACCGAACATACCCCATATCACCTCTAACATAAACCTGAACATCCTTCACATCAATCGACAACGGAAATTCATAATCTGCCCACACATATTCCCAGCTTCCCATTACAAGTTCATATCCGGATATGCCACTAACACCTGGGTGCACCACACACGCGTTTTCACTTTTTGACCATAATGCTTGCATCGCAGCTAGATCACCCTTTCTGAATGAATTGTAAAACCGTGTATTTGCTGCTAAAACTGCAGCTTTGCTGTCTTCGTGAAGGAGTCTAAGGTTGTCTCTGATTTTGGCTGCTTGACTGTAGTTTTCTTCTTGGATGGCGGCTTGTAGTTCCTGCTCTAGGGTCTGTTCATCTAAGACGCTTTCGCTGCTCAAGGTTCCTTCGGAATCTTCTCTTTTTGCTTGACATGGTTTTTGAAAACATGAAGATGCATTTCTCAAAGGTACTGTACTGAACAAGTACAAAATTAGATGAAATAATATCAATATTCGTTGATAAAAGTTGTTTAATAGAACACAATTCGTTATAAAGTTTTATTATAAAGAACCCCTCAAGTTTGATGACTGTCAATTACTGTAATCTGACAATGAAACCAATCAAACTTTCATGAAGACGAATTAGCTGTCATACATGTTAAAAGATGAGCACTTTGATGGTCCTGGTTTTGGTTTTAAAAAGCGATAGGCGCACACAAAAGCGACAGGTCTAAAACCGAGGCGCCAAGCGCAAAAGCAGTAGGCTTTTCGTACCCGAGGTGCAAACTGATTAATATATTATATAAATTTCTTTATATATATCATAGTTTTTAGCTATCTCTTATCCAAAATATAGCTATAAATAAGGTTTATATATGCTTTTACCTTCATGTACAAGCCTAAAACCTATTGTACAACAGTTTGATGCATAAAACACCCAAATTACACAACAAAAAAAAAAAATGCGCCTCAAACTACATAAGGTGGAAACTGGAAAGGTATGCGCATCGGGCCTAGGCGTGCTTTTTAAAACTCAGGGCCTGGTAAAATGTCTTCAAAATGATGATAAAGAAAAAAACACTTACCAGGAGTTCCCTTTTGCTTGTCGATATGGGGACCAGAAAAACGTGTAATATTCATTTCTCTTATGGGTCTGCACATTGCAACCGACCTGTATTGCTTCCGAGACTGCAAGGAAAATTTATTTCTTTCTCGAAAACCACTTACACAAGAACATGGCATGCTACTAAGATCTTTGTTATTGCACCAGCTCCCCTGAATTCAAAAGAAACGGAGTGAGATAATATGGTGAAATAAAGTTCATTTTAATCTTACATATCTTGTTGGGGAATAACCGTAACAAACGAACAAAACGGATAACAGAAATCTCTGAAGGCACGTAATCGCTTTCAAATTGAATCAATTCGATGGTTCTATCGAATATTCAATCGGATACAATCAGAGATTGAGAATTTTCTGTATGTTGTGATTGAGATTTTGAAGAACCAGAGAATTTTGACCAAGAAGAAGAAATTTTCGTAATAAAACAATTGGGCCATTAACTGCCTTTTAGGCAGTTTTTCCAAGGGTTTCGACCCCAGCCAGGGGCTGCCGCCCCTTGGACCCTGCTCACAGGGGCGCTGCCCCCGGACCCCCCGTTCCTTAGGGGTTTCGCCCCTAAGTTCATAATAAATTCAAATAGGCGTGCACTCCGCACCACCATACCTATATGATGTATTATTATGAACATATTGGTCAAACAGTCAATCCAGTTACACTAAAATATCCAACATATCTTTGTGTAAAGAACAGCACATATTCGTCTACAACAACCAAACATAAGCTCAAGTTCGCGTATTATGAAACTATAATCATGTGACATCAACCATTCATTAAAAAAACCTATGAATATATACATTCTAATATTATGTAAAGTTACAAAGGCATTTGATGCTGCAGTATTTCAAATTCAATCAAAAAGTTAATCTACAGTCAACTGGAAGGAAAATTTGACAATCAATTTGCTATTCTTCACAAGTCTATAAACAACTCGACTCGTGAATTTTCGAACCGCGTTCCAATAATAACATAAAAGTTTCAATTTCTAAGAACCAATTTATGTAATTCCTATTAACACAGAGAAATACTTTCTAAGCCAAATGATGTATTTATAGAACTATAACTGTGTGTTATATCAGGACCTAAGTAATTGTGCTCCACACTATCTTATATAATATGGGCATAATATTATATGGAATTGATATGGGTAAACTAATATTTTAACCAAGCAATAGTACAAATCTGATACAGTCTTGCAATAATGAAAGCAAAACATAACAATAAAAAATAAGGACTAAATTGGGAGGAAAAAAAAGGAGATGTGTGATTACATTGTTGATGGAGATTGGTCGGATAATCTGAGTAGTGAGATTTGATAACTCCATGAATACGATAGAAATTGAAGCTGCAAGGAAGTGATCTCAACTGATTTGGTGGTAGTTAGGGTTTGTAGCAGAATCTTTGTGCCAAGCTGGCTGCCTTAGCTACTCCAGAATTTGTTGTTGTTGTTGTTGTTGTTGTTGTTGTTGTTGTTGTTGTTGTTGTTGTTGTTGTTGTTGTTGTTGTTGTTGTTGTTGTTGTTGTTGTTGTTGTTGTTGTTGTTGTTGTTGTTGTTGTTGTTGTTGTTGTTGTTGTTGTTGTTGTTGTTGTTGTTGTTGTTGTTGTTGTTGTTGTTGTTGTTGTTGTTGTTGTTGTTGTTGTTGTTGTTGTTGTTGTTGTTGTTGTTGTTGTTGTTGTTGTTGTTGTTGTTGTTGTTGTTGTTGTTGTTGTTGTTGTTGTTGTTGTTGTTGTTGTTGTTGTTGTTGTTGTTGTTGTTGTTGTTGTTGTTGTTGTTGTTGTTGTTGTTGTTGTTGTTGTTGTTGTTGTTGTTGTTGTTGTTGTTGTTGTTGTTGTTGTTGTTGTTGTTGTTGTTGTTGTTGTTGTTGTTGTTGTTGTTGTTGTTGTTGTTGTTGTTGTTGTTGTTGTTGTTGTTGTTGTTGTTGTTGTTGTTGTTGTTGTTGTTGTTGTTGTTGTTGTTGTTGTTGTTGTTGTTGTTGTTGTTGTTGTTGTTGTTGTTGTTGTTGTTGTTGTTGTTGTTGTTGTTGTTGTTGTTGTTGTTGTTGTTGTTGTTGTTGTTGTTGTTGTTGTTGTTGTTGTTGTTGTTGTTGTTGTTGTTGTTGTTGTTGTTGTTGTTGTTGTTGTTGTTGTTGTTGTTGTTGTTGTTGTTGTTGTTGTTGTTGTTGTTGTTGTTGTTGTTGTTGTTGTTGTTGTTGTTGTTGTTGTTGTTGTTGTTGTTGTTGTTGTTGTTGTTGTTGTTGTTGTTGTTGTTGTTGTTGTTGTTGTTGTTGTTGTTGTTGTTGTTGTTGTTGTTGTTGTTGTTGTTGTTGTTGTTGTTGTTGTTGTTGTTGTTGTTGTTGTTGTTGTTGTTGTTGTTGTTGTTGTTGTTGTTGTTGTTGTTGTTGTTGTTGTTGTTGTTGTTGTTGTTGTTGTTGTTGTTGTTGTTGTTGTTGTTGTTGTTGTTGTTGTTGTTGTTGTTGTTGTTGTTGTTGTTGTTGTTGTTGTTGTTGTTGTTGTTGTTGTTGTTGTTGTTGTTGTTGTTGTTGTTGTTGTTGTTGTTGTTGTTGTTGTTGTTGTTGTTGTTGTTGTTGTTGTTGTTGTTGTTGTTGTTGTTGTTGTTGTTGTTGTTGTTGTTGTTGTTGTTGTTGTTGTTGTTGTTGTTGTTGTTGTTGTTGTTGTTGTTGTTGTTGTTGTTGTTGTTGTTGTTGTTGTTGTTGTTGTTGTTGTTGTTGTTGTTGTTGTTGTTGTTGTTGTTGACCAACCTAAGTAAGATGAGTAAAATTAGAAGTGTCTAAACTATAAAAATGGCATGTATGTATCAACTTACATTAGATGCTTTTTTACAAAGAAAATACCAAAAGATCTATTTCATCCGGGAGCGTCTCGGGTTAAAAATATAACAATTCTAATAATACTAATACTAATAGTAATAATTATTACTTTTGTAATTAAATAAATAAAAAAAATAACCTTGCTATAAGGTGACACCATGTGTTGCAGTGTTGCGCGATTTTTTCTCATAGCTTCTCTTGATGAAGTATACCTATGCATCTTTAGAAAAGTAAATTTCCAATGATAGCATGGTGATTGGGCTGAATTTTAACATCGTAGATAAGAACATGGTTTAAAAGAAAAAACATGGTTAATGAATAACCTGAACTCTTTGTGTTTTTTTCCTGTATGAACGAAACCCCACAAAAAATAGTTGGTTTTTTTCTCCGTTTTTTATATAGCACTATGGTACTCGTTAGAAAGATAATAAAACGTTCGTTAATTTGGTGTAATTTTTTTCTTTAAAAAATCTCGTATATAAAAGATATTAACATTTAAAAATTATAGGAGGAAACATAAGAGAGAAAAATTTAAATTTGTTTTTAAATTTTTTTTCCTAAAATAACTCAATTTAATTTTAGTAGATTAGGTTTTATATTATTATTTATTTATTTTTAAATTGTCACATTGCATGTTCATAGTATTCTAATCAGTAATAACTCATATTTCCTAATCTAAAACCTAATCAGTAATCATCTAAAGAATCACTTATGTAAGCTGCAACTATTAAAAAACTCATCACATCTCTCTAATTTCTCACATTCTAATGGCTCTTATAATTCCTAACCTAATCAACTAAACAAACACTTAAGTTGGAAGTTGTAATCATTGCATCTCATTATGCCACGTGGCATAATCAAGAGATGGTTGAGGCCACCATTGAACGCCACGTCAGCAACTATCAATTCTTCTTGGGAGCGTCCCGGGATTGAAAAATATAACCATTCTAATAATACTAATACTAATAGTAATAATTATTACTCTTGTAATTAAATAAATAAAAAAATAACCTTGCTATAAGCTGACACAATGTGTTGCAATTCTTTCTCCTAGCTTCTCTTGATGAAGTATACCTAGTAAATTCCAATGATAACATGGCGATTGGGCTGATTTTCAACATCATAGATAAGAACCTGGTTTAAAAGAAAAAACATGATTAATGAATAATATGAACACTTTGTGTGTTTTTTTTCCTGTATGAACGAAACCCCACAAAAAATAGTCGACTTTTTCTCCGTTTTTTATATAGCACTATGGTACTCGTTGGAAAGATAATAAAACGCTCGTTAATTTGGTGTAATTTTTTTCTTTAAAAAATCCCGTATATAAAAAATATAAACGTTTAAAAATTATGTGAGGAAATATGAGAGATAAAATTTTAAATTTATTTTTAAATTCTTTTTTCCTAAAATAACTCAATTTAACTAAAAAGGGAAATAATTCAAAAACACTAAAATCATTCAATTATGATGCCACGTGGCACTCTTAATGGGAGGTTGAGGCCTCCATTGCACGTCACGTCGGCATATACGTTTTCTTTTATATATATAGATAAATTATACCCCAGGAGCATCCCGGGTTGAGAAATTTAATATGATACATCAATTTTACATATGAAATAGACTGATGTATAACTCTAATATTAATATCTAACCTAAAACAAATTAACAATGTACAATCTCAATGCTAACACTTAACCTAAAGGAATGTAGAACTTTAATGTAACTCTTATATTAACACATATTCTAAAGACTAAACAAATGTACAACTCTAACATACTAATATTGATACCTAACTTAAAACAACGTATAACTCTATTAACCTATTCGGCTCTGGTTGAAAAAAAAAGTCATATTTACTGATTTAAACATAATTAGTGACTTGTCTATACATGATTAATGATTTACCTGAACGCTTTGTGTTTTTTCCTGTATGAACAAAACCCCACAAAAAAATTTCTCCGTTTTTTATATAGCACTATGGTACTCGTTGGAAAGATAATAAAACGCTCGTTAATTTGGCGTAATTTTTTCTTTAAAAAATCTCGTATATTAAAGATATTAACGTTTAAAAGTTATGGAAGGAAACATGAGGGTGAAAAATCCAATTTTGTTTTTAAATTATTTTTTTCCTAAAATATCTCAATGCCACATGGGATGACACGTGGCACACTCAAGGAAGAGAATGTCTCTTTGAGTGTCATGTCATTAAAATAGCTTTGGTTTATTATATGTATAGATTATTATTATTTAAGGCTATTTTTTTAACACCTTAATTCCACATATACGTTGTAATGTGTTAAAAAATATTTGAGTTAATTATTATCTGAGTACGTGTTCTGATTGTGTTAATTACTTGAATTGAATTTCAAAATGTTTAGCTATCTGAGCATTTGGTTTTTTTTCTAATTGCACCTATATGAAACCAAATTGACTTACCTGATTATATATATATTTTTTTTCTGTTAGTTGTGTAATGATAAAAATACCCTTGCATAAAAATTATAATTGAATATATACATAATTAGACACATACACCTACTTTTTATCTCGTATGTACATTTTCTTTCTTCTAAACCACAACACCACCACCACCCCATCCCCACCAACATTATCGGACATAAATGTGAACCTGTGCCAAACTATATTATACTCCCTCAAATCCGGCATCCTAATGAAATCATTAAAGAAACCCACATGTACCGAAACAAATTCCGTATTCTCTGTTCCGACCGACACCTCACATCATTAAAATCCTCAAATATAACCCACAAGCCACTGATAGAACTTCTCAAGCTTGTCAATTCTACCCACACACCCCTCCTCGTAAATGCGTCATTCGGAGCATAAATATTTGAACTATTCAAGACCTCCGTTGTTGCCAAAAAAGAAAAACTCGATACAATTAGGAAGTAGCTGTTTTTGACAACATTAGTCATCTAAAAAATTGAACAATTCCATAGAATATTAATGTCACCCGATCTCCCCTCCACGAACATTTGCTTTGAACAAAATAAAGATTTCCCCAGAAACCACCTAAGTTAAAAAATGAGTCTTGGCCCAACTTCAATTCCTGAATCCTGAGAAACTTAATACCATGACATGGCTTTTTTTTTTGAACGGCAAACTACTTTCATTTCATCACCCACAAATGTACAATCGAAACAATAGCAAGGTGCTATCTAGTGTTTTGAGTCACCCAACCCAAACCCAAAATGGTTCCCATTACATTCTTTTACATTCCATTACACTAGATGTCAAAAGCGTTCCATTTCTCCCAATCAATAGTGAAGCTCTTCGCCCGATTATGAATCCACATGAAGGCTGTTGATTTTATTTCACATAACATCTGATCGAGGTTCCATCGCTTGCCATTGAAGATCTTGTCATTTCTATTTTTCCATATTATCCAACAGGTCGCTAGAATGATTGTCTTGATAGCGCTCCGCTTCTTGTTCGGTATTCCCGCAATTTTGTTTGCTTCCAAAAGTTCTCTGAAGTTATATGCATAAATCGCCGGTATGTTGCACCAAACGCTGACCTTGTGCCATAGATTAGCGGCCACAAAACAGGTAATGAATAAGTGATCTGCCGTTTCTGAGTGGTCTTGACATAAGCTGCATAAAGTTGTTCCAGAAATGATGTTTCTGCGCGCGAGTCCTTCCAATGTTGGTAGTCGATCTTGTTCCGCTCTCCACGCGAAAAGGTTGACTTTCTTTGGGGCCCACTTAGTCCAGCCGAAGGGGTAATAAGGGACTGCTGATGATGATAGCATGTGACGACATGAGGCCACTGAAAATACTCCTGACTTGTCGAAAGCCCAGCGCCAGTGGTCTGCTGTTTCTGCAAGGCTGCTGCGATTAATGATCTCTTCACATAGTCGAAGCTCCTCTCGTTCTTGTACCTGCAAAGGTTCACGTCTCCAAGCCCAACCCCCAACCCAAATGTTCCCATTTAAAATAAATCTGGCTGCTATAGTGCAATTTTTGTTAGTTTCGAGAGCAAAAAGATTAGGAAATTTAAGCATAAGAGGGACTTCGCCCACCCAGCAGTCGACCCAGAACCGAATGCTCGAACCATTACCTACTACACCTTTAAATAGATCACCGGGTTTCAAGTTAAGCTCTTCTAAGTCGTTGCCGATCTTTGTGATAGAGTTCCAGACCCCCGATATGGCAGCCTTAATCGGCATGAAGGACCAAGATCGACTATTGTGGTGTATTGCATCTATAACTCTTCTCCAAAGACTTGAGCTTTCAATTTTGTAACGCCACAACCACTTCAACAATAGACTTATATTCATATTTTTGAGCGAGCCCAAGCCGATACCACCTTTATCTTTCGGTCCAATTACCCTCTCCCAGCAAACCCAAGAAGTTTTTCGTTTTTCGTCGTTTCCTCCCCAAAAAAACCGTTTTCGAAGCTTTTCTAGTTGTTCGATCACGCACTTAGGAGCTCGGAATAGAGAGAAGTGGTACAAAGGGATGCTGTCCAAAACGGCTTTTAAGAGGACTACGCGACCACCAAGGGATAAGGTTTTAGACTTCCATCTTGTGAGCCGAGCACGTATGACATCGATAACCCCCTTCCAGTGCTTGCTATGGTTCATATTGCACCAATTTGGACACCAAGGTATCTGCAAGGTAGGCTGCCCCTACTAACATTGATGTCACAAGTGACCGAATCCAATAATGAATCATGGATGCCAACCCCAAAAAGGTTGGATTTTTGGTGGTTAACCTTAAGACCCGACACAAGGTGGAAGCATCGGAGGATACGAATGACATTACGGATGCAAGAAACATCCCACTCACCCATGACGACAACGTCATCCGCATACATGAGATGTGAGATTGCTGGCCCATTGTTTGGAAGGTTAATACCTTTAATGAGACCAATACTTTCAGCTTTGTTCAAGAAACATGTCAACGCCTCCATGGCAATAATAAAGATGAAGGGCGACAAAGGGTCGCCTTGCCTGTGACACCCGGCAAATTCTGGTTAACAACGTTGTCTAGATAAAAGTCTATCTTAGCGAGTCACGCGTATATTGTACTTAACTAGGTTAGTTAAGTCGGGTTATAGTTCGGGAACTATTGGTTTAGTCTAGAGGATCATTGGATGTTGGTCTAGAGGTTCATTAGATGTCGGTCCTTAACCAAGTGTACAAACGGTGACGATCGGTAGGATCGTCAGGGCATACGGAACATACGAGTCTCGAGTCCCGGGAATTGGTGAACGAGTGTGAATATGTGTATTTACTTGTGTTATGTGTTTACAATCATTATGTGACTTGTCGGTACATTAATATGTGTTAACATATGTTAAAACGGGGTTTAACGCGAAAAACACACGAAACAGGCACATATAGGCGATCAGGATAGCCAATCGCCTATATGTGGGGCGACTGGGAACCATATGGGGCGATCAGGGTACTGATCGCATGACTGTTCATGCGATTAGGCCCCGATCGCATGAACTTATACGCGATTAGGCTCCCTGATCGCGTGTAAAGCTGCATAATCGCATGTTACGTGCTGGACGACTAAAAACGCCTATAAATACAATGCTTAACCTCCTAAACTTCCTAATATCAACCCTAGTCGTCCCATAACCGCCCCAAACACATAAACAACCTCTGGAAGGCGATTTTGATCAAAAACACAAGGTTTCAAGGTCTAACCATCATTCTTTCATAATCCTAAGGTTTGATTCTCATCCATAACACTTTGTAAACGTTTTTAATCAATCCCTAATGGTCCAGACCTGTTCATAAACGAAAAAGCTTTCTGAAAATCGTCAATAAGGGTTGTTAATCGGATTATAACTAATATACATGCGTTATGGGTGTGTATGATTAGAAAGCTAGGGTTTTTATGATTCATGATGATGGATTGATGTGTTATTATGTTAGGTCAGAACTGATATTGATATTATGATGCTAGAAATCTCAGTAATCGGTTATTAGGGTTATTGTTATACATGTTAGTATGATGATTGCATGCTATGTGTATATGTTTGGATTACTTGATTTCATGCAGGACTGATTATACGAGGTTAAACGAAGGATTTTGGTTTAAACATGTTTGAAATAGTTATTGGGATGATATTGGGTAGTTACACACGTTCTGGATCTGATTTGGAGCGTTAAACGCGCGAAAAACCGGAACAGCAAGGTTACAGGCGAGTAGCCTTGCTAATCGCCTGTGTTAGGGGCGAGTAGCCCCCAATCGCGTGACAACAGGGGCGAGTAGCCCCACTCGCATGATATTAGGGGCGATTAGCCCACTCGCGTGACATAAGGGGCGATTAGCCCTGATCGCGTGACATCAGGGGCGATTAGCCCTGATCGCGTGACATTTCATGCGATTAGTCTCCCTAATCGCGTGTACTGCTGCTGTAAGTGTAAATTAGCATTCCGGGACCCGATTTAACATGTAGTAACATTCTAGGAACCTCGTAACATATATGGTAACTTGGTAACATATGTTTGGATGTAATTCGGTGATACGTGAACTATGTGCTATAACTTGTTGTGCGTTAACGTATGTTAAGTGTAATTGCGTTATTGTATGTTTTGGAGCGTAAACATAACACGGGGAGTCTCGGGTCACCAATGGGATGTCGAGTCTTGTACTTTGGGTCAGTTAAACAGTCACGGTGTTTTCAAACAAACTTGGTTATGGTCTGGACATCTAGGGACTAATTAACCTGTGGGTTATTAGTCTAAGTACTTGTAACTGTCGTATGTTAGGTCGCCGCTTACGGGACTAGCATAGCAGCTGGGTTTACTCGGGTTAAGGAGTAACGCAACTTAAGGTGAGTTTACGGCCCCTCTTTTAAACTGGTTTACACTTTTCGGGGGAGAAAACATGTGTTAAAACTATTATTTGGTAACTACTGTCATACTATGGGTTTCTATTGTGTACTACACGATCTTTGGAAGTCCCGGGGGGAACCATGAATGTGCGGGTTTGCACAACGGGGAAATGTGAATAGCGCTATTGGGAGTGACCAACCCCGCTCGTCGACTTGGAGGGTCGGCGGGTGCATATTGTCTCAAACAGGAACAACAGGAACAACAGGAACATACATCGGGCATACTTTTGGTATTCGCGTTAGTAATGGTTTTCCAATCGTGGTAGTAACAAAACGTACGCCTAGCTAGCGTATACTGGTTTTCTATTTGTTATAGTATGGACAGGTGGACTTGGTACTTGGATACAAAACCTGTAAACTCACCAGCATTTTTGTGCTGACGTAAACTTTTACATGTTTTCTCAGGTCGCTAAGGTAGCACGACAGGACTAGGGCGCACGCGTCTGCACGGCGTCTATGTTAGGGTTGCATGGTCTTACAACATTGAACATTGGTTTATTATTTTGGATAATGTTTTGAATAAGCTTCCACTGTAAACGGGATTTTAAACTATGTTTTGATATTGCATTTTAATTCATTTAGACTTGTTTATTGTGATCGTTGGTTTGGATCCTGGTTTGTCATGCGCCTCGCGGTAAAACTCCGCAAGTGGATTTTGAGGGTGTGACAGATTGGTATCAGAGCCAATGGTTATAGTGAACTAGGACTGCATGTAGAGTCTAGTCTATAGCCGAGTCGCACACACTAGACGATCACATGGTACTAAACGTTATAGTGGTTTACGTATGGTCTTGTCGGGGTGTCTCTAAATCGTTGGTCTTTCTACGTTACATCATCCGTTCTATCTTAGGTTGGGATACTTGTTTTCTAGGCAGTGTGGTCTATTGGAGTAACTCGTG
The DNA here is from genome assembly GCA_028751855.1 of Ambrosia trifida. Lineage (NCBI taxonomy): Eukaryota > Viridiplantae > Streptophyta > Magnoliopsida > Asterales > Asteraceae > Ambrosia > Ambrosia trifida. The sequence goes on along the minus strand of CM054127.1, from coordinate 13,065,062 downwards.
TGCTCTTGAGATTTGTCCAAGGCTCGGACATCTCCCTTTCGCACTCCAATAGAAACACTTGTCATGAACTACCGTAGTATTACGGTGTATAGCTAAGAGTCTATGTTCGGTGATTTGAACTTTGAACTAGGAGAACACTGGGAGGACCATGTAGAGCGGTTTATCATTTTGGGTGCACACAAAATCATAAACCGAAATGCATGGAAGCACTAGTGAGCTCTGGGTTTGAGGGGATAGTCCTGGATTGGATCTAGCTTTGATCTTGTGAACATTTGTGGTTATCTTTAACTGCGAAACTAAATTTTCTCGTTCTTTCTGCCAGAATCATGTCTGGAGTGCGTGGAGGACGTGGAGGTGGTCGCAATGGTGGACGTGGTGGTGGTCGCGGTGGTGCTGGTGGTCGTGGTGGAGGTATTAACCTATCACAGGCTGATCTGAACAACTTGCTCCAGGCTGCCTTTCAGTTAGGGCACAACGGTGGTGGTAAGTTGTTTTATCCGTTTTCTTTGTCTCATTGGTGAGCCTTGTTTACGTTATTCGTGGTTTCTCATACGATTCATTTCAGGTGGTCCTGTTGACCCACCCCCACCCATGTGCACCTACAAGATGTTCCGGGACTGCAAGCCCCAGGAATTCTCTGGCACTGAGGGTGCGGTTAGCTTGCTTAGGTGGTTGGAGAAAGTGGAGTCGGTATTTCTGATGTGTAACTGTCTCCCAGAAGATCGGGTGAAGTATTCGGCTGCGTTATTTCAGGACGTGGCATTGACTTGGTGGAATGGTATCACCCAGAACATGGGTATTGGGGAGGCATATGCTATGCCATGGGAGAATTTTGTGCAGTTGCTGAAGCGTGAGTATTGTCCGAGGGAAGAGGTACAGAAGCTGGAGCATGAGGTGTGGAACCTCAAGATGACTGGGTCGGAAATCGAGAAGTATACTGTGAGGAGGAATGAGTTGGCAGTGCTGTGTCCCGATCTGCACGTGCCAGAGTATCGTAAGATTGAGCACTATGTCTCAGGGTTAGTGCCGGAAATTGCAGGGTTAGTGGCTGCTGGAAATCATCCTACTTATGCGGAGGTAGTTCGATCGGCCCATAGGATGACCAACTTAAAGGTGAATGAGGGGATTTTGCCTGCGAAAGGTTCGACTGTTAAGGCCCCAGAGAACAACAAGCGCAAGTGGGAGAACGACGGGAAAGGATCTGGGTCTACACAGCAGGGTAAAAGGTTTGATAATGGGGGTTCATCTTCTTCGGGTAACAAGCAGGGTGGTTATGCGGGAAAACTGCCCAAATGCAACAAGTGTGGACGCCATCACCAAGGGAACTGCGACAGTAACCGTTGTCACCGCTGCCAGCGAACAGGGCATTATGCTAAGGATTGTCGTGCTACACTTCCATCGACTCAGGCTCCGACTAACAGCTCAGCTCCGACTACTCAAGGGACTACAGGGAAACAAGGATGCTACAACTGTGGTGACACTGGGCATTACAAGAAGGATTGCCCAAAACTGAAACAGGGTGGAAACAACGGGAATGGGAACAACGGGGGCGGCGGCAGAAATGCACGTGCCTTCGTCATTGGAGCCGCTGAGGCTAGACAGGACCCTGATACAGTCACCGGTACGTTTCTTCTCAATAATCATTCTGTTAGCGTGTTATTTGATTCTGGTGCCGACAAGAGTTTTGTATCCATGGATGTTAGTCGACTGCTAGATGTAGCACCCGTACCATTAGAGGCCAAGTATATTATTGAGTTAGCTGACGGTAAAACGATTGAAGCTACTAGTATCCTTCGGGAGTGTCAATTAGAATTGTCGGGTATATCGTTTCCCATCGACCTTATGCCGGTACCATTGGGTAGTTTTGACGTTGTGGTAGGAATGGATTGGTTATCTTTGTATCGCGCGGAGATTGTCTGTTACGATAAGGTTATTCGGATTCCTCTCCCTGATGGAGAATTTCTTTCTGTGTACGGTATCAAGGGTGGTGTTCCGCTAAACATCATCTCTAGCATGAAAGCCCTTAAGTGTCTTCGAAAGGGTTATCCAGCTGTTTTGGCGCTTTTATCTGTTTCCTCTGGTGATGAAAAGAAGATCGACGACATTCCGGTGGTACGCGAATTTCCTGATGTTTTTCCCGATGATTTATCTGGTCTTCCTCCTCATCGTCAAGTCGAGTTCGGTATTGATCTTGTACCAGGGGCTGCTCCTATTGCTCGGGCCCCCTATCGTCTTGCACCTCCCGAGATGCAGGAGTTGTCTAGTCAGTTACAGGAACTCTTGGACAAGGGTTTCATCCGGCCAAGTTCTTCCCCTTGGGGAGCCCCGATTTTATTTGTTAAGAAGAAGGATGGGAGTTTCCGATTGTGCGTAGACTACAGAGAACTGAACAAATTGACCGTCAAGAACCGTTATCCTCTTCCACGTATTGATGATCTATTTGACCAGCTTCAGGGTTCTAGTTATTATTCCAACATCGATTTGAGGTCCGGTTATCACCAGCTGCGCGTCAGGGAGGCTGACGTTGCAAAGACTGCTTTTCGAACACGTTATGGCCATTTCGAATTCTTGGTCATGCCCTTCGGTCTCACGAACGCACCGGCGGTTTTCATGGATTTGATGAACCGCGTCTGTAAACCATATTTGGACAAGTTCGTCATTGTATTTATTGATGACATTCTGATCTACTCCAAGAACGAGACCGAACACGGGGAACATCTGCGGTTAGTTTTGGAACTTTTGCGACGGGAGCAACTTTACGCCAAGTTCTCAAAGTGTGACTTTTGGTTACGCGAAGTTCAATTCCTAGGACATGTGGTTAATGAACTAGGGATTCATGTCGATCCAGCTAAGATCGAAGCGATCAAGGACTGGGGAGCACCAAAGACGCCAACTGAGGTGCGGCAATTCCTAGGCCTTGCGGGCTATTATCGTCGTTTCATTCAGGGGTTCTCGAAGATTGCTCAACCCCTCACCACTCTCACTCAGAAGGATAGGAAGTTCGACTGGGGTGAATCACAAGAGTCCGCGTTTGAAGAACTGAAGTCTAAACTGTGTTCTGCTCCTATTTTGTCTTTACCTGAGGGTCCTGATGATTTTGTTGTTTACTGTGATGCTTCCATTCATGGACTCGGTTGCGTGTTGATGCAACGTGAGAAAGTGATTGCGTATGCTTCTCGTCAACTCAAAGTGCACGAGAAGAACTACACAACTCACGACTTGGAGTTGGGTGCCGTGATATTCGCGTTGAAAATTTGGAGGCATTACTTGTACGGTACCAAATGCACCATCTACACCGATCACAAGAGTCTCCAACACATTTTCGACCAACAACACTTGAACATACGGCAGCGTCGCTGGATCGAACTTTTGAACGACTATGATTGTGCTATTAAGTACCATCCTGGCAAGGCGAATGTTGTAGCAGACGCCTTGAGCAGGAAGGAATCTACTAAACCTCGTCGTGTTCGGGCGTTGCAGCTCACCATTCATTCGTCGTTACCTGATCAACTTCGTTCTGCCCAATTGGAAGCTTTGAAGGAGGAAAACCTTAAAGCTGAAACTATGCACGGTGCCGACAAGCACCTAGAGCGAAGGCCTGATGGCTTGCACTATTTTGCAGAACGTATATGGGTTCCTTTGTTCGGGGGACTACGGGAGCTTGTCCTTGATGAGGCTCATAAGTCCCGGTATTCTATTCATCCTGGTTCGGATAAGATGTACCAAGATCTAAAGGTGCTTTACTGGTGGCCAAACATGAGGTCGGACATAGCCTCATACGTGAGCAAATGCTTGACTTGTGCTAAGGTCAAGGTGGAATACCAGAAACCGTCGGGTCTCCTGCAACAACCTGAAATTCCGGAATGGAAATGGGAACGGATTACTATGGATTTTGTCACACAACTTCCTAAATCACCAAGCGGGAACGACAAGATATGGGTGATTGTCGATCGGTTGACGAAATCAGCCCATTTTCTTGCTATTAAGGAGACCGACACCATGGATCGTTTGGCCCGTCTTTACTTGAAAGAAGTTGTTTCTAAGCACGGGGTACCAGTTTCTATTATCTCGGATCGTGACTCCCATTTCACTTCTCACTTCTGGATGTCTTTGCACAAGGCTTTGGGTACCCAATTAGACATGAGTACGGCTTACCATCCACAGACTGACGGTCAGAGTGAGCGTACGATTCAAACTTTAGAAGACATGATGCGGGCATGTGTGATCGATTTTGGCAAGGGTTGGGAAGCTCATCTACCGTTGGTAGAATTCCCGTACAATAACAGTTATCACACGAGCATCAAGGCTGCTCCGTTCGAAGCACTGTACGGACGGAAATGCCGTTCTCCTCTTTGTTGGGCTGAAGTGGGTGAGAGTCAACTCACTGGGCCTGAACTAGTGTACGAAACTTCGGAAAAGATCGTACAGATTCGTAATCGGTTGGCGGCGGCACGGGACCGGCAAAAGAGTTATGCTGATCAGCGTCGCAAACCACTGGAATTCCAAGTCAATGACAAGGTACTTCTAAAAGTCTCACCGTGGAAGGGCGTCATACGCTTTGGGAAGCGTGGCAAACTCAATCCGCGATATGTCGGCCCATTTACGATCCTGGAACGGATTGGGCCGGTGGCATATCGACTTGATCTACCGACGGAGCTCGGTAACGTACATAACGTCTTTCACGTGTCAAACTTGAAGAAGTGTCTGGCTGACGAGTCTCTCATCGTTCCACTAGAAGAGATCAAGGTTGATGATCGTCTTCGGATTGTGGAAGAACCTGTAGAGATCCTTGATTACAAGATTCGCAGCCTGCGTCACAGCAAGATTCGTATCGTTAAGGTTCGGTGGAACTCGGACCGGGGACCGGAAAATACATGGGAACGGGAGGATCAGATGAAGTCTAAGTATCCTCATCTTTTTCCTAAGGAAGCGTTCGAGTCGAGACATGTCTCTTCGGCAACTGAATGAATCTCGGGTCGAGATTCCTTTTAACGTGGGGATGATGTGACAACTCGGGTAAATCTCTCTTTTGGTTTCTATCTTTTGCTTGTTTCCTTCGTTATCTCTTTTGTTCTTTCTGTACTTGTGCAATTTTCGGGACGAAAATTCTTTTAACGTGGGGATGATGTGACACCCGGCAAATTCTGGTTAACAACGTTGTCTAGATAAAAGTCTATCTTAGCGAGTCACGCGTATATTGTACTTAACTGGGTTAGTTAAGTCGGGTTATAGTTCGGGAACTATTGGTTTAGTCTAGAGGATCATTGGATGTTGGTCTAGAGGTTCATTAGATGTCGGTCCTTAACCAAGTGTACAAACGGTGACGATCGGTAGGATCGTCAGGGCATACGGAACATACGAGTCTCGAGTCCCGGGAATTGGTGAACGAGTGTAAATATGTGTATTTACTTGTGTTATGTGTTTACAATCATTATGTGACTTGTCGGTACATTAATATGTGTTAACATATGTTAAAACGGGGTTTAACGCGAAAAACACACGAAACAGGCACATATAGGCGATCAGGATAGCCAATCGCCTATATGTGGGGCGACTGGGAACCATATGGGGCGATCAGGGTACTGATCGCATGACTGTTCATGCGATTAGGCCCCGATCGCATGAACTTATACGCGATTAGGCTCCCTGATCGCGTGTAAAGCTGCATAATCGCATGTTACGTGCTGGACGACTAAAAACGCCTATAAATACAATGCTTAACCTCCTAAACTTCCTAATATCAACCCTAGTCGTCCCATAACCGCCCCAAACACATAAACAACCTCTGGAAGGCGATTTTGATCAAAAACACAAGGTTTCAAGGTCTAACCATCATTCTTTCATAATCCTAAGGTTTGATTCTCATCCATAACACTTTGTAAACGTTTTTAATCAATCCCTAATGGTCCAGACCTGTTCATAAACGAAAAAGCTTTCTGAAAATCGTCAATAAGGGTTGTTAATCGGATTATAACTAATATACATGCGTTATGGGTGTGTATGATTAGAAAGCTAGGGTTTTTATGATTCATGATGATGGATTGATGTGTTATTATGTTAGGTCAGAACTGATATTGATATTATGATGCTAGAAATCTCAGTAATCGGTTATTAGGGTTATTGTTATACATGTTAGTATGATGATTGCATGCTATGTGTATATGTTTGGATTACTTGATTTCATGCAGGACTGATTATACGAGGTTAAACGAAGGATTTTGGTTTAAACATGTTTGAAATAGTTATTGGGATGATATTGGGTAGTTACACACGTTCTGGATCTGATTTGGAGCGTTAAACGCGCGAAAAACCGGAACAGCAAGGTTACAGGCGAGTAGCCTTGCTAATCGCCTGTGTTAGGGGCGAGTAGCCCCCAATCGCGTGACAACAGGGGCGAGTAGCCCCACTCGCATGATATTAGGGGCGATTAGCCCACTCGCGTGACATAAGGGGCGATTAGCCCTGATCGCGTGACATCAGGGGCGATTAGCCCTGATCGCGTGACATTTCATGCGATTAGTCTCCCTAATCGCGTGTACTGCTGCTGTAAGTGTAAATTAGCATTCCGGGACCCGATTTAACATGTAGTAACATGCTAGGAACCTCGTAACATATATGGTAACTTGGTAACATATGTTTGGATGTAATTCGGTGATACGTGAACTATGTGCTATAACTTGTTGTGCGTTAACGTATGTTAAGTGTAATTGCGTTATTGTATGTTTTGGAGCGTAAACATAACACGGGGAGTCTCGGGTCACCAATGGGATGTCGAGTCTTGTACTTTGGGTCAGTTAAACAGTCACGGTGTTTTCAAACAAACTTGGTTATGGTCTGGACATCTAGGGACTAATTAACCTGTGGGTTATTAGTCTAAGTACTTGTAACTGTCGTATGTTAGGTCTTCGCTTACGGGACTAGCATAGCAGCTGGGTTTACTCGGGTTAAGGAGTAACGCAACTTAAGGTGAGTTTACGGCCCCTCTTTTAAACTGGTTTACACTTTTCGGGGGAGAAAACATGTGTTAAAACTATTATTTGGTAACTACTGTCATACTATGGGTTTCTATTGTGTACTACACGATCTTTGGAAGTCCCGGGGGGAACCATGAATGTGCGGGTTTGCACAACGGGGAAATGTGAATAGCGCTATTGGGAGTGACCAACCCCGCTCGTCGACTTGGAGGGTCGGCGGGTGCATATTGTCTCAAACAGGAACAACAGGAACAACAGGAACATACATCGGGCATACTTTTGGTATTCGCGTTAGTAATGGTTTTCCAATCGTGGTAGTAACAAAACGTACGCCTAGCTAGCGTATACTGGTTTTCTATTTGTTATAGTATGGACAGGTAGACTTGGTACTTGGATACAAAACCTGTAAACTCACCAGCATTTTTGTGCTGACGTAAACTTTTACATGTTTTCTCAGGTCGCTAAGGTAGCACGACAGGACTAGGGCGCACGCGTCTGCACGGCGTCTATGTTAGGGTTGCATGGTCTTACAACATTGAACATTGGTTTATTATTTTGGATAATGTTTTGAATAAGCTTCCGCTGTAAACGGGATTTTAAACTATGTTTTGATATTGTATTTTAATTCATTTAGACTTGTTTATTGTGATCGTTGGTTTGGATCCTGGTTTGTCATGCGCCTAGCGGTAAAACTCCGCAAGTGGATTTTGAGGGTGTGACATTGCCTAACGCCCCTGAAGCATTGGAACTCCCAAGAAGGGGAGCCGTTAATGAGAACCGAGGCTCTAGCCGAAGAGAGAATTCCCCATACCCAATTCCTCCAACGCAAGGGGAAACCCATTTGCTCCATCACGGAGTCGATGAACCCCCAATTGATACTGTCAAACGCTTTCTCCAAATCGGCTTTAAACAAGAAAACTTCTTTCTTAGATTTTTTAGCCCACGTAATAATCTCGTTCAATATCAAGGGGCCGTCAAGAATATTGCGGTGTGAGAGGAAGCCAGATTGGTTCTCAGAAATTACAGTCTTGATAACGAGTTTGATACGGTTGGCCAGAACCTTGGAAATGATTTTAGCAATGCTCCCTAAAAGGCTGATGGGTCGGTATTCGTTAAGGGATAGTGGGTCAATGTGTTTGGGTATCAAGACAATGAACGAGGAGGCACATCCACGGCTGATTTCGCCATGCTCAAAGAAGTCACCCATGACCTTGACAATGTCATCCTGCAAGAGGTCCCAAAAATGTTTGAAAAATGCAAACGTAAAGCCATCCGGGCCCGGTGCTTTGTCGCCCCCACAATCCCAAATCGCCTCTTTGATTTCTTCAATAGTAAACGGCTCAATGATCTTGTCGGCTTGGGAGGGGGATAAACGGTTTATGTTGTGGCAGGAAAATGTAGGTCTTGTTTGCATGCTTTCGCTAAATTTTCTTGCAAAATATTTCATCGCTTCGCGCTTCATGTGATCCGGTTCATTGCACCATTGATTGTTGACTTGGAATCCGTTGATTCTTTTGCTGCAGTTATTGAAGTTTATCATGCCGTGAAAGAAGCTAGTGTTCTCGTCCCCCTCAATATCCCATTTCATCCTTGAGCGTTGCTTAAGGTCACTGGCTTCCTTAGACAAAATTGCTTCCCTGTCTTTCTTTGCCCCGGCCCAAATGTTTTTTTCCTCATCAGTTAACTCCCTTTCTTCCGCCAACCCATCCAATGAGTCAATAAGTTTTTCCAAATCAGCTTGATGTTGGCGTTTTTTAGCTTTTGACACCGCTAACCAGCTTTTAATTGCTAGCTTTATTGCCTTCAGCTTATTTGCGAGAATTTCATCCGGTCGTCCAGCAAAGTCCTTACCCACTATTGCATTTTTAACAACATCTTGGAAATCTTCACAGTCCAGCCAGGAGTTAAAAAAGTGGAAAGGAGTGGCACCAAAATTTGCCGAGTCAGTGGAGAGGACCAGAGGGCTGTGATCGGAATCTCTCCTTGGGAGGGCCAATAACGTAGAATCCGGCCAAAGGTCCCAAAAATCCTGATTGACCAGAAAACGGTCAATTTTGCTGTGTTTCTCCCCCCCTGTAGATACCCTGGTAAACTTCCGACCACCCATGGGGAATTCTAATAGGCCATTGTCTTCAATGAACGTGTTGAAGGCCTCGGCACAAGAGGGGTTAAAAATGAGTTCAAACGCTCTTCAGGATTACGAACCGCATTAAAGTCGCCCATTAACACCCAAATTCCCAGTTTTGATTCAATTTGCACGGTTAACATATCCCACAAATCTTTTTTGGCTTGAAACCCTTGGGGTGCATAGATGTTCGCTAAATGAAACATACCAGGATACATCTAAATGGAGCCGGACCGGATGAGTGCTGATCGATGCTTAAAACGTTGAAAACACTTGAAGAAGCTAGGATCCCAGATGCTAATTAATCCACCCGAGGTACCTTCCGCGTTTACCCAATCGTATTCCACAGCTCTAGCACCCCAAATCTTATTAACCGGAATTTTAGAGCCATCACATTTCATAGTTTCCTGTAACGCGACAAATTGTGCTTTTTGTTGCCTGATTAAATCACCCATCGAGAGTAGTTTTGGGTCCTCTCCCACCCCTCTAACATTATATGACAAAAAAATCATTGGATAAGATTGTTGTCACGAACCTCCCTGATGTTTTCTTCTATGTTGCTCTCAAATCCAGCAGTGGCGATACCAATTGCCTCACCAAGCACAGAGGTCTCAAAGGTTTCTGAAATAATGGGGTCCTGATTAGGTGTGTCATGTGATACGGGTAGGAAAGTGGAGGGGAAGGGGGTGATATTGAGTCTATTGGCAAAGGGAGTACGCCTTTGTGAACGGGTTCGTGTGGTTGTTGGTGGGGTGAAGAAGAGTGAGGGGGAAGAAGGTAAGTCAAAGGAGAATTCAGAGGTGGGTATGCGAGCAGGGGTAGGAGGGGGAGAGGGATGGGCCATGACAGGGGGTTGGGCTAAGGTGGAAGGAGGATGGGCTAAAATGTTAGAAGGAGTGTCCAGGCCTAATTCGTTTTGGTTGGGAGAGTGCAGTCTGGGCCTCTTCCTCGAGCAGCCCAAAGGTGAAGGAGTAGGAGAGGGATTATCCAATGGTGATAAGTGTGGTCCACCCAAGGAAAGTTCACCAGTGGGGTTAATATTTGTGGAATCATTACAGCCGCCCAAGGAGCACATATCCACATGTGACTTTTCAACATTCCCATGCAAGATTTCGGAGGTCTGTATACCTTCCCCATGCAAAGGATCCAACCTTTGAACTTCCCTATCATAGCCAAACTCAGCCGTCCCCGGTGCAACCTCCGATGACTGTAATTGACCGGCAACGGGGATCTCAGCTACGGCTGGAACGGTGTTGACCGTGTCAGTATCAGGAACGTGAACCGGTATTTCACCGTCTTCCATCTCGTCATCATCCAATGCTTCTTTAGGAGATGGTTTTGACGATGCCATCTCTTCAGTCCAGTATTTCCCGGAGTCGAGATCAAGTCTCATTATTGCAGCTTTGTTACCCTTGGACGATAAGAAATCCGGCTGCCATTGCTCGTCAACTTCAGTCACCCAAGCCTTGAATGTTGACCCTTTGCAGTGAATGGTGATTTCATCGGCAATTTTTTCTCCATGATTGACCATGATCCCCACACATTCAAAGGACAAATTCCCATCATTAACATTAGCCTCGGAACCATGGACAATTGTACCAAACTCGCTGGCAATGTTATTAAAAACCAACTTGTCCCAAAACGGAGTCGGTACGCCAACAATCTTCACCCAGGCAATCCTTTCAAAGGGAATTGCTTGATCCTTCCAGACTTCTAACGTTGAGAACCATTGCTTCCATAGATCAGCCTTATCCAAGAGAAAATCTTTAGCCACCCGACTGCCACAAAACGTGATTAAGATACGTAGGCCTCCCACATATCTAATACTGACCATCCCCATGTCCATATCCACCAAGAACTCTTCCAGACAGCAGAGTCTGTTCAAGTCCTTTGTGCTATCGATTAAGGAGCAGTTCTTCCAAAAGTGGGTAACAATTGGTGGACGATGGGGAAGTTGTATCGTCATCTCTTTGGGGCGTTTATTCTTGACACTGGAAGACGTATCCATAAAGGACATACTACCATTTTGGTTCCATGCATTACGACGGGTTACAGGTATCACCGGAGGCGGTGGCGGGGGAGGAGCCCTTCTGGTAGTCTGCTCGGGTTTGCTAGTGGCGGTGGGAGGTGGTTTATCGTCTTTCCTAAACTTGGCTTTGCTAACAATAACTTTGTAGGAATCAAACCAAACCTGATTGAGTTTCTTTACCAAGTCTTCCCAGTTCACAACATATTCGTATCTGACAAAAGCGAAGTATCTCCCGAGCTTGTCCTTCCGTCGTGTGAGATAGGCATCTACCATGTTTCCATGACCCTTGAACTCCTTCCATAGATGCTCCAAAGAGCACCAGCCGGGAAGATTGGTTACAAAGAAGGTGGTGGTTTTATCGGTAACGGTGTAGTAGGTTCGTTGAGGTTTCGGTTCAGGTCTCCTGCGTCGGCGGGGAAGTTCCCAGCCTTCTTCCTTCTCTTGCTCTCGCTGACATTCTCTCTCTCTCTCTGTTGCTCACCTCTCATTCTCTCTCTGTGTTGAGTTACTTAGAAGAGTTATGAGGGTACTTTTGTAACAGCCGAATTTTTTACCATGACATGGCTTTAAACCTAGAATCCAAGACATTTTCCTATGGAAACCGATTTACATTCGTGTTGTGCTAGTTAATGTAATTCAAAAAACAAATAACGAATTAAAATTGGAGTTTCTAGTAATTGTGGTTATAAGAAACTCTATCTTGAACAAAATTGATTATGTTAAAATCTAAAAATGGTTAAGTACACGTAACTAGAGTAAATATCAAATACAAATTAGTTTTTGGTGAGTACTGTGAGAATCATGGAGGGGGGGGGGATTTATTTTTTTTTTTAGAAATTTTTTTTCATGTGCTTAAACATACTTTCTAGATGAATAATACAAAAAAAATTGTAAATTTTTTTAGTGTAATTACGTCATTAAAGTAAATACATTAGTTTCCACTAAAGTAATTATGTAATTACTCTATAACAGTAATTACGTAATTACCCTACACCAAAATTTATTTATTTTTTGTTTTTTTTTTTAGATTTCAATACTATAATAAATGTTTAACAATATGGGAAAAAAATTCGAAAAAAAATAAAAAAAAATACTATCCTTTAATTCTCACAGTTCTTACAAAAAAAACACTTTGTACAGGATCTTTCCTCCACATAACTAAGCCACACATAGATATATGATATAATAATAAAGTTTTAGAAGTGTATCAGTTAAGTCACTTAAAAAAACAGCTATTTGAATGAAGTCATTTAAGTTTATTTTTTAGAAACTTACATTCGTGTTGTACTAGAAAGAAAATGCATTTTTTTTTAATTCTAGAAATTTTTAAGAATTTTCGTATTTTTAACAAACTTTGGCATTTTCTAAATGTTTTTGAAAATTTTGCCATTTCTTTGAAATTTTTGTCATTTTTAAGATTTTTTGCAACTTTTAATTTTTTTTCGCAATTTTTAAAATTTCTTTGAGTTTTCTAAGTTTATTCGTGATTTTTTTTAAAAAATCGCTATTTCTTTCTAATTTTTTACAAATTTTTAACCATGTTGGCGTTTTTAAGCAATAAAATAAAGGGTATTGGATTTTAATAATCTAAACTATTCGAAATTGGTCGTTGGCACCCCAAACTAAAAAATTGGTCATAACCTGTACTATTAACCTAGGGGTGAGCATATCTCGGTCCTACCCGAAAAAAACCTGAAAACCGACCCGGGAAAAACCGAAACCGGACCATACCGTGTATAATTCGGTTGTGTATCGGTTCTCCATTTGTACAATTTTCGGTTTCGGTCTCGGGTCGGGTCCAAACCCGAGACATCCACATGAAACCCGAACCGACCCGAGGTGCCTATGCAAATAGCTAAAACCTAGCTGAAACAAAGCGTTGCTCAGGGTTGGCTGAAAGGTAGAGTAAGGGTAAAGAACAATGAGAGACGAAGGGCACCGGAGTTGACAAGATCTTGATAAGCCTGTTCATGAAAGCTAAGAGAGAATGAAAAAGTGGTGTTGCAATCAGATCTGTCACCAGGGAAAACGTGGCTAGTCCTGATCTAAAGACGTAGCTTGAAGAAGGTGGTAAAAGAGGATGCGAGGGTCCGAAGGAGGCAAGATGAACGAAGTTGATTCTAGGGTCTCTTTCTCTATAATAGATCTTTGTGATCACTTTCATTCTTTCACCAACTCTTAATACAAGCTAAAAGAAAAATGTTGAGAGAGATGTGAAACTAAATAAAATAGTATTTTATTTAATCAAAAGATGAGATTTTAAAAAGTTGTAATATGTGCGTTTTCCAACAATTTTGATACCCGAGAAGGAGATGTAAATTCTCAAAAGTTAAGAGATATATTATTAAATATTTATATATTATTTTTTTTGTTTTTTACTGTTTCTTCTTAACTAAAACTATTACTATAATAACATTTTTTATGTTTTATTTTTATTTAAAAACTATTTTATGCTACCTTTTTGTTAGTTATTTAAAGTTGTATTCGTGTTTTTTAGTCCAACCTTTTTATATTATTTTCTTGTGATTTATTTAAAAAGATACAATAAATAAATAAATAGTTACATAATTTTTTTTTTTGAACGGCCAACGAATCAATTCCGAGCACTCTCGGGCACCCTTTGGCGAATCAGGTACTCGAGAGTACCCGGGCCACCAATTGCCACCAATTCCCGGGAAAACCCGACCACTCACCCGCCCGAAGGCACGACGGTGAATTAGTCGGTAAAACTGGTCGGGATCAGGACTCGAACCCAAGCCAATGGTCGGGTCATCCCTCATTTCCCATCCACCAATGTCCTCCAAATGTAGCTAGTGGGAATTGAACCCAAACCTCCCATAGGAAAACTTAGGCCCTCAACCAACTAGGCTACAAGTGTTGGACAAATAGTTACATAATTTAAGTATAAATTTATATACTTACTGATACTAAATGACTTATTAAGTATGCTTTTAATTTAATTTTAATTAATATATAAATTTTAGTTTAATATTTATTTTCCCAATGTCCATTAATTATAGATGCATGCAGACTACATTGACTACTACACCAAGATTCATCATTACCTACACTCTACAAGTTCACCTACACTCAACAAGTCTTCATAGTTCTTTATCAGTTTCCAAGAACTTCATTTGTTCAAACTTGATAGCTCAAAGTAGCTATGGCAAGAGATTGTTTTAAGTTAAATTTGATGAGTTTCCTTAAATTGGTATAAAGGGTAAGAGAGTAGTTCGAAGAAAAGTCGATGAATAAATGAAGATGACTTTTATGAAACAAATTTTGGAAGCTAATTTACTTGTAACAGGTGAGGAAGAAATGAAGATGTAGATGAAACAACCTTTAGCAAGAACATTCGATGAAGAATTGAAGTTTGCCTCCCTGAAATAATTGTTGTGGAAGGCTAGAAGATGGTCTAACGAAACTTGTCACATCGGTCCGACTGAACCGAGAATCCAACCCGACGATATACCGAACCGAGCCGGGACCGACCCACCACTTTTAGGTCCGGTCTACGGTCTTCATTTTAGCCTCATTTCGGTTTCGGTCCGGGTCGGGTTTTACCCGGGTCGGGTCGGGTTTTCTGAAATGCTCACCCCTATATTAACCTATTGGATTCTGACACCCAATTTGGGTTAAGTCACGAACCCAGTGGTTCGGATGTTTCAAAGATTCTTACAGATTGTCGCCTCCAAACATGTTGCGAGTTGGTAGGTATCCCTGTACATTATAGTATAAAACAATATATGGTGCAACAAAAAAGGTTTTGTCAGTGTGGAACGTTAACATCTTTATGATATGTGCTACATCATGGCCGGTGAAGAAATCTCAATGCTATGATTATCCCCAACACACCATGATAATAGTTCAACCATATCTTGAATTGCACGAGACCTAGTCTTTGGAGAATAGTTGTAACAACTCCACATATGGTATATTATTCCGAACTGTCTGGGATACATCACGACTGGTGAAGAAATCTCAATGCTATGATTATACCCAACACACCATGATAACAGTTAAACCATATCTTGAATTGCACGAGGCTTAATCAATGCTTATCCAAGCCCTTACCCCAATATATTATATTCTTCACTTTTACAGTACAAATTCACATTTTCACCAAAAGCATAAACAAAAATAAATCACCAATCTCCATCAGCAAAACTCCATATAATATAATAATCACCGATCTTCCTATTTACCTTCAAACTCTGTATGGCTTCTTGATCTTCTAAAGTCTTTGATTTTGCATATGATGATAATATCCTCTGTTCTTACCAAGATAACACCCATCAAGAACAATCCAACTGCTCTCACCAAGATTCTGCAATCGCCATTAATCCCACTAAAGTATATACTTTGTTCTTCAACAATCTTTTGATCCACTTTATTTTGTTTTTATTTTGGGGTTAATACTGCAAAGGGTTTTTTTTTGGTGGTCCGATTGGTGGCTCGATTGGTGGCTCTTTCGGCTAGAAATGCATAGTCATGGTTCACAGTGGCGACGAGGGTGGCTCGTTTGGTGGTCCGATTTCAGTATGTTCCTGTTCTTCCTATTCAGTCGTGTGAGTTCGGTTGTTGGACAGTAAACGCGTGCAGGTTCCACAGCTCTGAATCATTCAGCCAGGGCCGTCTCCGAGAACGCTAATAAAATTTTGGGCCTCGGGCGGAAAAAAATTTGGGCCCAAAATTTTGTAAAGAGGAATGAATTTAAGAAAAAAAAACTAAATATGGTGCTAGAGCCAAGGCTTGAACTTAAGACCTCTACATTAAATTTGCATGGTTTTTCCAACTCCACTAACAAGAGCTTTATCTATAAAACACAAATATATATCCTAAATATAGAATTTAATATATATTTTTATATTTTTTTAAAAAGTTCGGGCCCATTTGTGAGTCGGGCCCTGAGCCGGTGACCACCCGGCCCATGCTCAGGGCCGGCCCTGCATTCAGCGTCACTTTCTAGCTGAACCATTCAGAGGCCGCTGAATGATTCAGAAGCGTTTTTTGGGTTGAAACAAACGCTCTGAATCTGAATGATTCAGAGCTGAATCATTCAGAGGCTCATTCAGAGCCAAACAAACAGCCCCTTAGTCTTTGTTCTTTCCAAGGCAGTAATTACTTCATGATCGAAAAATGTTGGATCGGGATTAGGAACATGAGTGCTTGGCATTTGTTGTGTTGGACCGGGGTTGGGAGCATGAGTAGCTTGCATTTGTTATTGATATACATTTTGGGTAGTCTTGCACTTGCTTCAATTAATTGATTATAAAACAACATTAGTGATTGTTATAAAAAAACACTTTCTGATTAGTACTTACTTATATAACTCATCTGATGTTTAGAAAAGAAAGTTGTCGGTGTTTTACCATATTCATAAAAGTCATCTGATCAATGTTTTGTTGACTAGGCTTTTGTAGTTCATACGGATAGTCTTGCTCAGTTTAAAATAACAAACAATTTGTTATAATATGAACAAATCAAAAGTTAGGGCTTGCATGACTTGGTGACGGGGGTAAGGTTGATAACATGAAGTCGCTGTGATGTCACCGGTTTGTGTTTGAGGTGAGCCGCTTGCATGACTCGGTGAACCAGAAGTTAGGGCTGTTCTTGAGGCACTATCCAACAGACTTTGAATAAATATTAACATACTTAAACATAATGTAATGTATAATCAAATATACATAAATTCAATGTAATGTATAATCATATATACCTTTAATGCATCTTTGGCCACTCAATGAAACTATGAAGCATATCTCCAACATTTTTAATATCTCCGGTGTGGTTACTTCAATAACATGCATTTTCTTGCAACCTTTAATGCCATAATCTACTTGAACTTTTACAAAAACTCTCATTTATTAGTTTCCCATGTAGGACCCTATCTGAAGTTGGCCATATCTTCCTTATAGCCAATGTTAGTTCATCAGTATGTTGGAATGGAAATAGTAACTCACATTGTGTCAGTTTCTAGGGGCTGTACATTTTCACGTGGACTTGGTTTATGTTTGGTAATCATGCCTGCATATATGTTGTGTACCATGTTATATATGTTCCTTTGTCTGTCGTGTTTCTTTTTCACCACTTACTTGATTGTTGGTACTTAGTAGTTTTTATTTTATATATATTCAATTTCATCCTATTTGGAGCCGACGGTCTCTTATGGAAGCAGCCTCTCTATCCTTAGGGACGGGGGTAAGGTTTGCCTACATCCCACCCTCACCAGACCCTACAAATAGTATCTCTATTTGTGAGATTTACTAGGTATGGTTTGTTTGTTTTGTTTGTATTGTGTCAGTTTCTACAAAACCATCAAACATTTATATAATATATAACATTTTCATTTACCAACTTATATAATACATTACCTCAATAGGTGGATAGGCCGTGAGGGGTCCACTAGACGTACTAGTCCCCTATAAACCTTTGTAACCTATATAAACTCAAAATCTAAAACTACATCAATATCAATATAAGTAACTGAAAAACTCATTATATATATAGGGTCAAGATCGTGTACAAAGTGTTTTTTTTTTTTTTTTTGTGAGAAGTGTAAGAAGGACTAAAAATTGATTAGGCATCATTTTTTGAACTTAGTCGTGATGTTTTGAATTGTTTTGCCTATAAAAACACCAAACATTACAATTAAAAACCGAAAACAATTGTATTTTAGGCTTAAAACTTAAAACACCATGCTAAGAATATTAGCAGTGTGATTTAAGCGTTAAGTAGTGTGTTTTAGCTGTTTTTAAAATTTAATGACTATAATACAACCTAAAAAAACATCATTCCTAAATCCAAAACATGATGTCTACATGTCAATTCTTAGTCCTTCTCACACTTCTCACGAAATATGTCCTTTGTACAGGATCCTAAACCTATATATATATATATATATATATATATATATATATGTCACTACCTATAATCTCATAGAGTGTACGTCCCCTGTGTTCATGTCATATCACTCTAACAATCGGGTCATCCTTTTCGGCAAAATAACTATCATCTTCTATCATCTATCTCTCTCTCTCTCTCTCTCTCTCTCTCTCTCTCTCTCTTAATTCGGACCTATAAAAATACTCTTGACACATTTGTATGTGATATATACAACTTTAATTAATTAAACACATTTATTTACCAAACATTTCATGTAAATCCAGCGCAAGTTCATAGGATTTAGTTTCTAGTTTTTTTTTTTTTTTTTTTTTTTTTTTGACTCATTATTCATGGTTTTGCACATTTATCTTGTATGGTTTTAAGATACGAATACTTTGGTTCATTTTAGGCAATATAGTGTCAACTTTAGCCTACAATCCCACAAACCCCATTCGTCCTACTCAAGAGAAGTGTGTGTTCAAGTTTGCACTTGTTGTTGCCTACTCGCTTATAGTCTTCAAACAAATCAACAAACTAGTATTAATACTTGTAAACATATACATACAAAAATAACAACAATAACAATTAATTTACACATTCCAAAAATTCTCCTTTGGTCTTTTCTAAACGAATTCATCCCAGTGTACAGGATCAAGATATGCATATTTCTCAAAAGACCTTTTTCCTTGGTTAACATAGTTGATTAAAAGCCTACTTCTGAATTTAGTTCAAAGTTTCTTTGATTTTCTAAGCATAAAGTTTTTCAGCCCATCATCTTGAATATTCAACAACCTCTAAACATTTACAATGCAGAAGGTTAAACATAATACTAAACAAATATTTCATGTTTATGATAAAGTGCAAAAAAAAAAAAAAAATTGATACCTTGGCATCCAACCATAGTTCTTCCCACCTGCTTGTTTCAATGTATCAATATGATACGGAAACGTATGTCTAACCTTCAAACCAAACCATGACATATATGGATAACTCATTGCACCCATTGGCGGATTATTTTGTCAAAGTCCACCTTATAATCCTTCTCTTTATAATTTCTTTTGAAAAGAAGCAGCACCTAGTTTGCCTCTTTTTTTGCTTTTTGACATAGCTAAATAGTCTACTATTGAGAATAACATAAGAGTTATTCAATAAGATACGTATACATACTATATACACACATAAAAATATATACATACACCCCTACAAAGCCAGCTATAAACAAGTTTGCCACAAGTAATAGCAACCAATAATTAGTTTAAACATGAACTATGAGCTGAAAGTTTCCCCTAATTACAGAAGGTGACTTGTAGAACCAATAATAGTTTTTAGGGGGAATTACACGTTTTGTCCTTTGTGTTTACCTCAAATTGCACCATGTCTCCTTTATTTTTAAAATTACATCGTATGTACTTTCTCTGAAACTTTTGCACACCACGAATCCTTTACACTAACGCCATCCAATATTGATGACCTGGTCGTCACGGGTCATACAAAACCTAATTAACCTAGGTAGAAATGGTAAGTAGGGTATCAATCCAATGAGCGTGTGTTTAGTGGATATTGCTTAGTTGATTAAACGGTATTACTTATGAAGGTGCTAGCAAAATTATGAAGCTTGTGCTTAGAGCTGTAAACGAACCAAACGAACACGAACAAGGCTTTGTTCGTGTTTGTTTGTTAAGGTTTCTTGAACAAACGAACCGTTCACAAATACACTAACGAACATAATTCTATGTTTGTGTTTGTTTGTTAAGAAATTCAGTTGTTTGCGAACTGTTCGTGAACACGGGTCTTGAACACAAAAAAAAAAACAAACATTTAATATGCAACTAACTAAAAATACATTGTTAATATTAACCGTTAGACAAAGTACATCTACTAAACAATGTCGAGAAGTCAAATTGTACTAACTTAGACATAATTATCTAAAATTACTTAGGCATAGGCATGAATACATGATATTCCTAACTCAAAAGTTCATAATTATCCTAAGTTTTAACTAGTGATCGAATATAAACAAACATACACGAACGGATATAAATAAACGAACGTAAACAAACACATTGCCGAACGTTCACGAACGCAATCGAACGAACGAGACATTTGTTCGTGTTTGTTTGTTTAATTAATCAAACGGAATTTTTTGTTCGTGTTTGT
Organism: Ambrosia trifida; assembly: GCA_028751855.1. NCBI lineage: Eukaryota > Viridiplantae > Streptophyta > Magnoliopsida > Asterales > Asteraceae > Ambrosia > Ambrosia trifida. The sequence continues at coordinate 13,044,892 of CM054127.1, read as the reverse complement.
TCATTTATTAAACAAACTGACACAAACAAACTTCCCGCCAAACAGTTTACGAACTGTTCACCGAACGTTTGGTTTGTTTACAGCCCTACTTGTGCTTGGTTCATTTAAGAAGTTGATTGGAAAGGTTTTTGTTTATTATACTGAAAACTTGAATTGAAACTGTAAAAGTGAAAAGTAATAATGTTTGTAAACAATTTAATTAAAAGGATCACACTAGGGTTTCAACAAATGAATACTAGGGATTTCACAAATGGGTAAACAATGGTAGTGTGATTGGTGTTAACGGAGTGATTGCTCAATAGGGTTAGGTGTCAAGTTTTATCAATATCAAGGATAGAATAAACTACACTTCATTACCTATAACATACAATCATATTCCTTCTTTGTGGTTAGATTGTAAGTATGTGGTGCCATCAATCCTGTCTATTACTAAGTTGAATACCAACAGAAATGGTGGTAGATCAGCAAACTGGTCATATTCTTCTTCTTCGACGACATTGTCAACCCCAATAATACACCATTTAGCTTGCAAAACTATGTGATATCTTGGGTTGTTCTGGTCATTCACAACAAAAAAAAAAAAAAAAAAAAAAAAAAAAAAAAAAAACTTGTGAGGCATTTTTGCGAGAACGAATGGTTTAGATGCATAGTCATCACTTGTGAGGTCTACAAGCGTAAAACCATATTTGTTAACTTTAAAACATGTATTGTTATTCACCCACTTGCATTTTAAACACAGTTTCAGTGAAATCAATATAGTCTAATTTCCAAATTTCTTGTATGACAACTTAATAAGAGTCTTTGGCAATTTTTGTCATTGCATCATGATTCAACCTATCAAATTCAGTTGTTGATGCTATAATTATAACTCCATTATTCTGCATTGCACTTTTTCCATCTTGATCTTTGCTATAATACATGTAATTGTTAATGTCATGCCCTTGATAAGATTTAACTTTAATATGACCATGCCCTAACTTTGCCACAATTCTATCAACATTAGTTGTTACCTTAGTTTTCATCCAACTAGAAAACTCTTTGTTGTGTCTTACTAAATACCACATAGTATCCTTACCTTGGTATGTCGACCGTAAAATGTTCATGCGTTCTTCAACATATAGAGCAAGACAAACTATGTGTTTTAGGACCAATAAATGTGCAATTCATAATTGTCACCACTTGAGGTTATTGGTTTCATACCAATACCCCCGAGCCCTTCAAGTTTATGCAACTAACGAGATTTAGGTACACCAATACTATCAACCCCTTTCAAATAACATGTACAAAATTCAATCACTTCCTTGGAAACATATCCCACAACAATACTACCATCTGGTTGGTTACAATTTCTCACATAAACTTTTAAGAAATCCATATATCTTTCAAAAGGTTACATGTAACGTAGATATACGGGACCACAAGCTTTAATTTCTCCTAGGATATTGATGATAAAGACGACGGGAAGTATATTTCTAATTCACATAGCATGAAACTTCTTTTTCCATGTATCAAATGACTGGGGATCAATAATTTCCTAGTGAACCGTGTTAAAAAACAAACGAAGTTTCGTGATTGTATGTCGGATGTTCTCTAGTAACACACCACAAACTGCAATTGGAATCATACGTATCAATAAAACATGGCAATCATGAGACTTCATACCAAGCAGTTTATAGTTTTCATTGACACAAATCTTTTAATGTTTGCAAAATAAGTTGATGAAACCTTAATATCATGTAAACATTTGCAAAACTGTTTTTCCTTCTCCTGACATAGTATAACATCCAGGTGGCATATACATGGGGTTGGGTCTCTTAATTGGGGAAAGCTTTTTAAGTATTCCCATGGCTACCATGTCTTTACGAATATTAATCCGATCTTTAGATTTGTGAGGAATATTTAACAATAAGCCTAGGAAGCTATCAAATATGTTTTTTTTTTATATGCAGAACATCATCTAGGCAATGCCTAACATCTAAATGCTTCCAGTAAGATAATTCCCGAAAGATTGACCTCTTTTTCCAAATAGCACCTTTCTCAACACGATTTCTTTTTCCCAACACAGTGTTTAGATTTTTAACTCATGAAAATGCATCAAATCATTTCCTAATTGTCCGGATCTCGGTAGTACCGTCAAACTCAACCATTTCTTCCAAAAAATGTGACCATCTGGAAGGAATCTTTGATATCCCATGTATACAGTTTTTTGCAATCTTTTAATCATATTGAACTTGTCTCATCTTCACAAATTGGACAAGCTTTCTTACCTTTTGTATTGGTATCCAGACAAGTTATCTTACGCAGGAAATTCACTTATGGTGCAAAAAATCGTACCCCGCAGTTCAAATTGTTCTTTCTTATAAGCATATACACATGTACATCTAAACTCTGTAGAGTTTTTAAGTCGTCAATCAAAGAAGACAAATTAACATCAATGTCATTACTAGGTGGTTTTGGAACCTGAATCAACAAAAATATCATAATGTATTTTCGTTTCATACATAACCATAATGGAAGATTGTAGATGCATAATGGAACCGGCCACATACTATGACGGCTACTCATGTTCCCGAAAGGATTGATTCCGTCTAAACTAAGTCCAAACCTTATATTTATGATCATTTTCCCAAATTCTGGATACGTGTTATCCATGTTTCTTCACTGAGATGAATCCGCCACATGTCTTAATTTTTTATCACTTACACGCTCATCTAAATGCCAACGTTTAGCTGAAATGTTTATTTTCAAATGAAAAGGACGCAAAAATATTGCGTTGGCATTTAGATGAGCGTGTAAACGACGAAAATTAAGACGTGTGGTGGATTCTCCTCAGTGGAGAAAATTGATAACATTTATCCTGAATTCGGAGAGGAGATCAGAAATATACAGTTGGACTTGGTTAAGATGGAATTAATCCCTTCGGGAACATGATAATCCGCCATAGGACTTGGCCGGTTCTTTTATGCATCTACAATCTTCCACCGTGGTTATGCATGAAAAAAATTTATGATATCTTTGTTGTTTTAGGGTCCGAAACAACCTGGTAATGACATTGATTTTTATCTGTCTCCTTTGATTGATGACTTAAAAACTATACGAAGTTTAGGTGTACATGTGTATAATGCTTATAAGAAAGAACAATTAGAATTGCGGGCTATGATCTTTTGCACCATAAGTGATTTTCCTACATACAGTAACTAGTCACGATACAATACAAAAGGTAAGAAAGCTTGTCCTATTTGTGAAGATGAGACAAGTTTAATATGGTTAAAAAAAAACTGTTTACATACGACACCAAAGATTCCTTCCGGATGTTCACATTTTTTGGATGAAAAATATAGTTTGACGGAAGTAACGAGCTTCGAACAATAAGGAAACAATTTGATGCATTTTCATGGGTTAAAAATCTAAACATTGTGTTGGGAAAAAAACTTGTGTTGAAAAAGATGTTATTTGGAAAGAGGTCAATCTTTTAAGAGTTACCTTACGGGAAGCATTTAGACGTTAGGCATTGCCTAGATATTATGCATATTGAAAAAATATATATATGATAGCTTGCTAGGCTTATTGTTAAATATTCATTACAAAACTAAAGATTTGATTAATGTCCCTAAAGACATGTAATCCATGGGAATACATAAAAGAGCTTGCCCATACTAAGAGAGTCAACCACATGTATCTACGACATGCGTATTATACCATGTCAGGAGAAGAAAAAACAAAGTTTTGCAAATGTTTGCATGATATTGAGGTTCCATCAACTTATTTTGCAAACATTAAAAGATTATTGTCAATTAAAGACTGTAAATTCCATGGTATGAAGTCTCATGATTGCCATGTTTAAATGACACATAAGATTCCAATTGCAGTTCATCGAGTGTTACCAGAAAATATCCGACATACAATCACAAAACTTTGTTTTTTTAACATGATTCACTAGCAAATTATTGACCCATAGTCATTAGGTACATGGGAAAAGAAGTTATCATCATGATATGTGAATTAGAGATGTACTTCTTTCAGTCTTTTTTTATGTGATGGTTCACCCGATATCCCATATTGTAGGAGAAATTAAGGCTTGTGATCCTTTATTTCTACGTTACATGTACCCTTTTGAAAGATATATGAGTTTCTTAAAAGGTTATGTAAGAAATCGTAACCAACCAAAGGGTATTATTTTTTAGGGATATGTTTCTGAGGAGATGATTGAATTTTGTACAGGTTATTTGGCAAGTTTCGATAGCATCAGTGTACCTCAATCTTGTTACATGTACCTATTTGAACATTTTACGATCGACATACCAGGGTAAGGACAATATGTGGTATTTAGTACGTAATGCATAACAAAGAGTTTCCTAGTCGAATGAAAACTAAGGTAACAACTAATGTTGATAGAATTGTAGCGAAGTTAGGGCATGGTCATATTAAAGTTAAATCTTACCAAGGGTATGACATTAACGATTACACGTTTTATACCAAAGATCAAGATGGAAAAAGTACAATACAAAATAGTGGAGTTACAATAATAGCATTAACGACTGAATTTGATAGGATAAAACATGATGCAATGACAAGAATTGTCAAAGACTCTTATTAAGGTGTCATACAAGAAATTTGGGAATTGGATTATTTTGATTTCACTAAAATTGTGTTTAAATGCAAGTGGATGAATAACCATACAGATTTTAAAGTTGACAGATATGATTTTATGCTTGTAGACTTTTGAAGTGATGACTATGCATCTAAACCATTCGTTCTCGCAAAACATGTCACACAAGTGTTTTTTTGTCAAACCCAAGCAACCCAAGATACCACATTGTATTGCAAGGTAAACAACATATTATTGGTGTTGACAATGTCGTCGACGAGGAAAAATATGACTAGTTTGATTATCTACCACCATTTCTTGTTGATATTCAACTAACTAATCACATAATTACGATCTACCTACAAAGAAGGGATATATTGTTTATAAACCACATCAAACTAGATGAACAAATTTTGAGATAATATATTTATATTCATTATGTATTAGGTTGTATATTATAGCTTGTTTATTAATACAATTTTATTTTGTCCAAGATAGACAACGATGAATGGTGAAGATAAGTCGCGTGTTAGACTATCTCATTTTTTTTACAATTTATTAAGTCGTAAATAGATTACTATTTTGGATCTGTGTTTTCTTATGGTTACATTATGTAGTTAGAAGATTTTATTTGGCAAATTAATTAATGAATAGTATTCAATTAAAGGTAGTACATGACATTGCTCAGTTAGATGTACATAATTCTACTCAATATGATTAAAAATCCACTATTAACTATGTACGAGGAAGCTTGATAATAATGTGCAATTAATCTAAAGTTTTGTAAGTAAAAATATGTAGTAATAAAAAGTTGTGTTTTGAATAAGCTTGTTCTAAGAATCAAATTGGTCGTTGGTTCCTGTATTGTGCACATCTCGTGTTTTGGTCAGTCATCATGTTTAGAGCAAGGGAAACCAAACTAGTACCATTTGTTCATCCCTAGTTTCTTCCATCTACTCTTAACTTCAAAATCAAACCTTCCATTTGAGTTACACTATAATGCCACTCTATATAAAAAATGGTTGTGCTAAACCTAGGGGTGATAACGAGCTCAAGCTCGGCTTGATTTAAGCTTTGTTTCTAAAGCTCAGCTCGTTTGCAACCCTAGTTAAACCCAATGTTTTTATAATTGGACTGGACATCGAGCCGGACGCGTTACTGGCTCATTGGTCGGACCGGTTGACATCATAATATTTTGTTAGACCATGTTGTTGATTTGGCAATTTCGATACCTGAAATTAGGGCGGGGATTCGATTCTTAGATTTCGTATGATGCACTTTGGATTTGATGATTTTACATTTTGGGGTCTTAAATATGAAAGTAGGCTCTTAAATTAAATGGAAATTGCAAATTATAATCTTACTTGGATTCATGAATTTGAAAGTAAAGATTTAGGTTTTAGTTGTGATTTATATGCTTCCAATCAAATCAAATATCTTAATTAATTTAGTTAACGTAAATACACCTATAATCGATGTGTTGATAGCATTTATGTCTTGTTAAAAACTGTTATTGGTTTTGCAAGTCACCTTCTGTAATTAGGGGAAACTTCCAATTCATTCATGTTTATACTGATTTTTGGTTGTTATTACCTGTGGCAAACATGTTTATAACTAGTTTTATAGGTGTGTATGTATATGTTTTATATGTGTGTATGTACATAACTCTAGTTATGTTTTGCTCAATAGTAAACTACATAGCTATGTTGAAAAGAGGGAAAAGAAGCAAAGGTGGTGTTGCTTCTTTTCGATTATTATAAGGTGGACTTTGACATAAATAATCGGCCAATGGGTGCAATGAGTTCTCCATTTATATCATGGTTTGGTTTAAGATTAGACAAACGTTTCCATACGAAGAATTTTAAAATAAACAGGTGGGAAGAACTATGGTTGGATGTCAAGGTATGGTCTTTTGTTTTTTACACATTATCACAAATATGAAATATTTGTTTAGTATTATGTTTAGCCTTTTGTGTTGTAAATTTTTAGAGGTTGTGGAATATTCAAAATGATGTGCCGAAAAAATTTATGCTTAGAAAAGGAAAGAAACTTTGTACAAAATTCAGAAGTAGGCTTGTATTGTAACCAACTATGTTACAAAGGAAAAAAGCCTTTTAAGAAAAATAAGGATATCTTGATCCTGTACATTGGGATGAATTCGTTCAGATAAAGATTAGCGAAGAATTTTTGGTATGTGTAAAATAATTATAATAATAATAATTATTGTTATTTTTGTACGTATATGTCTGCAAGTATTAATACTAGTTTGTTGATTTGTGTGAAGGCTATAAGCGAGAAGGCAAAAGCAAGTGCAAACTTGAACACACACTTCTCCCGACTAGGAAGAACGGGGTTTGCAGGATTGGAGTCTAAAGTTGATACCATATGGCCTCAACTTGAATCTAAGTATTCATATCTTAAAAGCACACAAGATAAACGTGCAAAAGCATGAAGAATGAGCCAAAAAAAATAAAGAAACCCATAAACTAAATCTTATGAACTTTCACCAGATTCGCATGAAACAATTGAACATTCGGTAAATAAATGTGTTTACTTAATTAATGTTGTATATATATACAAATGATTCAACGGTATTTTTATAGGTTCGTATTGGAGAGAGAGAGAGATGATAGAAGATAATAGTTATTTTGCCGAAAATGATGACCCAATTGTTAGAGTGACTCCGTAAACACGGTGGACGAACACGGACAGTCTCTAAGGTTATAGGTAATGACATATATATAATGAGTTTTTTCAGTTATTGATATAGATAGATATTGATATAGATATTGATGTAGTTTTGAATTTTGAGTTTATAAATGTTCAACAAAGGTTTATGGGGGATTGTTTAACAATGGTTAAAAACAAGCAAAAAGTGGCGATAATTTAGATGTAAACCAGGAGAGAGGCTCATTACAATGGCTATAGGGCAAATATGGCCAACTTCATATAGGATCCTACATGAGAAACTAATAAACGAGAGTTTTGTAAAAGTTCAAGTAGATAACGTCATTAAAGGTTGCTAGAAAATGCCTGTTCATGAAGTAAAACTGGAGACATTAAAAATGTTGGAGATATGCTTCAAAGTTTCGTTTAGTGGCCGAGAGATGAATTAAAGGTATATTTGATTATATATTACATTATATTTAGGTGTATTAGTATTTACTCTAATTGTTTCTGTATAATTGTAGATTGTGAACAAAAAGACATCCAGCAGATCATTGAGTGCCACAAGAATAGCCCTAAGTTCTGGTTCACCGAGTCACGTAGTCGGCTCGCCTCAAACACAAACCGGTGACTTCGCAACGACTTCATGTTCAGTGGCGAAGCTTGGTTTCGGAATCGGTGGGGGCCGGACTAAATTTTTTTCGATCGGTAGTGGCAAATTGGTGGGGGCCGAACTCAACCCGGACTCAATTTACCTATGAAAATCGCAAATTTATACCACTGCGCCAGAAAACAGGGGGGCCAGGGCTTCTTATCCTTCGCCACTGTTCATGTTATCATCGAGGGGTAGTTTATATAATATAGTTTGATTTGTTCATGTTATTCCAAATTGTTTGCTATTTTAGATTGAGCAAGACGATCCCTATGATTCATAGGCTATGAACTACAAATGCCTATTCAACAAAACATTGATCAGATGACTTTTATAAGAGATGGGCACTTTGATGGTCCTGGTAAAATGTCTTCCCAATGACGATAAAGCAAAAAAAAAAAAAAAAACACTTACTAGGAAGTCCCTTTTGCTTGCTGATATGGCTCTGCACATTGCAACCGATTTGTATTGCTTCCGAGACTGCAACAAAAATTTTTTTTTTTTCATAACCCAAGGTGTGCGGCCGCACACGTTGGGAAAAAAAATTAGTGTATTTTATAGGCAAAAACCCCGACCGCACCCCTTGAAAGTTTGGAAAAAGCCCCGATTGCACAACTTGAAAAACAATCCTGGATCCGCCACTGTTAACACAAGAACATGGCATGCTACTAAGATCTTTGTTATTGCACCAGCTCCCCTGAATTCAAAACAAATAGAGTGAGATAAAATGGTGGAATAAAGTTCATTTTAATCATACATATCTTTGTGTAAAGAATAGCATATATTCATCTACAAAAACCAAACATAAGCTCACTTGCATGCATATTATGAAATTATATCATGTAATGCACTTTACCAAAACATAGATTTTCATATATCCAACACTATGAAAATGATAAGTCAACAACTTAAGTTGCACCCAACCTCCAAAATGCAAAGATTACTTCCAAGAAAGCTTTTGACATTACCTGATATTTTTTATGTCATCATCTGAACATATAGGAGACGTGGAAGTGAATACTTGTTTTGCTCGTAGAGTCGCAGACCGAGGCAGCGATGAAGTCTATCATGACCCACGACATCTTGAAGAGATCAGACGGCTCTGACAACGAGCCCGAGATCTTAAAGAGATCAGACAGCTCCGACAACGAGTCCGAGATCTTGATTTTGATGAGGAAGAATGTGCGTTTGTACAAAAGCTTCTTAGCGGGACTATTATTCACGAACAAGTGGCAGCACAGGAAGTAGAAGAAGATTGTGAGTTGTTGATGAGAGAGATGACATAATATAAGAAGATTTCGGCCAGAATATTTAGTGATAATTTGCGGGATGGATTTCGAAAATCAAATTCAAGAGATAAGGGAGGTTGCGAAAATCGTGGGTCATCAGGCTAATAATTCTAATTTGATGAACCAACCAATTGGATTGGTTCAAAATAGTGAAAATCATAAAGCGGGGTCGAGTCAACGATGCATGTTCTGATAGAAGATAATTCACGTGGTAAACTAGAGTTTGAGCCGGTGGATAATTCTATGATTTTTAATGGGCATTTAATTGCAACTATTGTGGCCCAAGGTCTAATTTTTTTTTTAAAGGTAAATTTGTTAACTACGAGAGCACGCCACTCTTTCTCTAACTTACACCATGAATTTGTTAATTGCAACTATGGTGGCCAAAACCAAAATTGTTATGTCATCTCGAACTTATACCATGAATTTCAATCTATACAACCGTTTTTTATCCAAAAAAAAATAGAAAATAATAGGCTTGAGTATTTATATAAAATCTTTATGGAAGTGAAACAAGTAAAAATAAAATACAGGGGAGTGAGCTGGGGAGTGCATTTGCCATTTTTTTAGAGGGGATGGGGCGCCACCTGAATTATTCATGTGTACCTACTACCAGCACGGTAACACCGTCGTCACCCACGCTGTTAGTGGTCTCGTGGACCGTTTTACTGGTTGTATCTACCGTGCTGGTACCGGTTTTTATTTTATTTTTGAGTTTTATAAATGCTATTTTTCCAAGGTTTGAACCGTTTGTTTTTTAATTTTTACCGTTTGTTTTATAATTTTTTTTATTATTTTAACTGTTTGTTTTAAAATCTAATTAAATAAAAAAAATTAAAGATAAACATAAAAAACTAAAATTCATTACTATTAAACATAAAAATAAAATACATTAAAAAAAAACCTAGAGTTGGCGCAACAGTTGTCATGCCTGACATAGTCAAAACTGTTGTCGTATCGAGCCGCATAGTCCACATGCGTGAACTCGATAGCCCACTCCGGTTCGATGCCCGACTCCTCCCTCAACGTGTTCTCGTACAGGGTGTATATATATATATACACACACACACACACACTGATCACACTTTATGTTGAGATCGGCCCACTTCCGCTGCAGGCTCACGATTGTCCGGTCATTGGTGCCGACGTGGCGGTTGAAATCGGCCAACACATGGTCCTAAAAACCCTCCGGGTAGGAGCCCGAGCCCGAGGCCCTCAAGCGTTGATGTGGTTGTAGAACCGGGTCGTTCGAGGCGTCTTTGTAGTAGATCACCAACGCAATCTCTTCTTCGGAGGTCCAGTGAGTCATCTTCGTGTGTGTGTGGTTTTTTATACGATGGTAAAAGTGAGTTTTAACACCACGGTTTGCTATGTTTATATACAAAAAATTTCAAATGGTTCAAATTTAATTACTGGCTGTTTTGGTGGTGGGACGGTTGTAATAGTAAACGTAATTAATATTTAACCTTTAAACCGTGTGAAAATAAAAAAAATAGTGAAATTAAAAAAATAAATAAAAGAATCAGTTAAGTGTTGTCTCCAAAAAGTGTTTCAGTAAAATAAATCATAGAAGTGATGTCTAAATGCAGGATTTATTAAAATCAATTAAGTGAAAAAACATTTAATTAAGGGCCCTGTAATCATTTTTTTTTTCCTTGCAGGTTGCAATCGCATTTTTACTAGAAAGCATATTTCAGTTGTGGGTTTTAGTTTTCTTAAATATCAAACTCATTTATTTAAGCTTGAGTTTCTTGAATATCTATAATCTATACATATAATAAACCAAAGCCATTTTAATGACATGACACTCAAAGAGACATTATTTTCCTTGAGTGTGTCATGTGTCATCCTATGTGACATTGAGATATTTTAAGAAAAAAATAATTTAAAAACAAAATTGGATTTTTCAACCTCATTTTTCCTCCCATAATTTTTAAACGTTAATATCTTTAATATATGAGATTTTTTAAGGAAAAAAATTACACCAAATTAACGAGCGTTTTATTATCTTTCCAACGAGTACCATAGTGCTATATAAAAAACGGAGAATTTTTTTTGTAGGGTTTCATTCATACAATATAAAAAAAAACACAAAGTGTTCAGGTAAATCATTAATCATGTATAGACAAGTCACTAATTTTGTTTAAATCAGTAAATATAAAAATTTTTTCAACTAGAGCCGAATAGGTTAATAGAGTTATACGTTGTTCTAAGTTAGGTATCAATATTAGTATGTTAGAGTTGTAAATTTGTTTAGTTTTTAGGATATGTGTTAATATTAGAGTTACATTAAAGTTCTACAAATTGTTAATTTGTTTTAGGTTAGATATTAATATTAGAGTTATACATCAGTCTATTTCATATGTAAAATTGATGTATCATATTAAATTTCTCAACTCGGGACGCTCCCGGGGTATAATCTAGTCTATAATCTATAATATACATTATAAAGGAGGAGTGATGTACAACAATGTAATTTTCATTTCCGTACAACTTAAGAAGCAACATGTACAACATATTTAAGCAAGAAATTCAAGGGTATTATAGGCATACTTGTGACAATTAAGACACTTAGAGGGGTAATCTAGACATTTAACCCACCTCATCCTTTATACTATCAAAACAATTTTACAATATTACCTTCCTTCTGCCCAAGGCATTATAGCCTAGTGGCATCTTGGTGGTGAGATAAGACTTAGGGGTCATAAGGTCTTGGGTTCGAATCTCACAAAGGGGGTTTTCTCATAATTATGAGTTTCCTCCTGAATTGGTGACTTGGTGGTGGAATATGATCGCGTGGCAACATTAGTGGCACGATGATACTCCAGTGTTCCGTGAGTGATTCCAATTTGTTGGCCGTTCAAAAAAAATTACCTTCCTTCTTCCTTTCCTACCCCTGCTTATTGAATGTCAATTAATCTATAGAAATTCAACCGTCAAAATTTATTGGTTCTCCCCACCTTCACTCTCCTTTGTAACCTAAATAAGCTTTCCCTTTGCTCTGTCAAAATTAATCGCTCTCCCCATTGTTCTTCTTCATAATTATGGTAACCACAAACGCCCTCTTGATTTTTGTTTGTAATTTTGATTGTATTGCTTCTTTTATTTTAGTATCATAATAAACTCTATTTGAGTACCAGAATCGACTTTAATATTTCGAAATAAAAAAATCTTTCAAGGAAAGCTTGTTGTTTGCAGAATTCTTACATAATCCGCTACTGATAAACGTATTTGGTTTACAGCGATCTCACTGTTGATTACTTCAAGATGTTGTGTGTGATTTGACTAAGCTACACACATATTCAAATCTGCATGTAGCATTATCTTCTCTTCATTTTATTTTTTTTTTGTTTCAGCCCATTAGTCGTGTATCATTTACGTGTATTGTTGAATAAATTAAACAAAGGCTTTTAGTATATTGATTGAGCGTTTGATTGATGGCCAAAAACAAGTTACATACATGTAATTCTTTTGTTTTATATAGGAAGTTTTAATTTCTCTTACCTAAGTTCACTTTTTTTCTATTTGATCTCTGGAATTCACAGCAGCCTGTTTCAAGGAATATCCTCACGGAGTATCTTAATTTTTGTACGAAGCTAAGGAGGTTATTGCAGAGGTAATGGTTTGACTTTAATTTTAATTAACTCGATTCATATCTTTGGCTTAATTGTAATATAAGTACTTGTTTTGTATGTGAATATGAAATTGATTTGAATTTTGGAATATCTTTTAATTTTGATGTAAACTTCAGTTATTAGATTTTTTCTAAATATTTTTTAAGTTGAATAGTAGGCTATTTCCATTACCTACCATCAGATAGAAATATTATTGCAAAATCTACCCAAAAGGTAAACTACATGTAGCCTATAGCAAGGTGGTTTTATGTATTTATATATCACAGTTGTTTTTTTTTTCTTATTTTATGAACATTTTATATTAAGAAAATTGAAATAATAGTCACATTTGATATGTAAATATGGTGTCTTGATTTCCTGCACATTTGCCTATTCAGTTCATAATTTCTTTCAATTTATTCATATTGGCTAAGTATAGGATGGAGCCACGTGAGTATAGGCCTGTGGTGAATGCTTTGAGGAAGAACCCGTAAGCGTGGCTTGATTTCATAATGAAGTGTTACTACATGTCATTAAATTAACTATTTTGAACCAGATGTTTGAAGAAAGAAATGCATTCTTGAGTGCTAGATTAGTATTCACACTTTTTACTAGATTTTAGACGATTGAAATCTTAATGGTACATGGTTAGGAAAATTTTAACGGTGTCTTGGAGTAAGCTAGCCATTGATAAGCTAATCGTCTTTTCATACATCTTTGTGAAGAGTGTATTGTCTTTTAGAGTTGTACTATATAAGAGAGTTTCTGCATGTCAGCAAATAGTGTGTGGCAAACCAGAAACAATCTGCTATTAAATTGGGTGGATTGGTTCTGTTTCTGCCTTACATTTTCATTCCAGTGGCCCAAAAGCCGGGAACAAACCAGTTTGGAGTGCCCTCCAAACGATCCTGATCGGAGCTATAGCATTGGCAGCTGCATTTGGCATGGTTATGGCTGTACGCATGGCTAAGCTGTGATCGATGTCGTTGGGTCGGTCAAAAATAATGAAAATAGTAGTATATGGAAGTTGAGTCGTCTCCACAGGGAATTGGTGGAAAGAGTAGTTTTGTAAATTTAACTATTAAACTAAAACCTAATTACTTTGCTTTTACTTTGAATTAAGAAAACGGATTTAAGAAGTTGTAACAATAATGAGAAAGAAGTAACCCCCTCCAGGTTTCCGGTTCAATGATTCACCCAACCCTTGTTTAGATGATTGGATACCACATAGACATAGTTTTGTTGAACGGTTTAAGTTAAGTGATAATCAAACACAAGTTTTTAATAATAACTCGTACAATTTAATTACCAATCCACGAATAACAACTACCCTCCCGTTAATCAAACTGCTCACGATGCAAGAAAACCGAATGCGAATGACTAAAAGATAAGCAATTGCACAAACGTGACTTGTTTAAATAACTCAAACCACAAATATCTTTCAAATAATTAAAAGACAATCCATAAACCAAACCAAACAAGAGTTAGAGTTTCACAAATAAACCTTACACCCGGAGATGGTTACAAAGATGTTTAGCCACTCATGATAGCAAGAAATAACTCAAAAGTATGAATAATAATACCGAACATGTTGATGGAAACCGAAGGAATGGATGAATGATGATGAACAATGGTGTTTGTAGCTTCAAAAGTCTCCAAAAGATCTTCAATTTTCGTGCATAATGGTGTTAGATGGCTGCTAGCTTTGATAAAAATCATTTTATTCATTAAAAACAACCTCTCCTAATTTTGCTCTTCAGCCAGCCGTAAGGTACTGATCAGCCCGTAGCTTACAGTTCAGTCAATCTATCAGCATTGCTTTATTCAGCAGTACCTTACAGATCAGCCATGTACCTTACTATTCAGACCCACGTGAAAATGCTCTAATTTCCTTGCAATTCATCAGTAAGCTACAGATGGAAGGCTAGCTACACATTGTTTCCTCCACTTCTTTCCAAAGCATTTTTCCTTCAATTCCTTGCATCCAAACACACTCTAATCTTCAATTCTTCATCTTAAACATCCTTCAAACATCCAAATCTCTTCCACAAGCTCTCGAACACCTTCCAATTCTTCAATTCTTTAACTTGGACACCACGCTTCACACTTTTCGGCTCTAATTCCATCCGTTTAGCCATTTATCCTGAAACGATCAAATCTCACGTAGTTATCCCATTCATCATATATTACCAACACAAACATAGCAAAAAAACACAAAATGGGCTTATTATTAACCATTCATTTCCCCTCTCATCACATTCCCACACTTACCTTTGATTGTCCCCAATCAAACCATCACAAAACACTACTCGCTTTGTTAACAAGCCACCTTCAACTCCCTTACCGAAACTACTCTTTAAGGCCCCGAATCATACCCAATCCCATAGACTTACACAATCGAGATTGACAAACTGACAAGAAAGTGTTGCACATTTTAAAATCAAGACTTGCCTAACTAAGCCTAACATGCTTATCATCATACACATATACTACACACCCCTAACAGTGGTCGCTCCTCTCGGTTTATATCTGGACTAGCTTGTAATGTGCTAGTAAAAGTCGCTCAAAAACCATGAATGTAACCCTGTTATCATAAGTTTGTATGACAATCACACAGAAGTTGTAAACTATGCACACATCGAAAGGTCTTATGGGTTTTGGGCTTAGGGTAAAGGTAGGAATGATTTGGCTAAACAATTGGTTTAAAAACAAAAGTTTCAACATGTTTGAATGACTATCCTTATTCATACTACACAATAATACACTAAACAAACAACTTTGGGCATATTTGACCCATAACACATACTTTTTTTTTCTCTTTTTTTTTTTTTTTTTTTTTACGACTTAAGCATAACTCAATCACTTGAACAAAACACAAACACAATGGATGTCATCAATTTATTACACAAAGGTAAACGGGTTAATTTGGGTGATGTTATAAGTTTTAATCAAATGAACGGGTATAGGCTCAACATGGGCTACTAAGGGTGATTTTTGGATAAACGGGTCAACAAAACACAAATAAATGGTTTCAAACACAACAAAGGGATTCCTAATTTGCCTTTCTCATCTATGTGCATGTTTTGCCTACAACTTTAGCATGTATCAAATCACACAAATTCTGCAACAAGGAAACATTTGGCCTACTCTCAACAAATGAACATATATATCAATATCTATCAATCTAGTAGGCTCAAATTCTCACAAAGTAGGGATATAGGTTGCCGACATGTAGCATATGCAATTCCTAAAAGCATGTTACCCCTAGTTAGGCATCTCTTTTCACTTTCTATAAAAACGCTTGTCAGAAAAACTCTCATGAAACTTAAAGGGATGACCATGATCAAGGGTCTCATTTTTCATACTCGGAAAAAGGACTCGTTAGCAACCGAAAACGCGGCTTTTGTGTCTGATCAGGTGAAAAGGGTGACATCTTGTGAGAATTTTTTTTTTCATTCATATTTTTCTTTCAAAATTTCAAAAATTTCTCAATTTTTCTCACAAATATGTAAGTGTTCCCCCCAACTATCCAAGGGTCACCCATCCCCACACTTGGGATACATTGTCCCCAATGTATGGTTTTCAGTCCTTCACTACTCAACATGGTCAACCTCAATCACTACCTACCAGAGCTTACTAACACCCCAAAGTAACACAAGAAACCATTCCCTTCACGAACAAATTTTCACACCACCAACTTTCATAAACAAGCAACGACAAAAGAAAAGGAAGGAGTACATGGACCTGATTCACTCCCCCATCAAATGCGTATCGACTCTGATGCGTATCGGATTGAATACTCCAAACCTATCATGTCCGCACAACTTCCGCACACTTGGTTGCTGCAATAGCTATGAAACAACGAAAACACACAAAACAAATAAAAGAAAATAAAACAAAACACGTACCTTGGGCTGCCTCCCGAGAGCGCTAAGTTTATGAGTCTTCAGCCGGACTTCATACTTGCTACATCTCTCATGGTGGTCTTAGTGAACATTTACCCACCGAGTTTCCAATGTATGCTCGGTAGTTCACATGTCGAGACTTCACATTCTTTCTTAGCATATACACGTTTTTAGGATCACTAAAGAGCCTCTTCACAATAATTTGACCAAGGTCCTCCAAACTCACCTTCCTCTTCTGGTTCACTGGTTCTTTAGGAGGCGTATTTGCACATTTTCCAATCTTTAATGGTATGCCTGCAAGTGGTTGTACACAAGATGTCATATACTTTTTGAGGTTTGTTACTTCCTCTTGTATGGCTTCTTCTATCACAACCGCGGGAATTTGAGTTATGTCTTTAACATGATTTAAATAACCAGCTTCATGCTTTGCAAGTTCCATTCCCACTTCTTTTACACCATCATCCTCAGGCACAACCTTGTCCTCATGTGGCTCTTCAACGACTGAAGGAATTGGCATGGTATTGATTTCCATGAACTCTTCTTCAACTTCTTGGTTAGGAACATCCATAATCTCTTCTACCACCTCATCATTAACCATACCCGGTTCTACTGTAATATCTTCAGGAATAGGAGGATTTTGTGTGGTCTTGTTTCTCGTAGCCTTTAAATATGCGATTTCCTCTGCTAATTGGTTAACTTGCTTTACCAATTCCATATGCATATTGTCCTGGATCTCGTAATCCTTCTGTATTTCCTGCATGAACTCCATAAGTGTATCTTTAAATGAAGCAACCGAGTCAACCAATTCTTCCACATGCTTTCCTTGATCTTGCCAATTTTCCTCATAATCAAAACGTGGACCTTGTTGATAACCTTGATTATGCATTTCTCTTTGATAATTTCTTTGGTTCCCCTGCTGACGGTTCTGATATTGTAGCTTCCTTTGATTGAATGAACTCCTTTGATACACATCATTTGGCTGATAATAGCCGTAGGAGTTCGCTGAATGTGGCTGAGGATGTGAAGATGATAGGGGTGAGCCTCCATGATTTTTGAAACCGAATATGATTCGATCTTGTTGTTCCTTATACGCTTCAATCTTCCTACGGGCCATTGGACAATCGTGAAACACATGATACAGGCTCCCGCAACAATCACATGGGTCATCTTCTACCCAACTAATCATAGTGTCTTTGCATGTCACTGTGCCTGCACAAACTAACACACCAAGTGTAATACTGAACAAAAATAAAAAAGAAATTAAATCAACTAACTAGAAAAATATTTTTTTTTTTTGGTTTTAGGATTTTTATAAATAAACAATAAAAACAAAAAACTACACTAAGCGCACCTATTCCCCGGCAACGGTGCCATTTTGATCGATATCGTTGGGTCGGTCAAAAATAATGAAAATAGTAGTATATGGAAGTTGAGTCGTCTCCACAGGGAATTGGTGGAAAGAGTAGTTTTGTAAATTTAACTATTAAACTAAAACCTAATTACTTTGCTTTTACTTTGAATTAAGAAAACGGATTTAAGAAGTTGTAACAATAATGAGAAAGAAGTAACCCCCTCCAGGTTTCCGGTTCAATGATTCACCCAACCCTTGTTTAGATGATTGGATACCACATAGACATAGTTTTGTTGAACGGTTTAAGTTAAGTGATAATCAAACACAAGTTTTTAATAATAACTCGTACAATTTAATTACCAATCCACGAATAACAACTACCCTCCCGTTAATCAAACTGCTCACGATGCAAGAAAACCGAATGCGAATGACTAAAAGATAAGCAATTGCACAAACGTGACTTGTTTAAATAACTCAAACCACAAATATCTTTCAAATAATTAAAAGACAATCCATAAACCAAACCAAACAAGAGTTAGAGTTTCACAAATAAACCTTACACCCGGAGATGGTTACAAAGATGTTTAGCCACTCATGATAGCAAGAAATAACTCAAAAGTATGAATAATAATACCGAACATGTTGATGGAAACCGAAGGAATGGATGAATGATGATGAACAATGGTGTTTGTAGCTTCAAAAGTCTCCAAAAGATCTTCAATTTTCGTGCATAATGGTGTTAGATGGCTGCTAGCTTTGATAAAAATCATTTTATTCATTAAAAACAACCTCTACTAATTTTGCTCTTCAGCCAGCCGTAAGGTACTGATCAGCCCGTAGCTTACAGTTCAGTCAATCTATCAGCATTGCTTTATTCAGCAGTACCTTACAGATCAGCCATGTACCTTACTATTCAGACCCACGTGAAAATGCTCTAATTTCCTTGCAATTCATCAGTAAGCTACAGATGGAAGGCTAGCTACACATTGTTTCCTCCACTTCTTTCCAAAGCATTTTTCCTTCAATTCCTTGCATCCAAACACACTCTAATCTTCAATTCTTCATCTTAAACATCCTTCAAACATCCAAATCTCTTCCACAAGCTCTCGAACACCTTCCAATTCTTCAATTCTTTAACTTGGACACCACGCTTCACACTTTTCGGCTCTAATTCCATCCGTTTAGCCATTTATCCTGAAACGATCAAATCTCACGTAGTTATCCCATTCATCATATATTACCAACACAAACATAGCAAAAACACACAAAATGGGCTTATTATTAACCATTCATTTCCCCTCTCATCAAGCTGTACAGGGGTAGTTATGGTTAATTTGTTTTTCACTTTAGGTATTAATATTGAGCTCTATGGCTTTTTGTTAAGGAAAATAATGTGGTAAGCTTTTATTACAATCGTATATAATAATTGGAAATGGTTTTTTGATATTAGAAAAAAAGTTATGAAAAACATTGAACGATGTTAAGGAATCTGCAGCGTGGAGTCAGGTGAAATTGATTTGACAGAGTTTTAAGAAGAGAATAGAGAATATGTTGATATGGGAGAACATGTTGAAATGGGAGAAAATGGTGAAACTCAACCAGGTGGCGCAGATGATGATGCAAACAAAGAGCATCAAGGTTGGTATTTTTTTTTTGTTTTGCCACATTAGTATTAATCTTTTTACAATTTTTAACCAGTTTACCTATGAACGATTGATTCAGGATGTGTTTTATCTCAAACTGGTCAAAGTAATGAGTCAAACCAGTTGAATGTCGTCAAAATCTATAGATATTGTTATGAAAATAATATTTATTAATTTTTAGTAGCGACTTAAATGTCTTTTCGAAAGGACAAAAATTGTTTGCGGGTTAACCTAACTTCCCATCTTGCTGCTTCTAGACATGTATATCTGGGGGATTTTGTTTTTATTTAAAAGTGGACACTCGCCTGTCTTCTTCAGAAAACGTAGAAGGGCATGGAGGGAAGGAACTTGTTATAACAAATGAATACTTTCAAAGGGTGACTCAATCTCCTGTAATGTGTATTAGACAGCACGAGGAAACAGTTACGCGATAAGGTATGCAACATTGTTTACATTAAATATAAACATGATGATTTAAATACGAGCTAACACATAAATTTTGGTCCAAGTAGACCAGGTGTTACATGAGTCCTTGGTGCAGCTGGAGGCGGTTGAAAAGGTGGTCCAGGCGGCATCCTAAATGGTGGTGAAGCAGCGTTTGAATTTGATGATGTGACAAAGTGGAATAAGCATGTTGTGAAACAGGATGGGGAACGGATGTAGCATATGACACACTAGGTCCTGTAGGCTGAGTATGATCTTAACTTCCATACTAATTACGAGATCAACAAAAGAAATCCATATAACCTATGATTATGTCAACATCAGGTGCAAAAAAGTTTTAACCAATCATGCCTGCAGACGATTTCAATCACAAGACTAAAAAAGATGTACATACAGACTGATCCTTCTGGGGCAACTGATGATTCCCATTATGAGAAAACTTAGCAGCATCTGATGACACTTCTCTTGGAACAGCAACAGATAAAGGTGGTGGTCTGATCTGTGTATTCATTCCTTTAAAAAATGAACTGGGGTGTGTCAGGTGTCCAGGAACAGGTGGCTACAAGAATGTAGCAGTTGGCACTTCAGGCTTTGCTGAGTCAACCGCGTACAAAGAAGCGAAGGAAAAAAAAAGACATCATGAATATGAAATATGTAAAGCAGCTAACACATAATAACAGTCTCCTTAGAGGATTAATTAGCTTATTAATATCATAACTCTTCACATGTGGAAAAAAGCTTCAAGTTTGATTTCAGGAATGTGAACAGACAATGTTCTGTAGCCATCCTTTTTCATGTATCTACAACATTGAAGATAACTAGAAGTGGATTTTTTTTAGATTTAATGATCAATAGTTGATTGAACCACAATTCATTGATTGAACGACAATCGCGTTATAAATTTTATTTCGTTAAGTGTAGAGTTTACTTTAAGTGTATTAGTTTTCTTAGCAAAATGATATTAAAAATAAGTTACATGAAACCCGTCACGAAGCGTGCACCAAAAAAAAAAAAAAAACGCGGCAACGCGCGGGCTTCCCCACTAGTTTTATCAAAGGAACTCTTAATTCGTGCTTTATTTTGTTTTTGAATTACATTATATAATAAAGCACAAACAAAATGTGTAAAGCCAACCCAATCCTCGTAATTTCTGAGTCAACACGAAGGAAACTGGTCACTGAGTCTCATATCATGGGGGGGGGGGGGGGGGGGGGGTTGTCCTGTTAAAGTTGCGAAGCCCCCCTAACCCCACCTTGCCATGTCAAAATCACACCCAAAGTTTAACCGATCGGCAACAATCTAATCATGCTACCCCTTGCCATGGAGTGCCTCAACCCCATACATACATCCTCGCTTGTCTGTAATTTTCATGAAGCTTCCATTCTCGTTGCAAACCATTAATGAATAAAATTGACACACCTTACATATTGTCTATATATATTAAATCCTAAATGACGGTGCAATAGCCTTCTTTTTTGCTTTCTGAATTTTGCCACCGTCCTTTTAAAAGTTCAACTTTAGTCTACATCTTTTCATTTTGCTTTGCATTTTGATTGGCCTCATTTTTGTCTTATATATCCTTTCACTTTTCCACTACTGTCCACGTTTATTACTCTTCAATTATTATTGCTTTAATTCTTGAGCAAATACACTAACATCAGCCACTCCGCCCCCAGGGCAGCCTCTTCCTCTCGCGCAACGCGCGATGGAATAGCGGTGCATATCCCATGCAACCTGTGCGTAGCACGGGTGCACTATACTAGTTACAATTTTGGAACTGAAAAAATAGAAGTTTTAAACTTATAGTTTTAATCCAAAACTGAAGATGACAAATACAATAATTTTAGTTTATAACTATTATTACAAAGAATAATCGGTGCATGTCCATGCACGGGTTGCACTATACTAGTTGTAACAATTTTGGAACTGAAAAAATAGAAGTTTTGAACTAATAGTTTTATATCCAAAACTGAAGATTACAAATACAATAATTTTAGTTTATAACTATTATTACAAAGAATAATCGGTGCATGTCCATGCACGGGTTGCACTATACTAGTTGTAACAATTTTGGAACTGAAAAAATAGAAGTTTTGAACTAATAGTTTTATATCCAAAACTGAAGATTACAAATACAATAATTTTAGTTTATAACTATTATTACAAAGAATAATCGGTGCATGTCCATGCACGGGTTGCACTATACTAGTTGTAACAATTTTGGAACTGAAAAAATAGAAGTTTTGAACTAATAGTTTTATATCCAAAACTGAAGATTACAAATACAATAATTTTAGTTTATAACTATTATTACAAAGAATAATCGGTGCATGTCCATGCACGGGTTGCACTATACTAGTTGTAACAATTTTGGAACTGAAAAAATAGAAGTTTTGAACTAATAGTTTTATATCCAAAACTGAAGATTACAAATACAATAATTTTAGTTTATAACTATTATTACAAAGAATAATCGGTGCATGTCCATGCACGGGTTGCACTATACTAGTTGTAACAATTTTGGAACTGAAAAAATAGAAGTTTTGAACTAATAGTTTTATATCCAAAACTGAAGATTACAAATACAATAATTTTAGTTTATAACTATTATTACAAAGAATAATCGGTGCATGTCCATGCACGGGTTGCACTATACTAGTTGTAACAATTTTGGAACTGAAAAAATAGAAGTTTTGAACTAATAGTTTTATATCCAAAACTGAAGATTACAAATACAATAATTTTAGTTTATAACTATTATTACAAAGAATAATCGGTGCATGTCCATGCACGGGTTGCACTATACTAGTTGTAACAATTTTGGAACTGAAAAAATAGAAGTTTTGAACTAATAGTTTTATATCCAAAACTGAAGATTACAAATACAATAATTTTAGTTTATAACTATTATTACAAAGAATAATCGGTGCATGTCCATGCACGGGTTGCACTATACTAGTTGTAACAATTTTGGAACTGAAAAAATAGAAGTTTTGAACTAATAGTTTTATATCCAAAACTGAAGATTACAAATACAATAATTTTAGTTTATAACTATTATTACAAAGAATAATCGGTGCATGTCCATGCACGGGTTGCACTATACTAGTTGTAACAATTTTGGAACTGAAAAAATAGAAGTTTTGAACTAATAGTTTTATATCCAAAACTGAAGATTACAAATACAATAATTTTAGTTTATAACTATTATTACAAAGAATAATTTATTACCAATTTGCACAAAAATAAGAGAGAGAGAGAGAGAGAGAGAGAGAGAGAGAGAAAGAAATAATAATAATTAAAACTCTTGGTTTGGTTTATGCAATCAGTTTCAAGTTCCAAACCGTCAACCAGACCTTTAAACTACCAAACCACCTTTGAACCAGAATGTACCAAACCGCCTTTGAATCGGAATGTACAAATCTCGAACCTGCCAAACTAGCCGCCTCGCTTTGGCTTTGACGGTTCAATTCAACGGTTCACCAAGCCCCCTAGTATGGCTCTATATTTAGGCCAATACTAACATAGCACAAAATGCCTAGGAATGAAACAGCAGTATTTTGCCATACGAGATCAACAATCAAAAGTGGAAAATAGTTGTCAATATAACACTCAAAAGATGCATAATTAAACATATGATCCATGGCCTAAAATCATCTTTTTTTTGTCTTTTGAAATAAAAATTGCAAACAGATAAAGAAGGTTATTACTTGGCCATCATGACCTTAACAAACTCCTCATAGTTGATTTGACCGTCACCATCGACGTCAGCCTCCCGGATCATTTCATCAACTTCTTCATCAGTAAGCTTTTCACCAAGATTCGTCATAACATGACGAAGCTCAGCAGCAGAAATGAAACCGTTCTGGTCCTTATCAAAAACTCTGAACGCTTCCTTCAGTTCTTCCTCTGAGTCTGTGTCCTTCATCTTTCTCGCCATCAGATTTAGAAATTCCGGGAAATCAATGGTTCCGTTCCCATCAGCATCAACTTCATTTATCATGTCCTGGAGTTCAGCTTCAGTTGGATTCTGCCCTAGGGATCTCATCACAGTTCCAAGCTCCTTTGTCGTGATGCAACCTACATATCGTTTAGACTTTCAATAATCAAATAACATATTTTCTTTATGAAATTCAAAACAGCTATCAATGTGTAACTACAATTATGACAAAATACAATGATCATATTTTTTTGTAATATAACTATTTAGGATGTTGTATGCACCACGCACTAAAAAATACAACATTTTACACGACTTTTAGCCTTTTTGACCCGTTCCCATTTTCAGCTAAATATTTTTTGACCAATTTATAATAAAAACATGTCAGCATGTGTCAAAATAAAGTGTGGTTTCAGTATATTTAACATGAACTATTTTTGGTTTCTAACACATTGTGCTTCTTTTAAGTGTTTTCCATGATGCCTAATGTTTATTAACGCCATTCTTCATGGTGCCAAACACATGTATTAAAAAACTAAAGATATTCAACAAAACCTAAAATTATAACAATTAACAAATAATTTTTGATAATCAAACATAAGCTGGTTATTGGAACTGAAGTCTAAATTCTAACATCCAGTGATTATAAACTCGAAGATAGATATGATTGGGTTCCTAGTATTGGCTAGAACTAATATGACAGCCCAAGAAATCGCAATATTTATAACATCCATGAATACTATTGAAAAAAGAGCCAGGGAAAAGCACTTATTCTTTGTTTATTTATACATGAACGCTATTGAACACTAGGAATAGCGCAATTACATATTACAAAAGAAGGCACTAAAATAACAAAGTGACAATCCCCTGGTTCATGGCTCATTAAAGTGATGAATAACCAAATTGACCAAATAATGCATCAAGTCAAACATACACAAAACATAATTAAAATGCAATATCCCTTGAATTAGTGATACATGTTGAAGAGTTATTAGTTATAATCAAAACACTAAATACCGACACTATTTAGTGATACATGTTGAAGACTTATTAGTAATAATCAAAATATTAAATACCGACTAAAGATTAATTTAATCGGATTAGAATTTTTATATGTACTTTTTCAAATTTATCCATATAATATATATACAGACACACACCATAAATAGAAAAAAACTTTGCTATTTAAAGCGCAATTTTATTGCTACTAATAAAATTCTTAGGCCCACTACCTCACAATTGCCCCATTTAGAAAGCCCTAAAACAACAAATATTATTTAGGGTTCCAGCCTCCAAAATATTTGCTCTGCACCAGATCAACAACAGGAAGATGAAGATCACTTTGGCTATGCTCATGGTTCTAAAAAGCGCAAAAACCGAAGAGGTCGAAAACCGAAGCACAAAGCACAAAAGCTGCAGGCTTTTCGTACCCAAGGCACAAGCCAGTTGTATAATCTTTTTATATATCTCATAGGTTTTTAGCTTTCTCTACGTGTACAATTGAAAAAAAAAACAAAGTACAACAAGTTGCTACATAAAAACACACAAGGCGCAGCCCTTAGGCCAGAAAAAAATCCCAATATATGCGCGCCTTTTTGGTGCTGAGCAAACATGCGATGGACCTTAAGCATTGATGCGCCTCGCACGCGTTTTACAACCATGTGTATGCTGGTCATTCCTCCTTCTCAATATCGGGTCGATTACGCTCGCCTTTGACCGATTATATGGTTGATTTGGTGAAATTTAATCGGTAGAGGACTGATTAGCTGATTATTAGTTGTACAGATAAATGATATAGAATCAAAATTAACACATATATCCGACAAATCTTCATAAATACAAGACAACATCAACACGGTTTCACTTCTATTGTCACATCAAATAATTGATTGTTGATTTCAAATCCAACAAAATGACCTTGAAAATAATTACAATATTATAAAAGCAATTAACCATTCAAATCAAATATAAACACAGATCGACTCAGAAATCAACAAATGACAAAAAGCCCAAGAGTTAAGAAGACGTACCGTCTCCATCCTTATCGAATAGGCTAAAGGCTTCCTTGAACTCAGAGATCTGGTCTTCGGTCAGCTGATCCGCCATGTGGGTTACCGTAGATTCGAACGAAATGTAGAGAGAGAGTAGAGAGAGAAAGTTGTGTTGTTACGATGAGGGGATGGAATGGATATTATTATTATTGTTATTATTATTGGTTTATTCGGATTTGATCGGCTTATCAAATTCGTCGCATCCGATTTCACCGTTCCACCCTTCCTTGTCTTAAATACTTCAATTCCACTCTTATTATTACTATTTTTCTTTTTTATTATTATTAGTTTTAATTTTATTATTATTAATTTTAATTATCACCTCACTATTATTTTCTCACATATTAAAGTAAAATAAAAATTAAATTAATTAAGCGATAAAAATGATTATGTCACCATTATTACGCTCACGAGGCCTAGTGATGTCGTTTTGAACCACCGATCAAAATGTGGTGTAGCGATATCACATATAAGTTTGAATCTCATTTAAAACGTAAAAGTATTATAGGAATATAGGTGTCATTATACGCCTTTAGAAATGGCATCTGAACTGATAATGGTGGTTGTCATCTTCATATCTCTCCGTGTTTAAAAGTTTTGGTAAACCTAGAGATGAATTATGATTAACGAACAAGTTAGACATGCATAAGAGATTAAGGGCATGTTTGGCAGCCTCTTAATTAGTCTCTTAATCATTCAGGTCTGAATTATTCAGCATTCAGACTGTTTGTTTCAACATCTGAATGGAATGATTAAGTGCTGAACCATTAAGCAAATAAGGGATGCTGAATGATTCAGCTTTTAACCATTCAGAGCTTCTTAACAATTTAGACCACTTAATAATTCAGCACTTAATCAATCAAACAGCCCCAAAGAGAGATGTTATACCGACACACATATCTCAATTTTTAATAGATCTATTAAAAGGTGGTTGTGAGCATTTATTTGTTTATACTCTTGTACATGTAGGTCCATCTTTGGAGCATTTTATGCTCTAGCCTAAGTTATGGAATGCCAATATAGTGAGGTGATAAAGGAGTTGTGAAAGGAGGGGTACAGTGGGTATAAAGTCAACAATGAGGTGATCAATATCCAATGTATTAAGGGGAGGGGCACTACCCCTAAACATTTTCAAGTTTACTGGTTTCTATCAATCCTGCATTGCCACATCACTTCACTATTCACCTAACTGAAACCGTTTTTTAAAGGCATCGCTCCACTGATTCTTTACCCAACAACAACAACAACAACAACAACAACAACAACAACAACAACAATAATAATAATAATAGTTACTATCTTCTTTTCATTGCCACCCGCTATCCACGTAGGGCTAGCATAACAGGTTACACGAACCATTAAGACAAATATGATCTACTACTGTCCATTGTGATCCATTAAAGCCCAATATAATTCATTAAGACATATATGATAAACTATCGTCCATTGTGATCGATTAAGGCCCAACAAGGAGGGTTTAGGTTAGGGTTTGTGTGGGTTTGGATGGTGTGGTGGTCGATGGGTGTGAGATTTGCGATGGAGCTGCTGATTTTTATGAAGATTATACATAAAACTAGGTTTTATAACCTGCGCGCGTTGCGGCGCGTTGAACCATGACTTATTTTTTTATTTATTTATTTATTTTTTTTGACGATAAAAAACGCAATACCATTAAACACCCAAAAAGAGTACAACACCTACAAACACAATCACCCCAGCCCATTAAGCTAGGTACTACCTGGGCCTAACATTACACGCCCGATAACAATCCTTACACAATAACAATACTGTAAAAATGGTACTTATGGAAACAGAAAAAGAGCTGCAGACAACAAGCTAGACAATGGGAAACTTGCAGCAGAATTAGAACCTGCAGCCTTTATCCATATTCAAAACATGAAAAATTCAAACCACCTTGCCATGTCGATGCTCGGATCCTTCGCCCTCTTGATTAACCACCAATACGACTCCGCTTTGATATCTTCCACAATCTTTGGTGTAGCCGTGTCGATGCTTTTAAAGATTTTTTCATTTCTGCAGATCCAAAGCTTCCAGATCACGAGTAAGGCCACCGCATACGTCGTCCGTTTTCTTTTCAGGTCACCAAAACTATCCCAGCAACATTGCAGCAAATCCGAAATGGATACCAGTGGGTACGGCAATATCAATCTCATCCAGGCACTTATGTTCCACCAAACAGATCTTGCCCACAAGCATTCAAGGAAAATGTGATTAGTCGTTTCAAGTTCCACCCCGCATCTTTTACATAAACCATCTCCCACCTGAATCCCCTTTGTCGCTAACGTTTCCGCCATCGGTATTTTGTTCTCCAAAGCCCTCCAAACAAAACAGTTAACTTTTGGTGTTGCAATACGACTCCAAACAAAAGGTGCAGCTGCATTTCCAGCCCCCGCATTTGACATTAGCACCTCCCTTACCGCTTTGACTGAAAACTCTTTCTCTGTGCTCCCCGGCTTCCAATTCCACTTATCCGTCTTGTCCGTCAGCTTATAATCCTTCAAGAGATTTAGCAAATCCACCATTTCGTTCTTCTCCTCGTCACTAGATGGCTTCCGCTTCCAACCTGGATCCCAACCCATTTCCCCGCCCACCACATGAAAACATTCATTAAGTATAATACACTTTCTTTTACATAATGCCGCCAAGGAGGGAAATCTTTCCTTCAGTTTTACGTCTCCACACCATTTTTCTTCCCAAAACGTTAGTGTATCTCCTTTTCCTACCCCTCCTTTAAAACACCCCTCCAGATTAATCCCTCGTTTCACAAATTCTTTGTCTAAAGACCCAATCAAACTCCATGTGCCCGGAATCGATTTCTTGCATGGAATAAAACTGTACCTTCTACTCCCCCCATGAATAGCCTTAATCACACTCCTCCACAACTGGTTGGGTGAGCTTTTATACCTCCACCACCACTTTGCTAAAAGCCCAAGGTTGAGATCGTCAATGCTACCGATCCCCAGCCCACCGTATTTTTTTGGTTTGATTATCTTCTCCCATCCCACCCATCTAATTTTGCTTGTACCTGATGATTTATTTTTATGTTTAGTTTAAATGTACAATTAACATACGATGAAATGAAAGTTATGCAATAAAATCGATTTTGATACTTCAAACTGATGAAATCCGGTATGTGGGAGGTTAAGTATGACATTTTTTGATACTTAAATTATAATTATAATTCGAATAGCAAAAGACAGGGTTATTGTGTAAAGACGGGGTTAAGGTAAATAGACGGAGTTTAGAATCAAAAGACGGGGTTGAGTATAAATGTTTTTGAATATTTTATTATAATTATAATTATTATAATTCGAATAGCAAAAGACGGGGTTGTTGTGTAAAGACGGGGTTAAGATAAATAGACGGGGTTTAGAATCAAAAGACGGGGTCGAGTAGATTTTTTTTTTAATATTTTATTATGTTGGCCACAAAAGACGGGTTGAGTCGATTTTTTTGATTCAAACCCAAAACCCCGTCTTTATTATTTTTAAACCCCGTCTATTGCTCTGTTTTGTAGTAGTGGCTTCCTTTCAACTTATTCATGATACCTTAAATGTACTATTATGATGTAAAAGTACTATGTTCCAAGCAAATTATTAGAGATTGTAATTCAACCATTATGATTGCACAAAAATGTGTGTTGTGGAATTGCCAATCAAGGACCAACATATTTGTGTTGGACTCTTTCTCTGTGTTACTAGGCTAAGGGTATTTGGAATACTTTTATCTCATGTCGTCGTTTTAGATACACTATATATAAAAAGACAAGAGACTCAATTAAGTATTAAAAGGGCATTTTATTTGTGAACAAATGTACCTCATCTATCTCGCAGGGTATTGGTGGGATCCATTAGTTTACCACTAACGGATTCTCATAATCACTAATAAAAAAAGGAAAAGAGAAAAACCGAAAAAAAAAATTTTAATTTCATTAAAAGATCAAAAAAAAATGGAAAAGAATCACAATACATTCCAAGATTGAACATAAACAACTAGCATCCAACTTTTTTTCTTTAACAACAACAAAACATGCTAACAGTTTTGGCAATGCGAAAGAGGATCAGTGTGTGGTGTCATACCAAGTCAAAACCGATGCCAAGCAATACGAAACTAGAGCTCGAGTCATACTTAACCAAAATTCAACTCATAGCTTCTAAACTAGATCATTCATAAGATATATTAATCTGAAGTAAATAAGTAGAACCACGCGGACAAGGAAGATTTTTCATTTTTCAAAGTTGATTCACGATATCCGCCAAAGAAGAGTATGTCCCCACAATCATGCAGATTGTCGACACCACCGTAATAGAAACACTCAAACCAATCTGCATAAGTTTTAACCAACACCATTGTCAAACAGATACTAAGGAGATAAGGAGTACTATAAATGATGAAATAGTACATATTATGTCATGTATCTTGTTAACTTGTTTGACTACAAAAGTCAAACCAGACATCTTGCAAGAATCATGCTAAAAATGTCTTGTAAGTTGGAACATACCTGTGTGGTTGTGGCCTTACTCCCATTGATTCTCAAAAAACATATAGCTGGTAATATGAGAGACTGCACCAAAACACAAAGGACTAAACGCGTTAAAGTTTATGCATTTGAAATTTGTTACAAGCTTGAACTCAAACCGCATGCTTACCGTCAAAATACAAAGAACCGAACCCATTAAAGCCATCAAGAGACCTGTATTCAAGAAATACAAGAAAATGAGAAATTTCAAAAAATAAACAAGAAGTCAATTAAGAAGTATGAAAGTTCAATAGGAACATAAAGCAAGTCTACTTTTGTTTGTTAATTATAGATTGTGAAATATTCATGTAGTAGAAAGGGACTTTTTGGACTCTTGAAAAGGTTAAGAGTCACCATTTTATGATGCTACATCTTGATGATGGTGTGATGTGATGATACACATGATCACCTTTTAATGATGACATGATGTGGTGACATATGTGGTTTGTCACTTATAGATGGTGAACTTTTTTATGAGTCATAAACATACTCCCTTCATATTATTTTTACTGAATATATACTCTCTCCTACTAAATGAGTCACATCGTCTTTATACTTTATTAACGAGGGGGTATGTTTAGCATACATGGTGGGTACGTTTAGCCAACCCCTTTTGACATGCACATCATCCCTGATGTGACATGGAAGCCCATAAAAGTTCTTTTTTTTATGCATAAGAAAAGTTTGATACCTTAAAATGACAAAGAAAAACAGTTGGTACCTCATAATATTTGCATAAAATTAAGTACTTGTTTGTGCGGTTTGCCCTAAGTATTACTACAAGTAATGCTTACCGAAAAACGGAAGAGCGAATGCAACGCAAATGGAGGACGCGACTAGTGCAATCCGTAGAGTAATAAAAGACCAATAACTGTTTGCAACTTTAGTAGGCAAGAGCTCTTCAATGGCAGTAGCCAATGGGTTCATTAGCAAAGCATATGTATAAAATGTTAAGGAAACAACTAGACTACTTCTAAAAAGCGCAACACTTTTTTGGTACATAAGTGATCATGAAAAGGATATTTGGTGAATGGATTGATGATCTGCAAACAAGCAAACGCAAATCAATTTCAATAGTTGAAAACAAACCGCGAAGATCAACCAAGAGATGAACACTTACAACTGTCAACAAAGCAACTTTGGAAGCAATTGCGTCTTGAGGCATGTTCAATGTTATTTGGGACAAAGATCCTTCTCCAAACATGAGAAAACCCATAACCGCAACACTCCCGTACAAAAAAACACACAATGCAAAGCTGCAAAAGAATCAAGTGCAAAGTTAATCAACATGTGTACTCAATAATCACATATTCATATATAGCATATATCAGTTTGACTTTTCGGTCAAACCCAAAAAAAAAAAGTCAAAGTGTCTCACCAGATTATCATTGCCTTTGTAAACTTGGTTCGGTCAGCCATTGACTGGTATATATTAGGAAAAACACAATGTCCCGAAAAGCAAAATCCATATACACCAAGTGCGAAAGCAATGCCACCAAACTTAGCAGGTGGACCGTTTTCATGAAAGCCAACATTCACTGTGCCAAGCCAGAACACACACAAAAGGACCATAACTGTGGACACAACACCAGTAGCTGCAAATCAAGAAAGATTTGTATATTTTAAAGTCATTGAATTTATACGCAAAATCGTCAAATTAGCATTGATCATCAATGTACCTGAAAGAAGTGAGATCACTCGTGCGTTTTTCAGCAAAAGGGTGAGTCCCATAATGGCAGCAGCAAGAATGGCGTAGAAATGAACCGAGTCCATATTGAGACCGCCCATATGCACGGATAGATCAGGAAACAAACTAGAAATATTGTCTCCTTCCAATATAATGAACTCCACACAATACGCCTGAAGATAACTCATAAATCATGAACATAGAAGCAGTAATGGAAGTGTGTTCTTCATACTGAATTTAAGTTTGAAAAACAGGTTACTTACGTAGAGCGATGTGTACAAAATTATCTGCAAGAAAACCAAGAGTAGATTACTATCAAAAGGCTTGAAAACACGAACATAAAATTCATGGATTTAGGTTTAGCCTAAACGGGTCAGTTGCGGGTCAAATGCGCACACACATTTAGCTAAATGGGTTGGGTTTGAGTTGACCTCGCAGGTTTACCTGTTTAACCTGTTTATATTTTGTAAGTGTTATTTTACGTCATAACTTAAAATGATTGGTATTTTTATGCCAAAACATAATAATTAAAGGAAAAACTGAGTTAAACTTTGTAATCTATATATTACTGTTTTATATACATTTGATTTTTTTTTTGTTGCACATTTGTAATTTTAAAGCATAAATATGCAAATCAGGTTAAACATGTCATTTTTATGTCAACACGTAAACACTCGTGTCATGTTTGGGTTCAAGTGCCTGGCATGATTTTCATGTTTGGATTCGTGTCAACCCCCCAACCCACGAACACGACCCGTTTAGCAACCTAACATCCATACACTCGCTAAACGTGATATATTAAATATATTAGACTTACTGCTATGATTAGACGCCCGTATTTCCCAAATGCAGCTTCTCCAATATCAGGATAACTTTGGATGGCTTCTTTGCTCTCAAAGCAGTTTTTCATGAGATAAGCAGTATAGCAACACATAACTGCAAACAAGATTAGCAGACCCATGCCCACCCACCCGGCTTGTGCAATTGTATTCGGCATAGAAAGGACTCCAACTCCAACCATCACATTAACCGCTAAACCAACATAAAAACACATATTAAAAGCAGTTATCTATAGTTGTTTGATCAAACTTGAAACAGGAAACAATGAGCATGATCTTACAATTGAAAACAGTCTGAGTGACACTGCATCCGAATGTAATAGGAAGGTCATCCATGAGTTGATCGGGTAAGGAACCTCGCCCTGACCATGTCGATATCTTTCTTGAAATTCTATCCAAATCATGTTTGCTATAAACCTTTGAAATTTCTGACAATAACTTAGACTTGAAGTTAATATCATGGTTACTATCGACCGCAGGTTCATACATTGAATATATAGAACCAGATGGTCGTCTGAGGAATCCCAAACTTGGTGTTGCTGAAATCGACAACGGATCAAGTGTCTGCCTGTAATCAAATGGTTGAAAAAACTAACATGTAAGGTCTTGTTTCAGTTGCTTTTTAAGGATATATCACACAATATGTCACCAAAACTTTGTTTGTGTAACAAAACTTAACTGAATGAGGACAATCAATGAATGCTATGACACCAAAATAGTTATTTTGTTAGCATTACAAAAATCCCAAATCATATTTTTTTTTCTTTACATCTAAATGTTTTAGCAATGTGATAAGTGTTTTTAAAAGGTTTTTGGTCGTGTTTTGGTTTGTAGGTAGTATTTCATTGCCTGTTGTAGCGAACTCTATAAAATCTAACACCAGATATTCACGTGGCAAGCAAACTCCTTCGAAACATATATATAACAAATCCGTGAGCTCCTTATGGACAATGCAGACAATGTTAATTGTAACAAACCGCTTTTATATGTTGTAACCTCATACTTATGTATTAAAAACCTAGTTAGTCATACTACTAACTGTCAGCATTCACAATAGCTTCTCCATCCTCATCCACTCACAATCACTCATAACCTTAAAAATCACCTTATTTTTCTCTTCTTCTCAATTAAATAATATTTTTTTATACTTTTATCATTACTTTTTATCTCACCTAAACCCACAACCACTTTAAAAAAGTATTAAAAATGAGAGAGGGTGAACACTTTCATATCAAATATAAAGATGAACAATAACTTTTCTCTCCGATCCACTCACAACCATTTACTACCACGTCACTCACGAAAACATAGAGAACCAAATGTGAATGCTAAATGTAGCTAAGCAACAACTATATAATATAATCTAATAGTTTTTAAGCAAAATTCTAAGACCAAACATCCAAAATTAGCACACAAATCAAAGTATAAGAAATGAAACTGAAACTTACTTGACACTCTGCGGCCATTGCCCTCCCGAAACTTGAGTAGACGACGATCTCCGACTCGAAATATCATCATTACCATCATCATCATCACCACTATCATTCGCTTCAATATCATCATTATCATTATCCTCCTCCTCATCATCATCATCTTCAATCAAATAATAATCCGCTTCTTTCTCTTTATCCGCCATTTTTCTCAAGACTCACAACCAATAGATCTACCTTGGATCAATCAGAGACGTGAACATTAATATAAGAGCACAGAAAAAAATAATACTATAAATGAACGTGGAATGATCTAGAATCGCATAGACATCTAGTCAACCATGAGGCAAATCTGTCAAGAAAGTACGCAGACATGATGCGAGTTGCAAAAAGAACGGAGGAGAGAGAGAACATGAGTTGACAGACAGCTGTATCTAAGGTGTAGTAAGTGACGAATCAACAATAAACATGTTTTTATATTAAATGTAGGAGATGTTATTGTTGGCGTGTGTTCTATTCTGACTGGTTTGTGAAGTCTACGGCTTGATTTGATCACATGGTACATGACAAAAGGCTGGACAAAAAAAAAAGGTAAAGGTGTGATGATCTTTGTTTTTATCTTTTTTATGTGGTTGTAACATTTTGTTTACATATTTAGTACACGTAAGATAAGTGTCATATAGAGATATTTTTTTTTGGTACTATATGTACACTTGAATATTGTATGTTTGTGTATGATATTTAAAAAACCTTTGGATTATATAAATACCATAAATAGGGTTAGAATCAAATAAACAATAAAATGAAAATAGAAAGTCATACAAAGAGCATCAAACGTAATTCAATTGGACTCATTCATGCCAACGGGTCTAGAAGCCCCGTAGGAACCTAGTCAAGATAGACTCAATAATCGAGTATGATGATAGCCTTAGAATCCTTGAAGGATATAATAACTCAAAATTGGAGCTAAAATAACGTCGTGTCGTAGAAGCAAGAGAAATCCACATACAAACTAGTCATATCAATGTTATACTAAGATCGCCTTAGTTAACTTAGTGAAAACAGAAAACATGGTTAAACTGTAGCAATGTGTGAGTTGGGGGTGTAAAACCAAGTAAAAATGGTTTACGGGACCATAGACACGAAGGTATCGCCACAATTGTAGAACGGGCTAGGTAGACTAGAAAATAACATGAATCAATGTGAAAATAGCTAAACGAGGTTATATGTCTAGTGAGAAATCTTGCTAATCATACATGCGCATAATGGCACATTCACTAGAAAACGCTTATAATCCAGCATTATGCGCAAGAACGACCCATGAGGTTGTTGGAGTGTTGTATTGAGTCAAACAAGTAATTTTAACCTTAATGATGGGTTGGTATTCGATATAGAGTTATAACTCTAGAATAGAAAAACACTAGATTAAACGAGCAAATTATTCAATACCAAATGGAGGTTTTAAACTAGAGGTTTAGTACCTTAAATGTGTATTTTCTTAGAGCATTCACAATAGCTCCCCCATTTTTATGTGAGAGTGTCCCCCAAATTATATGGGGTGGTTTTGAGGGGTTGTGAGTGAAGAAAAACGGGGAATCTACTGTTGATCGGTATATTTAGGGTTATTTGGGAATCTTTTGGGGAAAACTGGAAACTGTATTTATTTTTTAATATTTGTTGAAAGTGGTTGTGAGTGGAGGAGAGAGAAACTGTAATGATATTTAATGTAATATGTGGTTGTAATTGGTTGTGAGTAAATGGGGGATGGGGAAGCTACCGTGAATGCTCTTAGTCACAAATGAGCCCCTAAGAGGCCCCGAATATGGTCTCGAAGCTGCACTAAAAGTGGAGCTTGGAGTAAGAGGGAAATAGAGGGAAAATGGACCAAAGCTACAGATGGCGTCGACGACGCCTTAGAGGGCCATCGCCGACGGCCCTTGGATGGGTGACGCCCCAATCGTTTGTCGACGACCTGGATTGATGGAAAAACTAATTTTTATTATTTTAATTCTATTCAATTCTATTATCGGTTAACGGGTTCTTTGGCGTTGTTTAACCCCCGGTATGAAAGCTATGGATGCTGGATGATGATGATGTAACATCTGGCCCCTCTCATCACCAATATTGTCCGCTTTGCCCCGATGGGTTACCCATCCAGAGCTCAATGATTTGTGTTTGGTCGCCCCGGTGGAGACTTCCCAGGAGGTCACCCATCCTAATACTACTCCCACCTGAGCACGCTTAACTGTGGAGTTCTCCTCTCATCCACTAGCATTAAGCCCAAAACGCGTTGGTGATTTAAGAAGCTTTGGATTACTTATGAACAAAAGATCTCTCCTGGCCACGGCCAATGTGGGATTTGCCTAGTGTGTCATACAAAGATCCATGTTAATCTCCCAGAAATCAGTACTGTTACAATCACCCCCCCCCCCCCTTAGGGACTCATCGTCCTCGATGAGGTTTGCCCCACCATCCCGAACGGCACAGGAGTGGCTCTGATACCATTTGTAACATCCGGCCTGTAACACCCCAACCGATGGCGGAAACATCGGGATGTCACGTATTGATGATTATTCAGTAGCACATGGTAAATAATAAGTTTCAATAAATGATTTAAATGAACTACATACAATTGTTCTAAAAATTGTACATCAAAATGAAAAATACTAGCTACGCATCTTCAAGCATTAACTCTAATCTTCGAGCATGTTATAACCTGAAACATGTTAAGTTTGAAAATATTTTGGGTCAACAAAAGTTGGTGAGAATTACATAGGTTTTGCATATAGTTGAAAACAATATGTTGTATAGCAATCATAGTTGAAGTATAATAATGAGTAATGATAGAATATGAGTCCGACATGTAACAATGCGTCTTTTGTACAATCAAACCTTGTGTCGACTGAGACCTAACTCGCAAGTTAGTAAAAGTGTAACTGTTATCG
This sequence comes from Ambrosia trifida, assembly GCA_028751855.1. Lineage (NCBI taxonomy): Eukaryota > Viridiplantae > Streptophyta > Magnoliopsida > Asterales > Asteraceae > Ambrosia > Ambrosia trifida. The sequence continues at coordinate 13,007,307 of CM054127.1, read as the reverse complement.
ATCATCCCTGAATTTATGCGGGGGGGATGGGTTTGTCAGACCTATAGCGCTATAATCTAAACAGGCGGCTTGATCAATGTTAATGATTATACTGTGTCTTTTTGTTACAGTCAAATGATAGAATGAGTAAATGATAGTGTAGTTGAATCACAAGTTTCAACAATGTAAGAATGAGTAAATGATAGTGTATAAAATGTTTAAACATGTTTCACCCCAAAATGTAAAACAGAAAAAGGGGCTATGTAAACTCACCTTAGGTGCATAATGAGTTCGTGCGTTTTATTGAGCGTGCAAACACTTAGTAATAATGCCTTGGAAAACTCGGAACTAGCTAGAGGAGATAATGATGGATGAAAACTTAAGTATATGGGAGATGGGATAATAATGTTTTTTTTTATTGAATGGTATAAAGAGTTGAATGGTAGGCTATAGTATTTATAGTGTATAATTTGGAGTTGTAATTAGGGACTACTTTGACTAGGCTAGAATTTAGGAACAACTTTGACTTGACTAGAAGACCATATTTACCAACACTTTGACTTGACTAGGAGACCATATTTACTAACACTTTGACTTGACTTGACTAGGAGACTACGTTTGACTTTTCAGGTTTGACTAAGGGACCTTGAAAGGGTTTAAGTTTAATTGGTTTTAATTAACATCACAAAACAACAAATGGTGTAGTGGTTTGTGTGGTGTGGTTAAGGTTTAGCCTGCCAGGGACTCGGGTTCGAATCCTGGCACAGACAAACATTTTTTTTTAACATTTTTAAATCAGAATTTTTAATACAATCCAATTTAATATTGATTATAAGTCATTATTTAAACAAAAAAAATAACAAAATGGATGGTAAAGATACTGTAAACATGAATCGGATGAATAAACGAGGGAGTTCTATATATATATATATATATATATATATAAAGAAAATTTGTGTGATGTTACAGTCTCCCCTACTTTTAGGAACTTCGTCCCGAAGTTTATTTTAAGAAGAAACATTTGAATAGTGTTGAGGATAGTTAGGGTGACTATGGTTCAGAGTAGGGTAAGAGTTTAAGGAATGTATAAGATAACCATAAATGCTAGATGGACTACCAAATAACTAGGGTTTGTTATTGGTCTGACCCTACAGTATCCCTTTCCACGTATCATTAGTGTTTATATATAGGGTGTACCGCAGCTAACCCATCACACCTCTGATACTTCGAAAACATACGGGGTATCTCCCAAAACCTTAATAGAATTTCACACTATCTTAATGCCTGTAAATTCATGATTACGTTCCGGACCGCAATCACCAATTTACCTTACATTAGGGTTTTGTGTCCTTCTATGACTCTAAACACACATGTAAGTAATGCAAAATAGCCTTGTGATTGATCCGTATACAATGTATCAAAAAATAAGTCCAACTGTTGAGCAGGAAAAAGACCTCTACCAGACGTTGAGCAGGTTGTAGGGCCTCTACCGACTGTTGAGCAGGCATGATGACCTATACCAATCGTTGAGTAGGTTATTTGGTACTCTACTAACTGTTGAGCAAGTACTTCATCCTCTATCAGTTGTTTGATTAAGTGTACCAATTATTACACACATGAATTGCAAATTGATAATATGTACATGTAAGCAATCAAGTATCAAGTATAGCATACGAGTTGTAATAGAGTTGCCCTAGACAAGGTTAATGACTCTAGGTGTGTCTATAGCAAATAGTTTATATTCCATGAATTCTAGTTTCAAATGTTCAAATATGGTAGATAGTCGAATCCTCATGTATAACTAAGGATTATGTTTGATGCAACACACAATCAAGTTTCAATAGTTTGGTTATCATGGGTAACTAGCTCATGTGTGAGAAGGTGAAGGATATGAATTTAGTTCTTGAGAGGATGATGAAAAATCTTGAAGCAGAATCAAGGTTGTGAGAGATAGTGAATGTGAAGATAGTTGATAAAGAGTTTATTTTATAGTAAGGAGATTATGTAGCAGTGTAAATTTTGGGGTTTGGATCAAAGGTTATAATCAAGTGTATAAGAAAACATGATTGTGGTATATGCCAAATATTGTAAAAATTTGAACAAGTTGAAAATGAGTGAGTGTCGATGGAGAATTTAGAGACTAGATATTATTCCTATGGATAAAAAAATATTATTTTCAAAATTGGTTTCATACATAAAGCAAAAGTTGTTAAATAGTACAAGCTAAGTGGGCTTTGATTAAAATATTCCCGTTAGTTGGAGATTTCAAACATGACATTAGGTTTTAAAGATCAAGGTTCTATTAAGTGATTTTTTTAATAGTTTAAAGCATTATATAGAAAATTGTTTGTTACGTCAATAAATAAACAATTGAATTTAAGTTCGAGGACATCTTTTGACAAAAATATGTACTTTGTAAAGTTACTAGGTAATGAAAATACAACAGGATTTAGAAATCTTTAGTTCCTGCTAAGGTATGAGGTTATAGTTTTTAAAAATAAGTAACATGTGGAGAAATGAAATAATATGATTTAGGTAGGGTGTTGAATATTTAAAAAGTGGCTAAGATGGTAAGGTGAAGCGTGATTGTGAAATCCATAGATGGTTATGAAATGAGATTGATTTAAGCTGTAAAATTTTGAGATTTTAGAGCTTAGTTTAAGTAAAGTGAGTGTAATCATTTATTCATTAATTAAAACGAATAAACGAAAACGTTGACTTATCAAAACTTTTAGATTCTAATAACATAGTGAAGACATGCTTTAGCCTATAAGTGAACACTCATCCCGAGAATTCCCAGGTAGGCATCCGGGTCCCTCGTCTGATTGGGATTTATGCGCAATGCCAGTCCTAGACAGAAAACTCAGAATACAGGCGTTCACCCTTCCAGATTGCACGTGTTTGTTATTAAAATCTAGAACTTCGACGAGATCTTCAAGGCGGTTCAGGCTAAACCTGAGGATTTGTCCTATTAGTCTAAGAGTAGATCTTGTGATGGAGAACAATCTTCTTGTAGGGACTAAAGTAGGGATAAGAAGTAGGATAGAGAATAGAAACAAGTAAGGTTGCAAGTAAAAGGAGCAAGTACTGGTTAAAATCCCATGGTTATAGACTAGATTATTTTTCTAATAACCTAATTCCCTATAACCAAGGCTCTGATACCAATCTGTAACACCCCAACCGATGGCGGAAACATCGGGATGTCACGTATTGATGATTATTCAGTAGCACATGGTAAATAATAAGTTTCAATAAATGATTTAAATGAACTACATACAATTGTTCTAAAAATTGTACATCAAAATGAAAAATACTAGCTACGCATCTTTAAGCATTAACTCTAATCTTCGAGCATGTTATAACCTGAAACATGTTAAGTTTGAAAATATTTTGGGTCAACAAAAGTTGGTGAGAATTACATAGGTTTTGCATATAGTTGAAAACAATATGTTGTATAGCAATCATAGTTGAAGTATAATAATGAGTAATGATAGAATATGAGTCTGACATGTAACAATGCGTCTTTTGTACAATCAAACCTTGTGTCGACTGAGACCTAACTCGCAAGTTAGTAAAAGTGTAACTGTTATCGATCATCCCTGAATTTATGCGGGGGGATGGGTTTGTCAGACCTATAGCGCTATAATCTAAACAGGCGGCTTGATCAATGTTAATGATTATACTGTGTCCTTTTGTTACAGTCAAATGATAGAATGAGTAAATGATAGTGTAGTTGAATCACAAGTTTCAACAATGTAAGAATGAGTAAATGATAGTGTATAAAATGTTTAAACATGTTTCACCCCAAAATGTAAAACAGAAAAAGGGGCTATGTAAACTCACCTTAGGTGCATAATGAGTTCGTGCGTTTTATTGAGCGTGCAAACACTTAGTAATAATGCCTTGGAAAACTCGGAACTAGCTAGAGGAGATAATGATGGATGAAAACTTAAGTATATGGGAGATGGGATAATAATGTTTTTTTTATTGAATGGTATAAAGAGTTGTTAGGACAAAGAGGATTGGTGAAACCACTTTTGGAAACCTTAGTCTATTCACTTCTGTCATTTTGGCTAAGTATAGAAGTACTGAAGAGAAGACAAGAAACTGCTGAAGAGAAGATATGAGAAGTGCTGAAGAAGAAACTTCATCAGAAGTTCTGAAGTCCAAACCAGACAAGTTCACTTCAGAAGTACTGAAGACAAACTACTCATCAGTAGTTTGTCATTCATCAGCACTTAGCATCAGATATTTTCCACCGCCTTTTGTATCAGTAGTTTATTGTTTATTATTATTACTTTTAGCTGTAATTGTTAGATTCAATGTTGCAACTTGTGCAACTTGTTTCTGATGTTTCTGTACTTGCTTTATGGGCAAGATACATGTATGTAAACGTCTATAAATAGGAGGCTTCAACCTTCTATTTTAGACATTGATTTTAATAGAAAAATCCTTCAAACACTTTCACTGTTCTATTCCATTTCAGTATTTATTGTGAATCTGTCTAAGTATCTAATTCTCATTTACTGCTTAGATTCATTATAAATACTTGTCATTATTTGTTTCAATCATCAAGGGGGAGTAATAACTCCTCTTAAGTATAAAAAGTGTTGCTTTAACTTATACATTCCGCTGTGCTTACAATCTGATATACAAGAGCTTGCTAAACACTTAAGTGTAAAAGATAGCAAGTTCTTACTTAAACAAAGAGCATACTGATCCAACAATTGGTATCAGAGCATTGGTTTATCTGATCACATATCAATCTAACAAATTGAGAATCAGACACAAAGCTCTTATTGATACTCAATAAAAGATCAAAAGTTCACTTTTTATCAACATCCATCACTTAAAAGAGTCATCTGACAAATCAATACTCTTTAAAATGGATCCACATAATACTGGTTCTGCTACTAAACCTGCCATGCTTGTAAGAAATGAATACAACATATGGCAAAAGAGAATGGCACATACCTTGTCACAAACCAACACAGGTTGTTGGAGATCTGTGATATATGGTCCTCACAAACCAGTAAACATAAATCTTGAAACTAAAGTTGAGGTTCCTAAAGAACCAAAAGACTATACAGATGATGATTTCCTAAAACTTGAGCTAGATGCAAAAGCATTCTCTATGTTGGCAATGGCTCTCCCAAATGAGATATACTCTGGCCTTTTACATTGTGAAAGTGCCAAAGAACTCTGGGATTGTCTTAAAGAACAGTTTGGAGGAACTGAAGAGGTGATTGCCAACACCAGAGAGATTTTAGCTCTACAATATGAGACATTTGCTCACATTAATGGGGAAACTTTAACTCAACAATTTGAAAGATTCTCCTCATTAATATCTGAGCTAAAGTTAAATGGTCAGACCTATACAACAGTATCTATGTTACATAGATTTTTAAGGTCTTTACCAGACAAATGGGAAACATACTCCATTGTTTTAAGATCCTCACCAGATTTTAGCTCCCTCACTCTTACAAAACTCCATGGGAGATTACTTACTTTTGAGAGAGAAATTGATCAAAAGAAGAAATTGCAATCATCTCGTAAAACTGCTGATGACTACCTACCAGGTAGTACAGCACTTTTGGGACAAGACTCACCAACTTGTTCCTATGGATCTTATGACAACATTGACATAACAACTGGGATCTCATCAGAAAGATCTTTCCCAGGTTATGACAATGATGACCAAAGTCAAACTGCTGATAATCTATGTTTTATCATGGATGATTTGAAAAACTTTAGCAGTGATGACTTAGAAGAAATGGACATTTTACACCAACTGGCCATGCTAAGCATTAAAACTAACAAGTTTTATAAAAGGTCAGGAAGGAAATTTCCAGGATTGACCAGTTATACAAAAATTGGTTTTGACAAATCTAAACTGAGATGTCACAAGTGTCAGAAGTTGGGACACTTTGCTAGAGAGTGTAGAAACTCTAGCTTTAACCAATCACAATCTGGAAATAACTTTAACCCCAATTATAATAGGAATAATGGAACTCAAGGGAGTGCTCATTTTGTACAGGCACAAGCTCCTCAACAGCAATACATGCCACAAGTACAATATGTTCAAATGCCTGCTCAACAGATGCAGAGCCAACAATCAATCCCTCCCTTTCCAGCTGCTCAACAACCTCCACAGCCTCAACAACCCTCTCAACAAAGTCTTTTCACCTCAGGGTATGTTGACTGGAGCAGTCTCCCTTTTGACACCACAGAGTGCAATCCTGATGCAGACAACAAGGTGTTTGATATCAACTGGGGAGAACCAGACAATGGCAGAAAGAACTTTGCCTTAATGGCATTTGAAGGCTGTACTTCAAAATCTGCATTGTCACAGGTATCAAAAGAATCTTTGACAAAACTTTGCTCAAATTCTTGCAAAGAAACTTTTGCTCTCATAAGAGAGACAAATGTGCACTTACAAGGAAAAGCCAATGATTTAGAAAGAAAATACACTCAGATGAAGTGTGATTTAGAGAGAAAACTTACTGCTAAAACAAAAGAAGCCTCTAAATTAACTAACTCAGCTATTGAAACCCAAGCACAAATTAAAATGATGATAGAAGATCTTGGGAATGTCAGAAAAGAGCTTGCTGACACCAAGATCAGTTGTGAAAAATGGGTGGATTCTTGTAAGGGGTACCAGCTATTGCTAAACAAACAGAGTGCTTCAAATGTTAAGTTTGGCATAGGGTACCATCATGTTGAAACACCAACAGATTTCTCTCCCAAAACTACTGAAGATGGGAGAAAAATTGTTTCAAATGAAACTTCTGAAGGGAAAGACTGCACATCTTTCCATGAAAACTTTCTAAACAGAAATCCTGGTATTTTCAAAGAAAGTACTTCAGAAGTATTAACAAAATCTGACAACAAGCCATCAGTAGTTTCATCTACATCAGGAGTTGAGACCCTGAAAACTACTGATGAGCAAAATCTTTACACTAATGTCAGAAATTTGCCTTTAGATCAAAAACAAAAGGCAAAAGAGTGTGAAATTTGTGGTCTGTTCAACCACAAAACAGAGTTTTGTAGATACAGAAAAGGCATTCAGTTCAATCATAAAATTAAACAACAGGTTGTGGGAAATCAAATCAGAAATGATTATGAAAGAACCTTTAAACCCAAGAAACAACAACCTGAAAACACCTTTTCTCAGAAAAAGATAAAATCTCAACTAAAATCTTTTTCTCAAAATTCTTTTTCAGTAGTTAGACCTGAATCATCAACAGTTTCACAAACTGCTGAGATTCAAAAACTAATGAACTTGGTACAACTACTGATGACCAAGGTTGATGGTGGTCATGAAAAGGATACCACCATGGTTCTTAATGAAAAATCCATTGCCAAAAAGACATGGATTTCTCAATCTGGTCAAGAACAAACTGTAACTATTCTCAAGAGCAAACCCAAAGCCAAACAGGCTTAGGTTCCTAAATCTAACTAATTTGTTATTGTGTGCAGAGAGTTTCCAGGGGCTTAAACAGCATATGGTATGTTGATAGTGGGGGCTCTATGCACATGACTGGATGCAGATACCTGATAAACAATTTTATCAGCCAAAGAGAAGGATCTGTATCCTTTGGGAACAATGCTAAGGGATATGTGCTAGGACATGGCAATGTCTCCTCTGGCAAAATACAGTTTGACAAGGTCAATCTGGTTGAAAACCTTGAATACAACTTGCTGAGTGTGTCACAAATGTGTGATAAAGGATATTCTTCCTTTTTCACAAAGACAGCATGCAAGATCATCTCACCAGAAGGCCAGAAGTTGATAGAGAAGATCATTGAAGATCATACTTTGCTGATTGCCAAAAGATGTGGCAATGTCTATGCAGTGGACATTGAGAAAGACAAAGTATTGAACAACACTACCTGTTTCTTCTCAAGGGCATCAACTTCAGAAACTGATCTCTGGCACAGGAGACTTGGCCATGTGAACTTTAAAACCATAAATAAAGTCACAAAAATGGGCTTGGTCAGAGGTCTACCTTTGAAAGTATACCAGTGTCAAGAACACTGTGTATCCTGTTTAAAGGGAAAACAGCATAAGTCCTCCTATAAGTCTATTGTAGAATCAAAAACAATTGCATGTCTTCAACTACTCCATATGGACTTATTTGGACCTGTCAAGATTATGAGCCTTGGTAAGAAGAAGTACTGCTTAGTCATCATTGAGGACTACTCAAGATTCACATGGGTATTCTTCTTATTCTCCAAGGATGAGGCTGCTGAAATCATCAAGTTCTTCATTCTACAAGTGGAGAAACAATATTCTCTACCTGTCAAAACCATTAGAAGTGATAATGGGACAGAGTTCAGGAACAAAACTCTGGATGAATTCTGTTTGTCTAAAGGGATTATTAGACAATACAGTGTTCCCAGAACTCCTGAACAAAATGGTGTAGTAGAAAGGAAGAACAGAACCTTAATAGAGGGAGCAAGAACAATGTTAGCTGATTCTGGACTGCCCTTGTACTTTTGGGCAGAAGCAGTTAACACATCATGTTATGTTCAGAATAGAGTTCTTGTGGTCAAGAGACATTCCAAGACTGCCTATGAAGTTCTTCATGGCATGAAGCCCCTTATCTCCTTTTTCAGAGCTTTTGGGTGTCAATGTTTCATCTTGAACATCAAGGAATCTATTTCAAAGTTTGCTGCCAAAGTTGACTCAGGTTACTTTCTTGGTTACTCTTCAACTAGAAAAGCCTACAAGGTTTTTAATTCTCACACCAGGATAGTAGAAGAAACATTGAATGTCAAGTTCAATGAGTCAAAACACACTCTTATTCCAGCACATCCTGCTGAACTTTTTGACCTTGACAACTTCCATTTTGGACCTGAGAAGGCTGTTACTTCATCAAATCCTACTTATTATGGTGACAAAAGGTTTGATGATGAGGATCCCACACCATGGACTCCTCAAACAGTTATCAAGTCAACTTCAAAATCATCAGAAGTTCCCCAAACTTCTGATCAAACAAGTACTGAGGAACAAACTCAAACTTCTGGTTCAGTAGATCCAACTACTGAAGATCAAGAAACATCTGAACCAGATATTATAGACCTCAGTAGTTTGTTTGAAGAACATGAGCCACCTACACCTGTCAGTGGTTTACAACAACTGATTGAACACAGAGATCATCCACTTGATCAAATCATGGGTGATATAGCTTCAGGTGTTCTTACCAGAAACCAGCTCTCCAACTTTTGCCTATTTTCAGCCTTTATCTCACAGTTGGAACCAAAGAAGTACCAGGAAGCCCTCAAAGACAATAATTGGGTGCAAGCTATGCAAGATGAACTGCTTCAGTTCAACAAGCAACAGGTCTGGGAAATCTGTCCCTTACCTCCAAACAAGCAACCAATTGGCACAAGATGGGTTTTCAGGAACAAACAAGATGAAGCTGGTATGATAATCAAGAACAAGGCAAGACTGGTAGTTCAAGGGTACTCTCAAGAACAGGGAATTGACTATGATGAAACCTTTGCTCCAGTTGCAAGGCTTGAAGCCATCAGGTTATTTCTGGCCTATGTCATTTCCAACAAAATTAAAGTTTATCAAATGGATGTAAAGAGTGCATTTTTGTATGGAAAGATAAAAGAGGAGGTGTATGTCTGTCAGCCACCTGGGTTTGAGGATCCTTCTCATCCTGAGTGGGTGTATAGACTGGACAAAGCTCTTTATGGGCTCAAATAGGCTCCAAGAGCCTGGTATGATACACTCTCCACCTTTTTACTCAAAAATAACTTTACAAGAGGTGCCATTGATAAAACTCTTTTCATTAAACATGTTGGAAATCATGTCCTACTTGTTCAAATTTATGTTGATGATATCATTTTTGGTTCAACAAACACAAAACTGTGTGATGATTTTAAGAAACTCATGCAATCAAAATTTGAGATGAGTACCATGGGAGAACTGCAGTACTTTCTGGGACTGCAGATCAAGCAACAAACAAATGGAACTTTTATACATCAATCAAAATATGTTAAAGAATTATTAAACAAATTTTCTTTAAAAGACTGTAAATCATGTTCCACTCCCATGACACCAATCACACAAGTTGAACCTGATGATCAAGGAAAACAGGTTGATCAAACCATGTACAGATGCATGATAGGTTCCCTTTTATATCTAACTGCTTCTAGACTAGATATTATGTTTTCAACATGTGTCTGTGCTAGATATCAATCAGCACCAAGGGAATCACACCTTATAGCAGTCAAAAGAATTTTCAGATATCTGAAAGGAACTCCAACACTTGGAATTTGGTATCCTGCTTCAAGCAATACCAAGTTATCAGCTTTTTCAGATAGTGACTATGCAGGGTGTAAGATGACAAGAAAGTCAACATCTGGTGGTTGTCAATTCTTGGGTAACTGTCTAGTGTCATGGCAATCAAAGAAGCAAACATCTGTTGCAACTTCAACTGCTGAAGCTGAATACATTGCAGCTGCAAGTTGTACATCACAGATACAATGGCTCCAATATCAACTTCTTGATTATGGAATCAAAGAAACCAAGACACCTTTGTTTGTAGACAGCAAATCTGCCATTAGCATCATTCAAAATCCGGTACAGTTCTCAAAAACCAAACATATTGAGATCAGGTACCATTTCATAAGAGATTGCTATGAAAAAGGCAAGATTGAGGTGAAGCATGTAGCAACAGCTAATCAAATAGCTGACATCTTCACAAAACCCCTTGACACATCAACATTTCAGAAGTTAGTATCTATGCTTGGGATGCTAAATTTGTAAGTGTTTATTTTATTATTCTGCACATATTTTTCATTTTTCACTTACAAAAAGACAAAAAGTCTGAAACAAAACTTCTGAAAAGAGAGAAAATACTGATGAACAAAACATCAGTATAGGGATAATTTCTGAAAAGTGTATAACTTCTGATAAAATAACCTTCAGAAGTTATGAATAAAGTATTTACAAAACATTTCTCATCAGCTGTTAAAACTACTGAAGAGAAAATGGGAACTACTGATGAAGATAATCCTTCATCAGCAGTTTAGTCAAAAAGGGCAAATCTGACTTTTCCCATCATCAGAAGTTTTGACCTAGTCGGTTTAAAACTTCTGATAAAGAGATTTTTAACCGTGGCGGTTTAAAAACTTCTAATAAAGAAGATTCAAGCGGTTAAAAACTTCTGATAAATATCTTTTTTTTTCAACACTTATCCTTTCAAACTCAAAAATTCCCTCCTTCTCTCTCAAAAACTCTCTCAAAAACCTAAACCTGCAAATCAATTGTTCGATCAAAACCCAAACCACATGGCTCTCGTTCTAAAACAGGGACACAATCAAAGGGCCTTTCTTGAAAAACAAGAAGGCTGGTCCCAATACGATGAGATCATTGATCTTGTCGTAAAATCCCAATATTTTACTGCTCTCACAATCGACCCACCAATTCATACTGAAACTCTAAATGAGTTCTGGGCTAATGCTGAGACGGTGACGGCTGATGATGAAATTATTTCCCTCAACTAAAGAATAAAAGGGAAACCACTGACCATCACACCGGCCACACTGGCAACAAGACTGGGCCTGAATGATGTAGCTGCCCCTGATCATGTTGCTAACTCTGATATTCACCTAACCATGACAGAGTGTGGTTATCAAGGTACTCTCTCCCATGCTACTATCTTCAAAAAATATTTTGAACCAAAATACAAGCTTTTGTTTCATTATATTATTATGTGTTTGAGTCCAAAGACAGGGTCTTATGACCAGATGCCCTCTACTTTTCAACCAATATTTCATTTCATAGTGAATGAAACCAAATTCAGGGCATCAAAATTATTTTTCAATGAGTTGGTGTTACATCATAATAATACCAAGAAAAAGTTTTTGTTATACCCAAGGTTCATTATGCAATGCATAATAGGGGAACTGGGTAATGAGGTGCTTGTGGGAAAAGTTTCAACTTTAAATCCATTAACCTCACAAGCATACTCTAGGCATAACAAACCGGCTACCTGGCCAGAAGATGATCAGGGAGAACAACAACAAGTCCCCCTGAAGCCCACATCTTCCAAACTCACACCACCAAAAGCCAAAAAGCCTAAGCCAACAAAAACAAAAACCCACCAACCCAAAAGAAAAGCTGTTCAGGAGGATGAGATGCCTGAACATGCTCATGAGCAATCTGCTCTTCAAATAGGTGAGACTGAAACACCCTTTCAGTCTCATCCATCTCAAACCCCACCAAGAGCACCCATAACAATCTTATTCAAAAGAAAAAGACTTAGAAAAACAATTGCAACTCACACTTCTTTTGAAACTGCTGACCAACCTATTTCACCTATTGCCCAAACTACTGAACCAACCCCTCAAATTTCTGAACCAGAGGCAATAGAGATTGCCAAACTTCTCTCTGGGCTAAAAGAGAAAGTCCCATCTGATAATGTCAGTCCCCTACAACAACATCAAACAGGGGACATAACCACAACATCAGACATGGATGTGGACATCACTAGCCCTAACCCAAGAGATGAGGGTGGACCAGAGTCTTTAAGCCCAATCTTAGAGACTCTTGGGGCATCTGAGGCTGCTACTACTCATTTACCACCCAGTGGTGGATCTGAGGACAGAAGTAAAACAGCTAAGACCTCAGATGTGGCAACTACTGATGAAGGCTTAATGCCTGAAGTAGGAAATCCTCAGAACCAAGAACAAGAGGTTCATGAGAGAACTGAGTTGGGCTCAGCTCATGATTTAACTGAGACAGTCCTCAATGAGGACAACATCAGGGATTCAGATGATTCCGTTAATTTGGATGATGTTTCAAAAACCAAAACTACTGAATTGACGGCACTTTATGAAGGTCCTGTTTCAGGGGTATCCAAGCTCAAGAAGCTAGTCACCCCTGAACAGGTTAAAGTCCACTCAATCCCTAAAACCCCTAGAGTGGCATCCTCTGTACAACATGAGGATCTCCCAAAAACACACCCTTCACATCAAATGCCTACCCAATTCCCTGGGCAAACAAGCATAGACATGAACCAGCTATGCAGCCCAGAGGGTCCCCTGTACCACATGATGAACACTCTCATCAAGAATCACTTCCAAACATACACAACTAACTTGGAGCTGTCAATCAAAAACCAATTTGGAGTGATCAAGACAAAGATGAATGATCTGTCCAACAAGATTGAATTCAACAGCAAACAGATTGCTCATCTTCAAGGTCAATTCTCCCAACCCTCAACCTCTAAACTTGATGAATCCAAAAAGGGGGAGAAAATTAGGGAACCTAAGGAGTCATTCGAAGCCAGGATAAGGGCAAGAGTGGCTATCCTTGAAAGAGATCAGAAGAATCAAGCCAGAAAGGAAAAACTAGCCAAACAGTTTGGTGTCTCTATTCAAGAAATAGAGGATGCTGAAAAATCTGATGAATCCCAAGGGCATAATGAAGAAACCTCTGATGGCCAAAGTTCTGATGAAGAATCAGAAAGTACTGAAGACAATCCTTCAGTAGTTGACAAACCATCAGCAGTTGTCAACCCATCAGAGGTTAACACTTCCAAATCTCAAACTGCTGACCCTTCCAGAACAACTGCTCCCATTCAACCAACATCTGCTCCTATCAGGCCTACTACAACAGTTACAAAAATGACTGTGCTAAACCCTTCTCCAATCTCTCAATCAGCTGAATTACTAGAGAAGAGTTTAGTTGCAGCCCAGAAAAAGGCCAGAGAAGATCTGATCTGGAAAACTCTGGAAGAAAGGGATGATTTAGACCTGAGCCATGAAGAAAAACTTCAGGCCTATGAAGCTGAACTGCAAAGGCAGGCTAGCCTTGATGAGATTGCTGAACAAGACAAAAGACAACAACTGATGTCTTACATCACAAAGAACAGCAAGACTAAAGCCTACACACTCAAGGGACTCTCTATGCAAGAGCTAACAAGAAGGGCACAACTGATTGCAGACAAACTGGCCACAAGTAAAGAAGGAAAGGCCAAGAGAGCCCAAATGATAAATGAATTAGTAGCAGATGGCTATGGTTCAAAAGCCTCAGTATCCAGATGGAAAGAAGAAAGACTGATGGATACTTATCGAAAATACAAGGCTGCCAAGGCTGCAAATCCAGAGAAGTTTCAAACTGCTGATCCTTCAAGATCAGTAGTTAGAACTTCTGGTATATCAACAAGAAGGCCTGCTACTCAAAGAAAGAAAGCAGAGGACAATGTCAAAACTGATTTCAAAATGGTACTACTTGAAGGAAGTTCAGTAGTTCATTCAGATTTTGACATTGAGGAGAAACCTCTGTTAACACAATTCAGGGATCCTTCCACTTTTGCCTACCAAATCCAAAAGACTATCAAAGAAAAGATGCATACCAAGGTAGTGACTGAACACCATCTCCCAACTATTCAGATGCCTGATATGCAACAACAACAAGGAAGAGACTCCCACCTGAGGTATACTGAAACAGAAAGCATCCAACACTCAGGATCATCAACCCAAGGGACAAGTTTGGTTCCCTATACCTCTGACTTTAACAAGTCAAAGGTACCTATCATCAGATGGTCACTTACTGATAACAACTCAGTATTATTGACAAGAAGAGACCTTTCAAGCAGGGCTTACAAGAAGATCAGTGATCTAAAGAAACTGTCAACACAAGACCTGCTCACAATTCAACATCTGGAACCACAGAGAGGATCTCTATCTGATGGACAGTTAAACCAGCTCAAGAACACCATGTACAAAGAGATATGGAAGATTGTTCAAGACAGAAGAAGATCATAAGGAATTAGTAAGGTTTTGGGTTCATCAATCCAGGGGGGAGATTGTTAGGACAAAGAGGATTGGTGAAACCACTTTTGGAAACCTTAGTCTAATTCACTTCTGTCATTTTGGCTAAGTATAGAAGTACTGAAGAGAAGACAAGAAACTGCTGAAGAGAAGATATGAGAAGTGCTGAAGAAGAAACTTCATCAGAAGTTCTGAAGTCCAAACCAGACAAGTTCACTTTAGAAGTACTGAAGACAAACTACTCATCAGTAGTTTGTCATTCATCAGCACTTAGCATCAGATATTTTCCACCGCCTTTTGTATCAGTAGTTTATTGTTTATTATTACTTTTAGCTGTAATTGTTAGTTTCAATGTTGCAACTTGTGCAACTTGTTTCTGATGTTTCTGTACTTGCTTTATGGGCAAGATACATGTATGTAAACGTCTATAAATAGGAGGCTTCAACCTTCTATTTTAGACATTGATTTTAATAGAAAAATCCTTCAAACACTTTCACTGTTCTATTCCATTTCAGTATTTATTGTGAATCTGTCTAAGTATCTAATTCTCATTTACTGCTTAGATTCATAATAAATACTTGTCATTATTTGTTTCAATCATCAAGGGGGAGTAATAACTCCTCTTAAGTATAAAAAGTGTTGCTTTAACTTATACATTCCGCTGTGCTTACAATCTGATATACAAGAGCTTGCTAAACACTTAAGTGTCAAAGATAGCAAGTTCTTACTTAAACAAAGAGCATACTGATCCAACAAGAGTTGAATGGTAGGCTATAGTATTTATAGTGTATAATTTGGAGTTGTAATTAGGGACTACTTTGACTAGGCTAGAATTTAGGAACAACTTTGACTTGACTAGAAGACCATATTTACTAACACTTTGACTTGACTAGGAGACCATATTTACTAACACTTTGACTTGACTTGACTAGGAGACTACGTTTGACTTTTCAGGTTTGACTAAGGGACCTTGAAATGGTTTAAGTTTAATTGGTTTTAATTAACATCACAAAACACCAAATGGTGTAGTGGTTTGTGTGGTGTGGTTAAGGTTTAGCCCGCCAGGGACTCAGGTTCGAATCCTGGCACAGGCAAACATTTTTTTTAACGTTTTTAAATCAGAATTTTTAATACAATCCAATTTAATATTGATTATAAGTCATTATTTAAACAAAAAAAAACAAAATGGATGGTAAAGATACTGTAAACATGAATCGGATGAATAAACGAGGGAGTTCTATATATATATATATATAAAGAAAATTTGTGTGATGTTACACGACCTCTCTCACCACCAATATTGTCCGCTTTGCCCCGATGGGTTGCCCATCCAGAGCTCACGGATTTGTTTTTGGTCGCCCCGGTGGAGACTTCCCAGGAGGTCACCCATCCTGATACTACTCCCACCTGAGCACGCTTAACTGTGGAGTTCTCCTCTCATCCACTAGCATTAAGCCCAAACGCGTTGGTGATTTAAGAGGCTTTAGATTACTTATGAACCAAAGATCTCTCCTGGCCACGGCCGATGTGGGATTTGCCTAGGGTGTCATACAAAGGTCCATGTTAATCTCCCAGAAATCAGTACTGTTACAGATGATCACGCCATTCCACGACTTTTGAATATAAACTTATAAGCTTGATTTTGGGATAGATTATCGGTAATATCTTTAGCAAATCTATCGTATGTCTTGGATAATGGTGCTTATAGATTAAACATTTATCAAACCTCATTAATCATGATGCGTTTTGTTTTAAAACTTCCCAAATGAAGCTTCTACTACAAAATCACTACTAAAATCACCTGTTTATCGGGTAGGGTCTTACACCTCAACCCCAACCCTTACAGCAATCTACAACAAGATACAAACCATCACATGTAATAAAAATGCTTTGGCTCTACGAAATATAGAGATTTAATTTGTTTAACCAAGGTCCTATAATTATTAAACTTGCAAAAAAAAAAAAAAAAAAAAAAAAAAAAATTGGTATAGAGATACAGCGAGGAAAAATTATAAAAATAAAAGAAAAAGATTGTTACAAGTACACAAGGGCATACCTCGAACAACCTATCACTGGTACTCCCCAAAACAAGCGTCGGGGAGTACTAAAAACGAAAACCATATAAACCATACTAAAATAACACATCTATATTATCTTATTAAGGAAGAGTGACGGGTAGGATAGTAATTTTCAATTCCGTACAACTAAAGAAGCAACATGCACAAGTGATTTATGCTTAGATCATGAGGGTATAATTAGAACTTTGTGGAACATTAAGACACTTAGAAGGGTATATTTGTAAATTTGTAATGACATTTTAGTTAAAAGTATAAAATTGTTCCCCTTAATACCCTTGTAATCCAACCTGCTCAAAAAACACACAACTTTCTACCAATCATTCAACTTCGTAACCCCCAACCAATTTAATGTCAATTTAAATCAATTTCTTCAGCCATTCCTCATCGGTTATGGTTGAATTAGCATCCTCGACGGTTTCTCCATTCTTATTCAATGCGACAATATTCAATATTTTGTATTTAACACATATGTCCCAGATCAGTCTCTTCACTTTTTCCTCGCAACCATTCAGAGCTTCATGTTCCTTTAAACCCTACATCTGCTATGTTTTGTAAGTAGTTCAGTCTCTTCACTTTTTCCTTTAATTAGTTTATAGTTTATGATGGCATCTTCTATGTTTTGTAAGTAGTTCTAATTTGTGTTTCAATTGTTAATTTGTGAGGTCAGTTTGTTGATTGCGACTTGTGATTACTATTGACGGTCTCTTCATTGTATATGCGTGAACGGTTTGGTTTGTATATTGTTTGCGAGTGGTGATTTAGCCCACAATTCGGAAAATGTAATCCGCCGATTCAAAAGTCACACCTCATATTCGATCAATGTTATCAGTTTTGATAGTAAATTCCTCATGTAATTGCATTTCCATCATTGTAAGTTAGAATGTGTGCTTCTAAATTTCATGTGGTTTGTTAAGAACACAGTGTAATGTACTCTAATTACAAAAATTATGCTATATTTAGGTTGTGTTTAATCACTTCATTTCCGTTTTATCAAATATTACTAACCGCCTTTTAGTCATGCCCATTCCTGCAAGTTGCAACCCTTGACCATGATCTCAACATTCCTCAAGAACTTCTAACTTTTTCTGTAGCATTACTTCCTCACAATGATTGAAAGGGAATGCCCTTTTTTTTTCAGACAAGTTTTGCTCAATCATGCCTGCAGGAATTTCTATTACTTTACATTACAGGCCTTACAGCTTTAGTAACTAGAATTTCATGTTAGTAATTTGTTGAGAGAGTTCTGCTACACATGTATGAATCTTTAATTACACTTAAAATGATTAGTTATGGGTAAATAATGTTCATCTATCTACCTATAATTTAAAACCTTATGAACTTATATGTGAGCTTTTGTATATTAGATCGAAAATATTGATTGGTATGAAAGAGAGAGCACTCAACACATGTGACTTTTTTGAAAAGGCTTACTAGAGATATCAATTTACATTAGGAAGTTATGTTGGTTTTGAAGCTAAAGAATGCCTTACTTTTCTTTTGACTCTGAGTTTTCTTGTAGATAATCTCAAAGAAGCGCTGCTCTTCCTTTCTCATTTCATGGGAGACATTCATCAGGTATTCACCTTCAAATGTTTCAAGTTGGATATGAACATGATTACTTTTCTTTACCCTAAACGAATGGACCGCTTAACACTTACAGCCATTACATGTGGGATTCACTTCAAACAGGGATGGAAACACATCGATGTCCATTGTTTCACACAAAAAACAATACATCATGTAATAGGAAATTTATTATGCCATTTTAGTTTTTAACATAAAATTTGTTCCCTTCCTACCCCTCCTCTTCAATATACAGTTCTTGACTGTCGCCATCATCTCTTCAATATACCCTCCTCACCTTCATGATTGATTTAATGGAAATCAATGCGTAGGTTAGTTTCTCTTACTCTACCCTTTGATTGAATGTTGCATATGAAGCGTTTCGCCTAAAACTAGCTATTTTTCTAAACCATATGAATAAATTGACAATGTATTTTGGAAAATGTGTAGTGTGATGCTATTAATTTCTATTTTTTGATTCGTCAACCCGGTGTGCATATATTTGTAGTTTCTATAAAATTTAATGAACTCTCACAATCTCACTTTCATGTGGTGTCTTAGCATAACTACAGTAATCATATTTCCTATTTTCGTTTTTATTATTTGGTGATTTTTATTGGCTATCTAAATCTAAGATGACAAAAAAAAAGGAACTAGTTTTAATCCATTTATTATTTGATTTAGGAAAATCAATCGACTTTGTCTTCAATTCGGCAATGAATGTGATATAAGTTTCCAATCCCTTGTGCTTTTGTAACAGCTAAAGTAACCAAATTTTGAGCCTGTGAAGGTTTATATCTAATGCCACAATCTGGGTTTAATCCATGATGATCTGAAACGGGTTGATTATTGTTTTCTTGGAGGCGTGTAGCTTTTCAGCACGGTGGCGTTGACGGAGCTTCTCCATCTTGTGGCGGCACTGGGCGGAGGTCTTGGGCGAGGTGACGTCGGGGCAGGAGGTGGTGACCTTTTCTGCAACAGAAACAACAAAGTTACAGAAGCATTGATAACCTATACAGGAGAATTTTACCCATTGGTGATCCCAACGTTTTCCGTTATACCAATACTCGATCATTGGGGAAAAGAGGGTAAATCCGTCATATACCGTCAGCTCATTACCATTATCAAAAGCTATTTGAGAAGAACATAGTGGAAGTAATGTCAGGGTCGATTAGTCTTGACAAAGGGTAGGGATGGAAAACATTTTTTGGTTTTAACTAAAATCTCATTACAAATTTACTAATATGCCCTTTTAAGTGTCTTAATATTCCACAAAGTTCCAACTATACCCTCATGATCCAAGCATAAATCACTTGTGCATATTGCTTCTTAACTTGTACGGAAATGAAAATGATTATGTTGGCCATCACTCCTCCTTTATAATGTATATGCAACATTCAATCAAAGGGTAGAGTAAGAGAAACTAACCTACGCATTGATTTCCATTAAATCAATCATGAAGGTGAGGAAGGTATATTGAAGAGATGATGGCGACAGTCAAGAACTGTATATTGAAGAGGAGGGGTATGAAGGGAACAAATTTTATGTTAAAAACTAAAATGGCATAATAAATTTCCTATTCTACCCTTTCAAGTGTCTTAATTGTACAAAAAGTCCCAATTATACCCTCATTTTACAAGCTTGATTCACTTGTACATGTTGCTCTAATAGTTTGATGATGTACAAAATTACTATGTTGTCCATCACTCTTCCTTAATAAGAAGCAACTCCTTAAATCTAGTAAATGCCTCATGAAATGTCTCACCTAAATTCTGCTCAAAGGCCCTAATTGCTTCTCTAGCCTCAGAAGTCTTACTCATAGTGTAATACTCTTCTAAAAACACCTGCTGCATTTCTTGCCAAGTAAAAATGCTACCTGGGGTCAGGGTTGCAAACCACTGCCTAGCCCTATCCTTTAAAGTGAATTGAAACAGCATAAGCATAACCAGATCCTTAGTAAACCCAGCCCCTCCTACAGTGTTACAAATAGACTCAAAAGCTGCAATATGTAAGTAGGGCTCCTCTGATCTCTTACCATAAAACTCAGGTAGGTGGCCTAAATAATGGGGTTTAACCTCAAAAGCTCTACCATTCCTACCTACGGGTGTCACTACAGCTGATGAATTAGGCATAATGACTGGCCTAAAGTGACTATCTACCCCACCCCTAGTTGGTGCACTCTGAACAAGCTGTGGGACACCATCTACAAACTCTAAATCATCCCCCATATCACCCGCATCAAATCGTGGCACACCTCTTGGTGCCTGGTTATTTACCCTTTGCCTCCCAACCCGGTTCCCTTGATTAAAGTGACATACCTGATTACGTGGGATTGGACGCCTAGGATGCAAGTCGAACCCATCCTGATCAAAATCATCATACCTGACGTCGGCATATCTGCCGTCATACTCCTCATGCTCAGATTCTCTGTCATAGTCAGTCTGCCATGTACTGTGAAAACTCTCCTCATCAAACCGTTGAGGGATGCGATGCAGCTGTTGGTTTTCAAGGTTTTGCTGCTGCTGCTGCTGTGGTATGACTGGTCGGGTGTTTCGGGTCGGTTGGAATTGTGGTACTGGTGGTGGGTTTTGTGGTTGTGGTGGAATGGGTGGAATAGGTGGTGGTGGATTTTGAGGAAGTGCATCCTTAGGGATGCCGTGATGGCTGTGAATACTCATGGTGTGATTAGGGTGGTGAAGGGATCGGTTTCTTCTGGCGGTTCTCTCAATCTCCGGATCAAAAATCAAAGGCGATGTTTTCCCCGACCTTCGTGTATGGTGCATACAAGTAAAGTAACCTGCACACACAGAAACAAGAAAACCAGCGTAGTACTGAACAAAGAAAAATAACTAAATAAAGAACAAAAAGTAAATAAACAAGAAAAGATACTATATATTTTTTTTTGGGTTTTTTTTTTAATTTTTTTTTCTAAAACTAAAGACAATTAAAACTAAAAACACTAAGCGCACGCACTCCCCGGCAACGGCGCCATTTTGATCGCGTGTCGAAGTGCTAATCAAAAAAATATTTTTAAAAACAACTCCTTAGCTACAAGACTGCAGTATAGGGAGTAAGGTTGTCGAACCACGAGGAGTATGTGGTTAGTGTTAATAGCAATTTTGAATTATACTAATAGAAAAACTAATAAAATTATGAAGATTAAACTAAGGTGCTGCTTTGCTGGCAAGAAAAGATTGATTAAGTGATTTGGATAAAAACAATTATAATGAAGAAGTAACTCCCTCTAAACTTCAGGTTCTAGGTTTCACACAGTTTTCAATTTATAGATTGGAAACCACATAGACATAGTTCTGGAAATTAGTTAATTAACTGGTAGCACAAGTTCTTGTCATCAAACCCTATTAACTACCCAATTGTAAGCGTCAAGTCAACCCTCTTTATGTCACCCAACCCGCTACTAAGTTTTGTCATCAACCGAACAAGTTGTAAAGAAGGGACTCAAAACACAAATCAATTGTTTGCTTAACTAATGCATCAATAATGTTTTAATTGTTTGTCATCACAAGCAAAACATAATCCAATACTGAAAATAAATAGAAAAAATGTAAAACCTAATTGAACCATTCGTCTAGAGGATGTCACAAAAGATTTAGCCTAGCATCTTGCCCATCGCCTCTTCCTCTCTTCTTTTCTTTGCGTGCGATAATATTCCCTCCAAAATTCTGCTCTGTGCGTCCCTCAATGTTGGGAGCCGTCCACAAATAATAAATCTCCTCCCCTCATATGTTGCCGTTCAAGAATTATACTAAACCCTCAAAGTTTGTGATATAGGGCCATGGGCCTCTAGTCCTCTACAAAGTGAATGTCACGGTTCTTTTTATTTTTTTTTTATTTATTGTATAATTATTATTATTAGTTTATTATTATAATTCCGTGCTCTCGACTCGGGTGTTCTTCATTCGACTAAAATTTCTCGTCTACGCCCCAACGTCCATGAACACCTGCTCTTAAGTGTTCGTGTCTCGATTAAAATTCTTTTGTTTTGAGCTCATTATCCACGAACACCTACAAAACACATGCGCGCTAATAAATAACTAAGACCGACTAAAAGTACACAATAAAAACTAAAATATATACAAAACTAACATATTAACAAGGTGTTTTCACCAACACATCACACACGAAACACGAATATTTATAACGTCATTCTTATGAACATGCGACGTATTAATTCATAGAGTTTTGTCATGGATCTGAATCTTTCTGAAAATACATATGTAAACATGAGTTTTATACAAAACGTATATAAATGTTATACATACATACGTATGTTTAAATGAGTAAGTATGGATTCATTTATTTCAACTTGCAAAACCTTACCTAGAACATCATGAGGCACATTTCCTGCGCTGCGCTTTTGACAACATAGACACCAACATAACTGACCAATCTAGGCTTACTTAGATCCAATCTAAGGCCGCACGTGAGTCTAAGAAGTCACTCCATGACATTTAGGTGACATTGACAATACAAAAGATTGGTCCATTTGCATTGTGTGTATATTATGTAAAACATCACAAACAAACAACATAAAGCATATGTAAACCTTAATGAAGCAGCTCCCTAAAGCTTGTCTTTCTGCTCACATCTTTATCATATTTTCAAATTAACACAATAACATCTACATAAGCACACTTTTCGAATCTAGTTTTCTGATCCAAATCTTGTAGATAGCAACTCAGCTGCAAGTTCATCTCCTTGGGTCCTCTTGTTCCTTATGATTAAGAGTTATTCCTAGGAGGTTACAACTACTTATTTCATGGTATTGAAGTAGGGATGGCAAAAAAACCCGAGCCCAACGGGTATACCCGAAACCCGAAGCATTTGGGACGGGTATACCCGATATCCGATGGGTATGGGACGGGTTTGGTATTGGAAAAAAAATATTTCGCGGGTATGGGACGGGTATGGTATTAGGTGATACCCGGCCCGATTACCCGAAACTACATACCCGTCTACCCGAAACATATACCCGAAGACTTTTAAGTTATATATACTAGAAGGAATGCCCGCGCGTTGCGGCGGGTGTCTCGATTTATATTATATTCAATTATGATGTTGATTACGAACCACAACTCGGGTTTACGACATTTTACTTTATTCAACAAAATATAGTATCAAAAATATTAGCACAACAAACCAAATAAAATTTTGTAGATAATTATAGTGGCAAAAATATTAGTATCATCTAGAGATTGATTTCTACTGCTTGGTGCCATAGTTCCTTTTTTTTTTTTTTTTGTCATCTTAGATTTAGATAGCCAATAAAAATCACCAAATAATAAAAACGAAAATAGGAAATATGATTACTGTAGTTATGCTAAGACACCACATGAAAGTGAGATTGTGAGAGTTCATTAAATTTTATAGAAACTACAAATATATGCACACCGGGTTGACGAATCAAAAAATAGAAATTAATAGCATCACTTAGCACAAGACAATCATCAACTACTATAAAGGTATAAAAAATCGAACAACAAACGAATAATCGAATAATTCACGTTGATATTAGCAAGTAAATCTAGGTATCAAACCTGCTGGTTGCAAGAGAATTCCTTTGCCAATCTTATGCGCATACTTCATGAAAAATTGCTTTTATAATCATCATATTGCCTTAGCAACAAGATCCATGGATATTTCCATTAAACTAATAATATGTTCATGCCATAAAAATAAACATTAAAATATTGACATCGTATACAACCAGAATAATCATAACACTTGTTGTATATAAAAAGAGTTGTATATAAAGAAGTTACCTAAACATTAAGAAACGGATCGACAACAAAATGAACCAATAAATGTCATAATCGAGTTAACCACAAACATTCATCTGTAAAAAAATAATTTAAACAAAAAAGATCCATTTGAATTTCAGTTCCAAACTCAAAACCCCCCAAACTTCAAAACAACCTACTTCTTCAATTGGCAAATGACAGGGTTGTCTTGTACCCTACCCTGAATAAATGAAAAATGAATTGAGCAATACCTGGGGCTATATATAAAACAATAAAGCAATACCGATCAATACGATCTTGGATCATGGAATAGTTATCTTGAGAATATTCATCTTGACAAGAAATTATCTACATAATAAATCATTTAATCAATTTTATTGCTAACTTGTATAGTTCACATTCTTCGGCCCTACCCATGAATTATCCAGTAATTGGTATTTCACAATGAGCTCTACCTTATTAATTATTTGAACAAAAACCTGCAAAATTTAAAACGGTAACAACAAAACAACTTATTAAAATGCATAATCTATGAAACTTCACTTTAAGACTATAAGGAGTGGGGGGGGATGGGGGAAGAGGGGGATGAAGCGCCATGTGGCACTTGGGGGGGAAATAATTGTGGGGAGTGGAAGGGGGGGAAGAGGTGGGGGGAAGTGACACTTGGCATTTCTTTTTTCTTTTTTTTTTCTTTTTTATAAAGTAATAATAATAATAATAATAATAATATAAACCAAAAAATATATTAAATTAATAAAAAAATAATTAATATTAAGTTAATAAAAAAATAATTAATATTAAAGTAATAAAAAAATAATTAATATTAAAGTAATAAAATTTTAATTAATATTTAATTTTTCCCACCCACTGCTCCACACAGTACAAACATTAATTTTTCCCACCCATACGTTTGAATTTGAAATTTTAAATTTGAAACTCTGAATTTCAAAGTTTCCCCCCCCCCCCCCCCCCCCCCACTGCTTCACCCTTCTAACCCTATAAATACAACACCTTACCAAATTCTTAGTCACACCTATTCCTCTTCCCTAAAGCAATGAATAACATGGGTGACGGTTTTCAAGTAGGAGCTGCTGGCCCGTCTAATATCCGGCAGTACTCTCGCCGGTATCCCAGGGGATGGGGCCGCCCCCGGAGACTACCATTCTCCTCATCTCCTCCTCCTACTGCTCCACAACCTCCTATTTATCCTCTTCCTCCTCCTCCTCCACAACATTGGTTACCTCCCCCTCCTGCTGCTGCTGCTGCACAACCAACCATTCCTCCTCATCCTCCTGCCGATGATGACTGGACGGATGAGGAATTGATCTGGGCTATGGATTATGTCATGGCCCAGCAACAAATGGAGCGACTAACGTTGTCGCCCTCTACCCCCTGGGCTGCTTCAGTCCCCTACCCCCAGACTACCCCCACCCCCATCCCCCAACAGCAAACTACCCCCATCCCCATCCCCCAACAGCAAACTACCCCCATCCCCAACCATGGGACTTCCCCGACTGAGGGGGACTTGGAAGCCCTAAGGGAGATTGAGGAGGAGGAACTCTACTATAGCCGACCTACCCCTCCTCGTGAGTACTACTACTTCCCCTCAGATGCGAGATTTGATGGACGGGATAGCTCACGTTCCGTCTCACCCGAGTGCATCACCTTTCCCGGAGAATGGGACAACTACTCTCCATAGTGGAGAAAATTAGGAATAATAAGTAATTTAGGATTTATTTATGTTTAAATAAGTAATCTAGGATTTATTTATGTTTAAATAAGTAATTTAGGAATTATTAGGATTATGTAATGGTTATTTATGTAATGGTTATTAAGTAATTTAATTATGTTATTGTTTTTTATTTTTTTTATTTAATTTTTTTTTTTTAAAAACCGGTATATTATTGTGGGTATTATAGTTGTGGGTATTATTTTTTTTTAATAAACAAATGAACCACCCAATAAAATTGTGCCACGTGGCAATAAAACCTCCCCCACGCCGGTGAGCTTTCTCCCGCCCCCCCCCCCCCCCCCCCCCCACTCCCGCCCCTCTCCACGCCTATAAGCGGCGGTGTTACCGCCCTTCCCGCCCCCTCTCCCGCCCCCACTCCGTCTAGTCTAAAAAGAAAAAAAACAAAACAATTAAGTAGTAATTACAAGAACAGTACCTTAAAGGCGACATAATCAGTGGTGTTGTTGGTCAATTGCATGGAACATGAGATCTGCTTCTTTAATTCAACTAAGAAAAAAAATCACAACATATCTGTAAGGAAAAGGAGAATAACAGGAAAAAAAACGAAGTAAAAATATAGAGTAGAATTTGCATTGGAATTGAAGCTCTGAGGCTCAACGTTGAGAAGCTCTCCAGTAGTCATTTTTTTATAAAACTTCTTGAAATTAATTACCCATTAAATGTATGAAACTGTCGATTAAGAAGGTGAAGGGGAGAGGGGTAGCAAGGGAATGAAATTTTAAGTTTTAACTAAAAATCGAAGATAAAATTACATTGCTACCCTTTCAAGTGTCTTAATTGTACAAAAAGTGCCAATTATACCCTCATTATATAAGCTTGATAGCTCTGAGGCTCAACGTTGAGAAGCTCTCCAGTAGTCATTTTTTTATAAAACTTCTTGAAATTAATTACCCATTAAATGTATGAAACTGTCGATTAAGAAGGTGAAGGGGAGAGGGGTAGCAAGGGAATGAAATTTTAAGTTTTAACTAAAAATCGAAGATAAAATTACATTGCTACCCTTTCAAGTGTCTTAATTGTACAAAAAGTGCCAATTATACCCTCATTATATAAGCTTGATTCACTTGTACATGTTGCTATAATAGTTGGATGGTGTACAAAATTACCTTGTTGGCCATCACTCCTCCTTTATAAGATATATTTTTTCTAGTCTTTCAAATGAGGCACAAAGTCTTCTATGTATACAAGAGTTAAGGATGAGTGAAGAGACTAACTTAATTAGAGCCATAAACTCTAATAAAGTGAAATAAAGAACTCTACTCAAGAGTCTCCTTAATAATTTCCAACATCTTTATGAATGAAACATTCATTGGTAACATTAATGATGAAGAAGGAAACCATAAGGCAAAGGATGTTTGTGAGGGTATGGATGGAAGAAGGAGGGTAGTATTGTAAAAGTGTTTTGATATTGTAAAGCATGAGGTGGGTTACTTGTACATGTTGCTATAATAGTTGGATGATGTACAAAATTACTATGTTGTACATCACTCCTCCTTTATAATGTATTATATTAATTTTGATTAATTGTTTGCATTTTATTAATCAATTATTTGTTTTGTTAGCGTAAAATTTTCCATCTTTTTTTTTGTTCAATTTAGGTTCTTTGATTCTCTATTTAGGAATAATATTAAGGAAGAGTGATGTACAACATGGTCATTTTCATTTCCATACAACTTAAGAAGCAACATTTACAACACATTTAAGCAAGAAATTTAAGGGTATTATGGGCATAGTTATGACAATTAAGACACTTAGGAGGGTATGTTTGTAATTTTACCATCATTATCTCACTCACAACTTAAAATTCCATTCCAATCCTACCCTCAAGGTGAAGGGGAGAGGGGTAGCAAGGGAATGAAATTTTAAGTTTTAACTAAAAATCGAAGATAAAATTACATTGCTACCCTTTCAAGTGTCTTAATTGTACAAAAAGTGCCAATTATACCCTCAATATATAAGCTTGATTCACTTGTACATGTTGCTATAATAGTTGGATGGTGTACAAAATTACCTTGTTGGCCATCACTCCTCCTTTATAAGATAATTAGTTTTCGTAGATTACAGTACGAACTGATCATCGATGCAAATTTTTTATCGAGCAGAGTATGATTGTAGGACAAATCCATTATTTTGATCTTTTTTAGATTCTGAGCTAATTCACAAGGCAACCATTTTGTTCCTTGATAACATCACAGTTTGTTAAAGCTAGTTCTTCAAGGTTATCACTCAAAGCTACCCCTAAGGTTTTGAGAGCTTCACCTGTAACCATACTAATTGTTATGTTACTACCATTAGTCTATTACTGATGTTAGTATGAGTACAACTACTTTTTATAACATGATGCTCTGTTGTAGTATAAGTACAACTTGTTATGTTACTACCATTAGTCTATTACTAATTTTAGTATAAGCATAGCTACACATACCGCGAACACCAAGGCGCACGCCTACTCGGAAGGGGGCGGCGGTGTTACCGCAGGCGCCCAGACCTCTCTAATAGAGTTGTTAAAAAAGCCTGGGGCTAACTCAAAATAAGCTAGCCTCAAAGTCGGCTCGTTTGAGCCCGAGCCAAGGCAAGCTCGGCATGGGTTTAAAAAAGTGCAGTTGAGGCGCAAGGCACATTGTTTACTTGTAAGTTGAATGACAAAAATTACAAGGAAAAGACATAGCCAAAGTAATCCCAAAAACTTTGCGCCTTTAACCAACTAAACTCTAAATCTCTAATGGGCCTTCTACATGACTGCCATACGAGCACAACACTCAAGATCCAACTTGGGTCCAAAACAGAACCCCAAAGAAATTTGGGCATCGAGTTTTCACTACTGGGCCCAATACAAGCAAAGAGGCCCTGAATAAAATTAAACCTCAAGACGATTGGGCCTTCAAAGATGGACCCCACCAAACACTAAAACAGTGGAAAAGAAATAACCGAGTCTAGAGATACACAAACTTGTTTTTTTTTAAACCCGGAACCGGGTCCGGATTTGGTAAACAAAAGCAATAACCGGGTAGGGTAGAAACCATTTCTGGGTATGTTTGGGTTTATGACCGGTTTGGCCCGGTTTTTTTTTTATTGGGTGGGTTTTGATCGGTTAGAGGTGGAACCGGGTCTGGCGGTTCTAGGTCAGTTCCTTTTCCTAACCTGGGTCTGGAACTAGTATGTACCCGTGCATTGGGTAGGGTAGGAACATGTTCCGGGTTGGGTCCAGGACCGAATTTTCTGTGCATCTCTACTCCCAGTCCCAGCTGGGCATAACTTCTTTCTGACTTGGGCTTCCAACAAGCCTTCTAAACGGCCCAAAATCAAACAAGCTTTAGACCCGAAGGTATAGATCAATGGGCCCTCCAACAAGGTTTGTTTGGTTTGGGTTTGACACTTTGACATGTCAAAACACGTTTTGGTCCTTTTTGTATAACTTTGCAAGTTATGAATTTAATGAATACTAGAAGTGATCCCGCGCTACGCAGCGGGACAAACCAATTTTGAATGAAAGTTAAATGGAAATGTAGATGAAATAGTAATAATAACACTAATAAAAAAAAATCCTAAAACTAAAATATTGTAAAAAAAAAAAATCTTTAGTTTTCCCCAACGCCAATCGGTTCTAGGAGGTTTGGTTTATTTTTGGCTCATCGTGGTTTCTAGCCTGTGTCGATTTGACCAAAGAACTTAAAAGAACCAAAACTTGTATTAAACCCAAACTGGTTTGAGAAAAAAATGGGTTATCTCTATGCTAATTTAGAGCCTTTTTTCTCTATTTTGTTGTCAAAGATGTTGAAATATAAGTTTCTTAAAAAACGCTTCAATATCCATTTAGTCTGAATAATTCATTTATTCGGAAGCACGAATAGAGAACTTGAACCAATATGAATATATTATGTACAAGGGTAATTTTTTATATAATGGTCCTAATAAGTAATACAATGCTTTTTAGGGCCGCCGGTAGAAAAAGAAGTATAATCTATAGTTTGATTTACTCAACAAATTATAGTTTTTAAATATTTGATAAACAACTAAATAACTTAATATTATTACATATCATATTAAATATTGCTATTTTAATTTAAAGAAATATAATGCATTTGATAAAATGTTAAATAACATACTCTAAGTCTATTTTAATAATGTAATATTAATTTAAAGAATATAATATTTTCAATTTTATGTGTCGTGTCAACGTTATGATATTTAGAAATAGATAACTTTAAGTCTATTTATTTGTTCCTTAGTTGTACTAGTAAATTACCCCGCGCGTTGCGGCGGTTTTTAAACGTGACTAAGTACGTAAAGGTAACCCAAGTTAAAAAATATATTTTTTTTACCAAAATGGTAATTTTAAATTAAAAGTATTTGATACATAAATCAGGATATTAAGTTTTCTTTTAGTTAGTTGTAATACACAGAGAGAAGGAGATAGAATTATTGGCAACAAATACATATATTATATGAGGTTAGACATCATGCTTTAAAGAGTTATACAATTCAACAAACAAAAAAAAAAGACAAAAATGTCCAATTACTACAATGTTTATAAGCTCCAATAAAGCCTAATAGAATCATCACAAACATTGCTTGTTATTATTAAATAGATAGATGTGTAGAAGGATTCAATGAAAAGCTTGGGTTTTATTGAAATTGAATTGGGGTTTAATTAGGTGTTATGAAGGGGTTACATGTTGAAATGGATATGAAGTATGCATTACACATATATACAATGAGCATTATAGGTTGTACACAAGGGCATAAAGGGAACAAAATGACCAAATATTGAAAATCTGTGAAGGGACTCTTCAACTCCCATCTTAAAAATTGTGTAAAATTACCTTCTTACCTATCTCTCCTCCTTAATAAGGTAGTAGAGATAATCACAAAACTAACTCGTTGAAATCACAATATAATATCGTTTAGTAAATGATTTAGGACATTGTAAGCATTTGAATACATGTTTTATCGACTTGTGTCCCGTTTGACCCGATTCAGTTTTAGCTAACTATTATGTTCAACCCATTGTACCCGTTAGTAACCAGATACAACCCGTATTGACCAGCTTCCATATAGTGGATTGAAATTGTCACTGTTTTTCATAGAAAAACAATGGAAATGAAGTAAAAAGATCAGATTACGTACTTCAGCTAAAACGGCCAAAGCATTGAATAAGTGATTACCGTTTAGAGCACGCAGCACACTTTCTCAGCATTTGGATAGCAAAGAAGCCACGCCTTTTGATGCAAACCGAAAGAAAATTAGATGTATAGTTATGATGGATACAATATCTGACTAAAATGGAAGGAAAATAAACCTTTTTTATGGTATAATAGCTATAAGTTCCTCAAAATATTGAGAATCAAAACAGTAACTAACTATATGTTGCCAGATAGGTCTTCCGTCATCTACATATATATTTGCATTTGAATAACAGACATAAAGCAAGAAATATTAAGTGATCAAGCTTCTGTCATTTGTAATAAACACTATAAATCAATCAGAAGATTTTTATATCTTTAGTTCAAAATGCAGTAACTCGTTGCATTTTGGGGTCGGGTCCCTTTCTGGGCAAAAACAATTACTATGGTTTTTAGTCAATTTAAAACACATGTTGATCAAGTGTTGATGCCGTACCATACCAATACCAATACCAACAAATCCCCAATGCCCAGGTTTTGTTACTAGTTTTATATACATAAAGAATGAATCTAACATATTATTAGAACCTATAATTTATAAAATTGTTTCCAAGTCCTATATATAAATTGCTTCCATAACATGTAAATTTTGAACCCTCAAAGAACAATCATTTGGCCAACTTGCATTCTTCTTATAAACGATATAAATCTATGGGCTAACATAATTACACAGTTTACATTAAGCAGGTAAAAATGGAGCCACCGAGGGTTTTAGGCACCAAGCAAATGTGACAGGACCTTTAGGGGCGACAGTCGACCCTAAAGGTCTTGTCGCTCCTAATGCCCTATTATTAGGGGCGACAGACGTCGCCCCTAAAGCTCCAGATTGTTGGAGTGATAGTCGATAGATATCTTGATTTCAAGAACTCCATAACTCTTGAATTTATGAAAAAAACTAAAAAAATTAATGCATATACATTGTTGGAAATAATCCTAGCGACTCTACGCCTGCTACAGTTACCGCGTCCTCGTTTAATAAAGGAACCACCTTCGACGGCGGATTATCATAAACAACAAAGTCTTCAGCCTGCATTCTTCCAAGCCTTGCCATAAGATCAGCACACCGATTTTTATCTCTTTTCACATGTACCATATAACATTTTAGACGTGCCATATCCTCCTTGCATGAGTTGATCATCCAACTTAGCGGATCAGACTCATCGACACTATGCACCGTGATTAGTAAAAGAGCAGCCTGAGAATCTGTTTCGATGACAACATTATTCAACCCCATGACTCTTATGAAACGTAACCCCATCATTATTCCCCAAATTTCCGCGACAAGACTTGTATTGTATCCGATGTTTCCTAAATAACCATATACCCATTCGCCACATTCGTTCCTTATGACCCCTCCATAACTTGATTGCCCCGGATTTCCTAGTGAACTGCCGTCGGTGTTGAGTTTGAGCCAACCCGGATTAGGCGCTTCCCAATACACTGGCTTTGATCGAGACGCCGTAGTTGTAAACATGCTTTGAAATATGATCCGCGTATTGTTTAACTTTAGGTTAAGGTGAGTTAATTTGCACTTCTAATATATATGTTCACCGACTATAAGATTACGAAAATGATATTATCTGTGTTATCCCTCCCGCAATTTCGTTAACTAACATTCCATTTACAATAAATGCTGCTTTTAGAATATTTATAAATTCGATTGTTAGGCTAAGGGGTATGGTGGTCGGGGAAGGGGCTCGGGGGTGATGTGGCTATTTTTGCCGATCGGGAACACCGCCCCCCCGACCGGGCTTCGGCAAACTCGGCATAATTCCACCGATGGTACCGACGCGAATTCCAAGGCTATGGGGTATGTGTGTGGCTGAAGATGGAGGATGAAGATAAGTTTTTGGTTTTTTTTTTTTTTTTTTTTCACTTAAAATAATGGAAGGGGGAAGGGGGAACCATTTCCCCTAGAAGGGGGAGGGAGAGGGGGAAATGACGTGGCGCTGACGTGGACAAGGGGGAAGGAATGGGGAAGGGTGACCACACCCCATAGCCTTATATTTCGGATATATAATAGCATTTGATTTCATTATCTATAACCGATTCTATAAGGGTGAGAAATTCAACATCCACGTTTCACCTGGATTCGAACTGGGGTTGAGGGGTTGTGCGTCGTTTGGATTCTCTGCTGAAACACACCTTCCAAAAAAAAAAAAAAAACCGATTCTATAATTTCCGTATTTTTGTATAATTTTTAATACTCTCCGGTTAATATTCAATTATACTTTTTACATTTATCCAATTAATTTGGCTAAAAAGTATAATTTATTAATTTAGAGGATAATCTAACAACAAGCCATTTTATAAATAAATAACATATCCAAAACGATACAGTTGGTTTAGTATTATAAGTTACGAATCGAAATATCTAAAATATAGCTTTATTTTTCATTTTAGGATAAGATATCTATTATCTAAGAACGCAAACTGAACTTTACACCGCCCCTTGATATATAAAATTTGAAAATCACCTATAATGAACTGTCCAACTAAATGTAACAAGTTTTTTTTTTTAATACAATTAATGTAAAATGTGATTAATTAAAACGTTTTTTATTGTATTTATTATTTTTCGTTTTGATTTATTTTTATTTTAATTCAATATCTACACTATATAATAAAAGAAAACACATGAAGGACACATGACACTCCCTCATAAATTCTCTCATTTTCTTATTTAATTTAATACAATAAATTAAATTTAATTATAATAATTGATTTGCAAAAGCATATTATAAATTTATTAAAATGAATTTTATTAATTGTATTAATAATCATAGTTGTAACTGAAATCATTAATAAAAGAAAACACATGATTATTTTTACAATATTTGATCTTATATATATATATTAATAAAAACACATGCGGGACACATGACACTCCCTCATAATTCTCTCATTTTCTTATTTAGTTTAATACAATAAATTCGAATTTAATTATAATAATTGATTTGCAAAAGCATATTATAAATTTATTAAATTGAATTTTATTAATTATATTAATAATCATAGTTATAACTGAAATCCATTAAAACTATATTTCTTATAATATTTTGAACAAACAAAATAAAATAAATCAATTCACATTAATTAAACATTTGATTTAATACAAAACTAAACATGTTTGGCTATTTTAGTATTATAATACCTTCATATATAAAATACATTTTATATATGAAAAATCATTATTTGAAATCTTCATTGACTTTGTTTTTTCAAGTTACTTCAATAGAGAAATGCAATATCTAAACAGTCTTTTCATTACTAATTCATTTCAATCTTTATTTCCATGCTATTAATTCGCACATTTTTTATAATACAGTAAAATTGAACCAATAAATGTCATTATGTTTAAGGACCTTGATGTTAGAAAAAAAAATGATTATACACTCAAGGTTAGAAATACTTTGGCTTTAGAATAAACTTGATGTCAAATTCCAAAATGAACAATACTCGATTGGGATGGTTTAACGGATGAAGAGATACTTTTAAATTAATTTTATTTTTTTATATCCTAGCCTAAACAAAATTTACCTTTATTACTTTTTGATTTTTTTTTTTTGTTTTGTTGTACCTGCAGTCTTATAAGGTAATAGCCATGGTATGGAAGATATATTTTGGAATGTTTGAAAAAAGTTTTATGTGAATAAAAATGTTTTTTTACAATAAATCATTTAGGGGCTGATGAATATTTAATATTTTTTCGGTTGTAAAGGCAACTTTTTTATTTTAAATAAAATATGTAATCTAATTTTTCTTAATTATATTTTAAATTTATATATAATATATATAATTTAAATTGTTTTACCCGTGTATCACACGGGTACATAACCTAGTTTAATTTAAATAACAAGGTATGGGTGTGTGACACAAAAAGAAGAGTTGGTACCTAAGGTTATCTATATTATCTTATTAAGGAGGAGTGATGGCTAAGATAGTCATTTTCATTTCCGTACAACTTAACAAACAAGATGTACAACATATTTAAGCAAAAAAATTAAGGGTATTATTGGCATACTTGTGACTATTAAGACACTTAGGAGGGTAGATTAGTAAATTTAACATAATCTAATACTTCACATCCTAAAATCTTATTCCAATTATGCCCTTATGTCCAACTTTTAAAACACAAAATTCAACCTAACCTATAATGCATCTTAAATGTGAGACCTTTCAACCCCCCATCTATATTATTATATATAATTCATTATAATCAATTTCTTGAATGCTAATAGTCTTTTCATAACCTCAAACAAAATCTTAGAGCTAATTTCATGCTTTGAAACATTGTTTTGTCCAAAAATTTTATGTCTTCATTAGATGAGAAGAGAAAAAAATCAATGAGAAGTTAAGACGCTTGGAATATATGGTTCCCGGATGCTACAAGGTATAAAGATATGAGTTAATTTTTGTATACATATATACATTTTTTTTCTACTTGTTCGTATGTTCTTTGACAATTACAAAATTTATCTTCATAATATATCATTGTTTTGCTCCATTTAAATTTAGTTATTTACTATAGACAACGGGAATGCCAGTGATGTTGGATGTAATAATCAACTATGTTGGATCGTTGCAGAATCAAATTGAGGTAATTTAGTTGTGCAACTAACAATTAAAAAAATAAACAAACAATATTCAGAATTATTGATGAGAAAATATTTTTCTTTGTGTATTTTTAGTTTCTCTCTATGAAGCTTTCAGAAGCCAGCATGCTCTATGACCTATTGACCTCAACTCTACTGAATTGGATGATATGGCCCATATGAAGGTGACAGATCGTTTTCCTAACTATCTTTGTTAAGAAGTTGTGTATCTTGAATCATATATATTGTTAACTAAATAAAACGGACAAAATTATAAATATAACATTCTAGATTTGCTAATATGTTTCTAATATATTATAAATATTACTTCCACTTACTGCATGGGATGAAAACTGATGTTGCATGGAACAAATGGACATGAATGACAGATGATGGAGAGGATGGTTGGAGAAGGGTATGGAGACTTTCCTCAATTTCAATCAACATGGTCTCCTTGAACGTCATGAAATAGTTAACTCAATCTATACGTAAAGGTATTTGTTGATCTATTTAATGTTCTTGTTAAACGTTGTATGAAGTGTGGTTCACAATATTATTTTGCTTTCGGCAAATGCATATTGTTTAAGTTCTAATTCTAATTAATAAAATAAATTAAACACTAGCATAAAGAGAAAACAAAAACTTAACTATGTGTTAATTACTTATGTTATTTGTGTTAAGAAATAAGAAATCGAAAAGCCATAAATTCATGCTCACGCTAATGAATCAACCCGAATCTTTATCTTCTATACTATACTATATTATAAAGCATCAATGAAGGATACCCGCAAAATTTAAGTAAATACAACCTTTATTGCTTATAGTACAATGCTTATTGAAGTCATTTAGGGGTTAAAATTGTCTTTCTACTTAAATATTAAACTGTTGAAGAAATTAATTTAAACATAATTATAAAATTGATGAGGAAATTAACAATAATATGGTGACTCTTTACATTCATAACCTCTATGTCTTTATTATGTTTGTATCAATGTTATAGTCTTATAAATAGTGGTCATGTATTTGGTATATAAATAATGTAGTGACTCTTCACATACATAACTTACATATCCTTCAATGTTTATAGTAAATAAATTACATCATATATTATGTATTTATATCTTCTTTTTAAATTTATGTGGTTGCAGGATGGTATGATGTGACACTTCTGCACACAAATGAATATGTAGGCTTGAAGTTTGCCAACACACCCAACCCATGACACGTTTCAACCCATTAAAGTGGGCGATATATGTAGGCTTGATGTTTATACAAGCAAATATGGTAGAGATACTTCATGAGCAACGTCATCGTCTTCCTCGATGGTTTTTTGTTTTCTCTACTACTATAAGCTTCTAGGAATAGAATTTAAGTTTCTGATCTCACGAAGTCACAAATTGTTTACATATCCAAAAGAAGACAAGTTCTTATCAGTCGATTTGGTAGTTTTAACTATATTGATTAGTGATTTGTTTGATCCAATATAATTGTTATGGCGCTTGTCAAACTAACATAAAACGAGAGTATCTATGCAAATCATTGACTCCGCTACATCTCGCGTGTGCCCTAAAATAATAAAAATATGTTGCACACTACAAACTGCATTTTAGTAATTACATCACTTCCACTACAATCTTATGGTCATTAAGAGATACAACGCCACTTCACTACGCTAAGCACCGCTCTACGATGGCATACTTATCTGCCTTCGAGATACATAAAAGGGTCCCACCGAAGGACGTGGGACAATCTAAGGGTGTTGCAAGGAATAGTACGGCCTATTGTTATGTACCCATTTAAAATTTTCAGAAGATATACTTATGAGTTTCAGTTTTTAATAACATATATTTTATATATCGTTGTTCTCTACTTCATCATAACGAATAACCAATAAACACGATACACGAGGGGCAAAACAGTTGCACCCGCCGCAACGCGCGGGCATTCCTTCTAGTAATACATGAGAGAGGGGTATTTTAAGATACCCAAAAGTTAAGAACTAATTTTTCATTAACAACCCTAAAATAAGGGTAAAATAGTCATTCATACATTATTTACACTTTAATACCCTGTCTTATTTACACTTTAATTCCCTATTTTTAGTTAGTAATTACATTTTCCCCCCTCCCCTACAAAATTATAATTTCTTTTATTTAATTGTATCATAACTTAAAAACTATTATATTTTAAAAACATTCGAATATACCATGACGACCGGCTCATTTTTGTCGACGTGTCGGTGTTTGTCGCAGTCAATACCGATGTATGGATTAAAATGTACAAGAAAGAATACCTTATGTACAAGTGATTATTGCATTTTATGTTTTAAATACAAACTAGATGAAATATAATATGGATTTATTGTTAATATGGATGTTGAATCATAACACCATTTCATGATCAAGTAAAACTCAAAATTGTAAAATTGAATTTGGTGTTAAATACTGTTTTGCCAAATAATAAAAAATTCACATAAATCAAATGCAACGATTTAAAAAACCAAACAGGGCACTCGAAATCTACATATCAGCTTTGGCGATTCTTAAAATATGATAATATTGTTAACATTATGGTTCATCATTGATTTGACATACAAATAATTTGTCACACGGTAACAAAACTGCAACACAAGACTCGGCTCTAAGAATGCTTTATCACATTTGTTATTGATAGCTTCAATTGTAGTACCTTATTTAAATAATCAACATTAGCAATATGTGCATATGTATATGGGTATGCATGCGCATATATTAATAGGTATACACATAAATATAATTAACTAAAAGAAATCTCATTAAACTTTTAAATATACATAATTAGCTAAATATATAAAACTTTAAAATGAAAGAATATAAAAATGCATTTTAGATATTAATTGTAGGTAAATTTCTTTTAAAAACCTCAGCTGCATCAATTTGGTACAAAACACATGATGCATATTATATATATCCATGTGATATGAACATCTATGTTAATAACAACAAACTTCCTAATTTGAAGGGGTTCTTTTTAACAAAGTTAAAAAAAAAATGCACTGAATTCGGTATTCACAGAAAACACAATAATTTTTTACATTTTAATCAAAGATAAACAAAATTTCCTAATTTAAAGGGGTGGGAAAATCATCAATTTCATAATTTAAAGGGGTGTAAAAAATCATGAATTTGAAAATTAAACCATGTGCTAACCTACTAAAGTTTATTCTATAAATACATACTAATGCACACCTATTTCACTTGCTAAAATATATAGACATGGATACTGAATTCAAAAGTTGAAGCTTCTAATGTTGGTTATTTGTTAGTTTATGGTTTTCATTCGTCCCATTTTACTAATTATACCTTTTTATACATATCTTAATCATTTAAGTGTTAACTTCTTGGTTTTGCAGATTCATTTAGATGAAAAACATACGGAGATGAACAAACCAATAGCCATACAAGCGTCTAAAGTAGCGTCTAACGTTGTATTTATTAATGTTTAATTTTTTAATATTAACATGACTGTTATTTTATGTGGTATATTGTATGTGTTTTATTGCAGGATAATGGTGATAATAGTGTTAAGATTATTTGCTATGGTGCAATGTTTAGTACTTACAAATCTGATCTTCAACATGAATTTAGTGAATAGGTAATATCAACATTTATTTCATCTTCTATTAACTTGTGTATTAAATATTTTTAATTTATTTTAAGGATCAGATGCATGAAATTAATAGGAAGAGATCCAAGAGGCTCTCTTAATGGAAATGGAGTCAAGTTATTGATCTAGACAGTTCTGATGGAAATGACAAAGAAGACATATTTGATGACACTTTAGATAGGAGAAAATGGAGGAAACTCATCCTCTCCAAAAGATGTAATAATCAAACATGGAGATATACAAGAAATTTTAGTGATCGTTCTTGATGACGAATGGTGGGTAAACAATATAGATGAAATCATGCAGACTTGGAACATGTATGACTAAATTGATCTCATGATTCAAGTAGTTCACTAGCTTTTATTTTTCTCAACTTTTATGTTTATTAATAATTATTTTTCCTTTCGTATGTTACTTTATTTTATCAAATGTTTTTTAAAAGTATTTTACAATTTAAATGTTAAATCTTTTTAGTTACTAGACATGTGCAATGCTTATGGCGTATATCCACCGCAATGATGCTACAACAAATACTATATGAAATTGAAATAAGTACCGAAATAAAAAGTGTCACCCCCGTCGCATCGCGCGGGTTTCCTACTAGTACCTATGTATGGAGAATGAACTAGAACGCATTTTAGAGCTATCATTGAACGTTACAAAATTAAGTTAATATATACTCTACACTAGAGAACTACTTTAAACTATTAGTACTCAACTTCATTATCTATACTATATTATAAAGCATTTAGGAATGATGACTACAAAATTTAAGTAATTAAAATATCTTAAGCATATAGTACAATACTCAAGTAACTCAGTTAGTAAATAGGTAAAATTGTCTTTCTACTTAATATCAATTGTCTTTCAAATCTAATTATTAGATTTTCCAAATTTCATTAAAACAAAATATATTTTATTTAAATTTCAATAAGTATAACAATAATAAAAGTTAACTCATGACTTTTGTTTAGTAAAAAGTAATTACAAAATATTAAACTTATTAATATTGACATGACATAAAACATTTGTTTACCAAGTATATTTTTCTTGAATGACAAAAAAACCAGCACTTTTGTTTACCAAGTCCAATAATCAAATTAAAAAATAAAATTAAATATATATGATATATATATCTATACTATATTATAAAGCATTTAGGAATGATGACTACAAAATTTAAGTAATTAAAATATCTTATGCTTATGTTACGATACTCAAGTAACTTAGTAAAGAGATAAAATTGTCTTTCTACGTAATATCAATTGTCTTTCAAATCTAATAATTAGATTTGTCAAATTTCATTAGAACAAAATATATTTTATTTAAATTTCAGTTAGTGTAACAATAATGAAAGTTAACTTATGACTTTTGGTTAGTAAAAAGTAGTTACAAAATATTAAACTTATTAATATTGACATAAAAATTTGTTTACCAAGTATATTGTTCTTGAGTGACATAAAAACCAAAAATTTTGTTTACCAAGTTTAATAATCAAATAAAAAAATAAAATTAAATATATATGATATAAAACATTTGATTACTTGATATTTACAAAAATTGTGATTAATATTTAAAATTGAGCCACAAAAATATCAAGACATATGAAAATATATATTTTCTAAAAACAAAAATAAAAGCTCTTTTTTTTCTTTATACATCATGATTAAATCATTTTCAGTTTTATTTAAATTTCAATAAGTGTAACAATAATGAATTGTTAATTCATGACTTTAGGTTAGTAAAAAGTTGTTACAAATCTATGTCAAAGGTTAAGACAAAGCAAATATAACCCGCTAAATAACTAGCCTTTCAATGTCATCACTATGCAACTTATTAATCTTAATCTATACTATCGTTTAAAATTTAAGTTTTACAAGTATAATTGCATATAGTTTAATACACAATGCACATGTTAACTACTTTTTAAGGGTAAATATGTCTTTTATACAATACTTACACATTTGTCACCTCAACTTTACTCAAATTTTATTTATTTAAATAATAATTACACTTTTGCACCCTTATTTTAACCAACAACCACCACGATCTTTAAACATCCATAACTTTTTCATACGTTAATATTTTCTTAATATTATTACACCATATAAACGAGCATTTTATTCCTTTTAATATGAGTATAGTATTGTTATAGTTTTTTTTTTAAATTAATTTTATTTTTTTATATCCTAGCCTAAACAAAATTTACCTTTATTACTTTTTGATTTTTTTTTTGTTTTGTTGTACCTGCAGTCTTATAAGGTAATAGCCATGGTATGGAAGATATATTTTGGAATGTTTGAAAAAAGTTTTATGTGAATAAAAATGTTTTTTTACAATAAATCATTTAGGGGCTGATGAATATTTAATATTTTTTCGGTTGTAAAGGCAACTTTTTTATTTTAAATAAAATATGTAATCTAATTTTTCTTAATTATATTTTAAATTTATATATAATATATATAATTTAAATTGTTTAACCCGTGTATCACACGGGTACATAACCTAGTTTAATTTAAATAACAAGGTATGGGTGTGTGACAAAAAAGAAGAGTTGGTACCTAAGGTTATTTTATTATAATTCGAAGTTTAATTAAGGGTTTTTCAATTTTGTTTTTAATTCCTTTTCAGCTGTTTTTTTTATTTAGTCAACTAGCTGATTACCTCGGGAGGGTCCCGGGGTTGAAAAATCTAATTTTACGTGATAACCTATTGCAAATGGCTCAAGTTAACTAACCACAAAATCTCTCAATCATTGCATGTTCATAGTATTCTAATCAGTAATAACTCATATATCTTAATCTAAAACCTAATCAGTAATCATCTAAAGAATCACTTATGTAAGCTACAACTATTCAAAAACTCATCACATCTCTCTAATTTCTCACATTCTAATGGCTCTTATAATTCCTAACCTAATCAACTAAACAAACACTTAAGTTGAAAGTTGTAACCATTGCATCTCATTATGCCATGTGGCATAATCAAGAGATGGTTGAGGCCACAATTGAACGCCACGTCAGCAACTATCAATATTCCCGAGAGTGTCCCGGGATTGAAAAATATAACCATTCTAATAATACTAATACTAATGGTAATAATTATTACTCTTGTAATTAAATAAATAAAAAAATAATCTTGCTATAAGCTGACACCATGTGTTGCAGTGTTGCGCGATTCTTTCTCCTAGCTTCTCTTGATGAAGTATACCTAGTAAAATTCCAATGATAACATGGTGATTGGGCTGATTTTCAACATCGTAGATAAGAACGTGGTTTAAAAGAAAAAACATGATTAATGAATAACATGAACACTTTGTGTGTTTTTTTCCCTGTACGAACGAAACCCTACAAAAAATAGTTGATTTTTTCTCCGTTTTTTATATAGCACTATGGTACTCGTTTGAAAGATAATAAAACGCTCGTTAATTTGGTGTAATTTTTTTCTTTAAAAAACTCTCGTATATAAAAGATATAAACGTTTAAAAATTATGGGAGGAAATATGTGAGAGAAAATTTTAAATTTATTTTTAAATTCTTTTTTTCCTAAAATAACTCAATTCAATTAAAAAGGGAAATAATTCAAAAACACTAAAATCCTTGAATTATGATGCCACGTGGCAGTTTCATGAAGAGGTTGAAGGCACCATTGCATTACACGTCAGCAATGTTCAATTCTTTTATATATATTAATTAATAGATTTTAGTTACATAATAAAATAAACCAACAAACCGAGCACATATGGATATTCATTTAGGCATATTACGACTTGATTTTAGGATTTTTTGGTTGTTATATCGCGTGTACTGATAGGGCTGCAAACGAACTGAACCTTCAGCGAATAGTTTATGAGCCGTTTGGTGGGAAGTTCGTTTGTGTACGTTCGTTTAATAAAGGAACGAACACGAACAACAAATTTTGTTTGTTTAGTTAAACGAGCGAACATGAACAGAGGTCGTGTTCGTTCGTTTATGTTCGTGAACGTTCGGTAACGTGCTCGTTTATGTTCGTTTGTATTTGATAGTTTAATGGAGTTTTTAATTTTTATAATTTTATTTTATACTTTAATTTTTATTTATTTTACTAAAATAAATAAATAATTTATGTGAAGTAAGTATATAAGACTACAAGTTTAAATAAATGAAGATTTCAAATTTAAGATGAGAGCTTGACATTACTTTATTATGTTTTACCAACATTATGTTATTTACTAAGTATGTTTGTATAGTTAGGTTATATGTTGGTGTTTTACTTAATTTCTTAATATATGTGAATTCAATCTTATTGAAGAATTAATATATGTGTGTTTGTGTTTGTTTTCGTTCATGAACAATTATTTCTGTTCGTGAACACTTGTATGTGTTCATTAACGTTCGTTTATGTTCGTGTGCGTTCATGAACAAAATTAACAAACGAACACGAACAAAAAATCTCGTTCAGTAAGTGTTTATGAACTGTTCATGAACACATAATTTCCTTAGCAAACGAACACGAACAAGGCCTTATTCGTGTTCGTTCGGTTCGTTTGCAGCCCTATGCACTGATATTGATCGAATTTCTATTGTAACACGATATCGACTGAATTTCTGGAGTCCATATAATATCATACACTTGAAATAAAAAATTAGAAAAAGACACGTGTAAGAAAACAACAAAAACAAAAAATTGCTTTGATTGTTTTAGACCGAAGGGAGTGGAGGGGCTTGAGTTTAGGACATGAGTTGACCGTGGCCTACACCTCCCTCCACCATTTTTTTTTTAAAAGAAACCAACCAATCATAGGCTTCCACCAAAGCCCCCACACCCGGGTGAATTCGCATGCCATTGGGGCAACGCTGGCACTCATTCAACCTTGGAGGTGGTGTAGCCGGCGCGGGTTGGGTTCTCACGCCAAAACCCCATCTCACTCCCCACACTCTTGAAAAGAGGAAACTAGGTCTAGGATCGAAGTCCAAACTCCAAACCTTTATAAATAAATGTTTTAGGTGGATTTGGATAGCGTATGCTGGCCCAATTTGACACCATATCCCTCTACTTACTTAAGGTGTATAACATTCAAAACATCATGATTCTCCTGTACATATTTGACACTGCCTTGATTGCTGCTCCCCAAGGCTACAACTTCAGAACTCCTACTAATGGGTTACTTTCATGTTACACCATCATTTTAAGCTTGGGAAAGGCCAGATCCTATCCACACGAACGACAAAACTTAAAGCCTCGATCTCTGCCAACCTCTTTACATGTTCGAGACTCTAAATAGTCAACGACGAACCTACAATAACCCATCTTGTATGCATTTGCTTATGGTTGCAGAAAG
Organism: Ambrosia trifida; assembly: GCA_028751855.1. Lineage (NCBI taxonomy): Eukaryota > Viridiplantae > Streptophyta > Magnoliopsida > Asterales > Asteraceae > Ambrosia > Ambrosia trifida. Next base: position 12,962,634 of record CM054127.1, on the reverse strand, counting down.
AAAATGTAAGAAATGATGTTATGAAGAAGGCCATGTAACATCGGTAAACTAATTAGGCTATACGTAGTGGTTTAACTCACATTACCACCACATAGGCAGTAGGCTTTAACTAACCTATCATTTAACAAGCATGTAACGGTTTAACTAAACAATAAAAAATGAATGTGTGTGAATGTGATTGGTGTAGGATTATGGACCCTTGCGTTTTGGTGTTTAACGGTGATGTGGCTCTTGGCGCCCCCCTCTTAACGCCCACAACATGTAGCCTTAGGCTATTTCTGGTCTGTCTTCTTTGAGTATCATTTCCCGCGACATATATTATTTTAATTGTCGTAAAAGGTTGCAAACAAAAAGTACGTAATATATACAAAGATAAACAAACATACATATAAAAGTATTCAATACAGTAGTAGTCGTATCGTATTGTTTATATTTATAATTATGGAATAACATACGACATACATATAAAAGTATTCAAGTGTCGCTTGTATATATTGTACCATAACTATAAATGATAAAACGATACAATACTATAACACTACTGTATTTCAGTACCCGAAAACCTAATTTACAATGCAAACGTTATTTCGTCGAGTTAAAGTCGGTCCAGCTTCCTTCATACCTCAACTCCAATCCTTTCAGCAATCTGCAACAAGACACAAACCGATTTAAAGATCAAAATGTTACTTTCTTTTAGTTGAGTAATTTGAATTTGTTTGACAATGAGCAAATGGGTCATACCTCCTTGAAGGAATGGACATCACTTCCCCATAACCAAGCATCACAGCCAGCATCTCTGGCACCCCATATGTCGTTCCTCCTGTCATCGCCTACATGGACTGCATCCTCAGCTTCTACGCCTAGTAACTCGCATGCTTTTAGAAATATCATAGGATTCGGTTTCTCTGCTGCAACCTAAAGAACATGGTTCATTATTAATATATGATTGTTGAGATGGCAAAACGTGTTTGTCGGACGGGTTGGATAAAAGGTTAAACGGATTTATGTCATAGCCCGGTTAAAGTGTTTGACATGTTGTATCCATAATAATATAATTCTGTTTAGTAAATGATTTAGGACATTGTAAGCACCTGAATATATGTTTTATTGACTTTTGGTCCGTTTGACCGTTTCAGTTTTAGCTATTATTATGTTTAATCCGTTTGAACAGTTATTAATCAGATAAGATCCGAATTGACCTGATTACGTAGAAATAGATTGAAATGACCAGTGTTATTTTCACAGAAAAACAACAGAAATGAAGTAAAGAGATAAGATCACATACTTCAGCTGAAACAGCCAAGGCATCAAACCAGTGATCACAGTTTAGAGCACGCAGCAGAGGTCTCAATCGTGTGTCAAAATTTGAGACGATTGCCAGTTTTACGCCTGCTTTTTTCAGAGCCTTGAATACTTTCTCAGCATTTGGATCACAGAGATGCCACGCCTTTTGATGCGAACCAAATGAAAGTTAGATGTACAGTTATGATGGATACAATAATATAACTAAAATGGAAGGAACATAAACCTTTTCTGTGGTATAATAGTTATAAAGTTCCTCAAAATATTGAGAATCAGAACAGCCAGTTGATGAACTAACTATATGTTGCCAGAAAGGTCTCCCGTCATCTACGTACCTGCGTATTTGATGAACATAAAGCAAGAAAGATTAAGATCAACCTTCTGTCACTTAAAATAAACACTATGAATCAAAACACTTATATTTTTTGTACAAAATGCAGGCACTAGTCGCGTTTTGGGAGGTTAGAATCACTTCCTCGCCTAAAACCACCGATTAATCTTTAGGTAATCAAAGAATTAATCGCTAGCTGGCCCTAGCCGGAATTCGGTCCTAGTCGGCTGGAAATAGGCGATTCCGGCTAGATTATGGCCAAAACATGTGAATTCCAGCGATTAGTCCACTAGAGGAGGGGTTAAAACTTGTCTACCTAAAAAAGTTATATATAAAAATGTGTTTATAAATAAATAAAAAACTGTAAATTACATATAAAAATTTCAATCCGATTAATCCCGATTAGTCGCCAGTCGGTACTTCACTAGGCCGACAAGCGACTACCAATTTTTACAACCATGAAAAATTACATTTCCTTCCTTTAAACTGCTTTCATCTCGATTGCATTAATCTAATAACCATCACCATCAGTTATCAGTTCCTGATTTTCAACACAAATCAAGCAAATCTAACCTCATAACTTTGAAAACAAAACTGTAACAAACACAAACACAGTTCATTGACTTATATAAACATATCCACACCATAGTTGTTAAAAGCCATCGCCTCTTGCACCTAGGCCCATTTTTTAGGCGAGGCGATGCATTTGACCTTTGAGTCTAGGAAATTGTGCTTTAATTCTCCAGGTGATGGTTTAGGCGCAGATTTCAGCTAGATTCCCAAATTCCAGAGAGTTTCCAGCCAAATTCGTTAAATATGGCTAGATTTCAGCCGGATTTTGTAAGAAAAACTACTTCTATACACTAATAGATCAATATTTTAAAACTTTAATACTAATTAGATGCAAAATAGTATTATTTTAATATATTTTTACTTTATTTTCTTGTTCACTTTTTTTATCTCAGGCTCTCGTTTTCTTTGCGTCTCACACCTAGGCCCCAGGCGAGGCCTATGCGTCTTGAGTGCGCCAAACGCCAAACGCCTTTGATAACCATGATCCACACATAACTAACCCTAAATACAAATCAACCAACCAATTAAAGTATTAAACACACTCTCAACAAACTCACCTGATCCTTGATCTACCCCAAGGCTGCTCATAAGCTCTCCTATACCTCCTCAATATCTCATCTTCACTATAACTCACTCCATATTTCTCTCCAATACTCCTATAAACCTTCATAACCAACCAACAATATTATTAAAAACCAACAAAATTATTAAAAAATAAACAAACCCATATCAAATTCAACCAACCTGAGCCATAGGCTGAGAAGGAACAACAAGGGTACCAACAGCATCAACCAACAGAGCTTTATGCGTAATCCCACCATTCATCGATTTCCTGTACCTTTCGTAATCATGTTGCCCCGAATACTGCTCCTGTTCAACGGACGCTACTGCAGATGAGTACCCATGACCCGGAACCCGACCCGGAACCGGTGTTGTACGGATCTTTGATGGGTTGAGGTTAGAACAGAGGAAGCGAGTGAATTTTGTTATGCGAGTCGACATTGATTATTGTTGTGTGAATATCATTAGGGGTCTTGGGATTGCAATGCAGAAATTGATTGATTGGATTGTTTATTATTATTATTGTGAAGATGATTTTGAAGAGATGAAAGTTCAAAGTTCGTTATTTTATGGAGAATTTTTTGTGCTTATGTTATGTTAAAAACTTAAAATAGAACTGGTGGTATATAGACGACGAGAAACAGGGGACAAACTTTTATTAATATTATTATTGTTTCACCTTTTGAAATTGGGTTTTAACAATTTAGCCCGTCTAGTAAATCTCACTGCTTGTACGGTGCTACTTTTGCCCCCTGTTAGACTGAATGGTGTGCACTCGGGGGAAAGGAATCGGGGTGGTGATTTGGCAGCCTCCCCGATCGGGAACACCGCCCCCCCCCCCCCCCCCCCCCCGTGAATTTTTCGGGGTAAACGGGGAAATAATCCCGTTTGAACCGAGCGATTTGATTGGCTTATATTTTTTGAACGTTGGTGGTGGGTCCCGAGGGCATATAGCCGTTTGAAATAAAAAAAAAAAAAAATTAAACCTTTTATCTATATATATATAAACCTTCAATTTAAACCTTTTATCTATATATATATAAACCTTCATCAACACAACCATACCCACAACTATCATTTTCCATCTCCAAAAAATTTATAAAAATCCAATTTGTTACCATGAGTTTGTCGGAGGAGGAGGTTTTTGTTTTTTTGTTAAAATGTTTTTGTTTTTTTGTTAAAATGTTTTATTTTTTTTGTTAAAATTGTTTATTTTTTTTTGTTGATATGTTTTATTTTTTTTGTTGATATGTTTTGTATTTTTTGTTAATATGTTTTATTTTTTTTAAAGGTGCACACGAACGTTTGGTGGCCGATTATTTTGATGAAAACTGTGTTTACACGGACGAACAGTTTAAACGTCGTTTCCGAATGAGTAGAAGATTGTTCGAACGAATTGCCGATGATTTAGCTAATTATGATGAATTTTGTACACTACGATACGGTGGTAGAGGAAAACGGGGTTTTACGACCCTACAGAAATGCACGTCTGCAATTCGTCAATTAGCATACGGCACTGCGAGTGATTCATGGGATGAGTATTTAAGGATGTCTGATAGAATGAGTCGGGAATGTTTGTACCAGTTTTGCGAAGATGTTGTGAACTTATATAGCAAGGTTTATATGCGTACGCCAAGAAAAAGCGACATCGAAAAGCTCTACGCGCACCATGCAGAGAAACACGGCTTTCCTGGCATGCTAGGAAGTCTTGATTGTACGCATTGGCCATGGCGTAATTGCCCCACCGCATGGAAAGGTCAATATACTCGGGGTGACGTAGGAGAACCATCACTTATTCTTGAAACCGCTTGCTCACAAGATCTTTGGATTTGGCATGCTTTTTTTGGCGTTGCAGGTTCGTGTAACGACTTAAATGTTCTTGCAAGATCTCATATTTTTGACCCCATGATTAGAGGCACTGGCCCTGATGATTCTTTTTGGCTCAATGGCGTAAAATATAAGCATGGGTATTATTTATGTGACGGCATATACCCAAGCTGGGCGTCTGTTGTGAAGACAATATTGAATTCTTCAGATGACAAAAGGAAAAAGTTTGCGAAGTGTCAAGAAGCAGCAAGGAAAGACGTCGAACGATTATATGGTGTGATCAAGGCGAAGTGGCATATAATAGAACGACCAGCACGTGCATTCCATCCACAAAGATTGAGATACATTATGTACGCGTGTTTGATACTTCATAACATGATAATTGAAGACGAAGGTCGTGCGATATGCGTCTACGATCCGAATGAGATTGAAGAAGTGCTCGAGCCAGTTGACGAGGGACAACAAGAATCAAACACGTGGGCGTTACACGATGCCACTATGAATGGAAACCTTGTTTCGGATCTCGTTGATCACATTTGGAATAATTTTCGTGTCGACGACAATGACGAGTAGTTTTTTTTAGTTTTTTTTAGTTTTTTTTAATGAACTTTAGTTTGTAATTTTTATTATTTTGTGACTTTAGTTTGTATTTTTTTTAATTTTATGAAATTTCGGTTTTTTTTATTATACGTTTTTTTTTTGCGTTTTTTTTTTATTATTTACGGTTTTTTTAATTTTATTTTAATAAAAAAATAATTATGAAATATAAAATATATAATTAAAAAAAAAGGAAAAAGAATAAAAAAAGGAAGGGGGAATGGGGGAGTTGGGGGAAACCATTTCCAAAGTTTGGGGGAGAAAATGGGGGAAATGACATGGCGCTGATGTGTCAGTTGGGGGAGTTGGGGGAGTTGGGGGAATGGGGGGGCACACCATATAGTCTTAAAATAGAGTTTACATATTTTGTCTTCTTGTACATTTACGATGGTATACGTGTCTTTTGTTGCCATATTCATTTTTTTCACCATATATATTGTTATGGGCAGCTGTGTGTGAGTGGGAGTGGGAGTGTGTGTGTGTATATACCTCTTTTTAGGGATTGAGTGTGTGTTTGTGAGCGAGGGTCTCTCTGGAAGTAGCATCTTTGTCGCCTATGGTAGAGGTAAGGTTTACCTACATCCCACCCTCCCCGGATCCTACCAATAGATGTGCTATTCTGTGGGATTTACTGGGCTTGGTTGTTGTTGTTGTTGTGAGCCGCGAGTAAGCCCCGGTGAGAGTAAGGTTTCAGTCTGTTGCTCACCTCCAGCCACAACAACCCTTGAGCACACACGAAGAGCCCCGGCGCGAGCACATGTGATGGTGCTCGTGTGCATTAACGGGAGAAAGTGAGCACAGGTCGCGCCGGTGCTCACCCCTAGCCACAACGGGCTCAAGTGAGCACAGGCGATGGAGTTACTTGAGAGTGAAGTCGGTGGCTCGCGTCTGCTTGCTCACGGTCCACAAAGGATGGTCTTAGTGCGTAGTTTATAAAATTATGAGTTGTAATAAAGTTGTAAATTTGCTAAATGGGTCTTAAATGGGTTGAAGCCAAGTTAAACACGTTGGTGAGTTGAACTAATAAATTATATGTTTTTATTATATGTATTCTGGTTTTAAATAAGTGAATCTATTGGTTTTAACATAACCCAGGATGACCCATTATTTGAATATGTTAACCATGTCAACTTAATTACAACATAATTACGTTAGGGGTGTGGAATAAAGCCTCGTGAGGCTTTAAAGTGCCACTTATGCATCACATCAGCTTCACACAGACAGAGGAGGCTTCGAAACACACATCCTTAACTAGGGTGTTGTGAAATAAAGCAACTTTAGTATAAAAAGGGAAAAATTGATTGGTTGAAACTAAATGGGCCCCTCCTTTTCCTTTCGCTATCACCCGCTAAGAGTTTCGCGGAGCTTGTTGATGGCACCCTTTTTAATATAAGTGGAATGATGTAGAGGGCACCACCAAACTAAAAGGGTTGTGGCATTACCCCACAACCCCTAACCTTACTAAAAAGTTTAGACATGCTAAACACAAAGAACATACAATATTTTGGTAGTCTACAAAGTGTTTGCCACTTCTGTCACACTTGTCATAACTCCACATTAGCTTCACATCTGTTTTGTTTTACTATTTGTCACAACTTGTCAAATTACATGAAATTATATGCCTCTAATGCTTCACATGCCACAATCAATTTTTAAATTAGATTTATATATAAAATAGCCTAACTGCTATTTGAATGGGCCACTCTCTTGGGTGCGCGCACGCGTAACCGCAAGAGTCGAAATGCTTAACAAACCATGCCGATTAAAAATAGTTGCCGCGCGACACTAGATGCTATATACCGATGTGCCACATTTTGTTGCTACATGTCGATGATGTTTTGCCGTAACACTCTGTACACCCTAATAAGCAAGGACCAAACTATATTGATAGTTTTATTTTGAGTAAATTACTATTTTGTCTCTTGTTGTTTAACTCGTTTAATCCATTCAACCTAAAAAGGAATATTTTGACATTTGAACTCGTGATGTTTAAATTAAGTGACGATTTCACTCCCTAACACTAACTTTGTTAAATATTTATAATTAAGTCTAAGGCATTTAAGTCATTTACATATGAACTATGTATATAAGCGAGTTGACGCAAACCAGCGCGTTATTGCGGGATGTTACGTATGAATGCATGAGATGTGAAACTTACTATGTTTATGCAAAACATTCGTTTATTTTGTTTCTCCACATCTTTGATTTCTCAAAAAGTCATGCTTTATATTCTATACAATGTTAACCGGATCGACAAACAAACGGTCATTTTAGTTGTCTACTGGTTAGAAAAACCAAATAAACTAATATATATATATATATATATATATATGAATATTTTACTTCTTTTGCAATATTTAGTTAATTAATTATTTTTGTTAGAGATTTTGTATATATTTATAGAGGAAGGTTCTTGTACAAATGGTTCTTACCCTATAAATAGCCCTTAACGTGAGAAGTGAACGAGGATTTTTTTAATCATATATAGGCAAGTACTAATCGTGTTATGATAGTATATATGTTTTTAAACCTACTATTACATATATGAATTGCCCATGTTCATGTGCTATGACGATATTCTTAGCATTAAAAGAGGTTGAGATTTTTTTTTAATCTGCTGGGAACGCAGCATGAGAGCCCCTTTTCGTAGTATAAACATTAGAACAACTTTCTTTAGCATTAAAAGTGGTTGAAACTGTTTACTTCTTTTATCCTTTTTAATTAAGTCATATTAGATTTTTCAACTCCGGGACACTCCCGGGGTAATCAGCTAGTTAAAGGGATATACTCTTACTTGTGAAAATAAAAGATCATGAAGTTGCATAGTTTGACTTCTTCTATTGAGTAAGTTTTGTGCAAGGCAGATGATGAACAATCATTATTTCTTTTCATATTATAATTTATAAAGACATAATATGAAATTTTTGTTTTAATATATACATATATATTAAAGAAAATCACTTGATCTTGTTTCTAAAATTTTAAAACATTATGATGGTTTACGTTGACTGTGACAAGGAAATTTATTTAGTTGATGAAATTCAACAACAAAATTTATCTAAATTGAAGCATGGTTTCAAATGTCTATTTAACCATCTGATGTGTGCATGTGAGATAAGCTAAAAAGAACTATTAAGTACAACATAAAATCAAAAGAGGGTTCGTTATTTACCTCAATTATCGAGAGATTCTTATCAAATATCAAGAGTCAAAGGGGGTAGCAAAACTTTTTGGTTGGTTCACGATGTCGAAAAAGATTTGAAGGAAAATATGGGGAGGTTTGGAGCTTATTGTAGGGATGATGGCAAGAGTATATATGGCCAAATTTTTGGTTATGAATAATTACAATAAATTTTCGTTTTACCAAATTAAACACATTTATGTTTTTTATACCAATTTATTTAATTAGTCGTTACAGTTTAGTCCATAAATGTAATCAATTTTACCATATCAATCTCAATCAATTTGCATTATAGAAATTTTGATTTCTAGAATTTATGTTTCATTTTTTTGTAATAAACTTTAAAATGTTCAAATCAAAATACCTTTATCTATTATGAAAACATTTTGAAATATTAAATATATAACGAATGAGCGTGGAACATAAAATACAAAAATAAAACTTTTATTACTTAAAATAAAGGGGAAAATTACAGGATGTTACAGCTTTTGTCTAAATCCAAAACCTTCAACAACCTCTTAAACAAATTGATGTCACAACAAGTGAATGATCCACCAGTTGTTTGGAATCCTAATTATTCTTCAACCTTGTTGAGTAGTGATAAAAAGACAGGGGCTTGAGGCTTGAGGAACTTAGTAGGAACGATGAAATGACAACAATTTGGTGATGGAGGTGGGTGATGGTGAGTGTTAATGGTGAGTGGTGTGGTGGAGGTGGGTATTAACCTGTGGTGGTTGTGTTTGTGGTGTGGCTTATAGAGAGAGAAAGAGCCTAGCTCAGTTGGTGAAACAGTGAGAGCTAGCGGCGGTCATGTGGAGGTTGAGGGTTCGATTTCGGTCCGAGCCATATTTACCACACGTGGGGGGTTCCACATGGGGAGATCCCCAATCCAGCTGGGATGGATAATCAGTGGAGGCTATCCCAGGGTGTTAGTCGGAGCTCTACCGGCTGCATCACTTGTCTTTCAAAAAACAAGATGAGAGCAGAGAGATAGTGTGGGTTGGTGGTGGTACTGGTGGTGAAGGTAGAGGGAGAACTGGATGAGAGAGAAAACATACACATATGCACAACAACACCATCATCAACGTCACAAAAACTAACTGGGTTATACCCGAATAAAGAAAAGCTTGGTGGAAGAAGGTAGTTTGAAAGTTGGGAAAGTTCTCCGGAATATCCTAGGTAATGATTAAATCGACCAATAGGTCAAAAAGTAAGAATTATTAAAATCCAATTCCCCATTTTATAATAATCTTGTCATTACTCAAAAGTAACCTTTAGAAATAAACTTGAAACTTAAGTTTTATATTTTATTTTTACTAAAATAGCCTCTTTAACAATTAAATAGTATCTAAAAGTATTTTTTGCGTAATTTATAGTTTTATACTATACATGTATGAAACTATGAATATCTATATCTATGTCTATAACTTATAATAAAAGAATTGAAGTTAGATGATGTGTCATTTAATGGTGGCCTTAACCTCCTTTTGAATGTGCCACGTGACATCATGTGAAGCTCTCTTTTAAATTTATTTATTTTGTTTTTAAATAAAATCTATATCTATATTATCTTAAAATTTCAAATATGTTAACTAATATCTTTTTAATAATTTTCCTCTCACATTTTTAAATGTTAGTGAACTATTAATTATTATTTTAAAGTTTTAAATATGTTAATTAATATTTTTATCTTTATTTTTTCCCTATTTTCCGCTCACATTTTTTAAACGTTAGTAACTTTTATGTATGACATTTTTTTGAAATTTTTTTTTACACCAAATTAACGATCGCTTTATTATCTTTCCAACAAGCATCATAGTGATATACAAAAAAAAATGAAAAAAATGTTTTTTAGGGAGTGTTTGTTCATGTAGAAAAAATCACAATGTGTTTAGGTAATTTATTAATCATATATAGGCAACTCACTAATTGTGTTATGATAGTATATATGTTTTTGAACTTATTATTACATATATGAATTGCCCATGTTCATGTGCTATAACGATATGCTTAGAATTAAAAGAGGTTGAGATTTTTACGTTACTGGAAACGCAGCATGAAAGCCCTTTTGGTAATATAAACATTAGAACAACTTTCTTTAGATCATTCTCAATAGCTTCCTCATCCCATATTTACTCACAACCAATCACAACCACATATTACATTAAAAATCATTACAGTTTCTCTCTCCTCCACTCACAACCACTTTCAACAAATATTAAAAAATAAATGCAGTTTTCCTGTTTTCCCTAAAAGATTCCCAAATAACCCAAAATTTACCGATACACAATAGATTCCTCATTTTCTTCACTCAACCATAAAAAATTATAGGGTTTTGTCTCACCAAAAATAAGGGCACTACTGAGAATTCTCTAAGCATTAAAAGAGGTTGAGACTGTTTACTTCTTTTATCCTTTTTTATTAAGTAATATTAGATTTTTCAACCCCGGGACACTCCCGGGGCAATCAGCTAGTATAATAAACCAAAGCACTTTTAATGACATGGCATAATATTATGCAATATCTCTTTTGAGAGATACCACATAGAATGTGATGTGGCAACTCTAGACCAATAAAAAAAAGGAATAAATATGGTTTAAATATGATTTAACATAATCTATTAAATACTTAATTTACTAAATGTAATTTTATTAAAACTTTATTATTTTCTCTCTCATGTTTCCTCTCATAACTTTTAAATGTTAATATCTTTTATATACGAGATTTTTTAAAGAAAAAAATTACACCAAATTAACGAGTGTTTTATTATCTTTCCAACGAGTACCATAGTGCTATATAAAAAACGGAGAAAAAAATGACTATTTTTTGTAACCCGACAGGTATTGTGTCAGGTTTGGAATTAGTTTAAAAAAAATGTGGGTTTGGGTCGGGTCTGGGATTAGGTGATACCTGACCCAATTACCCTTTTTTATATTAGAATATAAAAATTATGGCAGATATTTGTTTAAAATAATAATAATAATAATATTCATTAATCATATAGTGACAGATAACATTTTTATAGTTTAGATACTTCTAATTTTATTAACTTTACTTAGATTTCTCAACTCGGGACACTCCCGGTGTATAAACTAGTATGCTTCATAACTAAAAGGCTAAAAATTGCCGATTTCACTGAACATCCTTAGACTACTCGGAGTGGGGGGGGGGGGGGGGGGGGGGAAGAGGGGGATGAAGCGCTATGTGGCACTTGTGGGACCCTTGTGGGGGGGGGGGGGGGAATTGTGGGGAGTTGAAGGGGGGAAGAGAGAGGAAGGAAATAATATTATATTGTGTTAAAGTTGAAAAAAAAACTGGCCAATCAAATGGTGCCACCTCACCCCACCAAAATGTCCCACGCCAAGGAAGCTGCCCCCGCCCTCCCCCTTCCCGCCCCTTCCACGCCATAGTGGCGGCGGTGCCCCCCCCCCCCCCCCCTTCCTGCCCTCACCTCCGGGCACTCTTAGTCTGTGATAAGTTTATTCGTAGTTCTTCTGATCATTAGATTCATATGAACATTAATCCATAATGTCAGAATTCAGTCAAGAAAAATGTTTACAACTTGGATATCTAATTATTTGGCGTTTTCTACGTATGTCTTCCTTCAATATTGTATTCATCTAAAAGAAAAACAAAATTACGTTTTCATTATGTCTTACAAAGCTCATTTTCTAATAGTATAGCTTTCTTCCAAGTCACATCATAATTCAATAAGGATTTAGTTCATTTGACACGTAACAAATATGAAGAAATATGATTAATTCATCAACCGGTTGAACAAGCGATTCTCCATGTCTTGACCAACAAGTATATCTAGGCATAAAATCATATCTTATCAAATGATAATTTACATCCTTAATATCATGTTTCTCGAAATTTATACACGATACACAAGGACAAAAAATTAATTTATCTCCCACATTCACCCGATGAGCTTCTGTGGCGTTAATTGTCACACCCTCAAATTCCACATGCAGGGTTTTACCGCGAGACGCGTGACAAACCAGGATCTAAGTCAACGGTCACAATAAACGACACTATATGATTTAAATACGTAGTCAACCATTAAGTTCAAAACCCATTCGATACAGCGGAAGCAAAGTACAAGCCATAATCCAAAGGTTTTAAAAGAAAATAAAAGATAATGTCTCAAAACATGAAATGCAACTAGACGCCATGTGACCCGTGCGCCTATCCAGTGCAACTACCTTAGCGACCTGAGAAAACATGCTTAAAGTTGTCAACATATAATGCTGGTGAGTTCACAGATTTTATAATAAACGTTTAAAAGTATGTAAGATCATCATGTTACTACTATGTTAAAATGATAGCGCTAGCTAAACACATGAATGCTACTACTACGACTTGGAAACCATCACTGACAAGATAGTGCATGAATATGCCCGAATATGTACCACCGTCGCCACGAAAGCCTTTTAATGACCGAGACAATATGCACCCGCCGGCCTCCAACCGATGAGTGGGGTCTGTCAGTCCTAATAGATCTATCCACATTTCCCCCGCTATGCAACCTCGCATACTCATGGTTCCCCCGGGACTTCACGAATCGTATACTACGTCAAAAGAATATAACACTAGTATAACATGATCTTTTACGAAACTAAGTATAAAGCATGTTTCTCCCCCGAAAACGAAAAGACTTAAAGTGGGGCCGTGAAACTCACCTTATGTTGCTTTCTTCCAAAATAAGTAAATCAGCTCAATAGATAGTCCCAACTACCGGTGACCTATCATGACGAGCATATAAGATGTTAGACTAATAACCCGCAGGTTAATTAGTCCCCAATAGTCCATACCATAACTGTGTACGTTTGAAAAGATGTTTAAACGTTTAACCGACCACACCCGACAAAACCCGACATCCCATTGGTGACCCGACATTCCTTGTGTTAGCCAATCACAAGATATCATGCATTCATAATTATACACTTAACATGCGCAAAAATTCACTAAGTCTAGCATACCGTTCAATTAACGCATATACAAGTCCAAACCATAGTCACACAATTCGCTAGATTTGAAGCGGATTTCGAATTGGTACGTTTCGTACCATACGCAATTCGCATACGTACCAATTCGCGAATTAGGGTTCCAATTCGGAAGTTTGGGGATAATCAGTTTGCGTTGTCAATTGCAAGAGTAGCGCCCGCTATAGCAACTACAGATGCGGATTCAAGAAAAATTAGGGTGGAACAGAGATGGACATGTACCTGGCAGTAGCGATTGGAGGCCTGATGGTGAGGACTAAAGAAATAGTTCATGAATGGAGAAGATGGAGGCCAAGTTAAAAATTAGGGTTACAGGAAGAGAATATGATCTCTTTATTTTGTAACTTTGAAACTTACATTAGGACCCTTAAACTTTAAGCATTTATGATATTTAAACTAATAGTATTCTCACATATCTAATTTGGTAATATGAAATTTTGGACTTTGGTTATTTTGATTAATGAATTTAGTAATTTTTATTTTAATTTGTACATAACGAACCGGACTCAATGGTACACCGTATCGTATCGTACCGAAATGAACCTACCCTCCTCCGTACCGAATTCGTTCCATCTAGCGAATCGCGAACCCGAACCTCGTACCCGAACCGGAGCGAACCGCGAATTATGTGACTATGGTCCAAACACGTGTTATCAGGTTATTAGACATGTCACGGGGTTCCTATCATGTTCCTAGGTGTCCAAACATGTTTCGGGATGTCAAAATACGCTTACAGTAGCAAAACACACGATTAGGAATCAATTAGGCATTTAGGAAAGTCAACTGGCAATTAGGAGTTGTAATCACGTGGAGTGTATGTGAGTAGGGGCTAATCGCCCCTGTATGTATGCGATTAGGGGCTAATCGCCTGGAAGGTGGGCGATTACAATGCCCTAATCGCCTCCTGCAGCATGGGGTCTCATTTCACGCGTTTAACCTTCTAAATCAGATCCGAAACATGTACAAACACCCAATATCAAACCCCAATCATTAAACAACCCATCCCAAGTAAAACCCCCCAATTTATCATTAGTCTAATAGCCCTAATTGCAAACACTTCCCAAAATGGAAATATTATCATGAAAACATCACATCAACATGCAAAACTTACCCTAAACGGCAATTATCCAGATTTCATCACATAACAACGTTATCCAACAACATCCTACTGTTTCTACATGCTCCTAGAACAAACCCTAACATCATACAATCAACAAAACACATCATATCATCCTTAATCTTCCTAAATCATTCAAACGGGTCAAAACGCCTATTATCAACATTACACAACCATGAACCTCCAAACTCATCAACAATCATGCTAACAACCTATTTATCTCAGAAACATATTAAACACACAAGAATCCTCATGTTTTAATCATAAAAATACTGTCTTGCATGAATACACCACATAAAACACATAATGAAAGATTAGACTCGTTTAACAACTGATTTTAAAGGTTTTCAAAGACACAAACATAGCAAAACCAGTTCTAGACCTTTAGGGATCATTATAATGACATAACAAAGGTTTAGGAAGGATGACACACCTTAGATTTTGCTAAAGGATGATGTGTAAGGCTTGAAAGGATGGATTTCAAAGCATATACGTGTTCCAGAGGTTGGTTATGGTGTGGGATAGCTTTGGGGCTAGTTAGGGTTTCACAAATGATGTTTTGAAACACAAGGGTGGTATTTATAGGCGTTTCTAGTTGTTAGGTAGGTATCAGGCGAGTAGGGTATGTTATAGGCGATTAGGTATCCTAATCGCCTATAAGCCCATGCGATTAGGCCTAATCGCCTACAACATGTCTTTTTGGGTTTTTGGCGCGTAAACACTATTTTAACACATATAAGCATGTATTCACATACCAACAAGTCATAGAATTATTATAAACACATAATGCATGATAACTAACACGTTCACATTTGTTCACCAATCCCCAGGACTCGAGACTTGCGTGTGTGCATTAACCCGGCGATTTTGCCAACCGCCACTATTGTACACGCAGTTATGGACCGACTCTCAATATGCAATGACTCCCGATGATTTTCAAAATCAAAACGACTTAACTGACCTAGTTAAGTATAATGCTAAGTAAATGTTTTCGCTAAGGTAGACTCATGTGTATGTAATGTATGTAAAGTATTAACCTGAATTTGCCGGGTGTCACATTAATAAAACTTTGAACACCCGCCAAATAAATTGCATCAGTATGACTTCGTTTATACATCCAATCGTCACAATCCATCTGAAAATTAAAATATAAAAATAACTTATATAATGGTGTGCATATGACGTAAACGGTACACTAAGGCGGTGGTTCCTAACCCACTTTTTGAATATTCTATCTCAGATGTATACATTTTAATGGGACGACATTTAAGAAAAAATCGGCAGCATTTCCCCTTAACTCCCCAAGAATGCGTGAAAACCGCAAACTCGTGGGAGCAAAGGAAATACCAACCGATTTTTTCTTAAACGCCGTTTCGTTAAAATGTATACATATCCTAAATGGGATAGAACATTCAAAAAGAAGTCCCGAATGGATCGATTCAAAATTTATCTCTATTAAGTAAATTTTGGACTGGTATAATACATATTCTAAAGGGTTAACCTATATGTAAAAACTTAATTTTTTTAAAGATACCTAATACGTATAAATTAAAAAAACATGAAACTTTTAACAAATTTAAAGATTTAAGGCACAACTAAAGTTACCTAATGAAAGTAAAAAAAACACATTAATTAACATATAAATCATAAATAAAACTAACCTTAAACCATTAAAAAGCTTTTTAATGGTGAAAATGAATGAAGAAGATGATATTGTTGTAGAGAAGCTGTTGATTTTTAATGGTGGTGTACTGGTTGGTGGTCGATGGTGGTGTTAGAAAGGTGACCGTTGATTTTGGAGTTTATAGAATTCAAATAGGAAGTTTTCTTTAGACTAATAGACGGGGTTTAGAATCAAAAGACGGTGTTTAGACTAATAGATGGGGTTTAGAATCAAAAGACGGTGTTTAGACTAATAGACGAGGTTTAGAATCAAAAGACGGTGTTTAGACTAATAGACGAGGTTTAGAATCAAAAGACGGGTCTTGGGTTGAATTTTTTGAATATTTTATTAGGATGGCAAAATACGGAATTTCCTTTAAAGACGGTGTTTGGACTATTAGACGGTGTGTAGATTCAAAAGACGGAATTGTGTTGATTTTTTTTTAAATATTTTATTACTTTGGCTTAAGGGTCACAAGGAAATTGCTATTATAATGAGTAAAAGACGGGGTTCACACTAAAAACCTCGTCTTTTGCTCTGAATTGTAGTAGTGACCATTCCTTTATTTCCAGATTGTGTAAAACCCTTTCAATAATAGCGATATATATATATATATATATATATATATATATATATGAAATCATTTGAGAATTCCTTTGAGTTGTGAGAACCATAAAAACTCACTTTATAACCACACACTTACTTTATTTAATAATGAATGTATCGTTGTAAATTAAACCATAATAAAATATTGAATAAGATATTAATTTAGTTACATAGGGGTAAGATACCTTTACACCGGTGTAAAAATGTCGTAAATAATTTATTTATTTTTACGTCGAGGTTTAGGCGTTTTTACACCAATGTGCAAAAAAAAAAAAATTAATTCACATTTTACGTTATTTCCATTGTGTCTTACGTAACTGGGTTTTCGACTTTTTTTTCAAAATTATAACAATATGGTACTCATATTAAAGATAAAAAGACGGTCAATTTTATGGTATAATTTTTTAAAAAAAGGATGACATATAAAAAATTACAAACGTTTAAAAATGAAGGTGGAAATAACATATGACTTGCATGTGCATATTGTTTTGACAAAATTACCCTTCTCACTTATTTAATCATTTGAACACATGTCATTTTCCAGTGACTTCTCACCCTTCTCATTTTTTTAAACTTTGTAAAATAACTTAACACTAATAATACAATCTAAATATAAATTTAAAATATAAAATATAAAATATAGGCATTTATTTCTTAACATGTAACGCATGAAATAAAGTTAATGGAAATTTTTTAGATAAGAGATTGATGAGCATGGACCTCGTCATGATCAACTGGTCTGCAAACTTGTCATAAGTGAAATAGACGCAACCACTAACGTGGCATCCCATCTTAATATCATTGTTATTTATTTTATTAGACAATTGGAGCGTGGATTGGTGCGTTTTTTAGTCTTCCACGTCCTAAAACGCTTGTGTTCACCGCCCCCAAGGGCGTGAATGCTCTTAAAAATCGAATGGCGTTAAAATTTTCACGTTGGACTTGGGCGTGAAACTAGCTTATGTTTTTTGAACCAAACAAAATACTCCAAGTGGATAGGAGTGTTATTTTTTTCCTTACCACTACGCGTGGTTTTAAGTATAGTTAAATTATCGTAATTAATGCTCAAAACAACTGAAAACAAGCCCAACAATTCATATGCTACTTCACATCGATTTAATAAAACATGAGTTGACCTGAGCCTAACCGAGACTAAGCCTAAAAAATAAGATACTTAAACATCGAATGGTGTTAAAATTTTCAC
The DNA here is from genome assembly GCA_028751855.1 of Ambrosia trifida. NCBI lineage: Eukaryota > Viridiplantae > Streptophyta > Magnoliopsida > Asterales > Asteraceae > Ambrosia > Ambrosia trifida. The sequence continues at coordinate 12,944,663 of CM054127.1, read as the reverse complement.
GTTGGACTTGGGCGTGAAACTAGCTTATGTTTTTTGAAACAATCAAAATACTCCAAGTGGACAAGAGCGTTATTTTTTTCCTTACCACTACGCGTGGTCCTAAGTATAGTTAAATTATCGTAATTAATGCTCAAAACAACTGAAAACAAGCCCAACAATTCATATGCTACTTCACATCGACTTAATAAAACATGAGTTGACCTGAGCCTAACCGAGACTAAGCCTAAAAAATAAGATTCTTAAACAAGCAATTCCGGATCATAGTTTCGTATGCCAAGCTTATATAGTTTTGTTGGTCTAAACGAGGCTATAATTTATATAAATGTAATATTTTGTTTTCACTTGGAATATTAAATTTAACCGAAGGAACCCACATGATGTGATCTGAATTTTATACATAATATATATATATATTGACGAGGTATGTCCCGGCTCGGTCAAGCCGGTCAACACCTGACGTTATTTATACTAATATATATTGTTTATTATTAACCCAATAGTGAGGCCCATCACAATGTAGCTTGTATTAAGCTTATTGGGCTGAGGGTTTTGTAGAGGCAACCCTCTAACTGGGCTTGGTGCCAATGGGCTATGTGCCCATATAGTTAGGGGTCTGTGATGGTGGCCCATTAGTTCCCTATTTAAGAGGTTCACCTCTAACCCTAGGGAACAGGTTGGAGCCTACCACACTTTTTGTGTCTGTAATGGGAGGAAACTCCTGGCAGTCGCCTCCATCTCTCTCTTTCCCCTTTTCTCTCTTATCACAGATCTGGATTTGGAAGATGGAGAAGACGAGGTTGGGTACCGTTCATCATCATCGTGGGAATATATGCCCGTATAGGTATGTGTTTCTTCATTGGCGCCATCCGTGGGACCCGGCATCAAACATGCTTCGTTCTTCTCCACTCCTTCTCAGATCTGTGTTCCTTTTTAGTCTCTTCCACGTCGACGTGGGCTTATTTTCCCAGATCTGTGTACAATGGGGGCACTCCACGAGAAATCTGGATCATTATTTCTAGATTAATGTTCTTATATCTCCACACGTGGATTGTGCTTCGATGATTTTCAGATTTGAGTTTTAGATTCCTCTCGAATATGCAATCATCAAGCCAGATCCGTGATTATCGGATCTGTATTTTTTATGCTGCATACATGAGATACAGATCTCCGTGAACAAATCCATGTTTTGTTTACATCATTCACTGGTTATTTACTTAAAAATTCTTACTCCATGCATCTGAGTTTCGGATTTTTACCCACCGGGGCTTGATCTTTTGCACGGCATGACAATATCATATATCCAGATAAGTTCTTTACTATGAATCTCTTAGTTTCTGGTCTAACATACAAATAGCGAGGCCTAATATACAAACATGATCAACGGTGGTACAAAAACTGCAAATAAATGCTCTTGCTTATAAAAAAAATTATAGTAAGATTATTGCAGTCCTATTGTTTTTAAGTTTGGCATGTATGGCTTGCACCGTACAAGTTTGTATAGCACCACCTTATATTCATCGATCTCTAATCAAGCATCTTATCTGTGTATATGTTAAAATCCATCAATCAATATTCTAATTATTTGTTTGCTGAATGTTGTTAGCCGAATGATCTCATCTAGTTCAAACATTACTATGATCCGACGAGGCTCGTGCAATCTTACAAGCCGAAGCATTGTTACGGCACGACGAAGTTCACTAACCCTTGCCCAATCATTGTCACGGTCCGACGAAGCCCGTCCGTCCTTACTGCCGGAGCATCGTTAAGGCCCGGGGAAGCTCATTAACCCTTTCGGGAGCCTTATTACGGTCCGGTGAGGATTCATTCTTACCAAGGATCGGTATGGCTTCGATACAAGTAAAACATATCGGCTTACGTATCATCATTGAAGAATAACACAAACATCCAGATAAGTGCTATTATCCCTAGTTAAATTATTCAATTTTGTGTACGCGGATGCAAACACGATATACAATTAGCATAAAAATGCCTGAATTCTTATTTATGTCTATATGGAGTATTTAGGATATGCGCGCACCAGACATGCTACGCCGCATGCGCACGCCGTTATACTCCGCTTCCGCATGTCGGACGGAGTCGCTCTGCCTACGCATTTCCGTGCATATTCACTCACATGTTTTTAGACGAGAATACCACTATGGCTTATTCCCTAACTTTACAATAAATTAACTAGCCAGATGGTTGTGGAAGCCACCTTGTGCATAATATATGCATGCTATTGCCATAAGCATGAGAGTAATTTATTTTCATATTGGCTTTCACAAACAACAAATTATATTATGACTTTTCAATAGTCAAAGACAATCATGAGCCATAACATGGTAAAAAAATACATGCTAATTCAAATAAATGGCTCATGACTTTACTAGCATACAAATTTTGTCATTATCTACCATATGACTACTACTCATATATTGGGTGAAAAATCATTTATGAACATGTCTAAAGGCCCACCAAACAAAAATTAACATTGGATTTCATGGCTGATTATATATATATATATATATATATATATATATATCTTTATTATTATAAAAGTTCAATGCTACTAAAATTATATAGTAGCAATGAACTGGGGAACAAACATGATATAGCATCACTATGGATGGTCTTCATATCACAGTGCGCTGAATGATCCTGTTTCAAAGACAAGGATTGGTACAATCTTTTTATATTTACCACCATTTATTATTTTGTCAACTTATTTTAAGTTAAACAAATACTAACACAAGGTTGGGCGCCTCATAATACACCCACGCCATGATTCAAATTCTTGCAGGTTTAGCCGTGAGTGGTTTCAAAACAATTCCACCGTAGTAAGGAATTGTGAAACAGGCCAATCAAAGCAACCTTTGAACTAAATGCTACATTGTATCTTACGTGTTTATGCACCAGGATGTACATCACGATATGGTCAGCATCGTCACGCGAGATAAGGCGATATATTTTCTTATATTTATTTTGATGCTGAAAATTTATTTAACATTGTATGAGTTCACATACTATGTACTAATATTGTTTAATAGCAATGCACTTGCCGGATGGTCCTGGGATATTGCTACCCGCTTAAGGCGCTTACCAGTCGACTTGTAGTACAATCTACACACATTTTAGACGATTTATTTTTCTCCCTACGTGCTTATTGACGCATCTATATGCTTCACTATACACTTGTCTGCCAACCTATTAGGCGTACTATATACTTGGCGAATGACTCCTTCTGAGGCAACATGTTTGCTTGACAAGATACATAATGGATAGAGGAAATACAGCCAAACATTCAGGTCCCGACGTTTCGGCTCACACTCTGAACAAACTTAATAAAAGGATACGCAGGACTGGACCATGTAACTTGCACAGTGTAAAACTATTGGCACCATCATCACCGGTGCGTTTATCAAGTTTAGGAATTTTGGTCTGGAAATATCAGTTTACACACCGAATGATCATCCAAGAACATGGCTATGGGTCTACTTGAAAACAAGGGTCCAATCTTCTCACAACAAAAGGCGAGATCAAAAGATTGCACCGTTGATTCACGTTTGCCTTTGCCTTGTTCAACATGTTCTTTGAAATTTCATGTCTTTTAAGTACTTTAGCTATTGCTTTTGAATACTTATCATTCGTGTTCAATTCTACTAACATATTTTAGCAGTATTGAACTCGAGGACTAGCAAGGTATAGCGCCACTACTACTTAAAGCGAGCATCTTGTCTCAGCCTGTGTATTAGATGGGCAGACAGACCAAACGTCCTCTTGTAAAGTTCATCTATGTACAAGACGAGGCATCAGTGATCATTCGCAGGTTCTGCTACGGGTCAAGTCACTAGCTGGCTACGTGCCACATCCTTATTCGGCTATATGCCACATCTATAATTGGCTATACGCTAAATCTATATTCGGTTATATGCCACACCCAAACAAGGCTATACGCCACAGTCTGATAAATGCCACATGTATATTTGGATATACGTGTCGCACGACAATGAAGACGTCCAAGCACAACCCCAAGGTAAGCGGAGACCCAACTGGGAAGTCCCGTACCTCATACCGAAACTCCTTAGTACATGCGCGTACACATCAGCGCACCTAGACGGAAGGCCAACCCCGTGAACATGGGATGCCGCCCGTTTGAAAAAATACTACATGTAACAATGAAACCGGTCTGTTGATCATCATTAGAAAACATGTATACATTCATGAATCTTTAGCGTTTTTAATAAAACGACTACTACAGTATCGCACTTTCTAGACCACTGAAATAACGCAGAGGCTAGCATACTCGAATAACGACTACCTTACAGTCGCTAGCTTATTCTCTTACGTCGACTAACACTCAGAGTGCAATCGATCACAAATAAATGCAAAACTGCAACTACACCGCATTATAATCGGATAAACATATCCATTATAATTTGCTACTAGCGACGGACAAAAATCCGCAATGCTACTGAACTTTATAGCGCTAAAAGTGGACATCTTTATCTTAAGATATACAAAAACCACTACGATTCAAAAACCAAGTACTTGTCCCAAACGTATACAAAAATATGCACCAAGGGAAATACAAAACGCTCTAAACGACCTCTAAGGATCACCGAGCATGGCACCCACTTCTGCAGGAGTGTGATGCGCATTTACGCCTACATTGGCACCTCCTGCCACTTCGGTAGGAACACAAACTATTGTAACCAGCGTAACCGCCTAAAGCACCACGCTCGTCAAAGGCGGTGCCACGTTCATGTTTACCATCACCAAATTGTTAAACTGACAAGACAATGACCAAATCACTGACCTATTGCCCACAAAAAAATATGAGCTTACATCGGCTAGCAACGACAAGCTTCAAGTACACTCAAGTTGGGCAATATTAACCCCTTAACATTATAAAAATTAAACATACATGCCAGAGCATTTGTGTTTAATGAAAATACAAATACAAGGGGGAAGCAAACAAACATAAAGCAAGCAACTTCATCATACTCGCCATTGATCACTAGGCCAGCAGTGAAAGGAACGTGATTTATTTACTTGTGTTATATTTTTAATCACGGGGCCTGTCACAAATAAAAACCTGAACTTACGTTTCATTGGTGCTTTAGACGACCACGTGATACACATGTTACACAAAACATGCTTCATATGAGATCACACATGTTGTTTATTAGCATTTGTCGATTAAGTTCAGTGCTATTGCCCTAACTTAGTAGCGCTAAACCAAGAGACTATTATGGTATAACAACAGTACAACACTATGAGTCGCTTCGCTGTTTGCTCACAAGATACAACATTATTCAGCCACACGATTTCAGGGCACCGGCTTCTGCGCCGTTAGCTTCGCGCCATTATTATTTGCGTTTCCTGGTTCTCGCCTTTTATGCCTCAATGTCTTCATGTGGGCCTTCACACGGCTCGTTTCCTCCCAACCGACTTTCAAGCTAAACCGCCTCGGTTCAACCGGGTTTTACACCAACCCATCTCTGTGTAACCGGCTTCCACGCCGTCCACATGCATGTCACCAACGTTTCAACAATTCAGCTATCCACTTTTCCGCGATGAAGGGATTCATTCCCGCGCAGGTCAGCTCTATTCCACTCAGCGTATAACATACCTGCCCCGCGGGCTAAGGAATGACAGAGCCTTATGAAAGGGATCCTTCAGTAACGAGTTCCAGGTCTAGCCACGCATTGTAACATCTAGTCCTACCTACTTGGTAACTTCGTGCAAGCCGGTAACTTCGCGCTCATTCATAACCCCGCGCTTATCGGTGACTCCTACGCGTCAGCAAAGCTCTTTGTGTATCCCGCGGAGCATTGCTCCCGCCTGGTGTAAAATGTAAAAAGCCATCGCCGCGAAGTACGATATACATCAGTTGTGTGTATCATCCTCGTCAAGGTATTGGAGGCGGTACCAGATCGGAATACACCTGTTCCGTCACCGTAACGCATCATCATGCGCACTATGAAAATATTTAGGTTGCGCACCACATTTGGCTACGTGATACACCACGGTAAAATGCTCAACTCAAAGCTTTGGTCAATATGTCAAAATTAGTTCTCTATCTGGATCACGCATCTTGCTCAACTATGCGCAGCCTACGTGCTACCACAAACCACCCCTCACGAAAGGGTATTCGATGATAACGAATAATGGGTCCAGAAAAACGAAGTTCAGGCTACATCCTACCTAGTGAATAACACTCATATAACAGTCTGTCGGACGTCGTTTTGGTCTGTCATCATTATGTTGCTATTATAAAGGTAACTTTTATACTCCTACCCATTAATGAGGTGTGGTACGGATTAATCTCGCAATTCCCTAATGAATCAGGCAATCTGAGCTGGATGTAACTCCATAATATGTTTGGCCTGATTCACATGAATCCATTTTTTCACTCCTTTGACAACATTTATAGTCTGGCGTCATACTCAATGTCGACCATCACACCAGACTAGGGGGCAGGAACAGGTATGATACGGGTTCAGCCTAATCAAACCGGGCATTGCCTATAAATCAAACAACATACAAGACACGTCGAATGCGCACAAGTTATATTGCATCAAAAACACGTGTAGCATCGCGCGCGCAGATTGTACTATATTATCCGGATTGCGCATTTGTAATCAGAATACTCATGCTCAAGTACATTCAATCTTAGAGCCACCATCACATTTCAAACCTTAAGACACCCTAACACGCTGCGATTCAGCATGCTACCCTTATGCATACATGAAGAACAAATCAAAAACACGGATAGACAGTTGATTAACCAAACATTTGTCGCGCGCCGCCTGATTCCATCATAACCTATTTGGTGAGACAATATCTACTATAGGACCATGAGTTTCTTCTAGTCTAGCACCATCATCTTAATCACGATACTAGACTGGGGGACATGACGAGGTATGTCCCGGCTCGGTCAAGCCGGTCAACACCTGACGTTATTTATACTAATATATATTGTTTATTATTAACCCAATAGTGAGGCCCATCACAATGTAGCTTGTATTAAGCTTATTGGGCTGAGGGTTTTGTAGAGGCAACCCTCTAACTGGGCTTGGTGCCAATGGGCTATGTGCCCATATAGTTAGGGGTCTGTGATGGTGGCCCATTAGTTCCCTATTTAAGAGGTTCACCTCTAACCCTAGGGAACAGGTTGGAGCCTACCACACTTTTTGTGTCTGTAATGGGAGGAAACTCCTGGCAGTCGCCTCCATCTCTCTCTTTCCCCTTTTCTCTCTTATCACAGATCTGGATTTGGAAGATGGAGAAGACGAGGTTGGGTACCGTTCATCATCATCGTGGGAATATATGCCCGTATAGGTATGTGTTTCTTCATATATATATAATAAATAATCTTTGTAAATACAGAGCGCATAAGTGGCAGAGTATGCGGCTTCAATTCAAGATTTTGATGAAGAAGGTTTTGGTGAAGAAGGTAGTAGTAGTTCCTCACAACCGAATGATGTTGCGATCTCCGAGAATGTGATGGGTTCAAGACGCGGATACATTCGGGGTCTTGGGCCTAAACCTTCTTCTAGTAAAGCGTTGTGTGTCTTTGTTGAGTCGCAAACTCGACAATATCCGAAGGTAAAGTAGCTTAATTTAGTTTAAGAACTTATATAAGGATCGACGAATGAACGTTAGGTTGATAATTTGGTAAATTTAGATTTATAATGTTGGTAGTTTGCGAATAGGTTAATGTTGATGCTTTGATAGTTTGGTAAATGTTGGTTGTATATGTTTGGCATATAAATGTGGTAAGTTTAGTTTTATTATGTTGGTAGTTTGAGGATTAGGTTAATGTTGATGCTTTGGTAGTTTGGCAAATGTTGGTCGTATATGTTTACTATGTAAATGTTGTAAAGTTTAGTTTTATATGTTGGTAGTTTGCGGATTAGATTAATGTTGACGCTTTGGTAGTTTGGTAAATGTTGATCGTATATGTTTGGTATATAAATGTTGCAAATTTAGTTTATTATGTTGGTACTTTGCGGATTGGGTTAATGTTGGTTCTTTGGTAGTTTGGTAAATGTTGGTTGTATATGTTTTGCCATATAAATTCAATAATTGAGTTTTATTATGTTGGTAGCTTGTCGTTGGGTTAATGTTGGTATTATGTTAATTTGGTTTATTTTGATATTTTAATAGGGTTATTTTAAAAGTTTTTTTTTAAATTGCGGAGTTTCGCGAGGAACTTGCTAAGTATTTGGCTTCGAACCCAAGTTTAGACTCCGCCAAGGTTCCAATGAAGATACCAATGATGAAGACGCCAATGATGAAAGTGGCGATGATGTGGTGGAGTTGATGTAAAACAAGAAATTGTGGTTGAAACGATATGGATTCTGACTTATTAGGATTTAAACTATTTATGTTTATGACGTAAAATATTTATGTTTATGTTCGCTTTGTTGTGTCGTGAAACTAGAAATGAGCAGGTTTGAAACTGGAATATGCAGGTTTGAAACAGAAAAAACTGGAAAAAAAAGAAACAGTGAAAAAAAGAAAAGAAAAAGGCTTTAGCGACGACAGGAAGTTTACACACACGAAAATGGCCTTTTGCGACAGTAACGAATGTGCTTTAGCGATGACATAGCAGTGGCGACAAAAAATGAGAGAGAGAAATGGGCAATACGACCAACCAACAGCGACGACACAATAGCGACGATTTGTCATCACTAATAGTAATAGCGACGATTTTTGTTATTACTAGCGACGGCAAACGTCGTCGCTAAAGCCTCCCTTTCTTGTAGTGGCTAGTGGTGTCTATTAATATAAGATACATAAGAAGCTTGATAAGAATATAATGCATCGCCATATTTTTTTACTGATGTTGCACTTAATTTTTATTGGTTAAATCATGCTTATTAGCATGAATGATGAACCATATACAAATAATATGATAAAGCTACTTGATACAAAAAATAAATATCATAACGTTAATGATAAATATACTGATATTATGAGGACTTGGTAAATTGATGAATGTATGGTTGCTATGAACCTTAAATCGAATTGTAGGGACAGCAAAACTGTGTTCTTGTGGTATGAAAGGCATGAAAATAACCTGATAAAGAGTCTGCCATATCTCATATATCATTTGGTTTGAATTTGAAGCAACACTTGCTCTCAACTCCACAAAATGTGAGTGGACCAGCTTTTTTATGACCCCATGCCTTTAGATTGGACTTGATTTTGTTGTTGTTGATAGAGGGGGTCAGTTTGGGATGGGTTTGGGAACTTTAAAAAAAATTGTCTTATATCTGTCTAGTATTATTTTTTTTTTGTTGGGTGTGCAAGTTTTTTGAGCGGTATTAGGGCACAAGGGGCGCTTTACTAAATGTGTATTCACTTCACTGATTTCCTTCACTGAAACACTTTTTTGTATGCAGCACTTCACTGATTTTTTACCCAACTATCAATTATTTTCACTAATAATAATAATAATAATAATAATAATAATAATAATAATAATAATAATAATAATAATAATAATAATAATAACTAGATTCATCAAATTAGTTTATCCTTTTTTTTTTCAAGATACTTGTAGCGACCTTGGAAGCATCACATTTGTGAATGGCATTATCTTGAGGCGACCGTGCATACATCTACTACTAATACGAAAATTTTATTTGGATGTTCCACCATTGTTGAAATTCATAGTGTTGTTGATAAGAACATGTGACTTCTTTAATGAAATATCTTAAAGATAACTACATATAATATCCCTTCATAATTCAAATTTCGGTCACATGAGATTAGTAGAGTTTGGTTTGTCCTACATTGGTGGGGGAGGTGGAAAATGAATGAGTTTATACTCTAGCACCTACCCGCGCGTGCAAGGCACGTGACCAAACTTAACTGAAAAAACTAACTAGGTTAGGTCTAAAGGACGAGAGCTGCAATACTTTACAACATAAAGGATGATTCTCGTCAATTTTGAAGTTAAAGGACATCTACTGAAAAACAATGTAAACATAAAGGACGATTTCTGTAATTTTTCCTTTTTTATAATTATATTTATCTTTATACAATAAAGTAAATAATATATTTGTTCTATTATTTTGTAAAATAAAGTATAATATTATTTTTGTTCTGTTATTAAAAAAAAGTGTAATAGTATACTAACATATATGTTTTAATTTTTGTAGCCAACTATCAAAGTCTCCTCTATTTTAGTAAATGATTCGAGAAACATTTTTTAAGGCGATGGGTAGAGCGGAATATCGAGAAAACCACTCGATTTCAGGCAAATGGACCGATATAAACGCGAGATGCCATACGTTTCAAGAAGTTTTCCAACGTGTGAAGGATAATTGGGGTAGTGGTTGTAGCGATGTTGATATTTAAAAAAAAAACGTTGGAAGAGTTCAACGCAACGCGTGGGACGTTCTCCTATATGAGGTGTTGGAAGCTTCTAAAAGGAAGTCCTAAATGGGGTAACGTACCGGGCATGACGTCTACTATTAGGCGCAAAGCTAAATGGTCCAAGACCTCTTCTTCGCTTGATCCAGAGACGCCCACTTACAATGCACGAAACGTCAATTTAAATGACGATGTTCTCGAAGACGAAGAGGAGTTGGCCCGACCGCCCGGTAGAAGAAGAACGCGAAAGTGGGGAAGGGTGGATTCGTCTTCGACGGGTGTCGAATTGAAAGAAGACTTCGAAGAGATGAATCGACGTCTTCAAGATATACGAGACCTTGGAGCTAGGCGTTTTGAGACTATGCAAGAGAGAGCCGCCAAAAACAAGAAGTTCGTCGCGATCCAAGAGGCGCGTCAAATGGCGAAACACATCGATTTTTTGTCTAAATCGATCAACAACCTCATAGAAGACGCGCTAATATTAGCTCAAATGCATAGGCAACAAATCCGTTATAAATACAGACTTTAGATTTTTCGTCTTTTTTTGGTATGTTTCGTGTTTTTTTATTTATGTTATTATAATTTTTTTTATTTATGTTAAAATGAAATATTATTTGTTTTAAATTTCAAAAAAAAATTAATAATTGAGTAATTATTGGAAGTGGCTTGAAACCACCTACACCCCTTGTTAATTTCAAGCCCTTCAAGCCCCATGTGGGACCCACATGACACATGTCGAAAAATGCCTAACACTCTGTTCCCGAGTTTACTTGGGGGGGGGGGGGGGGGGGGGGAGAAAGGAAAAAAAAACAATGGAAAGGAAATGAAAGGAAAAGAAAGGATATATATCGTTTCCTTCCAAATCGAAAGGAAAACTAAAGTAAAGGATTTGGCTTAGTTTTTCTTCCATTTTCTTTCTTAAGTGAAACTCGGGAACACAACATGTTTGTTTTTCTTTCTTTTCCTTCCTTAAATGAAACTCGGGAACACAATCAAATTTTTCTTTCTTTCATTTCCTTTCTTTTCTATCGTTAAGTTAACTCGGGAACACAACGTAAGGGAGGGGCTTGAAATTAACCCCTCACTACACATGGTCTTATGTACTTTTATGTTTAAATTAATTAAATGTCACCTCTATTTATTTTTTATAATAAAAAAGTTACATTTATTTGTTTTTTTATAAAAATAAATTTAATTTAGTTTAGTTTAAAAAAAATGTTTAAAAAAAAGTGTGGAGGATAGTCATCATATTCCTAGGTTAGTGATTGATGGTTGAACAATATGACGATACCGTAAAGGGTAGTGATAACGACTAGAAGTATGACCACACCCTATTATGGCCTAATATACTTGAACACTTAAAAAAGGTGCATCATGTAGGATGGATACATTGTCATATTAGGTTTGGACACACGTTTTAGAGCTGGCATATCGTGTCAGACATGACTTGTTAAGACACGAAGACGATAAGACACGAACACGGAATAGGTAAACACGAACACGAAACTGTTTATAACATGTTAACACGATAAGACAAGAACTTGTTTATAAATATTAACCCTACAGACGTATCCACAAACCAATGAATGAAAGACTGAGCGACGTCGGGGTTGAGAAGGAGGACGGGTGACAACAAACGGGTGATGGTTGACAGTGGAAGGGGACTGTGGACGGGTAATGAAGACAGTGGAGTTGAGAAGGAAGATGAGGGATGACTGAGCAATGTATATGTCCGTACTTTGTGATTTGAAAATTGAAAATAATGGTTCATCACTTCATTGATCTTTAATCCGCATATGTATAAAGCATACCCACACCCCTTATATAATTTTTTTTTTTTAAATAAAATTATTAATGTGTCTTGACATGTTAACAGATTTTTAACTTGTTTAGACACGAAACATGTTAAGGTCGTGTAGGTTCGTGTCGTGTTATCGTGTTCATGTATAAATTGCCAGCCCTAACACCTTTTGACTTTTGTTGCACATTGCATTGCATACGACCTTTCAAGCTACCATCAAAAGTTCTTATGATTGTATCTACTTTCAAAATTTTCTAACAGCAAAAAACTTTTATTTATCACCTAAAATATGCATTCAATATTATCTACTTTCAATATTTATGACATGGATGTCGAAAAACCTAAATGTCAAGTTTTTGTTATCTTATCTCCTCGCCAACATTGATGTTGGCGTCCCTCAGAAGAAGACAACCACTCATGAGATCAACATATTGCCATAAAAGCTGAAAAAAATAGGTATTATTCGTGAATACACTTGACGAATATGTCATGACATTGTCACCATTAACCCAAATACCCAACTTTACCATGATTATTCCTTTTCTCGTATAATGAGTATTTATGTCATTTACTAATTTCACCTTATTATCATAGAGCACCCATTTAATTTCACCTTGTTACCCAACTTTACCATGATTATTCCTTTTCTCGTATCATAGAGCACCCATAGAGCATCCACAGGGTATGTTTGGCAAGAAGCTTTTAGGAGCTTCAAGCTTTTAAGAAAAAGTTCCTACTTAATAAAAAGTCTTGTTTAGTTGAAGGGGCTGGAAGCTTTTAGGTTAGAGAAAAAGCTCTACAGTGAAAAGCTACTAGTAGTAGCTTTTAAGAAAAAAGCTCTACTAGTTACAAGTTTTTAATTAGTAAATGACACAAATACTCATTCTATTTTAAAAATAAAATAAAAACCTTCATTGCAAGCTTTTAATTATGCCCATTTTGATCATTTTATACATTTTATTAAAAGCTCCAGCTACTCAGCCAAACACCAAAATATATTTAAAAAGCTACCAGCCAGCCTCCAACTAGTTTTGCCAAACATACCCTGTAGAACCTGAAACCTATAGTAGAACCGGAACAATACTTGTCTTTGTAGTCTAAATATTTATACTCCTTCTGTCCCAATTTAGATGTCAATGGGTCCACAAACACACAGATTAAGAAATCCTTGATTGTATGTGGTAAAATGACAATAATATCATCAAGTTATTATTTCAAATCTTTGATTGTCTTTTGTCTTTTATAGGCAAAACTGAAAATTGCTTAGAAATTGACATTTAATTTGGAACATCAAAAAGTGCAAAAATGGACATTTAAAATGGGACGGAGGGAGTATTATTTTAACATCATTCACTCTTTAAATTCGATTCGACCAATCCAACGGACGAATTAGTAAACCAACTGATTCACTAGTTCGGTTCTAAAAACATTATTGTTAAGGCATGTTGCTATCAATTATGGGTCCTCACAATACCCATTACCTGCATGGGACACAACCACTTACTCACATCCCACCATACCCATCATTTTAATAAAGTCCTTGTCACTCCACGTATTATAAAAGACTTTTATCTATATATGTCTGTTTTACTGTTTATCATTTATATAAAGAGTTCCATTGAACTTGTCGACCCTTGTTGTTTTTCCTTAACACATACCAACACCAATCAAATCTTCATCATGTGACAACGAGCATGATTGGCTTAACCTTTTTAGAGACCTAAAACAAACTTATAAAATGGGGCGGTTTTCAAATTTCATTGTAATAAACTATACAAAGTTTATATTTTTAACCGAAACATTTTACCCGTTTAACTTATTATCCAACCCGCCTAATATGCGATAATCCCTTTCAATTCGTCTCGCATCCACACACCATTTGGAATTATACCTTTAGCTAGGGGATTGGTAGTTTACATTGGTGAAAAAAAATGTAGATGAAGAGTTAGCATCAAGAACCAAGAAAATGACCTAAAACATGTCTTTTACCTTTAGGATAGGCTTTAGACGATGAAATCAATCAACTATACTTATCTTTTATCTTCATTACCTTGAGTGAAAGTTATATCTGGATTTGTCATCTGAAGTTATACGTGATAATTTATGAGAAAATCTGAAACCACGACACAAAAATAATGATATTCTTTTGGGATATTATATGAACCAGTTTAATAAACACTAAAACACGTCTTATTTTTGTTAAGATGTTAACCCGTTTATTATAACAGTTGATTAAAGAGGTTGATATCTCAAAGAGTTTAAAGTTAAAAGATGTTACACTACTAATTTTATATACGCAGGTTTTAATTATTAGGGATTTAATGGCGAAAATCGTCCCTGAGGTTTTGCCATTTTTGTCACATCAGTTCAAAATCGAAACTTTTTACATCCGGGTCCTTCAGTTTTATTTTATTTTATTTTATTTTTGCCAAATTCGTCCATGACACTAACCTAGTTATATATTGTCGTTAAGTAAGGAGGGTATTTATGTCTTTTTGCCCTACCTCTCTCTCTCTCCCTCTCCCTCTCTTTCTCTCTCTCTCTCTCTCTCTCTCTCCCTCTCTCTCCCTTTCTCTCTCCCCCTCTCCCTCTCTCTTCCTCTCTCTCTCTCCCTCCCTCTCCCTCTCTCTCCCTCCCTCTCCCTCTCTCTCTCTCTCCCTCTCCCCCGTCTCTCTCTATCTCTCTCTCTCTCTCTCCCTCTCTCTCTCTCTCTCACACACACACCCCAATTACCGGCCAGCAAAAAAACAACCAACGGCACACCACCACCTAACAACCGTCACCGCACAACCATCACCATAAAACAACTGTCGTCGCACCAACCATCACCACTTGTGCAAATCGAGACCCAAACGCTCAACCATCACCTTCAACCACCAACTCCTCCTCCATCCACCTCCGTCGCTACCACCACCTCGTTCGTTGCTCGTGGTTGTGTTAGATCCATGCTAATTGGTAGAAATGGTGGTGGGATCGATTATATTGTCTGATTTAGGGGTTTCTGAAACTGGTTTGAAGATAATGAAAATCTTGACCTTGATCTACAATGGTTTTCTGATATGCTTTTAGGAGGTGGCCGATAGTTAGTGGTGGTTTTATAAGGTGGTCGGTGGTGGTTTAGGGGTGGTTACAGGTGACGGTTTTAACGTTGCAAACTTTGGTAAAAAATGGTGGTTCGTGGTAGTTTTAGGGGAGAAAATTGTGGTAAAGAGGTGGTGGTGGGTTTAGGAGGTGGCCAGTGGTGGTTTAAGAGGTGGCCGGTGGTGATGGGTGGTTGGTGGTCCGGATTGTTTGAGTGGTGATGGTGGCTTGAACTGAGAGATGTAGGGGAGAGAGATAAAGAGGTTTTATTTTTGGTATTAAAAGGCTAAAAAAGAAATAAAAAATTTAAAATAGATAAAGTATACAAAATGTCTAAAATGCCCACGATTTCCTAGGTAAAAAGACAAATATACCCCCAACTTAACGACAATATTTAACTAGGTTAGTGTCAGGGACGAATTTGGCAAAAAAAAAAGTAAAACTAAAGGATCAAGATCTAAAAAGTTTTGATTTTGGACTGATATGACAAAACTGGCCAAACCTTAAGAATGATTTTGGCCATTAACTCATTATTAGGGGTCACTATGTTATGCCTATTACATATTGAGTTGGTCTTCAACTATACTTAAAAGTGACTAGGGATGGTAATGAGTTATGCATGGATTGAGTGGGTGAAGTTATTCTATATAGTGTAACAAAAATAAGAAGGGTGAGAATGATACAAAAAACACAATAAATCATGAAATATAAAACAATGAGCCACAAAATATAACACAATGCCGAAAAATATAACACAATGCTGAAGAAAAAAGACACAACAAATTGCAAAAATGACACAATGATGAAATAAGAAAAAACACACAATGTTACATAAAAGACACAATGATATAACGTATATTCTAAAAACTACAAGCTAAAAACCCAAAAAAGCGAAGACCTAAAAACTAACATTGTAGGGTTCGATGAGACGGTTCCAATATCGTTTGAATGAGTTCAATCGGAGTCCATTTGATACCTTTCCTACGACTTCCTATTTTTCTTTCACTATGTATTTGATCCTAACCCTGGATTGAGTATGCTAATTCTAGTTTCATACCCGGTTGTAAAATCATGTCCTACATACGACACATTACTCGTCATATATTTATTTGCTAAATATTAGCCGGGTCTCGGGCAAACCCCAGATATCATGTATACCAATTAGTGTTTAAAAAAACCGTTGAGATATTCAAGTATACATTTTTTTTATTTGAGTAAACTGCCATTTTCGTCCCTGAGGTTTGGCACTTTTTGCCAGTTTCATCCAAAAGATTTTTTTTTCTCAACTGGCTCCACTAGTTTTCAAATTCTTGCTGGTTTCGTCCAACTCGTTAACTCCATCCATTTTTTCTGTTAACTTTTTATAAAAAGACTAAAATACCCTTATATTTTA
The DNA here is from genome assembly GCA_028751855.1 of Ambrosia trifida. Classification (NCBI taxonomy): domain Eukaryota; kingdom Viridiplantae; phylum Streptophyta; class Magnoliopsida; order Asterales; family Asteraceae; genus Ambrosia; species Ambrosia trifida. Next base: position 12,927,999 of record CM054127.1, on the reverse strand, counting down.
TATGTTTAATAAATAAAATTTTTATTTAACTCTCTTTCTCTCTTAACTTCTACCTCTCTCTCTTTACTCTCTCTCCTCTACCTCTCTCTGTCTCTTCTTCAACCCACCACCATCATCACACCAGAAAACCCATCTCTCTCTCTCTGGTTATGAATAATAGGAACAATATGTGGGAGATATGTTCACTGTCCGGCAAGTGACTAATATGCAAGCAAAGATGGAAGTTGCTTCTCTGGATTCCTAGGTGCACAAACATGTCTTACTGAGCTAATTAATTCCATATTCCAAAACGCGTGACCCATTTCCAGTATCCCAAAACGGCTTTTGTTACTCGATACACTTGATAGCAAACAAGTCCTACATCAGACTCACCTGCAAAACCAAGAAGAAAACAAGGTCTGTAACCTCACATTTACTGATCTTTAGACACCAAAGGTTCACAACTTTTTAAACCCTACCAGAAAACCCATCTCTCCACCCACTTCACACCCCAATCAGCCTCCTATCTCTTCTGCTTCTTATCTCCTCTACGTCTCTTCTCTCTCTCTCTACGATTCTCTTTTCTTTCCTTCTCTTTATCTCTCTAGATCTGGTCCTTTTTCTCTATAATAAGGTTGGGTAAAGGGTATAAGATGGGTGGTGTTGGTGTTGTTTGGCCACCGGAGACCACCGGTCTAATTCACTTGCTTGTAGTGGTTTAGGAGTGGGGGTTTTTGGGGCTGTAGATTCTGTGGAGATGGAGATAGGGGCGGTGTGGAGGTTGGGTCGGGTGACGGGTTGGAGGGTGGTTCTTGGTTGTGGATTCTAGTGTTGGTGAAGGAAGAATGGAAGATGGGGATGATGGTTATTATTATTATTATTATTATTATTATTATTATTATTATTATTATAATACAGATAATATTTGAATTGACAACTTTACCCCTCAGTTAACTGAGATTGACTAACGGAGTTAGGCACTTGGACGAAACCAGCAAGAATTTGAAAACTAGTGGAGCCAGTTGAGAAAAAAAAATCTTTTGGATGAAACTGGCAAAAAGTGTCAAACCTCAAGGACGAAAATGGCAGTTTACTCTTTTTATTTCCTTAAGTTTATGATTTTAAAACCGGGTCGCGGGCAAACCCCAAAATCATTTTTAACAAGATTAAAAATCAAAAGTTTCCGGGTATGTTAAGGCTATATGGTTCAGTAATCCTATACCTATCCCATATATGTTAAGTATTTTTAACCCAATCCTATACCCGATTCTATACCGGAATACCCTTCCTATGCCTTCCCCGGATGTTTAGGATATCGGGTGTTCCCTTCAGGATGGTTTTTTTTAGCTCCCTAAAAGTGTCCCTATATGTCATTTATGTCCTCTTGGTTAACAAAACTTATAGCTGGAAGCCTGGAAGATCGTTTTAAAGTAGTAAGTTAAACATGTATTTTTTAACCACTAATATTTGTTTTCCATTAACATAATAATAATTGTTGAGTTTTGTAATACGTTAATCCGTTAATGGCAAGTTTTGGTGCAAAGTGGCCGATAGAATTGGTAGTCATTCTGCAGGTGGGATTATATTCAATGGGAGTGGAAACGATACCCGTCGACTGAAGTTGAGGTTCAGGAACTCATCGAATGCCACAGAATGGTCGCTAATGTTAATTTAAATGGATCGAAGGATACGTGGAGATGGAATTCAGCGGCTGACTGTTGCTTTTCTGTCAAAGAGGCTCGAACTTGGCTGTCAAAAATCGATGTGCAGGAGAACCCGTTTGTCTTCAAATGGTGCAGTTGGATTCCTGGGAAGTGTAATGTTTTTATGTGGAGGGCGTATCTGGATCGGATTCCTACGGCTTCGGCGTTACTATGTAGGAATATCAACGTTGGAGATGGTTCATGTTATCTTGGTGGAGATGGAGAGGAGAATACTGAGCATATTCTCACAGCTTGTATTATAGCGAATGGTGTTTGGAGCAATATAGCTTCTTGGTTAAAGATTCCCCCGGTGTTTATTTTTACGGTAAAGGATATTATAAGGCTGCCGGAGTATACGAATTGTTCGAGTACAAAGAAGAAGATGATTTATGGCGTTTGTATTGTTACATGTTGGAAGATATGGGCGACCAGGAATGAGGTGGTTTTTTCTCAAGTGACGGTGAATGTGACTAGGATTGTGGCTGATATCAAATCTATAAGTTTTCTTTGGTACAATTGTAGATCGAAGAAGGATAGGATTTCGTGGAAAAATTGGTGTAATTGTGATGTAACTTAAACTTTTTGTATTGGTGGTTATCTCCTCCTTGGAGATAGCCAGTGTTTGGTGTTTTAATGAAGTTCACTTTAAAAAAAAAAAAAAAAAGTTAATGGCAAGTTTGGAGTTGTTTGAATATACTTTTCAGCTTCTTGTCTTTGTGCCTCGTTTGTGCCAGACTTGAGATTTTGATGGTTTGGGCTTTTGAACCCGCTATATATTTTTGTATAGGGCCCATGTAAGCTCTTTTTAAACTATTATTAGGCCCATTTTAGTAATGGCTCTATGCATTTGACATTTATGTTTCTGTTTGTTATTAAAAAAATACCATAAGTATTACAATTTTTCACTCATTTAGTTAATATTTTCTTTATTATACTATCATCGACTCTAGCGACCTGAATGGATAAAGTTGCAATTTAGTTACAAAATCTTGTCAATTGGAATGTCACATGTCGTACCAAAACCGCCTCCCACACGTCGTCCTTCGAACTTACCTAAAGGCTACAAGTTAATTTTCGACTGTATTCTATTTTGTTGGCACGCGTGTTGCTACTGTCTAGAAACCCTAAAATTAGGAGAAAAAACGTCATAGGAATTTAACCCTCATCATCAATGTGACTTTAATTGCCACTTTTAGACCAACCCAAAAAACTTCGCACAACTCCCACAAGCCCATCTTCATCAAATCTATCTATACATATAATAAACCAAAGCATTTTTAATGACATGTCATAATATTATGCAATCTCTCTTATAAGAGATGCCACATAGGATGTGATGTGGCAACTTTAGACCAATTAACAAAAAAAGAATAAATATGATTTAAATATGATTTAACATTATCTATTAAATACCTAATATACTAAATGTAAATATTAAAATTTTATTATTTTCTCTCTCATGTTTCCTCTCGTAACTTTTAAACGTTAATATCTTTTATATACGAGATTTTTTAAAGAAAAAAATTACACCAAATTAACGAGCGTTTTATTATCTTTCCAACGAGTACCATAGTGCTATATAAAAAACGGAGAAAAAAACGACTATTTTTTTGTAACTCGACAGGTATTGTGTCAGGTTTGGAATTAATTTAAAAAAAAATGTGGGTTTGGGTCGAGTCTGGGATTAGGTGATACCCGACCTAATTACCCTTTTTTTTTATATTAGAATATGATAACTTATGACAGAGATTTGTTTAAAATAATAATGATAATAATAATAATAATAATAATAATAATAATAATAATAATAATAACAATAATAATAATAATAATTAATCATATATTGGCAAGTCATTAATTATGTTGTCATATTAGATATTTTATTATGTCATATTAGATATTTCAACCCGGGACGTTCTCCAACATGTAATTGCTATGTTTTCTTTTTCTACCATATTCTGAAATAGCTCAAATCTTATTGTATGCGGTTAAAGACCTTTGACTGAATGTATTGGTGCTAAACAATCTCTGTCCTCTTGAAGTGCTTGGAATCTTAATATTCTGTTTTAGGTGTTGATGTTGTAAGGTGAAATGGATCTTTTGTTATTTTTTTTAAGTATCTAATGTAAGTTGATACATAGATGCCATTTTTATAGTTTAAATACTTCTAATTTTATTCACTTTACTTAGATTTCTCAACCCGGAAAGCTTCCGGGGTATAAGCTAGTTGTTGACATATATACAAAGTTGTTGGCAACTCCTACGTTTATCTCTTTACGATCAAAAATCCACAACTCGTTTCTTGTTCTTAGCTTATCCGGGAATGGATATTTAGAGCATTTATATATTTAAAATGTAATTATCAAGGTGTAAAACATTCTTGTAGCATTAAGTTGTAATTTATAATAATAAACTATCAAAATTATATATAACTCATCTATGTAATCCTATTATACACACACAATCAAAAATCATATATAGTTCATCTCAATGAAATGATACGAAATGAAAATAATACATTGTCCTTGCCACATTGCCATGTCCCAAAAATGAGAATCACATTTACAAGCTTAGAACTATTGTAGGCATTTGTTTTAATTCACAGAATAAACTTGAGAATATTCCACCCGGCCAAACCCACAACATTATTCTAATAAATGTAATCTATACCATTGAAGAGATATATGGTTTTAGGACAAAGGCCGAACCGACACAATTGGCTCGGATCAAACTTAACACTCTGATAGGCAAGGCTTCGGAGTAAAGGCCCATGGGCCCTAGACCTCCGAAGCCCATTACAAAAAGTATAAATATTTCAAGAAAATTCCTCATTTGGTAACTTATCTCCTTCGAAAAAAAAACTCTTTTCTCTCAATTTTACTACTTAAAATCATACTTATTATCACGACAGAGTGTGATCACAGAGAGACCTTCCCTCTCTCCCGTGACGAGCCTAACGGTGTTAGTCATCCTTGTTCAATCTTAATCACGTCCTTATCCAGATATCTTATACCGAAACATAGAGGTAACTCTTTTCCTGTTCAATTGAACTATTTCTACAATTACCTAATATTAAATGAAAATATTTCTAGATTGTACGTATTTTGTTAGATAAAAATCGAAGAGGGTAATGAAACAACATAAATAGTTGCATTGTGACAATCATGTTTATATAAAGTTACACGATAGTCATGTTCAAGTCAACCATAAGTATCAATCATATACTCTTCACCACCATGTTCATATTAAATATTATGTCGACCACAAGGACCAAACAAAGGCCAACACATGTCCTATCTTGAATCAACAAATTAAAGTACACATCTAGAAAATACACAATTCCCTACCTAACCCCATTAACCAAACCATAGTTTATAAAATATACCAATACAAACAAACCAAAATAAGTTATCACATAAAACTTATCAAGAATAAAAATGGGAGGATCTAGGATCATGTTCAACCACCTATTGCTCATCACTATATTCATCCTCATCTCTGTAGCCTCCATCTGTCGATCAGTAAGTGTCACGTCCTAACTCAACTATAGCTGACGTCTCACTATAACAGTAATTAATTAATATTATTGCAGGATGATGATGTTGACTGCGTGTACACCGCTTACATACGAACCGGTTCAATCTGGAAAGGCGGGACGGACTCCAAAATTACACTAACACTATACGATGCAGCCGGCTATGGCATACGTATCAATGACATCGAGGCATGGGGTGGCTTGATGGGGCCGGATTACGACTACTTCGAGAGAAAGAACTTGGACATATTTAGTGGCCGAGGACCGTGTTTAACCGGGCCACCTTGTGAGATGAACTTGACCTCGGATGGAACCGGGTCAGGCCATGGATGGTATTGTAACTATGTGGAGGTGACCACAACTGGAGTTCATATGCCATGTGCACAACAAGAGTTTGAGGTCGAGCAGTGGTTGGCCACCGATACGTCACCGTATGAACTCACGGCGATTAGAAACTATTGTGATGAATATTCTTCGACCCGTAAGAGAGTTGATCGACACGTGATTCTTGAGTCCAATTCTTCTAGCTCAACTTTGGTTCGTGTGCCAAAATGATTGGGCTTTGATTTGGACATGGTCATAATTATTAGTCGTTATTATGTGTGGAAATGTGTTGAGTTGTTATGTTGTATGCCACTAGTTTATTAGTAAGAGATTAAAATAAGAGAAATATTAAATAAAAAGGTGGTTTTATTTAACCGTCCTATATGAGAGGAGGATTTTGTGCAACTCTTTTTTGATGATTTTAATTGTAAGTTATATAAATAAATTCAGTTTAGTTTGTGTTGCAATGAGTACTAAAAATATTAATTAATGATGAAGTAATACTAGGATAAAAGAGGGTTATTTTGAAATCACTAAATATTATGATAACTGTGGAAACTAATAATAAAATCAGTCAAAACTGTTATAAATATTATTCAATTGTGGTTATCAATGTTAGTAACTTGTAAGTGGTAACTTATTTCAAATTTTAATGTAGTATTATTTCAAATAATTTTGTATTTCATGTCATACGACACCTATTAAACAAACATTAGTGTAAGTAAGGGGCTGTTTAAGTGCTGAATCATTAAGATTGTCTGAATGGTTAAGAGCTGAATCATTCAGCATCCTTTATTAGCTTAATGATTCAGCACTTAATCATTCCATTCAGATGCTGAAACAAACAGTCTGAATATTGAATGATTCAGACCTAAATAGTTAAGAGGCTGATTAAGAGGCTACCAAACAGCCCCTAAATCATGTATGATCATAAACAAGAAACTTGTGGAACATGATTTTTTTAATAACTTGCACCACTAGAAAATATATATTATATCTTTGATACACAAAAAATGACACACGCTTAATCTATGATATTCAAAAGCGTGTGTCATAAAAAATGTTATAGTTTATAAAATCTAATAAATTTATGACACACATTTTTATGTGTTATTGTTTTAGTGTCATAAAAAAAAATAACACCCTCAAAATATAAAATGCCCCAACTAGGTCTCGAAACTATAATAACCACTCATTACGAAAGTGCACCTCAAACCACTACACGACCAACTTAACTTGTGATTTTATATGAAACCAATTATATTTAACATTAAATAATCTGTTGAAAATGAAACAAAAAATAAATTGCCCCCGGCCGGACTCAAACCTATGACCTCTCAATTAGGGATGTGCACCTCAACCAACTTGTGATTTTATATGAAACCAATTATATTTAACATTAAATAATCTGTTGAAAATGAAACAAAAAAAGATCGTCTCAGTCTCAAACGTATGACCTCTTAATTAGGGATGTGCACCTCAAACCACTACACCACCAACCTATTTGTGATTTTATATGAAACCAATTATATTTAATATTAAATAATGTTGTGTAAATGTAAAAAAGAAACAAAATGGCCCTGCCCAATCTCGAACACACAACCTCACTCTTAGAAAAGTGAACCTCAAATCACTACACCATCAGGGGGGACGAGACGCTACCAGAATTGGTCACAGGTACCCTACTACCAGCACGGTAACACCGCCGCCACCCATGCTGGTAGTGGTCCCGTGAACCAAATTTGAGTTCAGTTACCGTGCTGGTTCACGGATGTGGGCACAAAATTTCACACAACTTTATTATTTTTTATTCCTTTAATACAATAATTAAACAAAAAAATACAAATAAAACGACAGCAAAAACCAACGTCACGCGGGGTTTTTCGAGCTGCATTCGTGTCCGCAGATGGCAGGCGTCGCGTTGGTTGAAGGATTTTTCCCGAATCAAAACTCATTTTTTCACCCCCCTGCGCACGCGGGTAGGTGCCAGAGTATAATGTAACACAAAGAATTTAATCTCTTCCATTTGGTTTCACTTTATAAACTCATCCATTTTTCATCTCCTCATCAATGTGGGATAAACCAAACTCAGATTCACTTAAACATACATTATTAATTCAAATATAGCTTTCAAAGTTTACGAGGGTCTGATTTTAAGTAGCCAGAGCTAGTTTCATATAAAGGTGATCATAAGCTATTTAACAACAGTTGTAAATGATCGAACAAGTACATTTAGGCTGGAAAAATTATCTAAGATATTTTGGTTTGATTTTAGGTTACGTAATTAATATTAGTAAGTTATTAATATTAGTAAGAGTATTATTAGTCACCTCTAAAATTATTATTATTATTATTATTATTATTATTATTATTATTATTATGTGTGAAAATAATTGATTGTTGGGTAAAGAATCAGTGGAATGCTGCCTACAAAAAAGTGTTTCAGTGAAGTGATGTGGCAGTGCAGGATTGGTAGAAATTAGTGAAGTGAAAACACCTTCAGTGGAGCGCCCCTTGTGCCCTCAAACAATACTTTGTGTTTTAACATGAATCCAACTTTATTTATTATTAAATGATGCTCTGAAAAAAATATATTAAATTGTCACTGCCCCTCTCAACCAATGAGAGGGGGCTGACACTATTCACTCAACTCTAAATTAATATATATATATATATACACACACACACTAGTAGGAAACCCGCGCGATGCGGCGGCGACTACAAATTACAACTTGGCAATCATTTTATAATTCACTTATTGATCCTTTCGTTGTATATTGTATTGTACGCCAGCTAGTTTTTTTATTCGTTTAATATTATTAACTCAATTAAGTTAATTAATTAGTCCTCACATTTTACGCTAAAATCGACGATGCTCGTCTATCTAATATTAAGAAGTGCGAATTAAAAGAAAAAGGCAGTCAATGATCAATGAATTTTAGCACCAATATGAAACGTCAAACACATGATTGGCATAGAAACAAAAATAGGAGTTGCAAAAGCGTCGTGGTGGCACGGACAATTGAACAACAGCTACAATTTTAAGAGAAAAAAATAAATTCTAAGATCTAGTCTAAAACCTTATATCGTTGGGAATAAATTGAATTGCTTCCTTATTTTTTTTTAAGAACCTAATTCCTATTTTGTTATTAAGTCTTATGTTTTATCTAACATATAAAAAAACCAAAACGTTAGTTATTAAGTCTTATATTTTCTCTAACATTGTCTATTAGTTTGGTGTGTTAATACATTCCTATGTTGAGAATGTTACATTAAAAATAGAATTTTATATTATAAGAAGGGGTCTAAGGTTCTATCTTGTTTAATCATTTTTAGTCAATATGCATTCAGTAGTAGTCTGAGAGGGTGTGCAGGCATCTTGGTGCATACTTTTTCCCTACCATTTTTATCAACTATTTGAGGAACTACTATTACAGTCTAGTTGGTAAAAGAGAAAAAAGTAAAAAAAAAAAAATGCATATCAAAAGTAACAAATACGGATTATAAGCTATAAGCTATGACTGAGTTTGAAAAAATTGTTTCACCAATTTGTAGCTTTTTTTTCTTAGTACATAATTGCATGACTACATACCTTGCTTGTATACAAGATTTTATGACAATGACCAATCATACAATAAAGTAACTCTACTACTTTGTCATATATGATAATGACCTATCATTATTTGTTTTGCCACTTGCCCTCCTACCAACATAAGGTTGACCAAAATCACCATTTCCAAATTTGGCTTCGATTCGAGTTGAAAGCTAAATCTGTAGCGAGTGATGGTGGGAAGTTTCAATGGATTGCTTGGGCCCCATTAAAGTTTAACCTTCTTGTGTGGAGGGTCGATGTGGGGAAAGTCGCGTCTATGACGGCTTTGGTTTAAGTGTGGGGTGCTAATTCCGAACAACATGTGCAGCGGCTGCAACATTGGCGCAGAAACGTGTGATAATATTTTCACCTCTTGTCTCTCGGCTAGGATCATATGGTGGCATGTTTTTTGCTGGTTAAAGTTGCCCATTATGAGTGACTGTAGCTCGATTGGTGCCATTATGGACTTGGTGGCTCTCACATGAATATCTTTTTCTTCTCTGTGTCCTCATATGCAGCCTACGTATAACATGAAGAATGAATAATTTCAATACGAAGTAACCTAACCTGATCAATATTTCAAAAACTCAAATGAAGAATGATATACCTCAAAGAAATTAATAAACTTTGGATCTCTGTTCACCACCAAAAGATGAACCTAATAAACACAAATCATCCAATAAACTTCCAATTAGAAGAACACAAAACAAACCTAAAAGTACATAATGAAAAAAATTTCACAAACTTATACAAGTCAATCTAGGGAGTCAAAGGCGCAAAAGGTGGGCTTGTCGCCTAGATTCAAGGCACTTAAAAAGCAAGGCCCCAAAGTAAGAGAGGTGCACGTGTATTATAGACCATTATTGGTGTTTTAGGTTGGTTTAAGCTGTTTTACTGTTTTAGACTTGTGTTAGACTTCTTTATGCTGGTAACCAATTGTGGTTGTTTCAGACTGGTTCAGAGCGGGTTCAAGCTGGTTTTCAGAATGGTTAACTATGCCTACATACATACGTTTTCAGAATCACTCACCCTGTCTGGGTGCCTAGGTGCAAGCCTTCATAATTTGCTGGAACCAGGACAAAAAAGAACAATTACATAAATAACTCCTAATAGCATTAACATGAAATACAGAAAATGAAATTCTAAATTAATAATAGTACCTCGGTAGCAACATCATGAATGGATCAGACTTCCACAGCTCAGCGGCGAATGACTTACGGCTTACCATGACCCTACATCCCATCTTCAACTCAAAAATATACACTGTCAATCATCACATCTATCCCTAGAAGATAAAAACAGTCTAAAATACAACAAACCCATATCAAAACAGTCTAACATCAACTACAAAGAGAACGGGTCAAACAGTTCTTTGATAAATTATGATTATTACTGGAATAATATTCAAAATCAGATTGCATACACTACCCATTTATAATTCATAATATGACCATATGACCTTTGTAGTGCATTAAGACCGTCAATTTCTTCACCAAATTCAGTCTTTAGCAAATCACCTCAGCCATCAGACCATCTAGCCATTAGACCGTGCATAGTCCATCTAGCCATCAAACCGTGCATCTAAATAGTCTCTTGTCAAAACAGTAGTCATGTTACAGTAATCTATTAAAACAAAGAAAAAAGATTAGAGTATGCACTGAGAGAATAATTGTTTAAACCGTGAAGATCTAACGTTGGATGATTAACTTGTTCTCACAAGAGAACTACCTCACAAATAAAATCTAATATGACATTACTATTTATTAATTAGGGGGGGGGGGGGGTTATAAATGCATATCAGAATAGGTCACTATAATTATTGTTCAAAAATAGTTGAGAATTCAGAACAAGTACCCTTATGTTTATAGTTCATTAGCCCTTAGAACGTACTAATGTTGATACTAACCAGTACCAGCCGATTCCCAAAATTGCATGAAGATTCTATCAACATGCTATTAGTCCACCATTTTCATAGTGAAGCATAACCTGGACCATAGTTACCTAGCTTGTCACTCTTCTTTTCAATTTCCACTTCTGAGTTGTCTGCAGAAAAGAAATAAAGGGAAGTCAACTTAAATTTCTTCAAAGCTATACACTTTCTAAAACACCCACAAATGTTTAGCTTTCTTTAGAGAGGGAGATTAAAAACTAAAGACACGGTGATTAAATATGCTCATAGTTAGATCAAATAAAATGAACTCTAAGCTCAAACTTACCAAGATTTGACCTTTAACAATGTTATACTTCAAATATTAGTAAAGTTTTTGGTAAGCAGATAACAATGAGAAGCAAAAATTAGAATAGTTATACCATTTTAAGTGGACCTGGTTCAAGGGTGTTTGGAATAAAGCATCTGGTGAGAGAAATCTTCCGATATTTGCTCCAACACCATAAAGAATCATCAACCTCCTCGATGCATCTATCAATTTGTACCAAAACAAACTATCAAACATCATAATACACACTATTGGAGCAAATATTTCATGAAATCAGAAAAAATATATATATATATATAACAATTATACGGCGTCGTTTATTACCTCATTGCCGGAAAAGCTCTAGCTCGTCGGAATCTCCACATGCCAAACCCTAGTTTGCCTGAAACTGCTAAATAAATGCTCTAGATCTGCGAACCTAGAGCAAACACAAACATCGAATTCAATAACTGAAAGGTGTGACCTAAAGAAATCAAAAGGAAATCGCCGGACTTACCTTGGATTGTTGGAACCTACCTCAACCACCATCTACAATCTCTTATACTTCACCTCGTTAACCAGCTGGATGTAGATCTGAGAACAAAGGAAAACAACCATCTTCATCCAAAAATGCCAAAGAAAAAAACCTAAACGCCAAAAATTGACAGTAGATCTTAACTTTTTTTGAGCAAAAAATAAAGATTAACCTACCTAGGTCTTTTTTGCCATCAAGATTCTTTCTGAACCTTTGTCAACTCCAAGATTCATCTACTTTTATGGGTAAGAGGAGGGGTGGCGGTGATGCAGAGAGATGAGGGAGGCGGATAGGTTTTGAAATGTGAGGTGAGTTGAATGAAACCCTAGTCAGAATAGTATCCGTGTTATTTTTTTTTTTTAAGAATAAAAGGCTTGTACATTATGCATCATAAATTGCACCCTTTAAATGTTTAAGAGTTTTTATGCATTAAATCTTGTACAACATGCTTTCAAGGTTTGTACATGTGGTAAATGACCATTTCTGCCCTTCCTATATGCTTATTAATATAGTGTGTATATATATATATATATATATATATATATAGTATAAGGTTATATTAGAAACCCTTGTTATATGGTAAACTCAGGAAACTCTAACTTCCCGACTTTTTTTTATATGAAATTTTAGGGTATGTAATATACATGATTTTAAGCATTTTGGGCCAAAAAATGGAAAAAGCGCCGAGCCATTTTTTTTAAAAAAAATTAAAAACCATCTTCGGGTAACAAATGGTTAACACGTGTTAGTTTCGCTTAATATGTGTTAGTCAAAACTTTATTTAAAAAAAAAAACTAGTCGGCGCTTTTTTGATTTTTTTTGGCTCAAAGTGCTTAAAATCATGTATATTACATGCCCTATTTTTTTAAAAAATAAAAAAATTGGGAAGTCAGAGTTTCCAGAGTTTACCATATAATAAGGGTTTCCACATTATCCTTTCCCTATATATATATATATGTATATATATATAGGTTTAGGATCCTGTACAAAGTACTTTTTTCGTGAGAAGTGTGAGAAGGACTAAGAATTGACATGTACACGTCATGTTTTAGATTTAGGAATGATGTTTTAGGTTGTTTTAACTTGAAAAACACCAAACACAACAATCTAAAACACAAAACAATGTATTATAGTCATTAAATTTAAAAAAACAGCTAAAACACACTACTTAACGCTTAAAACACACTGCTAATGTTCTTAGCATGGTGTTTTAAGTCTTAAGCCTAAAATACATTGTTTTCGGTTTTTAGTTGTTATGTTTGGTGTTTTTATAGGCAAAACAATCCAAAACATCACGACTAAGTTCAAAAAATGATGCCTAAGTATCAATTTTTAATCCTTCTCACATTTCTCACAAAAAAAACACTTTGTACACGATCTTGACCCTATATATATATATATATATATATATATATATACTAGTTTATACCCCGGGAGCGTCCCGGGTTGAGAAATCTAAATAAAGTGAATAAAATTAGAAGTATTTAAACTAAAAAATGGCATCTACCAATATATGATTAATGAATATTATTATTATTATTATTATTATTATTATTATTATTATTATAAACAAATCTCTGCCATAAGTTATCATATTCTAATATAAAAAAAGGGTAATTGGGTCGGGTATCACCTAATCCCAGGCCTGACCCAAACCCACATTTTTTTAAACTAATTCCAAACCTGACACAATACCTGTCGGGTTACAAAAAATAGTCGTTTTTTTCTCCGTTTTTTATATAGCACTATGGTACTCGTTGGAAAGATAATAAAACGCTCGTTAATTTGGTGTAATTTTTTTCTTTAAAAAATCTCGTATATAAAAGATATTAACATTTAAAAGTTATGAGAGGAAACATAAGAGAGAAAATAATAAAGTTTTAATATTTACATTTAGTAGATTAGGTATTTAATAGATTATGTTAAATCATATTTAAACCATATTTATTTCTTTTTTTTAATTGGTCTAGAGTTAGCACATCACATCCTATGTGGCATCTCTCAAAAGAGAGATTGCATAATATTATGACATGTCATTAAAAATGCTTTGGTTTATTATATACTAGATTTATACCCCGGGAGCGTCCCGGGGTTGAGAAATCTAATATGACATATCAATTTTACATACGAAATAGACTGATGCGCTTTACAGTTACATGCAGGAACACTTCGGGTAGCACCTAACCTAAAACAATTAACAATGTATAACTCTAATATTAAAACCTAACCTAAATAATGTACAACTCTAATGCTAACACATGTTGTAAATAGAATTCATATTTACTGGTTTGAACATAATTAATGATTTGCCTATACATGACTAATGAATAACCTGAACACTTTGTTTTTTTTCCTGTATGAACAAAACCCAACAAATAAATAGTCGTTTTTTTCTCCGTTTTTTATATAGCACTATGGACTCGTTGAAAATAATAATAATAAAACGCTCGTTAATTTGGTCGTTTTTTTCTCCGTTTTTATATATCATTATGGTACTCGTTGGAAAGATAATAAAACGCTCGTTAATTTGGTGTAATTTTTTTCTTTAAAAAATCCCGTATATAAAAGATATTAGCATTTAAAAATTATGGGAGGAAATATGAGAAAGAAAAATCTAATTTTGTTTTCCTAAAATATCTCAATAAGTAAATCTTTTATTTTAAATTCTAAGATATGTATATCTTGTATAGAGTTTTAATTAATTTTATTATTAGATTTTAATAATAAAAACAAAATAAAAAAATTTAAACACTTTCACCTCATTATGCCACGTGACACATTTAAAGAAGGGTTGATGCCACCATTGAATGCCACATCATCTAAGTTTAATTCTTTTATTAATAGTTAAGTTATATATATATATATATATATATATATATATATATAGGGTAAGGTTCAAATAGGAACCATAGCTTAAGTAGGAACCACAGGAACAACTTTATAGCCATTGATCTCTAATGACATGATTGTAAATAAGTAAAACATTAATTAATTGTTTATTTTAATCAAAGGGTATTATTGACTTTTGTTCAATATGCTTATTTGTAGGTAATTAAGTCTAAATTTGTAACCGAATAATTATTAACCCCCATTTATATACTCAATCCCTATAAAATCTCCCTATCAGTTTTTTTTTATTTCATTAATCATCATCGACATATATATACATTGGTGTATATTAGTTTCTTTTTTGTTTTTTCATTCATCGTGAACGCATATAGACATTGGTGTATATCAATATTTTTTCTCATTTACCATCATTATCGACACAGATATACGTTGGTGTATACCACTTTCTTTTTTGTTTTTTCATTCATCGTCATCACCTTTAAGGTTCGGTCTCTTATCCTCTTTATGTAATATACACCAATGTATACTATACACTGGTGTATAGACATTTGGCGTGTTCATCCTCACATCGGTTATGTCTCTTATCATCTTTACGTAATATACACCAACGTATAATATACACTAGTGCATATGCATTTGAAATAATAAAAGCGTCCTTCATTTTGACGTGATAATCCTAATTTGGGTTTGGTCGCTTAACCCTAAATGTAATATACACCAACGTATATTATCAAAAAATACATAACCTCAATGTACTGCACATTCGATTCAAAGAAATTATGCAATTGATCTAATCTAACATAACAAAATCATTACAAATACAATTCCAATTGATTATACATTTCGATCTAACAAAAACAAAAATAAATACCTAATACATCCGAGCAATTGAAGATTAAAAATAATAACGATTGATTAGTTTGAAAAAAAAAATAACAAGAACAAAAAATACATAAATGTATACAAATTGTTGATTAGGGTTGTTCTTCAAGATAATGTTCGTAATAGTGGTTGAGAGTTTTAAGGAAACCAATAAATTCTTATTTAGTAACTGCTTTGATTATAAATTCTAATTATAATAAAAAGCTAATTAATTAAATGTATATTTACACTAATACCTTCTAGATCAAAATAAAAAATGGATGGCTCAGATTGGTTCCTAAGTTCCTAACTAAGGTATTGGTTCCTATTTGATCTTATTTAGGGGAAGTATCCATAGAAAACTCTATAAAATGAGTAAACTTTAGCAAACCCAATACTTGGCTCATAGTTGTCCACATCACCCATTAATATTATATTATCAAGGTTATTTAAGTAATTTTATCATTCCCCCCCTTTTCAAGTTTGAATAATTTCCTCCCTCCCTATATAATACACCTTCTCTCTCATCATTTCTCATTCTCTCACCATCATATCTCTCTCAACCTATCCTCTCACCACCATGAGCACCATGAGCAGCCACCACCGCCACACTACCATCGACCACACTAACCACCACCATCATCGTGAGGAAGTCAACAAGCTGGGCTAAAGTAGTGGACAAAATAGTGAAGCTAGAGAAGAAGATCTTCCCCAAACACGAATCACTCACACGATCTTTCGATGACGAGTTAAAGAAAAAGAACAGTGGTTTGCTCTACTTGTAAATCAATGAAGAAGTTGCTGGTTATGTCATGTATTCATCTCCTTCTTCACTCTGTTCCGTCATCACTAAACTTGTAGGTATTGTTTCATTTTTACATTTTTATTCGCTTTGTGTGTTGAATT
Organism: Ambrosia trifida; assembly: GCA_028751855.1. Classification (NCBI taxonomy): domain Eukaryota; kingdom Viridiplantae; phylum Streptophyta; class Magnoliopsida; order Asterales; family Asteraceae; genus Ambrosia; species Ambrosia trifida. The sequence goes on along the minus strand of CM054127.1, from coordinate 12,911,519 downwards.
TGATTATTAGAATTGCAATCTGAATCTTGTAGCTTATTATTATTATTATTATTATTATTATTATTATTATTATTATTAAAATATGGTTTCATTTTTACATTTTTATTAGCTTTGTGTGATAATGATTTTATAATATAAAAACAGTTTTGGGGATAGTTTGTTTGCACACCAAGTATTTGATCAAATGCTTAAATGAAAAAAAAAACTTATGTCAACCTTTTTGATTTTTTTTATTATTAGTTTTTTGTTTATGTTAGATTGCATGTTAAAAAGATCATATTTTTTGAATTGGGTAAATGTGTTTTTATTGCATATTTTTTTGTTTAAGGTCTGTTAGTTCTGAATTAGGAGCTGAATCTATCTCAATTAACATGTGTTAGGTTTTAATTAACATGTGTTAAATAGCAAATGGGTTTTATTTTTTTCTTGGTATACTTTTAATTTGTTTCTAATAGTTTAATTAATTTTTTTTTGTTTCTTAGGGTAATGTGTTTTTATCGCATAATATAAATTGGTATATCACTATTTTTTTTTTCAAATATAACTTGACTGTTTATATCTTTTCATAAAAATGTATGTATTTGTATATATTAAAGTAAGGTTTGATTTTGGTGAAGGTTTTGAATATTTGTATTGGTTCTTACTGATGTGTCAGTGTTCAATTAACACATGTTACTGATTCTAGCACATGTTTGTATTGGTGCCTACTGATGCATCTATCCCAATTGACATGTGTTAGGGTTCAATTAACATGTGTTAGTGATACTAAAAAGGGTGTATATGGTGCCTACTGATGAATCTATTACAGTTGACATTTGTTAGGGTTCAATTAACATGTGTCACTGATGCTAACACCTGTTAGTATATGCCTAACTAACACATGTTAGGGTTCAATTAACATGTGTTAGTGATGCTAACACATGTTAGTATATGTCCAATTAACACCCAAATTGACCCAGTTAACATTTTCTAGTGATTCTAACACATGTTAAAAATAATTAATGTAGGAGGTTCTATGAACAACCACCGGAGTTCAAGCCGGCTACTCCGCACAAGGATCGACTAGAGATGGAATGCTAAGGATTGAAACATGAAGCTGAAGATGCCTAATAAGGAATGAAGCATAACGCCGAAGACGACTATTAAAGAATGAAGGATAATTTTAAGTTTCATGTGTTTTTGTTAGTTTATGATAGTTTTGTATCATCTTTTTAATTGTTTAGATGTATATGAAATTAATTTGTTACACTCAATGTCGATTGCAATAAATTTTTATATACATGTGTTTTTGTATGTTGTTATACTAGTCCAAAATTAACGTGATAATTATTTGAACCAATTACACGTGTTAGTGATGTCTGTGAAATGAGTTTGTTTGAAGAGACCAAGTAACATGTGTTAAAGGGCTCGTGTGGCATACGTTATTAATAAATCTGGATCTTTAAATTAATATATGAAATAAGTGGTAGAGAAAAAAGTAGGAGAGAGAAGGTGGAGAGAGAAAAGGTGGAGAGAGAAGATGAAAAGGTGGAGAGAGAATGTGACAAGATGGAGAGAGAAGGTGAATCTATTTTACCTTTATACCCTTTTCCTAATATAATATCATTTAAACTCTAGTATTAAAGTCAAGATGGAGAGAGAAGGTGGGACCATGGTTCACAACCATTGATCATGCTTGATCAATGGTTGTGGTAAGGTTTATAGAGTTTCCTCAAATATTTGAGGTTTACTCTAGAACCATCCCCTATATATATATAACTAGCTGATTACCCCGGGAGGGTCCCGGGGTTGAAAAATCTAATTTTACGTGATAACATATTGCAAAATGGCTCAAGTTAACTAACCACAAAATCTCTCAATCATTGCATGTTCATAGTATTCTAATCAGTAATAACTCATATTCCCTAATCTAAAACCTAATCAGTAATCATCTAAAGAATCACTTATGTAAGCTGCAACTATTAAAAAACTCATCACATCTCTCTAATTTCTCACATTCTAATGGCTCTTATAATTCCTAACCTAAACAACTAAACAAACACTTATGTTGGAAATTGTAATCATTGCATCTCATTATGCCACGTGGCATAATCAAGAGATGGTTGAGGCCACCATTGAACACCACGTCAGCAACTATCAATTCTTTCCGGGAGCGTCCCGGGGTTGAAAAATATAACCATTCTAATAATACTAATACTAATAGTAATAATTATTACTCTTGTAATTAAATAAAAAAAAAAATGACCTTGCTATAAGGTGACACCATGTGTTGCAGTGTTGCGCGATTCTTTCTCCTAACTTCTCTTGATGAAGTATACCTAGTAAAATTCCAATGATAACATGGCGATTGGGCTGATTTTCAACATCGTAGATAAGAACCTGGTTTAAAAGAAAAAACATGATTAATGAATAACATGAACACTTTGTGTGTTTTTTTTTCCTGTATGGTACTCGTTGGAAAGATAATAAAACGCTCGTTAATTTGGTGTAATTTTTTTGTTTAAAAAATCCCGTATATAAAAGATATAAACGTTTAAAAATTATGGGAGGAAGCATGAGAGAGAAAATTTTAAATTTATTTTTAAATTCTTTTTTTCCTAAAATAACTCAATTTAATTTAGGGTTTTATGTTTATCTTTTTTTTTTTAATTAAAAAAGGAAATAGTTCAAAAACACTAAAATCTTTCAATTATGATGCCACGTGGCACTCTCAAGGGGAGGTTGAGGCCTCCATTGCACGCCACGTCAGTATATACGTTTTCTTATATATATATATATATATATATATATATAGATAGATAGATTAAATGCATGGGGATGGTCATAGAGAAAACCCACTCAAATTTAGGAAACTCTGGAAACTCCTACTTTTCGAGCTTTTTATTATCTGAAAAAAATTATGGCATATAATATACATGTTTTTAAGAGTTTTGAGCCGAAAAATAAAAACTCCGTTTTTGTGTTACATATGTTACATGTCTGTAAAGTGTGTAACATATGTTACACAACAGAAACTTATTTTTTTTTAAATCCACTAGGCGTTTTTTTTTTTTATTTTCTTGGCCCAAAACTCTTAAAAACATGTATATTACATGCCTTAATTTTTCCAGATAATAAAAAGCCTGTTATGTAGGAGTTTGCAGGGTTTTCTCAATTTAAGTGGGTTTTCTCTCTATACTTAGCCTATATAGCCTTAAATGCATAATTCAAAAAAAAAAAACACAAATCTATACATCTAATAAAACAAACTCTATGAGGACACTTGGCACTCCGATATTGCACCTCAATTCCTCTCTCTTCCCATATTGTGCCATGTGTCCTCTTCTCATAATTTATAAAATTGTTCTTTTTAAAAAAATAAAAAATAGAGTAATAATCTATACATATGGTAACAATTATCACTTAATAGTTTCCTAATCTAATTAACCTACTCAATCAATTACCCTCATTCTCTCTCATCATTCTCTCTCATTCTCTCTCACACGAGAATAACCCTCTCTTTCTCTGCGATCGTGTATCTCCATCCGATCAAAACCTTCTATCACCATCGTTCATCTTCTTCGTCTCTATCATTCAAGGTAATGATTTCTTCTTTGTTTTCATACGATTTCTGTTACATATTGTTGTTTCTTATAATTATTTTCAGATTTAATCGATTTTTATGTTTCTCTGTTTCTTTCTATGTTTCCATCGCCGATCATTCTTCTTCTTCTATCTCTCATTCAAGGTAATCATTGTTTCTACTTTGTTCATACGATTCCTCTTATATATTGTTGTTTTTTGTAATTATTTTCAGATTTAAGCGATGAATGATCGGCGGTCTTTCTTTTTTCTCTGATCGTCGCCTATTTAGATTCTAATATTTCATTCAGATTCTAATATTAAACTTTTTTTTTGTATTGTTGATGGTTTTTAATAATTTTTCAGATTTGGGGCTTTAGGTTTCATCTTTCTTATTTTCTACTATGAGATTATATTGTGACTTTTAAGTTTCAGTGTTTAGGTATTGTTATTTGTTTTCAATTATTAGGTATTATGTTGTTGTTTTCAAAAATTATGAGATTTTAATAATTTTCAGATTTGTGATATGATCAGTTTCAGTGTTTAGGTATTGTTATTTGTTTTCAATGATTAGGTATTATGTTTGTTGTTTTCAAAAATTATGAGATTTTAATAATTTTCAGATTTGTGATATGATCCTTCATGTTTTCTCAGTAGCAAAAACACGAAAATTTCCCGTGTATTATATATTTCTTCATGATATTATGTTGGCTCGATGATGTTTGTCTTCGGGTGAGGTTGAATGTTCATATGTTCTTCGAGGTGTTCTTGAGGATCATAATATTAGATGAAAGGTAAAAGAATGTTGGATATTTTTTAGTGATTAATCCGCTTAGGAAAGCTATTCGGGTCCGGGTCCTGTTTGTTGATTCGGGTCTCATTTATTAGCATTTTATTTGTTTCCTAAGTTGATGGCTTAAAGTTTGGAAGGATAATTATAAGAATTAATTGTTATAAATGGTGGTTTGAAAAGTCTTGGATGTTAAAAGGAAAGGTCGAGTTTTTTGGTAAGAGATTGATTGATTGTATTATAGGAAAGTTAATAGCACAATTAGTTGTACACTTTCCATATAGTCATAGTCAAATGTATTAACTGCATAGTCAAATGTATTAACTATAATTTCTATAATTATGAATCTTGGTTTGGAAAGTTGTTGAATGGAATTGATGGTGGAATTGGTTTGTAAAGTTATTGCACTAATTTTAATACATTTTTAAAATTCTGATTTGTTTTTTTAATACTTTTTTATGGCGGTTGCAGGTGTATAACGATTGTGTTGCACCAGTGAGCAACGGTGGAGGCTGTTTGCTCAGGGTAATAGTACTCTGGCAGATTCTTGCATAGACCAATTGGAGTTTATTGTTTCACGGGCACAAAGGATTGGAGATCCAAAATATCAACAGAAGGTACATGATTTTGCTCTTTAGTGTTAACAATTCTTGCATTTTGATATTTATCATGATTTATACAATATTGGAAACATCTAATGTTAATAATTATAATTACCATATCATTAATAACCTTTAAACACAAAATTATTAATCAAATATAAATACATTTATAAATTTACTTTTAAACATTCAAAATCAAAATTTAAAAAAAAATCGGTTTTTAAAATTAAAGACATTTAAACACAAAATAAATGCTTAATTCTTTGATTTGTCACATTACTATTTTTAGCGTATAATTAGCATTTATCATGATTTACACAATATTGGAAACATCTAATGTTAATAATTATGATTACCATTTCATTAATAACATTTAAACACAAAATTATTAATCATATATAAATATAAACACATTTATAAACAAAGTTAAATTTGAATTTTTTTCATCACACTTAATACGTCTATTTTCAATTGAATTACTTTATTTTCAAACATTCAAAATCAAAATTTTAAAAAAATTACGGTTTTTAAAATTAAAGTCATTTAAACACAAAATAAATGCTTAATTCTTTGATTTGTCACGTTACTATTTTTAGCGTATAATTGACATTTATCGTGAGTTACACAATATTGGAAACATCTAATGTTAATAATTATGATTACCATTTCATTAATAACTTTTAAACACAAAATTATTAATCATATATAAATACATTTATAAATTTATTTTTAAACATTTAAAATCAAAATTAAAAAAAACGGTTTTTAAAATTAAAGACATTTAAACACAAAATAAATGCTTAATTATTTGATTTGTCACATTACTATTTTTAGCATATAATTAGCATTTATCATGATTTACACCATATTGGAAACATCTAATGTTAATAATTATGATTACCATTTCATTAATAACATTTAAACACAAAATTATTAATCATATATAAATATAAATACATTTATAAACAAAGTTAAATTTGAATTTTTTTCATCACAATTAATACGTCTATTTTCAATTGAATTACTTTATTTTCAAACATTCAAAATCAAAATTTTAAAAAAATTACGGTTTTTAAAATTAAAGACATTTAAACACTAAATAAATGCTTAATTCTTTGATTTGTCACATTACTATTTTTAGCGTATAATTAGCATTTATCGTGAGTTACACAATATTGGAAACATCTAATGTTAATAATTATGATTACCATTTAATTAATAACCTTTAAACATAAAATTATTAATCATATATAAATACATTTATAAATTTAATTTTAAACATTCAAAATCAAAATTTAAAAAAAAAATCCAGTTTTTAAAATTAAAGACATTTAAACACAAAATAAATGCTGAATTATTTGATTTGTCACATTACTATTTTTAGCGTATAAATAGCATATATAAGGTAATAGTCGGTTAAAATTATTGAGTAATGCTCCTTTTACTTATACATGGGTCACTTTAGATAATGTTCCTTTCTATAAACGGGTCAAATAAGGTAATAGTCGGTTAAAATGTTGTTTTAGTGGTGTAGGTTCATGTTTGTTTACTTATAAATTGGTCGATTTGGGCAATGTTCAACTTTTCCAATGGGTCAAATAGGGTAAAAGTCGCCAACAGTGTGTTTATGGTGTTTTGATTAGATTGATGTTCCTTTTACTTATACATAGGCCATAGGTGAATTAGGGCAATCTTCCCTTTTCTTAACGGGTCGATTTGGGTAATGTTTGCCTTTTCAAATGTGTCAAATAGAATAAAATGTGCTCGAAGCTTTTTTAGCGGGTCGATATGGGTAATGCTCATCTTCTCAGACGTGTCAAATTAAATTGTGAAATTTAGGTGGTAGTTAGTTTCTTATTTTTATTTTTATTACTTTCTTATTGTTGAATATGCCATAAGTCTATTTTTAACACATTCCATTTAAGTCGCCTTATTCAGGTTGGATTGTATTTAAGAAACCCTGTATTCTCACATGGCCAGCTTTATGTCGCATTGTCAAGAGTTAAAAGCAGGGCAGGCGTGAAGTTACTTATACTTGATGCTGGTGGGAAAGTGATGACTAAAACAAAAAATGTAGTTTATAAGGAAATTTTCAGCGATATTTGAATAAATGTGTATTCGTTGCTTTTAAATTTTAATAAAATTTTTCTACTTTATTTTTCTTATACGTTATACTACTCCAAATAATCGTACGTTGTTGAACTGCGTGTCAACGCGGGCAAATATCTAGTATTTAAACTAAAAAGTACTTAAAAGAAATTAACAAATACACAATTAAGTAACAAATACATAACTAATTTAGTTACACCATTCGTCACGGTTTGCCTTTAAAATCCGTCATGCCGAAATTTGGTTAAAGTTCTGGCTGTAGACATGTGTGCACTAGATTTTGGCCACTTAAATCGCTTAGTCACCCGTTGAGTCACCTTTACCATTCATTACCTCGTCGAATACCAAATGAAATCTTCTAGTCTTATTACACATATCGTTAAACTAACACTGTCACTACACTACTACAGGTACCAAACCAAACTTATAAAAAAAAACATGAAGGGCAACTATGACATAGTCAGAAACCACAGGGACGAATATATAAATTTTCTGGTTATGCAATGTTGTCCCTGACCTAGGGTTTAAGGTTTATGATCAATAAAAGGGTTTTTCATTTGTGTCTCCTGTTTTCTACTTATTTCTCAATCCATCATTTATTATGTGGGCGATTCGAAGAGCCTCTGTTCGTATCAGGTAAATTTCCTCTCTATCTCTCATTAGTAATCTGTTTATACTTAGATGTTAGGCTTTGTTGTTACAAATGTGTGGTGCAGTTAGCGTTAATTTTTTTTTTTTGAAATGATTAAAATGGTTTTTAAGTTTAAAAATCTGAAAGTAAATATTTAATTTAATTTTGCTTTGAATATGATTACTGTGAGTTGTTACATATTGTTATTAGTTGATTAATGTTGGGGATAGGTTCGATATTTTTCATTCAGTTTTTTTTACAGCATTTCGTGCGAGTCGGTTTGTTTTAGTCAGAAAGATCAGAATCACATTGAAATACTCCTTCAATGAATTTGACTTGACCCTTCATCATGGTGGAGTGATCAGAGCAATGAAGATAAGAACTAGACCCACCTTGTTGGAGGTCGCAAGTTCGAATATGAGCAAACACGAGTTTTATCCGGTCGATGGGGTTATCTTGGGGACTTGTTCCTGCTTGGGCTCTAGGTGCGTCTGTTGACGTGTTAAGATACGGTTCTTGTGGAACGCCAAGCCACACATTGAAGCCAGCGTGGACCCGGTTAAGACAACATAGTCTGGTCAAGTGGTCAGACATGGGGTGGTGGGCCTGCGATTAGGAGGTGTGACCAATTGATCCTCTAAAAAAAAGATGAAGAAGGTCACCGTTCAAAAAGAATAAAAATAAATTTGACTTTGTCTGATGAATTAAACTGTCTAGTTATGTATACTTATGGATTTGGTTACTAATTTTATAAAGAAAGAAAATCGACTGGAAGGTGCTCAAAGTCGCATTCCTTTGCTTTCGCAAATTCTGGTTTTTTTGTGTGTGTGTGGTTTTTTTTTTTTGATTGACGTTGCAAGTTGTTGTACGAGATGTTAGGTAACCCGATTTTTCAATCTGTCTTTTATCTGATATGTTGGGACTGTTCATACAGGTAATGAAAGTTTCTATGTATGTATATTGTTCCACATTGCTATAGAAATGTTAAAATAGTCTTCTACCTGATGAAATGTTTATCTTGGAGTTTGATAAAAAGGCAATGACAGTTGAATCCACTTTTCATGGGTCGAATTCCTTAACATATGATATTTAATGGGCAATTTAGTCTTATCATTAATTTTGAGAATTATAAAAGGGATATAGAGGCGGTTATCCGAACTGGAAGTCTAGAAGTAACCAACCCGTTTACTTACGAATGGGCTGATTTGGATAATGTTTTATCTCCTGAAGGGTAAATTAAAAAAATAGCTTAAAAAGAAACATGTTAAAAGCCATCCGAAGTTCATAAAAAATTAATATATTTGGTCAAAAAAATGTTTCAGTTTAAGCAAATCTGTGTCGTCCTGCGCTGTACAAAAAGTTACCTTCATTTCACCAGAACCTGGTTTTGAAAGTTGCTTAACCCTCCCACCCGACACAGTACTCACCCATTTTGCTACCTCTATATTCAAAGTCTTAACTCACGCCACTACATCACAGTTTTGCATATATTTCATCCGTGAAGATGTGTATTTGTATATTAATTTGTTCATCAACATTTGTAAAAACCTGGTTGTTCAATTCAACCTGTTCTAACGTCTTTCCTTTTTTGTCATCGTATTCAGGTCTCAACCTTTACCATCAGTAACTATTCGTGCTTGCGATGCTAAGTTCGACACAAGTTCCAGTTACGTGGGCAACATTGAATTTGGTGGGCCCTCACCGCCTATATCTGATGGATCCCTACTCTTAAGGAGTTTTTCCTTCCAGGCCCATGGCTCTCTGAGCTCGTTTATTGGGAATCATAGCTTTTCCTCACAGGCTGGATCTGAATCTGAATCTGAGAAAGAATTGATTAAGGAAGCTGACATGTCTGGATCAGAATCCGAATCTGAATCTGACTCTGAAAAGGAGCTCGGTTTATTAGATAATGAGGAAGAGATAGCGGAAAACAAAGGCGGCGTAAGAAAAGGTTTATCAGGATTGTGTAAGGTGGTTGTTGAATCTTCATCAGCACCTTTTAACATTAAGAATGCTCTAGATAAGTGGGTTGAAGAAGGGCATGAGTTGTCTAGGTCTGAAATATCACATGCAATGTTTGAACTACGAAGGCGAAGGATGTATGGGAAAGCTTTGCAGGTACCCTAATAACCGTACTATGTTTACATGCTGGTCTTAGGTGGTGTTCTACTTCTGATGTGTGGTATAAATTTGACTTGTGATTATTTTGAATTGAAGTCGTAATAATCGGTTTTTATAGTTTGGATATAATGCTTGTGGTTCTGATTGTTTAGGGGGTGAAATCATCAGTTACGTATTAACTGCAACAAAAGTGATCGTCTAAGGAGCTTAAATAATCAGAAGTTGTCAAACACTTAAACAACTGATTATTGTAAATTTCAAACAACTATGCACAGCTACACATATCTTTTGCACCATGTTATATTACTTCTGATTGTTTGAGCTGATGTTTTGAGTATCACATAATCAGTTTTATAAAGGGGGTCTTTAGTTTGTTTTTAAACTGATTATTTTGCGTTGATAATCAGATTAGAATAAGGGATATTCAAGTAATGTTGCATTTACCGTATAGAAATTTTTACATGGCTTCATGTATATTGTTTTCATCATAAACTGCTTCTTTCGATCTCAAATGAGTAGATGCAGCTTAATATGTGTCAAGTAATATGTGGATCATTATATTCAAGTAATATGTGTCACTTCATTTCTTGTGACTTTGTGTGATGAAAAAGTTTCACATCGTTTCATCTGCATATGAAAGTTATTTGTATGCGTCCGTCCAGTTTTTCCCCATATTACTCTTCAATTTGTGTGACTTTCTCACTTCAATTTGATATGCTTGATGCTGTGGTTGAATACGAGATATGGCATGCTACAAAAATAATTAGTAAAGAAAGAGAAAGGGGAGATTTTATTTTCTGTTTCTGTGATGTACTGATATATACACTTACGATTGTATAAGTAAATACCAGCAAAAAGTTGATACAGGAACATGGTCTTGCAAACTTTGTAACTACACTTTGACCAAATTTTGATGTGCTACCTAGGATCATTACTCTCTTCCTACAATAAATGGAAAGTTTAAATCATTGCATAGTTCAGTGAGTGTGTTTGTCTTCCAGTCAAATCTGTAAATGCCCCTTAAAGACTGAATTACAAATTTTGTCCTTTAGCTTTATATCAGATTGCAAAGGATGTCCTTTACGTTTAAAATTGACGAGTTTTGTACTTTACGTTTCAGAATCTTGCACGTTACGTCCTTTGGCCCTAACTGTGTTAGATTTTAACATTAATATGAGGGTAAATTCGTCGTTTTACTCTTCCAAGGACTATTTGTGTAAGTAAATTAAAGTTTTGGACAAAAAGTAAATATTTAAATTAATATAACCCCCCCTCTCTCTCTTAATACCTGCCACGACCTACCACCACCGCCGCCAACGACCACCTGCCTGACCACCAACACCACCATCCCTTCCCTTCCATCAAACCAAAACTTACAGATAATTGACTCTATGGTTTAATTGACTAGATAATTTTGACTTTGATATCCACTACAATTATTCTAATAAAAGCCAAAACAATTCTGCAATACCAAATCAAGCCAGCAAAGTAACTCAAATTCTGCACTTAAACGTTTGAAACCATATACCCTGGGTTCTTGCCATTTTCAATTTAACCTTCTATCTACAACCCAACCGGAATTCCCTTCACCCCAATTATAAGGACTCAAAATTGACTCAAACATAGGTGATACTTTGGACCCATAATAATCATATAATAATGATGAGTAGGTTTCGATTAGATCTGCTTGTTTTACTAGTATTTGCCCTACATTTTGCCCCTTCACTCTCAGATCTGGTCATCTCCAAGCTTGATCGACGGGTAATGGAACATCATCGGAATATTGGCCGGAGAAGAAGACCGGTTGGGCCGTCAGTCGCTTGGGTCGTGACTCAAACATAGGTAGCGATGGTGGTGGTTTTCGTTGGCTAATGGAGGTCGGCTGATGGTGTTGAGAGACACAGTGTGTTTGATTTTAGAGAGATATATATATTGAATCAACGAAACAGATCGAATCAACGGTGACGGAGATGGCGGTGGTTGTTGGAGAATGATGGTGATGATGGTGATGATGGTGAGAGGGTTGTTGGAGAATGATGGTGAATCCATCTGTAAATGTTTTTTTATTTATAAACTTTTTTTTACATACAAAGATGTTATCATTTTTGTCTAAAACTTTAATTTACTTACACAAATAGCCCCTAGAAGAGTAAAAAGGCAGATTTACCCTCATATTAACGTTAAAATCTAACATAGTTAGGGCCAAAGGACCTAACGTGCAAGATTCTGAAACGTAAAGTACAAAACTCGTCAATTTTAAATGTAAAGGACATCCTTTGCAATCTGGTATAAAGCTAAAGGACAAAACTTGTAATTTAGTCCCCCTTAAATAAGGGAAAAATGAAAGAATCTTTTTTATTTAGGAATAGTAGGGGTCATGGTTTAAAAAAACGGGTGAGGCATGCGCCTCGAGGCTCGCCTCAAGGTGATTTTGTAAGAAAACGAATTTGAGGTGGCACCTCAGGCTGTTATTTTGTATGTGCTCCTCATGGAGCTAAGGCGGCAAAAAAACTGCGCCTCAGGCGGCCCTCATGGGTTTTTGATGTTTTGAACTTTTTGTGTCAATTTCAAGCATTCCATGTCTTTTTAATGTGTGTTTTTGATGAGTTTGGTAATGAAATTAGTTAGTATTTCATTTTTTATAAGAGATATAATATTTATATTTATTTATTAGTTCCACCTTGGCGCCTTGGGCTTACACCTCGGTTCGCCTCGAGGCGTACGGCTCGTGAGGCAAAGGGAAAACGCCTCGAGGCACGATTCCGTACTTTTAAACCTTGGTAGGGATGTATAACTTAGAGATGGTAAAATGTGCTGGTTTTCTAAAGGTTGAAACAAGGTAATTCTCAAGTATAGGATGAGTCGGTTTGGCTTGAAACTCAAAACACTTTTTGTCCAAAGTTTTTAAGAAGTATTCGCCAGGTCTAATATGATTGAAATAACTGTATTATTTCAGTAATGATCTTTTTTTTTTGTATGATGATTTAGGAGGTTTTATGCAATAAAGGTACTTTTGTTTCAACTTGATTGACCAATCTGACACGCCTCCCCTTTAGTAATCGTTTTAATTACTTAACTCGTTTGACCCTTCATATGTTTCAACTCGCCTTATGGGACCATATGGTTGAATGGATGTCCTGCTGATCTCAAACAAGTGATTTGCTAATTAAGTCTCTATAATAAATTCTCATTTTGCTTATCTATTTATTTACTTTGGTTTTGCAGCTGTCAGAGTGGTTAGAGTCACAAGAGAGTATAGAAATCTCTGAGAGAGATTATGCGTCTCGAGTTGATTTAATTGCCAAAGTACGTGGCATACAAAAGGCAGAAGCCTACGTCGAGAAAATCCCGGAGTCATTTAAAGGTGAAGTAGTATACAGAACACTCTTAGCTAATTGTGTTCTCAACAATGACACAAAGAAAGCAGAAAACGTATTTAACAAAATGAAAGACCTAAATTTACCCGTCACCGCCTTTGCTTGTAATCAATTGCTCCTTTTGTATAAGAGAACCGACAAGAAGAAAATAGCCGATGTGTTATTATTAATGGAAAAAGAGAACGTGAAACCGTCACTCTTCACGTATAGATTATTGATTGAAACTAAAGGTATGGTACATGATATTACGGGGATGGAGCAAGTTCTTGAAACTATGAAAGCCGAAGGCTTGGAAGCTGATTTAAGATTGCAATCGGTATTAGCTCGGCAATATGTTTACGCGGGTATGAATGAAAAAGCAAGAGATGTTCTAAAGGAAATGGAAGGAAGTAATTTGAATGAGAACCGTGGGGTGCGTTCGCCTTTACTTCAAATTTATGCATTACTTGGAAGTGTAGATGATGTTAAAAGGGTCTGGGAGGCGTGTAATAACCCGATATTAGAAGAATGCATGAGCGCGATCGATGCCTTTGGAAAACTGAAGAAAGTTGAGGAAGCCGAGGCGGTTTTTGACCTAATGACAAAAAAATGGAACCGACTTTCGGCTAAATACTACACATCTATGTTGAAAGTGTATGCAAACAATAAGATGTTAGTCAAGGGAAAAGATATTGTGAAACAAATGAGTGAAAGCGGTTGCAGACTCGGGCCTTTGACTTGGGATGCTTTGGTCAAACTCTATATAGAATCAGGGGAGATTGAAAAGGCGGATTCGATTCTGAACAAGGCTTCAAAACAACTCTCTATGAAACCACTGTTTTCTACATATATGTTGCTTTTAGACCAATATGCTAAGAAGGGAGATGTACATAATGCTGAGAAGATATTTTACAAAATGAGGCAAGTTGGGTATGTTTCAAGATACAGGATGTATGATTCTCTCCTGCAGGCCTATATAAACGCTAAAGCTCCGCTTTACGGGTTTAGAGAAAGGTTGAAGGCTGATAATCTATTCCCAAGTAAAACACTGGCGGAACGGTTGGCTCAGGTGGATGCATTTAAGAAGACCGCGGTGTCTGATCTGCTTGATTAACAAGGTTTAAGGGAGCGATGGCTTCTTTATGTTCTGGAAAATGAAAACCGGGTCTGAATATTAGAAGCCGAGTGTCCGAATCTGAAACCGGGGTTGAGTATATGTATTTTGACCATTTTGGCTACTTCAGAATTCTGTAATTTGAAAACAATTTTAGCATGATGTTCTTAGGAACTGGTCTGGTGATTAGAAATTAGTTTGCAGTCTTTTATGGGGATGTGTTTTGCATGTTGTAGGAGCAGGATTTGGTGGTAGATTAAGGTTTTAACTTGTAGTTAGTGTTTTGGTGTGACCCATTTATTTGTTTGTATTAAAACTAGACATTTAAAAGCAGATCAAACAAAAAGAAAACTGAAAACTAATTATAAATGAAGTGGGTTAAAAGCTATTTAATGTGTATTAAGTTAAGTGACTACAATTTTGTTATAATAAACGGAGGTGCACCCCGCTAGTGATACGGGGTCTATGTGGACAAGTAGCTTTTTAAGCTTTCGAAGTTTGGTCGCGTGTAGGTACATGGTGTAGATTACCTCCTATTTATGCGTTTGGATTTCAAGATCTGTTGGAGATGGATAAGCAAGTGAATGGAGGCAAGCTGGGAAAGAAAGTAGTTCACGGCATAGTTATGGTGGTGTGCTAGGTGATTTGGAAGGCGAGAGACGAGCGAAGACTTAATGATAAAGAGACTAAGGTTCTAGAGGCTTATGTTTGTCGTTTTTCTAGTTAAAGCATAGGCTTTTGCATAAGTCCCTGTAGTGGAGGGACTGGTATTTATACCCGTTGTATATGTTGTAGTTTGTGGGTGGCCTCGGCTTGAATTCGTGCCAGTTTTTGACTGAAAGTTTATATTAAAAAAAGGGGGACATGAATTAAGTAAATAATAATACACAAAACAAAAGATTTTACCAAAAGACAACAGTTCTTGATTGAAACTTGAATGATATCAATATGAAAATAACCATAAACAAACCATGAAGATCAAAACACAGAACATACCAAAAGACAACAGTTTCTTGATAGAAACTTAAATGATATCAATCTGAAAATAACCATAAAAAAAACATGAAGATCAAAACACAGAACATGTATAAGTTTCTATATTAAATAAATAATAATACACAAACCAAAAGATTTGAAGAAAAACACAACACTTTTTTTTGATAGAAACTTAAATCTTATGAACATGAAAATAACCATAAACAAAACATGAGGATCAAACACATAAGATGTATAATTATAATTAATTAAATTAAAAAATTAAAATACACAACCCAAAAGACTTGAAAAAAAAGACAACAGTTTCTTGATAGAAGCTTGAATCATATCAACCTGAAAATAACAATAAACAAAACATGAGAATCAAACACATAATGCCAAACCATCAAATGACATATACTTTACCTACTAATCCATCAATATGACCTCCCTCTTTACCTGGATACGATCGGTTTCATATCTGAAATTTAAATATTTGAATTTGAAAAGTGTTTTAGAAATTTCAAAATTGATATAAATAATAAGCAATGGCTGTATTTGTTATGGAGTTAAGCTTATAAATGAAGATACCTGCAGCTTAATTAATGAAATACGATTCCCTATGTTAATTTAAAAGTTCTCTTTTAAAATTTCAAAATTTAAGGGTTTAAAAATTGAAAACATTTGATCACAACATCTGCTTATTAAGTAAAGAGCTCAATTATTGGTCTGAACAGTTGTTCGTCTATTGATGCCAACCAACAGATGTTCTTGAGCTCAATAGTGGTAAAAGATACTGGTCCACGTTTTTTCTTCAATATTTTAAAGTGATTGATGACATCATTATTTGCGTCATACACGGAATCGTGGCCCATCTCAAAGCTTGCCATGTCAGCTTTCTTATGTCACTCACGACTCTCCTATTATAGTAAGTATAGATTGATTATTGATTTGTAACATCTTAAGAAACAGAAACAATAGTTTTTTTTTTCTTTTATGTCTTTTCTTTTTCTTTTTCTTTATAAGTTTAGAGAGAATTACAAAGATTGTCTTTTAGTTATTACAAAAATTGCACCTTCTGTCTAGGGGTGTACAAAAAGCTCGCAGCCCGAGGCTCGCTCAAAACTCGCTCGAAAAAAGCTCGGCTCGAAGAGGCTCATTTTGTTTTCGAGCCGAGCCAAGCTGGCTCGTTTTGTAATCGAGCCGAGCTCGATCCAGGGGTGTTCAGCTCGTGGCTCGGCTCGTGGCTCGGCTCGATGGCTCGACTCGTGGCTCGACTCGATGGCTCGACATATGGCTCGACTCAGTCTTGTGTATGTGTAATTAATATATAGATGAAACTAATATATTTTGGCTCCAAACCTAATTGTAAAATTCAAAATTTGAAAATCTCGCTCATACTACCTATCTACCCCATCTTTTCATAATAAATAAACCATAACTTAGAAAAAGAAAAAAAATATACATGATTATGTGTAATTTTATTGTTTTTTATTTAATAAATATTTGTAAAAAAAATAAAAAAAATAATAAAAAAATATAACGAGCTGGCTCGAGCCAGCTCGAGCTCGGCTCGAACATTTATGAGCCGAGCTCGAGCTCGACTTTTCAGCTCGACCAGAAAAACGAGCCGAGCCTAGCTGGCTCGGTTTAAGTTCGAGCTCGAGCTCGAGCTGGGCCTGGATCGGCTCGACTCGGCTCGTTACAGCCCTACTTCTGTCCTTTACGTTAATTTTTCACTAATTCTATTCTTTATTTTCTCAATTTGCCACACCCTCAGTCCTTTAGCCTAACTTAGTTAAAAAAGTTGGTTAACTTTATTTTCTAACTTTATACATGCTGGTTAACTGTTGAAAATATAACATAATAATAATTCAAGCCCATTATTGTAACTATTGTTGTTGGGCTATATTTCAGGTTATTGATGGTCTGGCCCGTTATTGGATTCTTGGGCTCAAGTCTTGGATGGTTGCTATGATTGCTCAGGCCCAGTTCTCGTTATGTATACGAGTGTGTTTCTTATGGATGGTTGAGATCGTTTCACTTTATGATCAACGGTTCTTATGACAGATCACACGAATCGTGTCAGCTGGAGTCTTCTCTGTATTCTCTCATCTATATTCGTCTTGATAACGTCTGTAAGTTTGTGTATTATCAAACTTTTGATCATAATCATCTGCTGATCTTATCAATCAGCAGACGATTTGTATTGTACCATTTATTGATTGATTCTCAGTATTTAAGCTGAGAATCATTGGGTATTGGTTGGGTACTTTTGGGTTGGTTTTAATAAAAGATTTTGTCACCTGTTTTTGTCGCTATCTCTTGTGTTCTTGTGTTGTCATTGTTGTTTTGTGTATTGTTCTTGAGAGTTGTATTATTTTTAACATGGTATCAGAGCTCATGCTCTAGATCCTGTGGTATTACCTTGTTTTCTTCCGCTGTGGTTAGTGTCTTGTTATTTTTTCTAGATCTGGTTTGTATTTATCAGATCTAGGGTTCTTGGTCTTAAATATCATCAAACTCAGATCTCTGATATAGATCTAGGGTTTGTGGTATATGAATCAGATCTGATCTTTTTAGATCTTGTCTGTTTCTTGTATTTGTCATTATTTGTGCAGATTAGGGTTTCTTGTCAACTAATTGTTGGCTAATTGAGGAGCTGTTGGTAGCTGGGAACTTGGAGTGGATTTATTTTTTGCTTCAATTGCTCTCACAATTCTATACCCTAAGTGAAGGTATAGGTTGTGAGATTTGGAGAACCCTAACTTGGGAACCCCTCTCGGCGAGATTGTTCCTTGTTCTTATTTACTTGTTTGTCTTGAGTCTAGGGCAACTGACCGGGTTAGATGGACCGGTATTGTGCCAACTATCTGCTTGTCTTGTTGATTGCTGGTTGATTGTTTGCTACTTGTGTGTGACTGTTCTTTGTTTACATATAAATAGTAAATATATTGTAGCTCACAAAAGGACTCCTGTGTTAAGAATTGGGTGGGCACCCTTGAGTGATGAACCCACTATCCTTACACTGACACAACTTCGTCCTTCTAGGAACTTATCTGGTGATTCTTCATTGTTGATTGTGTCTCTGTGTTGTGTCATTCTTTTGTTGACTGTTTGTTTGTGGTCTGTGTTTGAAGTATGGGTGATGTTGTTATTGATCCTAATGTAGGGGGAGGTAATGCTCCCCTAGCAGGGACTTTGATTAGTAAATTGGACATTGGTGATCCATTGTATATTCATCCAAGTGACACCAGTACTCTGACCATTATTAGTATAAAGTTAAAAGGAACTGAAAATTATAATGTCTGGTCTAAATCTATGAAACTTGCATTAGAAACTAAAAACAAGTATGGTTTTATAGATGGTAGTACTGTGAGGTCATTGGATGATGATGTCTTAGGAAAGCAGTGGGATAGATGTAATTCTGTGGTGTTGTCTTGGTTACTTAATTCTGTGAGTGATGAACTGTATCTAGGGCAAGTGTTTTCTAAAAATGCTAGAGATGTATGGTTAGATCTGAAGGAAACATATGATAAAGTAGATGGGTCAATTGTGTTTAACTTGCATCAAAAGATATGTTCCATAAACCAAAATGGTAGTACTGTTTCTGAGTACTACCGCAAATTAAACACTATGTGGAAGGAGTTTGATTCAATTGTTCAACTTCCACCTTGTACTTGTGAAGCTTCTAGGGAATATAATAGTTTTAATGGTTTGATAAAACTTATGCAATTTTTAATGGGATTAGATGAAATATATCAACCTGTTAGAACTAATCTCTTGATGCAAGATCCTCTTCCTTCAGTCAAACATGCTTTTTCTATAGTGTCTAGAGAGGAGTCACATAGGAAATCCAATAGTGCTGTTAAAGGGTCAAATGTCTCCTTTTTAGTTAAAGGGAACAGTGTTAATAACAGGAGGCCTTTTAACAACACTAATAGGGGACCTAATCCCAATCTAAAATGCACCCATTGTAATATGATTGGTCATACTGTGGATAGGTGTTATGAACTTGTTGGTTATCCACCAGGGTTTAAGAAAAAACCTAACACCCAACCAGTTAGGAGCAATGCCACAGTTGCTTCTGCTGGAAAGGTGAATGTGTCTAGTAATAATGTTGCTTCCAGTTCTTCTGTTCCTTTTACTCCTGAACATATTTCGAAACTGATGAGTCTTATTAGTGAGAAGAGTGGATCAGATCCTCAAAGCTCCAATTCAGGAGGTGAGGATGTGACTGTTAATGGTTTTTGTAATGTGTCTGTCCTGTCTAAGTTGTGTCAAGTTTTTGAAAATTTCTCAAATTGTTCCATTGAAACTAAAACTGCTTTACTTTTAAAATGGATCATGGATTCAGGTGCTAATCAGCATATGGTTAGCACTGACGAACACTTGATCAATGCATTTGATGTGTCTCAATATAACATGTCTGTCAAACATCCAAATGGAACAAATGCTAAAGTTAAAAAGATTGGTGATATTAAGATTAGTAAAGATGTTATCTTACATGATGTTTTCTATGTTCCTGAGTATTGTGTAAATCTGATTTCTGTCAACAAACTTGCTAGGGATAGTAAGTTAAATGGCTTGTTTGATGAGTATAAGTGCTATGTTGTAACACCCAAAAACCAAAAATCTAGTTATCACAATATTAACTTAGAAAGGGGAACGGGTTAAGTAGGGATATTGTTAATCACTACTAAATAAATAAAAACCAAGTAGTAGGTTGGTGCCTTGAATTGTGAAATAAAAACTCCAAGGGCCATTTCTGCCAATAGACCAAAGATTATTAGTAATAATAATAAAACAAAAAAAAAACTAATATTAAGTGGGTTGGTGATCAGTGGATCGACCAAAACACCACAAAACACACTCCACAACACACACTACTCTTCTTCACCCCTTTTGAAGCTGAATCTTGCTTGTTAAGGGGTTAATCTAACTGCATGAAGGCTTAATCAACTCAATAAACTCAAGTAAGCATCTAGGTATCACTTGTTCTATCTAGATTGTTGTTTTATAGCTCATTGATGATGAATAAGATTTTTAGGGTTCTTGATTGGAAACGAATTTATGAACTTTAAGGAACCTTATGAGAAAGGGATACCTTAAAGTCTTGTAAATTCTGCTCCATGTGAATTATCTAACCCTAGAACATAAGATTTTGGGGAAATTAGGGTGATATGGGTTGGTTCCCTCAAGAAGGGTGAAACAACCCTTAATAACCTTATATAATTACTTGAGCAACTTGAAATTGTGAATTATTAGTCATTAGCAAGAACAGAATAACACCTTGTAATAAGAATATGAGGTGGGTAGTAAGTGGTTGTTTGACCCATTTGGCTAAATTAATTGGGTGAAAAATCATGTATGTTAAGTGTTTGATTAAATGCTCAAAAGAGGTTACTTGTATGGAAATCCATAAAAGTAATGGAATCATTAGTGAAATATGCTAAGTTGGTGATCATACCACTAATTGTATTGACAAACACTTGGATATTCATCTAGGTGAATCAAGTGGAAGTCTTGAAGTCAAGGGCGAACCGGATACTCGTCAAAAGGGAAAGCTTTGAGGTACGTTCGCCTACATTCATTCGTGATATAGATTGTTTAGAATACTTGCAAATTGTCATGATAAAAGGATATGTAGAATAGCATGTTGATATGAAAACGGATAACATGGACGCATAAATGATAAGTGGTCCCTAAGGACCCGAAACATGAAACTTGCTTAGACGAAAGCAAATCGTGGGCGCAATTCGTACGATGTGTACGAAGCCTATCGACCATAATGAAAACGGTATCCATTGATGACCCAAACGGGTCAAATGGATGAGAAAGTAAGCTTGGAAAGCGATAAAAGGGAATAAGACCGAGGCATAAACTATCCCGTGCGGATTGTAGAGCCCGAGGCATCCCTAAACATTCTTAAACCAAGGCGAATATAACCCGAAAAGGGGTTGTAGGGGCCAAGGTAGCGAAATTTGGCCTTAACCAAGAGTTAGGCTGTGAAAAAGCAAGAAAACTGCATCTGGAACATTCGAGCGGCCGCTCGGACCCTTCGAGCGGCCGATCCAACTTTCTGTGAGAATCTGGATTGTGCCCGCGCGCATTCGAGCGGCCGCGCGCAGAGCCCGCGCGAAACACCCAGTGTGGTTCTTTTTGATCGTTTATCAACTTTTAAGGCTTTTTAAACGCTATCTAACTCCGTTTGATGTATGTGTAACAGGTTGGGGATATGAGGGACCTCCGGATGGAAGATCAAGCAACCGAAACAAACCGAACGTGTTCTTTGGAACGTCTTTTGTAGGAACTAGCCATAACTTAGCTTAGTTAGACAAGTCTCTTGTTTCCGCTGTGTCTGAATAAAAATACTACTTGGTTGTTGTAAACTTAACCCCATCCGGTTTCTTTTGGGTATGAAACGTAATTGTACTTAAGTGGTAATCGGTAACTAGTGTTAAAGTCATGATTAAACCCACTTAAAAGCCTTAAATATAACATAGTAGGGGTAGGGTCTTACAAGTGGTATCAGAGCCAAAGGTTATCGTTCGGTTTGAAGCTTGATCAAGAAATCCGGAAAAACAATACCCCAACTTGGTAAGCAACAACATAAGTTGAGTTAGATATACAATCCTAACTGTTTGAAACAACTAAAGCATAAGTCGAATCATGAAAAGCGAATCATAAGGCATGCTCATAAGGCATTATAACATATGCATTATGAGACAACAGAGAATAACGAAATGTGAATGAACTTGCCTTATTGCAGTAAACAAAATGTCGGATGAGACTGAACCGGAACCCAACCCCATTACTTGGGAAGAGATAAATGAAAGAATCTCGCAAGAAGTGGGCAAGGCTTTGGAAAAGGGTTTGAAAAACCTAACTGATGACATCCGTGGGGCTGTTTTGGCCACCATAGATGAAAGGATAATCGAGCTGAAAGAGAGCTTCTCTCAAGATAAAGAGAGAACAAGAGAAAGGAAGGGTTGTACTTATGTCAAGTTCGTAGCCTGTAAACCACCACTCTACAAAGGGGAGGTAAACCCGATTGTTTGCCAAAAATGGATCGACGACGTTGAAGGGATATTCGAACGAACCCATTGTGACTCTAGTGATCAAGTGGCTTACGCCACGGGTCAACTCCGTGAAAATGCAAAGACTTGGTGGGACGTGGTCAAGGCGGAAAAAGGTACGGAAAATGTACGAAACATGACTTGGGAAGAATTCAAGGTGCTTTTCCTAAAACACCATAGCCCTAGGGCGGTGGTGGGCAAAATCAAGGAGGAGTTTATGAATTTGAGGCAAAAAGGGGAAACCATAGACGTGATCACGGGAATGTTTCTCGACAAGCTAAAGTTTTGCACCGAACTAGTGCAAACTGAAGAGCAAAAGATTTATCATTACCATAACATGCTTAGTGGGGAGTATAGAGAATTCCTAGAGCCGTCGAAGTACGCCACTTTAACCGAATTAGTGGATGCCGCCCGTAATCGGGAGATTGAACTCAAGAGGCAAATTGAAAGAGGGGAAAGAAAGCCGGTTGATGCAAATCCAAGCCCCACAAAGAAACAAAGAAAGAATGAAACGCCGGCTAAGGGTAATCCAAAGCAAAGCTCAAGTGCAAGCCCGTGTGATCTTTGTCATCGACCCCATAAAGGGGAATGCTACTTCAAGAACAAGCCATGCCCAAACTGTAACAAACTAGGGCATGTGATCAGAGATTGCCCCACCAAGGCGAATGTGTGCTACAATTGTTATCAACCGGGTCATGTGAAAGCGGCATGCCCCGAATTGTTGAAAGGAGTGGAGGCCAAAGCTAAAGCATCAAAGGAGGAACCTCCTAAAGCCCGGGCGCGATCCTTCCAACTAACTGCGGAAGAAGCCAAGAATGAACCCAATGTGGTGGCAGGTACCTTTCTTATAAACTTAATACCTGCACGTGTGTTATTTGATATGGGGGCTAACAAATCCTTTATAGCCCACACGTTTGTTCAACACCCGTCGTTTAACTTGTCTAAGCTAACAATACCGGTGGAAGTAGAGGTAGGTAACAATGAAAGCTTCATGGTACGTGACATCTACCGAGGATGCAAAATCACTATAGAGGATGAGGAATTCCCCATCGACTTGTTACCAATGGCGATGAGGGAATTCCATGTGGTAGTTGGAATGGATTGGCTATCCCGGTACCACGCGAACGTTAGGTGCTACCGTAAGGAGATAGACTTAACGTCTCCAAGCGGAAAGCTACTAACAGTTTATGGGGAGAGTAATTCTATACCCATTATATGCTCATTCTTGGAAGCAACCAAGTTGGTGCGGCATGGATGTAGAGCATTTCTAGCCTATGCGACCGACACCTCCGTGCCAATCCCCTCTATCCATGACGTCCCGGTGGTGAGAGAGTTTGAGGAAGTATTCCCGGAAGAATTACCGGGAATACCTCCGGCCCGAGAAGTAGAATTCCATATCGAATTAGTTCCGGGGGCCAAGCCGGTCGCTAAGGCTCCTTATAGGCTGGCACCCACGGAATTGCGGGAATTGTTTACCCAATTACAAGATCTCCTTAATAAGGGGTTTATTCGACCGAGCGTCTCTCCTTGGGGAGCACCGGTTTTATTTGTGAAAAAGAAAGACGGTAGCATGCGGATGTGCATAGACTATCGGGAATTGAATAAACTCACTATAAAGAACCGGTACCCTCTCCCAAGAATTGACGATCTTTTTGACCAATTACAAGGCGCAAAGTGGTTTTCCAAGATAGATCTAAGGTCGGGGTATCATCAGTTGCGGGTGAAGGAAGAAGATGTGCCAAAGACCGCCTTCCGGACCCGTTATGGGCATTACGAATTCCTAGCAATGTCCTTCGGGTTGACAAACGCACCCGCTGCTTTCATGGATCTCATGAACCGGGTGTGCAAGCCAATGCTCGACAAGTCAGTGATAGTTTTTATTGATGACATTCTAGTCTACTCCAAAAGTGAAGAGGATCATTCTCGACACTTGCGAGAAGTACTAGAAACCTTGAAGAAAGAGCGACTCTTTGCAAAATTCTCTAAATGCGCCTTCTGGATTCGAGAGGTGCAGTTTTTGGGCCATGTAATTAGCGCCAATGGGATAATGGTGGACCCCTCAAAAATTGAAGCTGTGATCAATTGGGCACCACCAAGAAACCCGTCAGAGATAAGAAGCTTCTTGGGGTTGGCCGGGTATTATCGAAGATTTATTCAAGACTTCTCAAAAATCGCATTACCTCTAACCAAGTTGACCCGCAAGGAAGTCAAATTCAACTGGGGGGAGGAGCAAGCTAATGCATTTCAAACCTTAAAGGCAAAATTAACCCAAGCACCGGTATTAACCTTACCCGACGGCATTGAGGATCTTGTAGTATACTCGGACGCATCACATCAAGGCCTTGGATGTGTACTCATGCAAAGGGGCAAGGTGATCGCGTATGCGTCAAGGCAACTAAAGATCCACGAGATCAAATACCCAACCCATGATCTTGAGTTGGCCGCCGTGGTGTTCGCATTGAAACTTTGGAGGCACTACCTCTATGGGGCAAAGTGCGTCATTTACACGGACCACAAGAGCTTGAAATATTTCTTCGATCAAAGAGACCTTAACCTAAGGCAAAGAAGGTGGTTAGAAACTATCAAAGACTATGACTGCGAAATACATTATCATCCCGGGAAAGCTAACGTAGTGGCGGATGCACTAAGCCGAAAAGGAGATTATTCCCCGATTCGCGTGAAGTCAATGCAACTAATCGTGACATCGGGATTAATGAACCAGATTCGAGCGGCACAGGTTGAAGCTTGCAAAGAAGAGAACTGGAAAAAGGAAAGAATTCAAGGTCAGACAAGAGACCTAGTCGAGAGAAATGATGGGTTGAAAACCCGGTTTGGGAGAATCTGGGTACCCAACACGTGTAGTGTTAAGGAGCTTTTGCTCGCCGAGGCTCATAAGTCTCGTTACTCGATCCATCCGGGTGCCACAAAAATGTACCGGGACTTGAAGCGAAATTATTGGTGGCCAGGAATGAAACGAGACGTAGTGAGATATGTGGAAGGGTGCCTGACTTGCCTACAAGTTAAGGCGGAGCATCAAAAGCCATACGGTAAGTTGCAACCCTTGGAAATACCAACATGGAAATGGGAAAACCTTACCATGGATTTGCTCACAAAATTGCCTAGAACCGCGCGGGGATTTGATGCGATATGGGTGGTAGTAGATAGACTAACCAAGAGTGCCCATTTCCTTCCTATTAAGGAAACATATACGTCCGAGAAAATGGCGGAAGTGTACATGAACGAGATAGTGTCGAGACATGGTGTACCGGTGTCGATTGTTTCCGACCGGGACACACGCTTCACCTCCCAGTTCTGGAGGAACTTTCAAGACCAAATGGGTACGAAGCTACTAATTAGCACCGCCTACCATCCCCAAACGGATGGACAAAGCGAGAGAACCATCCAGACGCTAACCGACATGCTTCGTGCCTGCATTATTGATTTCGGAGGTAGTTGGGATACCCATCTACCGCTTGTTGAATTTTCGTACAATAATAGTTACCATGCAAGCATCGGAATGCCACCATATGAGATGTTATATGGAAGAAAGTGCCGGACTCCGGTATGTTGGGATGAGGTGGGACCTCGCGAAATTGCGCCAAGGGATGTCCTTAGTGTTACAAATGAAAAGATCGAAGCAATACGTGCACATTTAAAGGCGGCTCAAGATCGGCAAAAGCACTATGCGGACAAGAAACATAGAGCCATTGAATTCCAACCCGGGGATAAAGTCATGCTAAAGGTCTCGCCCTGGAAAGGGATAATTCGCTTCAAAAAGAAAGGGAAATTAAGCCCTAGATTCATCGGACCCTTCAAAGTGTTGGAACGGGTGGGACAAGTCGCATACCGCTTAGAGTTACCGGAGGAACTAAGCGCTATCCACAATACTTTCCACGTCTCCCATTTACGCAAGTGTTTAGCGGAAGAGGCGGTATTCCAACCCCTTGACGATCTCGAGATCGATATGAAGCGGAATCTAACCCCAAGACCGGTAGAGATTTTGGATCGAAAGGTTCGAAAGCTCCGCACCAAAACCGTAGTTCAAGTGAAGGTGAAATGGGAATCACGAAAAGGATCGCCCGTGACATGGGAATCCGAAGAAGAAATGAAACGGCTATACCCCTTCTTATTCGGTACGTTCTAAGTTTCGTGGACGAAACCCCTTTAAGGGGGGTGGAGTTGTAACACCCAAAAACCAAAAATCTAGTTATCACAATATTAACTTAGAAAGGGGAACGGGTTAAGTAGGGATATTGTTAATCACTACTAAATAAATAAAAACCAAGTAGTAGGTTGGTGCCTTGAATTGTGAAATAAAAACTCCAAGGGCCATTTCTGCCAATAGACCAAAGATTATTAGTAATAATAATAAAACAAAAAAAAACTAATATTAAGTGGGTTGGTGATCAGTGGATCGACCAAAACACCACAAAACACACTCCACAACACACACTACTCTTCTTCACCCCTTTTGAAGCTGAATCTTGCTTGTTAAGGGGTTAATCTAACTGCATGAAGGCTTAATCAACTCAATAAACTCAAGTAAGCATCTAGGTATCACTTGTTCTATCTAGATTGTTGTTTTATAGCTCATTGATGATGAATAAGATTTTTAGGGTTCTTGATTGGAAACGAATTTATGAACTTTAAGGAACCTTATGAGAAAGGGATACCTTAAAGTCTTGTAAATTCTGCTCCATGTGAATTATCTAACCCTAGAACATAAGATTTTGGGGAAATTAGGGTGATATGGGTTGGTTCCCTCAAGAAGGGTGAAACAACCCTTAATAACCTTATATAATTACTTGAGCAACTTGAAATTGTGAATTATTAGTCATTAGCAAGAACAGAATAACACCTTGTAATAAGAATATGAGGTGGGTAGTAAGTGGTTGTTTGACCCATTTGGCTAAATTAATTGGGTGAAAAATCATGTATGTTAAGTGTTTGATTAAATGCTCAAAAGAGGTTACTTGTATGGAAATCCATAAAAGTAATGGAATCATTAGTGAAATATGCTAAGTTGGTGATCATACCACTAATTGTATTGACAAACACTTGGATATTCATCTAGGTGAATCAAGTGGAAGTCTTGAAGTCAAGGGCGAACCGGATACTCGTCAAAAGGGAAAGCTTTGAGGTACGTTCGCCTACATTCATTCGTGATATAGATTGTTTAGAATACTTGCAAATTGTCATGATAAAAGGATATGTAGAATAGCATGTTGATATGAAAACGGATAACATGGACGCATAAATGATAAGTGGTCCCTAAGGACCCGAAACATGAAACTTGCTTAGACGAAAGCAAATCGTGGGCGCAATTCGTACGATGTGTACGAAGCCTATCGACCATAATGAAAACGGTATCCATTGATGACCCAAACGGGTCAAATGGATGAGAAAGTAAGCTTGGAAAGCGATAAAAGGGAATAAGACCGAGGCATAAACTATCCCGTGCGGATTGTAGAGCCCGAGGCATCCCTAAACATTCTTAAACCAAGGCGAATATAACCCGAAAAGGGGTTGTAGGGGCCAAGGTAGCGAAATTTGGCCTTAACCAAGAGTTAGGCTGTGAAAAAGCAAGAAAACTGCATCTGGAACATTCGAGCGGCCGCTCGGACCCTTCGAGCGGCCGATCCAACTTTCTGTGAGAATCTGGATTGTGCCCGCGCGCATTCGAGCGGCCGCGCGCAGAGCCCGCGCGAAACACCCAGTGTGGTTCTTTTTGATCGTTTATCAACTTTTAAGGCTTTTTAAACGCTATCTAACTCCGTTTGATGTATGTGTAACAGGTTGGGGATATGAGGGACCTCCGGATGGAAGATCAAGCAACCGAAACAAACCGAACGTGTTCTTTGGAACGTCTTTTGTAGGAACTAGCCATAACTTAGCTTAGTTAGACAAGTCTCTTGTTTCCGCTGTGTCTGAATAAAAATACTACTTGGTTGTTGTAAACTTAACCCCATCCGGTTTCTTTTGGGTATGAAACGTAATTGTACTTAAGTGGTAATCGGTAACTAGTGTTAAAGTCATGATTAAACCCACTTAAAAGCCTTAAATATAACATAGTAGGGGTAGGGTCTTACATATGTTCAGGATTTCAAGTCCAAGAATGTCCTGGTGACTGGTAGAGCTCATGATGGACTGTACTTCTTAGGAGACAGTGTAAGTAATACCAATGTGTGTTTTAGTAGTGTTGTTGAGTCTAACTTGTGGCACAGTAGACTTGGACATCCTTCTGACCATGTTCTAACTGTGCTGAAAGGGTCTTTAAACATAGGAAATGTCTCTTCTCAGCCTTGTGATGTGTGTCACAGGGCTAAACAAGTTAGAGAGCCTTTCCCTCTAAGTGAACATAAGACCAAGGAAGTTGGAGACTTAATTCACTTAGATGTTTGGGGACCTTATAGGATAACCAGTAAGGAAGGTTATAGGTATTTTTTTGACAATTGTTGATGATTTTTCAAGGACTGTTTGGTGCTATATGCTTAGAAATAAAGGAGAAGTATTTGAAAATCTTATTATTTTTTTATAAATTACTCAAAACTCAGTTTAAAAAACATGTTAAGATTTTCAGAAGTGACAATGGTACTGAATTTGTGAATCAACAGTTCGGTACATTCTGCAATCATAAAGGCATTATACACCAAACATCCTGTATACATACTCCACAACAAAATGGGGGTGGTAGAGAGAAAACAAAGACACCTTCTTAACATAGCTAGAGCATTGTTGTTTCAAAGTCAAGTTCCATTGAATTTTTGGTCTGAATGTGTTCTAACTGCTGTATATTTAATTAACAGGCTTCCTTCTTCTGTGTTAAATGGTAAGAGTCCCTATGAAAAAGTGTATGGGTTCCCCCCAATTATGAGTCATTTAAGAAATTTTGGTTGCTTGTGTTTCAAAACTATTTTGAATGAAGATGATAAACTGTCTAGTAGGTCTGATAAAAGTGTTCTAATAGGATACTCTGTTTTTAAAAAGGGATATAAGATCTGGAATTTAAGTAAAAACCAGATTGAATATTCCAGAGATATAAATTTTTTTGAAGAAATCTATCCTTTCAAGTTTAAAAAAGATAAACAAGCTTTTGAAAATTTAGATCACTTAAACTTTTTTGATCAATCAAGCAACAAGGTTTCTGATGTAGGTGGTCTTCCCAATGATGATGGGGGAATCAATGTGTCTCAAGAACACTCCTCTGGAGAAGAGTTAGATGACTCTTCCAGAGCTGCTAGAGAGGCTGATCAGCCCAGAGCAGATCAGCAGCCTGGTAGTACAGGTGTTAGGGGGACTGACCTTCCCAGTAGTGAGGGTTCTGATGATGAGGACAAAACTCCTGAGGGAAATAGGGTTAGTCCTAGAAGGTCTAGTAGGGAGTCAGTATTACCTAGAAGGTTTAATGACTTTGTTGTAGAAGGAAAAGTAAAGTATGGGGTAGAAAAAGTAGTTAATTACTCCAGGTTGTGTGTTGATAACTACTGTTTTGTTTGTCTTAATAAGTGTATTGAGCCAAGTAATTATTTAGAAGCCTCAAAAGACCCTAGGTGGGTTGAGGCTATGAATAATGAAATGGAGGCTCTTCATAGAAATAATACTTGGATTTTGTGTAATTTGCCCAAGGGTAGAAAAGCCATTGGCTGTAAGTGGGTATATAAAGTGAAATACAAAGCCAATGGTGAAGTAGAAAGGTTTAAAGCTAGACTTGTAGCCAAAGGCTACAATCAAAGAGAAGGTTTTGATTTTGGTGAGACCTTCTCACCTGTAGTTAAAATGGTTACAGTTAGAACTGTAATCAGTCTTGCTGTTCAAAACAGTTGGACTTTGTTTCAACTGGATATAAATAATGCCTTCTTGTATGGCTCATTGACTGAAGATGTTTATATGAGCTTACCTGAAGGGTATTATTCAGAAGGTGAAACAAAAGTTTGTAAGCTGGTTAGATCTTTATATGGGCTTAAACAAGCCCCTAGGAAGTGGAATGAGAAGTTAACTGATGTCTTGGTTCAAATGGGTTTCAAACAGAGTATTTGTGATTACTCTTTGTTTATTAAGTCTGAAAAAAATGTCTTTATTATTTTGTTGGTCTATGTAGATGATATTGTTATCACAGGTAACTGTGATAATGAAATCAAAAATGTTAAAAGCATGTTAAGTAGTAGTTTTCAGATCAAAGATCTAGGAAAACTTAAGTATTTTCTAGGAATTGAGGTCTTGTACTCTGATGATGGTATTTGTTTGTCTCAGAGGAAGTATTGTTTAGAGTTGTTAAATGATTTTGGGTATCTTGGGTGTAAACCTGTTAATACACCTATTGAACCAAATCATATTGTGGTTAATAAAAATAGTAAATCAGAGGTCTTGTTGGAAAATATAACAGGTTACCAAAAACTGATTGGTTAACTGATTTATCTTTCCTTAACTCGACCTGATATTAGCTATTCTGTACAATTCCTTAACCAGTTTATGCATAAACCAAGTCAAGGGCATCTTAAGGTGGCACTTAGGCTGCTAAGATACTTGAAGTTGTCACCTGGAAAAGGACTCTTGTTCAGAAAGAGTGACAACTTTGACTTGCAGGGTTATGTAGATGCTGATTGGGCCAAATGTTTGGCTACAAGGAAATCTGTAACTGGTTTTTGTATTTATATTGGTAATTGTTTGGTTTCTTGGAAAAGCAAGAAACAAAATACCATAGCTAGATCCACAGCTGAGGCAGAATACAGGTCAATGTGTTCTGCAACCTATGAGATCATATGGCTGATAAATCTATTAGGTGAACTTGGTGTTTCTTGCAAATTACCAGTCTACCTGTATAATGATAGTAAAGCTGCTATTTCCATAGCTGCAAATCCTGTTTTTCATGATAGAGCAAAGCATTTTGAGATTGATTTACACTTCTTGAGAGAAAAGATTGCTAAAGGTGTTGTCAAAACTGAGAAAATCAGTTCTGATCAACAAATAGCAGACCTTTTCACTAAAGGAGTTAGTGTTACACAACATTATGCTTTGTGTGAAAAACTGGGATTACATGACATGTTCAGTGCTTGAATTATGGGGGGGGGGGGGGGTGTTGAAAATATAACATAATAATAATTCAAGCCCATTATTGTATCTATTGTTGTTGGGCTATATTTCAGGTTATTGATGGTCTGGCCCGTTATTGGATTCTTGGGCTCAAGTCTTGGATGGTTGCTATGATTGCTCAGGCCCAGTTCTCGTTATGTATACGAGTGTCTTTCTTATGGATGGTTGAGATCGTTTCACTTTATGATCAACAGTTCTTATGACAGATCACACGAATCGTGTCAGCTGGAGTCTTCTCTGTATTCTCTCATCTGTATTCGTCTTGATAGCGTCTGTAAGTTTGTGTATTATCAAACTTTTGATCATAATCATCTGCTGATCTTATCAATCGGCAGACGATTTGTATTGTACCATTTATTGATTGATTCTCAGTATTTAAGCTGAGAATCATTGGGTATTGGTTGGGTACTTTTGGGTTGGTTTTAATAATAGATTTTGTCACCTGTTTTTGTCGCTATCTCTTGTGTTCTTGTGTTGTCATTGTTGTTTTGTGTATTGTTCTTGAGAGTTGTATTATTTTTAACATTAACCTTATAGTTTCCCCCAACCTTAACCCCAAATTAAACGACAAAACTAAGGCACGACATGAAACAAAATCATAGGGCTTTTAAACTACATCAAATTCCGATCAAAACCATAATTTTGAAGTAAAACGATTGATGAAAAACATATTTTGTTTTTATAAAAACTCATTTTATATATAAATATACACATATATATAACCGAAGTTAAGCGAATTCACGTCAAACATAACCCGACAAACGTGAAACCTGACCGAAACTTGTTAAAAACTTATATCGAATCTAACAGTATGTACAACAAAATTTGACCGAAGTTAAGCGAATTCACGTCAATAGTGGCGGAACCAGACTTTTAAGATTGGGGGGTCGTAATGTAAATTTTATAATACCAAGCGTATATTTATTTATTTTATTTCGGTTGGTGTACTACGATCACTATAATTTCTTTATACCTCTTCAATAATTGTATACATTTTTATAGATTAAGATTTGTTTTGTGTATTTTATATGAAAAATTACTATAAAACAATCTCTTGATTAGATTAAATAATATTTTAGTAATCTATTACTTCGAAACAACAATATTGTTATTAATTTATTAGAAAAATAAAATAAGTTTTTTTATCTTTTAAAACTATATCAAATAAGTAAACAAAAATAAATTGAAACATATTTGAGATTTCCTACAAGATTCTTAAGTTCAGACACAAAAAAACAAAAAAGTGTGTTAATTTCTTAAATAAAGCTGATCTTGCTAAGTAGTTTTTTATTTACGCTTTGTATTGGCCCACTAAAATTTTTAAAAGCCCACAACATATGCATCTCATTTCATCTTCCTCGTTGACCTAACACCCAAAGAACACCTCTGCAACAACCGCTGCAACCAACCAGAGAAAAAGACTATGCTC
The DNA here is from genome assembly GCA_028751855.1 of Ambrosia trifida. Lineage (NCBI taxonomy): Eukaryota > Viridiplantae > Streptophyta > Magnoliopsida > Asterales > Asteraceae > Ambrosia > Ambrosia trifida. The sequence continues at coordinate 12,878,662 of CM054127.1, read as the reverse complement.
ATGTTATCGTCTATCTTTTAGTTTTCTTTCAATTAGAGCGAAAATTGAAGGGTCAAAGTATCAAGAAACGTCACCTTTAGATCTTGATTTAGTATGGAATTTGATTGTCCAGAGGGTGGCCGGAGGGTCAACGGACCCTCCTGACCCCCTTGTAGTTCCGCCATTGCACGTCAAACACCTTGCTAATCATACTTGTTATTGAAACGTGCATAATACAAATATTAAAAAACTAAAAAAGAAAAAGAATAAGAATGTGATTTTAACTCGTGAACCGTATGCACAACAAAATTTGAATAATAATATTAAGGGAAAATCACCAAAATAGCCCGTTGACCGACCCCTTTTTGAAAATGGCCCTCTCCCGTCTCTTTGGAGAGATGGGTCACGTTTCCCAACCCGTCTGAGGCGTCTCCCGAGAGGCCTTCGATTCCAGCCAACAGATGACTGCCAAGTGTCGTTGTTGATCCCGAGACAGACCTGAGACGTGAGACAGATCTGAGACGTCTCCGAAGACGTCTCCGGTGAAGAAAAAAAACTGAGGATAATGAAACTTCGTCAGAGAAGATGAAGGACTCACCGGAGAAGACGAAGAACTCACCGGTGCTTCACCGGAGACGTCTCCGGTATAGAACAGATCAAGAATCAAGATTCATCTATCTATGACGAGTTAAAAAAAAATCAAGATTCATTCATCGGTCACTCAAGAAAGAGACGTCACCGGAGACGTCTTGTAAGAGAGTTGTCGAGACGTCGTTCACCGTTGTATTCGTCTGAAACGTCGTCACCGAGACGTCTTCACCGGATGTAATATTAGATGCTACGTCTTCACCGGATGTAATATTATATGCTTATGATAAAACCCATAATCCATCACAAACCTGTTGAGGAGCCATGGCAACACTGATAAAATGTGTTTTAGTTATAATGTAATTTGGTTAACATATCGGTTTGGTTTGATTATTTTATGAGTTAATAATAATAAAATGGTATTTGTAGAGGTATGGTGCTTGACCCGACATACCGTCTTTATTATTTGTTACTTCTTATATTATTTACTAATATTGGGGTGTGGAGGTAACCCCCTAACTGGGCTTGGTGCCAATGGGCTATGTGCCCATATAGTTAGGGGTCCATGATGTTCGGCCCATTAAGGCCCATGAAAGTCCTATATAAGAGGTCATCACCTCTCATTAGGGCACAAGTTATCACATACACTTTACCCCTTGATAACACATGGCTGCCGCCGCTGCCGCCATCACTTTTTGTGTCTGTACGTTGGACTCCATTCGTGGTTTCCTAGCAGTCACCTCCACGCCCCACCTTTCCTTTCTCACTTGCAGGTCTGGATCTTACCGGAGAAGACGGATACCGAGCTGCAGTTCTCCTATTCAACACCGTCGAGGCATACACCGAACAGCCATTCCGGTTATTGTTTCTTCATTGGCGGACTCGAACGAACTACACTCGGTTTTCTCTTCCTCCAAACCTCCAGATCTGTCTTCTCACGAGATGGATACGTGGGGTTTTGTTGTCTACACTTTCAGATCTATGCTCATCCAAGCTTTGAGCATCAGTTTTAATCTAGATCTGTTTCATTCAGAGCACTCACAGTTTCCAGATCTGTTTCACCACTCGAGGGGTGTATTCTTCCAGCTGTGCACGATATTCCAAAAGTTTGGTTCTCTACTTTTGGGTTTTTTAATCCCAGGCTTATGCTATTCAAGATCGGGAAAAAGAAAAAAAAACAGAGAGAGAAACAAGGATATAACCAGCCATCACGTCACTTGCTCCGCCGAACTCGCGTCCCCAAGGTGCTCTGCTGCCCGCGCGCTGTGGACACGGTGACCATGCGCATGATTTCTACATCCTCGCCCAACCCGTCGCCTTGCGGATTTTCAAGAACCCGCCATCTCTGGAGGACATCGACGCAGGCTCCGGCAGGCAGCACTCTGTCACAAGACCTGTGTGGTCTTTACGCAGGCGCATGCCGCTGCAACTATTTTCTTTTGTCTGGTAAGCTTTTAGAGCTATTTTACTATTGCCTCTTTTAGAAAATGAAAATAAAAAGAAAGCAATACAAAGGATCCGTTATCCATACACTAAACCCATGACAAGAGGTAAAATTTTTACTATGTGTGGTGTACAACTTGTATTGCGCAAGGTACAACTTCCAAAAGTACCTGCCTAAAATCCACCACGACAGCTGGTCATGGGTTGTCATCCCAACATTAGTTTTTTGACTTTCGGAAATATGCTTTCATGAAATGCTATTATCATTGGACCACACCCACATATGCGTTTTGCCAATCATGACGAGTGCACCGAACGAGTAATATAATCTTTTAATATTTTAGTGTTGTTTACATCTAGTAACTTATTTAAAGTTCATGATGCACTAACACAAGGTTGGGCACCTCACAATACACCCATATTATATGACTGATTTTTGCAGGTTCAGTCACGCTTACGGGTAACCCCGCTTGTCGGTAACTCCCTATGCCATGCTAGCGTTAGCGTCAGAGGCGTTCCGCATATCGCGTGGGCGTCAGAGGCGTTCCGCATATCGCGTGGGCGTCAGAGGCGTTCCGCATATCGCGTGGGCGTCAGAGGCGTTCCGCATATCGCGTGGGCGTCAGAGGCGTTCCGCATATCGCGTGGACGTTAGAGGCGTCCCGCAACTTCATACACGTTTCCTTTTCAGGAACGTGCTACATTTCGCGCGCGTCTCCTTTTCAGGAACGCGCCGCCACGTTTCCTTTTCAGGAACGTGCTACACTTCGCGCGCGTCTCCTTTTCAGGAACGCGCCGCCACGTTTCCTTTTCAGGAACGTGCTACATCTTCGTGCGCGTCTCCTTTTCAGGAACGCGCCGCCTCACCAGCTCCGCGGAGGCCTGCTCCGCCGCCACGTTTCCTTTTCAGGAACGTGCTACACTTCGCGCGCGTCTCCTTTTCAGGAACGCGACGCCACGTCTCCTTTTCAGGAACACGCCACCACTGCGTTGAGTTGACGTAATACTTTAAGAGACGTTCTCCGCAGATTGCTTCCATCCGTCAACAACAAGCACTTCGCGCAGTCAATGGCTATCATACGCCACCGCAAAGCACTTCACGAATATCGTGGAGCATTGCTTTTGACTGGCGTACGCCCTAAAAAGGCGTCCTTCGCGGAGCATGCCCTTGCCTACTTAAAGCAATCTGCGGACGATAACTTTGGCGCGTCATGCGATCCACTGGCAAAGGATAATCTTATTATAAGTTCAATGCTCCTAAGCATTACACTTAGCAGCACTGAACTGGGGGAATGGCATGGTATAATACCACTTTAGAGGGTTCTCATACCATGATGCGCCGTATGAACCCACCCCCTGAGAGAGGTGTTGTTAGTTCACCGCGTGCTATAACATCCGCACGCTATAACATCTGCACGCGCGCCATAGCATTGGTTGCTCAAGGTTTTGGTACAACCTTTTTATGTTTAGCATTATTTACTAACTTATTACAAGTTAAGATATACTAACACAAGGCTGGGCGCCTCATAATACACCCATATTATATGACTGAGATACTTGCAGGTCTAGCAACGAGCCACACTAGCACCTGCAACTACTAAACCCTCACACGCGTCGGTGACAGTTAACTTAGAAGGTGACACTTAGTCGGTAACAAGCGCAACGAGCAACCTCCCACACACACATCGAAACTAGAGGATGAAATGTTCGAGTCATTGGCCTACCGAGAAGATAAAGCTCTTAATCTTCATTCCCGAGCACTCCTAATTAATCTAGCGCTCCACCCAACGCTTGCACTTGGGAGCAACACTAGACTAGGGGGACTTGTAGAGGTATGGTGCTTGACCCGACATACCGTCTTTATTATTTGTTACTTCTTATATTATTTACTAATATTGGGGTGTGGAGGTAACCCCCTAACTGGGCTTGGTGCCAATGGGCTATGTGCCCATATAGTTAGGGGTCCATGATGTTCGGCCCATTAAGGCCCATGAAAGCCCTATATAAGAGGTCATCACCTCTCATTAGGGCACAAGTTATCACGTACACTTTACCCCTTGATAACACATGGCTGCCGCCGCTGCCGCCATCACTTTTTGTGTCTGTACGTTGGACTCCATTCGTGGTTTCCTAGCAGTCACCTCCACGCCCCACCTTTCCTTTCTCACTTACAGGTCTGGATCTTACCGGAGAAAACGGATACCGAGCTGCAGTTCTCCTATTCAACACCGTCGAGGCATACACCGAACAGCCGTTCCGGTTATTGTTTCTTCAGTATTACAATAAGCTGAGGAATGGAATCAATGCTTTTTTTTTTTTAATGGAATCAATGCTTAATCAGAGAATCAGTGAGTGGGAGGAAAGAGAAATATATATTGCAAAGAAATCTATGCAGCATTTGTATCGTGTTTTGGTCGGTGAATCTCGAGGTTTGGAGACGATATGGAAAGGAGGAGACGTTTCAAGAGAGAGGAAAGAGAAAGGGAGGGAGAGAGAGTGAGGAGAGAGAAAGTGAGGAGAGAGAGGGAGTGATGAGGTGTTGGTTTTGTATTGGTCCATACGGGAGACCTCTCAAGAGACGTTTCAGAGGTTTTGGGAGTCGTGACCCGTCTCTCCAAAGAGACGGGAGAGGGCCATTTTCGAAAAGGGGTCAGTCAACGGGCTATTTTGATGATTTTCCCTAATATTAATTAATAATAATAATAATTAATAATAATAATTCCTGATGAGGTAACGCATCATCCATCACCTTTCTTCCACATGATAATTCTATATTATTCCAGTATCTTCTCCTACATCGTTAACCACACTAACACACATACGCTAACTTCCATATATACTCCTCAATTATCTCTTCCTTCACTGTTACAGTCTTTTCTTATATTATCGGTTATATATTGTCCACATATTATATACTTCTAACAGCACATTGAACCAAATAATGATGAAGAACAAAGGAGACGATGATGAGTACCTTTTGGAAGATAACATGGACGAAGAAGCTCAGTATCATGATTATACAGAAGATAGTGATGACGAAGATGATAATAATAACAATAATGATGATGAAACTAGTAACTATTCGCATTTCTCCTCTACTCAATGGCCGCAGAGTTACAAGTTAGTTAAACTTTTTTTTTTTTTTAATTTTATTATTCGCACTTGTTTTACGCTAGCTTTGTTTTTGGATAATAGCTACGTACATCGTTAACTGCACGTAGTACAAGTTAGTATAATGTAGCGGTGGATGCGTATCTGTTTCTCTGTTTTTTTTTTAATTAATAGCGATTTATGTTACGAAAACGCAAGAGCGTTATTACGGTTAATGTGATTATTATTATTAGTAGTAGTATGAGAACACTTGATCATTTAGGTTAGGTTTTAGCATGTAAGGCGAATGGGAAATTTAGGTGAGTTCCTGAAGCATAAGTTTTTTTTTATAATTTGTTATCTTAACTGATCGATTACACTTCGAATGATCACTTCTCTGTTTTTTTTTTTTTTTTTTTTTTTTTTTTTTTTTTTAATCATCTAATTATTTTTGGTCAAAAGTTGATGCAAGTAAAGTGAAATGTTTATGACCTGATTTAATTTGTATAAATGGAAGGAGTACTAAAGCTATCTAATTAACATGTAATTTCAATCACAATTACAGTCCAACATTTTATTTAATAATCATAATATATATGTATATGTATTATTTGTTATGTTAACCGATACGATTACGCTTCTAAATGATCATATTTCCTGCTGCAATCAGCTGTGAAGCATTGGAGACGATTTATACAAGTTTAAGATAATTGTTTGCTAGGAATCAGTTTGATTTTGATTATGAATCTCTATTTATGGTCAAAGTTTGATGCAAGTATACGGAAACGTTTTTTACCTGATAAATCATGTTTAATTGGAAGTGGAACATCTATGGCTAATCATTTTACATGTAATTTCAATCACTATTACAGTTCCACATTCTATTTAGAATTTACAAGTAAAAAGAGGTGATTTGACTGCTGAAAACGGACCGTTAACCACAAAGATGTTATGTTGTTGATTGCAGCCAGTCAATTGATTCATATTCGATTACAGCAACACCAAATTTTGGGCTCCTAAAAGATCCTTCTACAATATATTCATCACTATATAGTATTGGTTCTGAAAGTAACTTTGATGATGACGCAAAGGCTCGATTGCTATCTGAATGTGAGAAGTTTTATAGCAAAGAGGATTTGCGAAGAATCTCAAGGAAAATATCATCATGGTCAGGGAAGGGTTCATTACATGAACAACTTGGAGAGCTTCCCATTAGCCATGGATGTAGTGTTACTCAGACTGTTTTCAATGGTGTGCTAATAAAACAGATCATCTTGCTATTATAATGATTAATGTGTGATAAACTTTTAATGTTAATTTCTTTTTATTTATTGCGGTGTTTGAACAGCGGTAAATGTGATGGTGGGAGTTGGGCTTCTTTCTATCCCTTTTACGATTGCACAAGCGGGGTGGGCTGGGTTGGGTTTTCTGTTCCTGTTTGGCATCATATGTTGTTACACTGCTTCGCTCATGAAAAGGTGCTTTGAGAGCAAAGAAGGTATTCTCAGTTATCCGGATATTGGAGAAGCTGCATTTGGGAAATATGGTCGCCTTACTGTATCTGTAAGTTTGTCCGTTTAGACTATAACTTAATTAATTGACTTCTAATACTCTTCTTTTACTTGCTATTTGCCCTCTACGCAACTTCTGATAATTTGTGGGTTCTGGTGCAGGTCATCTTGTATATAGAGCTCTATGTAAGTCCGCATGGCCTGCCTATTCTATTTTAGTAGAAGTAGAAAATGACAAGTGAAAGTTGAAGTAATTATAATGTGTTTTCTTGATCTCACAGTCATATTGTGTGGAATTCATTATTATGGAAGGAGACAATCTTACTAGTTTATTTCCGGGGGCTTCCTTGAATTTGGGTGGTTACAATCTGGACTCTACTCACTTGTTTGCGGTTATCACTTGTCTTATTCTTGTACCCATTGTTTTGTTGAGAAATTTGCGAGTAATCTCGTATATTTCAGGTACTTTATCGCTTGTATTTTTGTTTTTCCATGAAAATGTGTCAGTTTTGACCCATTTACTTACAAATGGGCAATTTGTTATGTAATATGAACAGGACAACAGGTAAATGGGTAAAAAAAATTAGCTGAAAAAGAAATGGGACAAAGTGGTTAAACTGTTGAGATGGGCCAAAAAGTCCCCCAAACTTATTTTTTGATGCAAAAAAGTAATCTCATAAATCATTTTATCGAAAATTACAGATAACTACTGGACTAATATAATAATTTGTAATAAACTAAAATAAATTTAGACCAAGTGTTTTAGGTTAACACGATTCGACCCTTCCTGACCCTGTACACACATTACCCATTACTCAACCTACCAAACCCTCCCACTCTGCCACGATCCCACCTATACAGAGGCGTTGTATAATCTGCTTAGTAAATATGTGTTAATTTGAAAAATGGCATTGTTTTTTTTTTTTTTGCAGCTACTGGTGTGTTGACTACAATTGTTGTTATCTTTTGTGTGTTTTACGCGGGGACCGTAAATGTTGGATTTCATGAATGTGGTCCCGCAGTTAAATGGAGTGGTGTACCATTTGCTTTGGGAATTTATGTTTTTTGCTATTCTGGACATTCTGTGTTTCCTAATATTTACCAATCAATGGCTGACAAGACCAAGTTTAGCAAGGCGATGGTAATAGGGTATGTGTCTGATTTCCACTTGTTTACTAATGAATAGCCTGATTTGGCTTATGTTTTATCTCAAATGGGTTAACATTTTAACCAAAAAGGGAATGTGTCAAATAGGTCGAAAGACTCCCAAAGTATATAAGATTTTACATTATTGTTGTGGTTCACATTTTATGCATGAATTATATATAGAAATGGACAAAATGATATCTGTTGTAGATGAACATTTTGGGCTTATTTCCCGAGCTAATACATTTCGTTTTCATGTTCTCAGTTTTATCTTGTGTGCATTAATGTATGGGGCTGTTGCCATTATGGGATATCTCATGTTCGGCGAAAGCACATTGTCCCAGATAACATTGAACTTGCCAGATAACGCAATCGTTTCAAAAATTGCTTTGTGGGTAGTGGTAAGCATCATTTCGGTATCCTTAAGTTACAAATTTGATACAAATAGGAGCACATTAGGTAGTTTTATGCTTATTAAATCTTCTGTCGCAATTAATATATGTTCTACAAATGCAGGTCATTAACCCGTTCACTAAATATGCCCTCCTTTTGAACCCATTGACTAGTGCCATAGAAGAGTTGTTACCTGCAAGAATCTCAAATAGTACTTGGTTCTATTGTCTCCTCAGAACAACATTAGTCGTCTCTACCGTTTGTGTTGCAGTTCTTATCCCTTTCTTTGGTAAACCTCCTAAAGGATGTTTCGTTCTGTATTTGATAGTAATAACCAGATTGGCAATTTCAGAAAATTTAAGAATTGATTGATAAAAATGACCCAAAATGAAATTATGAAAAATGAAATGAAAGAGCATTAAAAAAAGGGTAAATAAGTTATATCATATCCTTTGATAATCACTAATTGCTGCAGTGGTATGAAACTGATTCTCCAAAACTGTTTATTTGACCCCTAAATAATTTATGATCAGAACTCAGAAGCAGAATCTGTTTTCTGAAAGTTAAAAACTGATTAATGTAATGATCAGGTAGTTGGTTCAAAAACACAATAATTAGATAATAATTTCTAGCACCACTAATTTTCATAACTTGAATCTTGTATGTTCTAACTGCAGGTGCTGTGATGTCTTTGATGGGATCACTTCTATGTGTAATGGTGGTATGTGTCTACGTTAATCATATATTTTTTTCCTTTATAAATTTATAGCTCACTTATTAATTCTTTAGAGCTCACTATCATTGACACTAACGTGAGAAGGAGAAAATTAAATATTAATAGTCATAGAATTATTAATATAGTTTTATGACCTTGTAACATTGATAGGATTATTAATATAGCTTACTATGGGTGTCCCTTATAACACTCTTAACTATTAATAGCAGGTTATATAAAAATTTCAAAATTTATCCCTAAATAAATAATAATTATAACCTCACAGAAGTCGCTGTTTTGCGTGACTCAAGTTAAAGTGAGGAAATAATTAAAACTGAAAATTCTTGAGGATCCCAAATTTGTTGAAGTTGGATCCCTTTTGAAGGATTTTGGGCCAACCAACCAAATGTTTTTCCATGAAGTTCGGCTCTTCAAGACTGAGCTCGGCTGTTCCGAGGCCTAATATATCTTCTCCTCCCTTTTTAAAATGGAACATGTTACTAGTCAATCTAAGTTCAAAAGCATAAGATAATAATAAAAAATAAACAGGAAATATTACTCTAGCATATGATCTGTTTTCTTATTTACCTTTCGTGATACAACTATGTCTACCAAATAGCTCTTCATTTCACCGCTTATACAGGCAATGGTAATGCCAGCTCTGTGTTTTCTCAGAATTCAAGGAAGTAAGGCAACAACTACACAGGTTAGTTGCATATTTAAATAGTCATGTTTTCCTATAGTAGTTCTAGAGTTAGCAATTTTCATACCTTTACTTATATATGGGTCAAGCGGGTAAAACAAAGAAAGCTGGCTGGAAGAAAACACATCAAATGGATTGAACGTATCAAAAGTTGCGCAAAATGATTTCTAAAGCCAAAACCTTAGAAAGTTAAACCTTTTGAAAACAAAAAGTATTTGGGTCAACCCAACCCGACGCATAATAGAAATTTACCCGTTTTGACGTTACCCAACCCACTCATTATCTTAATCATACATAACAAGAGATGGCTAATATATTTTTTAGAATTGTAGTTTTCTAACAATGATATTTTTTTTTGATACAGATTGGTTTGAGTATTTCGATTATTGTGGTTGGGGCCATGAGTGCTCTAGTGGGAACTTACTCGTCATTATCAAGCATTGTTACAAACTTTTGAGACCTTGTGTAGCAGACCAAGCCTACAAAGATGTTACTTATGATGATTTAGCAAGGAGATTGTATGGGTTAGCCGTTGAGGGACATGTCTTGAAATGGTCCTTTTTGTTTGTTTCTTACTATTGAGGATCTATTTGTTTGTCTTTCTGTCTTCATATGAAGTTTGTGCATGGAATTTGAGTCTAGAACTGGTCCGGGTCGGCCTGGGATGATCCTAGGTCTGCCAGCACCCAGTTCCACTAGGACTGATCAATTTGCCCTAACATCAGTTTTACAATGTTGGGAATATATTCAAATATAATAGAATATGCTAGAACATTGTATTTTAGGTAGTCATTATTAGGGGTGTTCAACGAATCGAATAACGAATTTTCGAATTATTCGAATCGAATTATTCGAATTTTTAATATTTTTACCTGAATTCGTATTCGATTCGTATTCGTTTAAAATTCAATTTATTCGATTCGTATTCGATTCGAATAAGAAACTCGAATTCGAATCGAATTCGAATAAATTCGATTTAGTTCAAATTCACCTTAAATAACAAATTGTTTTACTTTTAGTTTTAAAACTAATACAAACTCATTATTTTTAACATATAAAATACAAATCTACAAATTGATAAACAACAATATGTCAAATACGAGAATAGTAAAAATAGTAGAGAGTATAGTTTTATAGAGTTTTGTGATATATAAGGTAAATATATAAAACATGGTTATGCTAAAAGTTATAGACACTATGGGTTCTTAGAGTTTGACCAAAATTTAGAAGTTTTTTTTTTCAATGTGTATACTTGTGTATATAATAATGTGTATATGTGTGTATATATTTAAAAAAATATACATGTACAATTTTTATTCGAATTTCGAATCGAATCGAATTTAAAATCATAAATTCGTATTCGATTCGTATTCGATTTACTGGACTCGAATTCGAATCGAATCGAATTCGAATTCTTAATAATCGAATCGAATTCTTGGTAATCGAATCGAACTAAATCGAATTTCGAATTTTTCGAATTCGAATCAAATTCTGAACACCCCTAGTCATTATTATGTAATTATCTCTTCCCAAAAATATGGGATAGCATTAATTTGAATTGCATGTAATTATCATTATATAAGGAATAACAATTAGGGAGAGGATTAAGGATCCTTCTCACCTTTCATGGTATCAAGAGACTAGGTCTTGACCATCTTCCTTCGCCGCCCCTCCTGCCACCTCTGCTTCCGGCTGTTTCCGGCCGCTGAACAGTCTGCCTCTCCCTTACATTCTGCCTCTCCTTCACTATAATTCCCTACCCGCAAACCTTCCCTTCTGCAATGGAACCAAAACTCCATCCCGCAACCACCGTATCAAACATTAAATCCCTTATTCCGATCACTTTAGAGGTCGATACCTGTCACTTTACGGCATGGAAGAATCTTTTCGAAATCCACTGCCGTGCGTACCAGGTTGACGACCATCTCCGACCCAGGATTATCCCCGATATCCTCTCCTCCTCTGCACCACCACCACCGCCACCTGCCTCCATTGAAACAGACAAATCAGCCACGCCCATCACCACTCCACCACCACCCGAAGACCCTTGGAATCGTCTAGACGCCATCGTCCTTCAATGGTTGTATAGCACGATTTCGAGCGACCTTCTCCACACTATCATTGACAAAACATACACCGCCTACGACGCTTGGTTGGCTCTGGAAAATTTTTTTCAGGACAACAAAGTCGCTCGTCGCCTCCAACTCAAAAACAAGTTTTCAAACACTCGTTTAGATGGTTTTCCGAGCGTCTCCGCCTACTGTCAGCAACTAAAATCTCTGGCTGATCAGTTGGCAGGCGTTGGGGCTCCCGTCGACAACGACACCCTTGTCCTCCAACTCATCGCCGGTCTCCCCGAACAATACGAAGGGATCGGTACAATTCTGCAGAACCAAGACCCTTTACCCAATTTTTATGTTGCTAGATCTAAGGTTGTTATGGTTGAACAACGCAAAGCCGAAACCGCCCTCATTGCCTCCCAAAATTCATCCACGGTTCTTCACACAGCCACCCGCTCCTCTTCTTCACAGGACAACACTCCCCATTCGGCTACCAATCCATCTTATTCCGACCGCTCCAGGGGCCGGGGTGGCCGCTCACGTGGCCGGGGTGGTCGTGGCCGCTTCAACAGCTGGGGCAGAGGACGGTCTTCACAGCAGCAGTATTGGTCTCCTTGGCCTGGATATTATTCACAGTGGGCCGCCCCACCTTCTGGACCCTTTTGGCCTTGGGCTCCGCCTCCTTGCCCACACCCCACAACTGGGCCCAAACAATCTCATCAGCAATCTCAACAAGGCCTCCTTGGCCCAAGACCCAGCAATCAGCAACAAGCCTATACAGCTTACACACCGACCGACATTGACCAGGCGATGTACACCATGTCTCTAAATCCACCGGATGCTACTCAATACATGGACACGGGGGCGACATCCACTTCTAATAACACGCAAGGTAACTATCAATCTTATTTTAATAATAGCATTCCTCAATCAATACTTGTCGGTGATGGCTCGACCATTCCCGTACTTGGACATGGCACCAAAATTTTACCACCACCCTTCCCACCCTTTGTCCTTAAAAATGTTTTGTATGCACCCAAACTTGTTAAAAACCTTATTTCTGTCCGTCGGTTTACAACCGACAATTCCGTTTCTGTGGAATTTGAACCATTTGGTTTTCTTGTGAAGGACTACAAGACCCGGATCCCTATCCTGCGGTGCAACAGCAGCGGTGACCTTTACCCTTTGGTTTTAGGTTCCGGGAACACCAACTCACCATCAGCTTTTGCCGCCATCTCCTCAACCCTTTGGCACCAACGACTTGGACATCCTGGACAAGCCTCGTTGCAGTCTTTAAAATCTTCTAATTTTGTTTCTTTTGATCGCATAAATAAACATGTTTGTCAATCTTGCACTTTTGGCAAGAGTACTCGTTTACCATTTATTAATTCCAGTACTACTATTTTTCAACCTTTTGATATCATACACAGTGACTTGTGGACTTCCCCGGTTCTTAGTTCCGGGAGTCACCGATATTATGTCTTGTTTATTGATGACTTTAGCAACTATCTTTGGACATACCCAATCTCCCGAAAGTCTCAAGTGTTTTCAATATTTTGTGCGTTTCACAATTTAATTAAAACACAATTTCAAAAACCCATTAAAACATTACAATGCGACAACGGCCGAGAGTACATCAACCACCAATTTCAAACCTTTTTTACCCAACACGGGATGCTATTCCGCCTCTCGTGTCCCCACACATCTTCCCAAAACGGCAAGGCGGAGCGCCAAATCCGCACTATTAACAACATGATTCGAACTCTCCTTGCCCATGCCTCCCTACCACCATATTTTTGGGACCATGCCTTGGAAACCACCACATACCTATTAAACATTCTACCCACAAAACTCCTTCAAAACAAAACTCCCACCGAAATTCTTTACCATCGCACTCCCACATACGAACATCTTCGCGTGTTCGGTTGTTTGTGCTACCCTCTAATCCCATCCACCACCATTCACAAACTCGAAAACCGCTCAACACCGTGTGTCTTCCTTGGCTACCCACCATCCCATCGTGGATACAAATGCTTTAACCTACAAACAAAACAAATTATTGTCTCTCGCCATGTCGCATTCGATGAAACCACCTTCCCCTTCAAAGACCATATAAAACCCTCCCCTTCATACACATTTCTAGACACCCACCTAAACCCACTGTTGTGGCCTTTAGTCCACTCGCACACTCCTACCACCCCTACCCCACCCACTGACCAGCCCCACCCTCCTCATTCTCCCAGCTCGCCACACACTGCTCCCCACGGCCCAACTCAAATTACTCCCATATAACAGCCCAATCCCATTAGCCCAGCCACTAACTCCTACCCCACACATACTTCGGCCCAATCACCACTAACCCACCCTCAAACTCAACCAGGCCCATCTACCACACTCGCTCCACCAGACCAGCCAACAACCCCCACCACCAGCTCGCACCACAATCCTGCTACCCATTCCACTCCTGCTCCACCACCCGAACCCACGTCCACGGTCGCACAACCCCAACGCACGATGCGTACCCGGGCCATGGACGGCATCTTTAAACCCAAACACCACATAAATCTCCACACCTCTACCACTCAACCTACCATCGTACCTGTCCCTAAAACACCCGTTGATGCCCTGTCCATACCGGAATGGTTCACCGCCATGACCAACGAGTATAATGCTCTTATTAAAAATGAGACTTGGGAGTTAGTCACGCGTGAACCACATATGAATGTCATACGCAGCATGTGGTTGTTTAAACACAAATTTAAATTAGATGGCTCTTTGGAATGATATAAAGCTCGGTTAGTATGTGATGGTCGGTTACAACAGGTTGGTGTGGATTGTGGCGACACATTCAGTCCGGTGGTAAAACCCGCCACAATTCGCACTGTTTTATCTATTGCTTTGTCACAGGATTGGGAAATTCATCAATTGGACGTCACCAATGCGTTTCTCCATGGCACTTTACAGGAGACAGTTTATATGTATCAGCCTATGGGATTTCGTAACAAAACATATCCCAATCATGTGTGTCGTTTAAAGAAATCACTATATGGCCTCAAACAGGCACCCCGGGCATGGTACCAATGCTTCACAGACTATGTTCTCACGTTGGGTTTTCAGCAAAGTAAAAGTGATGCGTCCCTATTCACCTTACACACGGGTTCCAAAGTTGCTTACTTACTATTATATGTTGACGACATTCTTCTTGTCACCTCTACTGCTGCTCTTCGTCACCAACTCATGGCTCACCTTTCTACAGAATTCGCCATGAAGGATCTCGGTCCTCTCAGTTACTTTCTTGGGATCTCGGTTTCTCGTACCAACAATACCATGTTCTTGTCACAGGCTTCTTACACAGCTGATATTATCAACCGCGCTGGCATGCAGTCTTGCAACCCGGTCTCTACACCTGTTGACTCACAACCTAAGCTAAGCTCCTCTGCCGGATCGGATTTTCATGACCCTACTCTATATCGGAGCTTAGCGGGTGCCCTCCAATACCTAACCTTCACTCGCCCCGACATTAGCTATGCCGTCCAACAGATCTGCATTCATATGCATGCTCCCAAGACGGATCATTGGAACGCCCTTAAACGGATTATAAGATACATCAAGGGAACGTCCACCATGGGTCTTACACTCGCTGCCTCTCCAAATCCAACTCTCATTGCCTATACAGATGCAGACTGGGCCGGGTGCCCTGACACCCGCAGATCCACCAGTGGTTATTGTGTTTATTTTGGTGGAAATTTAATTTCTTGGTCATCTAAAAGACAACCAACTATCTCTCGTTCCAGTGCTGAAGCGGAGTACCGGGGTGTCGCCAATGTTGTCTCTGAAATTTGCTGGCTTCGCAATTTGCTACTCGAACTTCGCCGACCCCTATCGCGTGCAACATTAGTATACTGCGACAATGTCAGTGCCATTTATCTCTCAGGGAACCCAGTTCAACACCAGCGTACCAAACACATTGAACTGGATATCCACTTTGTTCGGGAACAAGTGCAGCGGGGTCAAGTCCGAGTTCTTAATGTCCCATCCAGATATCAAATTGCGGACATCTTTACGAAAGGGCTACCACGGGTATTGTTTGATGATTTCAGGTCCAGTCTCAACATCCGGGAACCTCCAGTATCGACTGCGGGGGTGTAATAGAATATGCTAGAACATTGTATTTTAGGTAGTCATTATTATGTAATTATCTCTTCCCAAAAATATGGGATAGCATTAATTTGAATTGCTTGTAATTATCATTATATAAGGAATAACAATTAGGGAGAGGATTAAGGATCCTTCTCACCTTTCAAAATAGACTATATATTTTGGTTGAGTCTTAAGATGTTAAAAGAAGTTTTGATGGAATTGATTTGGTGTTAAGACTTAAAGTGAAAAAAATATTGGTTACTAATTCCATGTACAATGGAAGAGGTTGGTCTCTAAATTCACCCTTGTTAGCGATGGACGTAATGACGTGTGGTGACCAGTTGAAGACCTGGCTTTTATGTTTTTGGATTGGTTTGGCTTGGCTTGGTTGATACCGAACGGAAGGCTGGGACGGTATGAACTCAATTGTTGCCAAACATAAGACTTGGCTCTGTAGGAGAGCACCAGCACAGGTTAGTACCAAAGGCACTGCTGGTACCGACCGGTTGGGCTGGGTTGGTGAACACTTGGGTGCTACCGACAGGTTTGGCTACTTAAGCTAGGTGTGACTGGATGATTCAATCCCAGGGTAACAAAGGTTTACAGACCAGTGGCTCGTCGTTTGATTGGGCAGTGCATCGGTCCATCTCGGTTTGCGATATGTTCTTCACGTCGATCTAGCTTAAAGTTGTAAAACTGGTTGTGTCTGTGGGTTGATGGGCATAATCTGACACGAACCCAAAAGCTATAACCAAACCCAAAAACGATCACGACATGAACCCAAAATTCGGCACACAAATTAACCCAGCACGATCTTATTGATGGGCTGACATGGAAACATGACCTGAAAGTGACACGAACACGACCTCTTTAGCTAAGCATGTTCGCAGTCACGATCCGAGGCTAACTTTGTGTCAGGTTCTGTGTTATTTGAAATTCAAACCCCTAGTATAGTTAATGGGCCATTTGGTCCGGGCCAAAAGTCGGCATCAGTTAACGGAGTCTTGTATTGATTCGGTTCATAACAAGTTAGGTAGGGCGTTATTCGGCCGTTTGGTCCAGGCCCTAGTATAGTTAATGGGCCATTGTGTATTGCGTTATTTGAAATTCAAATTTCAAACCCCTAGTATGGTTAATTGGCTATTTGGTCCAGGCCAAGGTTGTAATGGTTCATTAGGTTGTCTCTATAACACAAATCATACTATGCAACCAAGAACCATGTTAGATCAGAGCTAGGATTCCTCTCTCATTTCTTGCACACGTACAAACCCTTTAGTGAATAGTGATAGAACAAAAAATCGATTGATAAACAAATTGACGCAAAACAAATCTATGGCGCAATACATCTTTAGTGACGCGGAATGATAGTCACATAATGGTCTCATGACTTAAATCAAATCTATGATCCTTCAATTGGTCACTGATTAGCAATTGATGTATCAATAGAGCCAGTCCTTTTTTTTTTTTTTCCTAAAGAAACAAAACCCAGTGTTTTGGTTACGTGTTTTGCGTAACCAAATTTATTATACCTAGTAAAAGTACAAAACGACACTTAAATTTTACTTTTAATTTTATCAAACCCTATGCTTTATAAATTTATCTAAAATATAGAGAAAGTATAGGATACAAAGTATCCTTAACATAAGAAGTGTAAGAAGCCACTAGAACCTGCCACTTGTCAATTTAACCTAACCACAATTAAACCACAATTAAAACTATTTTTCCTCTTCCCTGTTACGATTATTCTGTCTTCTTCAAGATCTGACCACCACCACCACCACCACCACTAACAACTTACATCACCATCACCACCAAACAACGACCACCCAAAGCCACCGTAACCTTGGAAAACAAAAACAAAAAAACTCAAATCTGTCATCTACTGAAAAAAAAAACCCTACCCCAAGAATCCTCCATCTCAGCCCCAAAAACTAACACCATCTTCAAAAACAAAAAAAAAAAAAAAACTCAGATCTGAGTCGAAAAAAGAAGAAAGCAAAGAAGAATGAGGATTTACAATAGCCATTAAGGTACGTTTGATGTTGATCATGACAGAAGAAAACAAGTTGCAGGAAGTGATGGTTGGACTAGTAGCACATGTCTTCAAATTCATGTCATCAAAAGAAGATAGTGCCATGTTCCATCTCTCTTTATCTCTACACTTTTCTCTCTCTAAACCAAACCATGCCCCTTTCTCTATCCTGTTTCTAACACAGTAACAATGTCAACATAAATTGACTTTGGACGCACCTTTATTCACCTTTGTAAAATACACCTTTATTCAAAAACCAAATTTGTTTTACAAAAACCAAGTGCGTTTTACAAAAACCAAGTGCGTTTTACAAAAACCAAGTGCGTTTTACAAAAACCAAGTGCGTTTTATAAAAAACCAAGTGCGTTTTGTAAAAACTAGTTTAAATAGTGTTTAAAAACCCAAATGCGTTTTATAAAAAAACCAAGTGCGTTTTATGCTTTTCTGTTTAACAGTTTCTGATCTTCATTGTCTGAAACTTTCTTGAAAGCCATTTTTTTTCTTTAATTCTTCTTCTATTATCAACATCGTTCGTTTCTGTGAATAATACATGCGTTGATAGTGATTTTTGAATATGATTCGACTAATTTTATCAATTAAATTATCATACTCTGTTTTTTTCTATTTTTTTTGCAAATACATTTTGATTTTGTTTGTAATCGAATTGTTTAATCATTCTGAACGTTTAATCGAGTTGAAAACGATGAAAAATCAGGTTCAATCGATGAAATTTTTTGCATCGATTATGTCCGTTGTTATGATTTCACAGAAATTTAAACGTGTTTTTCCTAATTTACCCTTGGTTAGATTAACCCAAATATGATTAGGATTGTTAATTACCATCTTGCCACCGCCTAAATCTAATGGCTGAGAATGCTTCTTACACTTTGTATGTTAAGAAACTTTGTACGTTAGCCTCTCTCCTAAAATATATGACACAATGATGTTGTATTTTTTTTTTATTATTTTTTATAACAGTCGGAAAGACACTAATAATAGAATTAAAATAAAAATGAAACGGATGGTGTAGCGATCACCCGATTTTCATGTAGCCCATATTTCCCCATTAACACACACTCGCCCTACGCAAATGTGATCAATCCTTTTCACCTAAGGTACTGAATTCAATTCTCTCTCACGATCAATCAACTTTTCACAGGTCATTCATTTTATTTTCCTTCGATTTCAGTACTCTCTGTTAGCATTCATATATTAATTTGATTATTATGTGCATGGCCTTTAGTGCAGTTTTGGTACTTTCTGATTATAAATCTACGATGAATGTTCATTTATTTACCTGTTTGTGTTTTTTTACGTTAGGATCTGAAAGCATTTGATTTTAAAGATTATTGTATCGTACGTTTGTTTCTAAGGTTATCATTTAACGTTTTGTCCAATAGATTTGAATTCATATTTGAATGTTGTGATTATAAACACAAATGTTTCCAGTTATGGATATGTGTATTCGATCGAGTCGTAATTGGCCTTGCTCAGTTGATTTGATGACTCATAGATGATGTTTTAGGTATCTTTTGGCAGGATGTTTGTTTTCTGTTTTTGTATTTTTGAAATTTTAATTAATAGGTGAAAATAGGGCAGATCATCGCGCCATGTCTATTTTGCCTGTTTTAAAACAAATTAAGATTTGTAAACGGTGGTTACAGATCGTGAACAAGGTTTCGACAGCTTCATTGTTTATAGAGAAACATGTATTGATCAGTATAGTTTAAATGAGACCTGAGCATTCAAAGATGGTAATCACAATTTTGATTACTGATTCGAAATCTTCATCTTAGTTTTTTGAAAAGAAAATAATTTGAGCCAACTTTCATGTCGAATGCGCCACTCTTTTTGCATCATACGAAACATGGACAAGTTGCATGCTACATTTCTTTGTGTAGTTCACATGGTTGTTTTTTCGGATTCTTGATTATTATATCCCCTTTGGTTAATATCTTTATTCAATAATTTCCATGTTTGTTGTCGAATCATCACTTCAAATTCAAGTTCGATCATGCATTTAATTTTACAGGCGTTGAGTTAAGATGGCGGAAGAAGACATTCAACCACTTGTTTGTGATAATGGAACTGGGATGGTTAAGGTATTAATACGAGCATCTAAAGTGGCAAATCCAGGGGGGGTTCTTGGGTTCCCAGGAACCCCCTCAATTTGGAAAAAATTGAAAATTTTAGTGGAAAAAGTTGAAAAATTAATGAAGATTAGTGAAAATCTATGAAAAGAACCTCCTGGAAATCATTCCGGATTTGCCACTAAGCATCTTTTTGTAGTTATGTAGTTAAACTACTTTATTTCATATTTTGTGAACTTTCTTGACATAAATTCATATTTGACAACAATGTTTTGTTGCTTTTATCAAGGCTGGTTTTGCTGGTGATGATGCACCAAGAGCAGTTTTCCCGAGCATTGTGGGCCGCCCACGCCACACTGGGGTGATGGTTGGCATGGGTCAGAAAGATGCATATGTTGGCGATGAGGCCCAATCGAAGCGTGGTATTTTGACTCTGAAATACCCAATTGAGCATGGAATTGTGAATAATTGGGACGATATGGAAAAGATTTGGCATCACACTTTCTACAATGAACTTCGTGTGGCTCCAGAAGAACATCCGGTTCTCCTCACTGAGGCACCGCTTAACCCTAAAGCCAATCGAGAAAAAATGACTCAGATCATGTTTGAGACATTTAATGCTCCTGCTATGTATGTTGCTATACAAGCTGTTCTCTCACTCTATGCCAGTGGGCGTACTACTGGTAAGTTTATTAATGTTGATGATGTAGCTAACGAGTCAATGTGTAAAATAAGCCATAGCGAAAAAGGAAAACGGTCAAATGGGTTGAACTCATCAAAAGACACTGTGATTTTTAGTTATTGTCCAACCCACCCAATGTGGGCATTTCTAAAGATGCAAGACGGTTAGTTTTCTGATGGTTTCGTGTGCAGGTATCGTTCTTGATTCTGGAGATGGTGTAAGCCATACAGTTCCCATATACGAAGGCTATGCACTCCCACACGCCATACTGCGTCTGGACCTTGCAGGCCGTGACTTAACTGATTCACTTATGAAAATTCTAACTGAGCGCGGTTACTCCTTCACCACATCTGCTGAACGAGAAATCGTAAGAGACATGAAAGAAAAACTAGCATACATTGCACTGGACTTTGAGCAGGAACTAGAAACATCCAAAACAAGCTCTTCAGTGGAAAAGAGCTTTGAGTTGCCCGACGGGCAGGTAATAACTATTGGCGCTGAGCGGTTCAGGTGCCCAGAAGTCCTGTTCCAGCCATCCATGATTGGAATGGAATCTTCAGGGATTCATGAGACCACATACAACTCTATAATGAAATGTGATGTGGATATTAGGAAGGATTTGTATGGGAACATTGTTCTCAGTGGCGGAACCACCATGTTTCCTGGTATTGCTGACCGAATGAGCAAGGAGATTACTGCATTAGCTCCAAGTAGCATGAAGATTAAAGTCGTCGCTCCACCTGAAAGGAAGTATAGTGTCTGGATTGGTGGGTCGATCTTGGCATCTCTTAGCACCTTCCAACAGGTTTATTCTTTCACTCAGATCTTCCGCTTTTATAACTTATACGTTGTTGTTTTAACTTTGATTCACAGGGACGTCCCTGAGAATTTGGGTGCCTTGTGCGAGTAGATAATATGCGCCCCTAAATATAAATTATATAAAAAAAAGTCAATGGTAGGACGATAAATGGGCCCCTAAACGGACCAAAACTAATTACTATTTTTTAGTTGGGCTTTAAATTTAGTTATGGCATTTTATTTTAAAAAATAATGTGGTCGCCCACACTGCGAATGGCTCAGGCTGGTCCTGGTGATATACATTAGACGGTTAGATGTGGCTTTCACACAAAAGTCTGTTTAACGCGTATCTTAACCTGGGTTTTAGAAAGCGCGCCTGAGGCGCATCAAGGCGCAGCCTAGGGCGCCTCAGGGCTTTGCGCCTGTCCTTTTTCCCAAAGGCGCGCGCCTCAGGCGCTTTTTTGTCAAATTTCAGGCGCTTTTCTGCCTGAGGCGCGCGCCTCACGTATTCTGGGTATTTTTTATGCATAAAAATGTTGTACCTAGGTGTTTTTGGCTTGTACATATAGGTAAAATCACATAAAAACCTTATTTATAGCTATATTTTGGGTAAATGAAGCTAAAAACTCATGGAATATATATGGGATATATAAAAAAATTTATATAATTAGTGTGCGCTTCGGGTACGAAAATCCCACGCTTTTTGCGCTTTGCGCTTCGCGCGATGCGCTTAGACCTCGTCGCTTTTGTGCGCCTAGCGCTTTTTGAAACCAAGATCTTAACAACTGTATAAATGTGTAAACTTGTTGATACACAGGACAGGTATGTACCAACATAACCACATCTCTTTCTCACAGCTTAAATATTGATTATGTATTAAACACGATATTGTTAGTGAATTTGGACACGGATATAGTTTTAATGACTAGTTGTTGATTTCGGTTTGGCAGATGTGGATTGCAAAGGCTGAATATGATGAGTCAGGTCCTTCCATTGTGCACAGGAAGTGTTTCTAAGCATGTGGAGAAGGATAAATGAAAATAAAAATAAAAATAAAAAAATGGTACCATTCACTATCAGTACTCTATTCTTGTGAAAGGAAAATGCTGCCTATTTCTTCTTACAAAATGACTCTTCAGTTTGTTTTATTTGTAGTTATTTAATCATACAATTTGCATGTCATTTGTTTGAATATTGTGTCTGTTTAACTATAAAAGTAGTGTCTTGGCTTGAACACAAGTAATCTTGATTGTGTATGTTGATTATAATTTATAATTTGAATAAATATTTTTTTATAATAATATTTTAAGTAAGTTCTTTACATATTTATCTTCCAAGAGTTTTCTCTAGATCATCCCTCCTCATGCCCTAGCAAAAAGTCCCATTTACAACGGATTCGCAAAGGTTTTGGTTAGAAAATAAACACTATCTCTAATCATCGTTTTTGACGGATTTTATGTTGGACCACGTTTCGCAATGAAATTTCGTGACAGAAAAACAACCGTTATCAAATAGTGACATTTTGCGACAATGGTTGAAACAAACAGATTAGGCTTTGTTTGTTTGGACCAAATAGAGATGGATTTTTGGAATTAACAGTAGTGGATCTTTTGAGAAATTAAGGATAGCTATAACAAACCAGTATGGCTCATTACTGCTAAGAACAAACCATTAAGACCTGTTGTAACACGTTACGCGCACATGTAAGTCATTACAGCCAAATAGACCCTCAGAGTCCTGTTGCAGACTTGTAGAAAAAAACAACCAAATATTACTCATTATAACAAACTGCGAGCAAACATAACTAAATACAAACCACATAATACAAAATGAAGCGCTGAGACCAGATACAAGTTATTCTAATAAAAGAAACGCGCTGTTAAGATCGGTTTCAACTAAATGTAACCCAATAAAATTGAGTCATTACACTGAAATATGACCTATTCGGACTTATAGATAAGCAAATATAAATAAACATAAGCCACTTCAACGAAAAATGACCACTTAAACATGACTTTAACCAAAGTACAGGAAATTATAAGTCATACACTTAAACATGATTAACTGAGATTCTTTAAAAATATAGCACATTACAACCAAGTATTACTCAAACAAATATGACATGACCCATTCCAAGCAAAAAATGACCTATTAAGATCTGTTTCAACCAAATATACCCATTATAAGTCAGTATACCAAAATATGACCTCTGAGACCTGTTGTAGCACATTACAACCAAGACCGAATATTACTAATTAAATATATGACAATACATACAAATATAATATATCCGTTACAACCAAATATTACCCACAAAGAACTGTTATATGACTCTTTTATAACAAATTACACGCCAATATAACTAGATATAAAGATCTTCACCAATATAAATGACCCTTTGACTCACTATGCATGACCCATTCAAAGCAAAAATGACCCATCAACACAAACGACCAGCACTAGTAGACAAAGAAATAAGTGAACTCGTCATCAAGACATATGGGCCAGGGTGATCGTGATACCCATACAAAGTCCCTCATACAACTCTTTCATCATAAAATTTTCTTTATGATAAGCATATGCATAATCTCATGATAGACAACATATAAATCATTGTTACCTCTATTTAAAGAAGAAACATGTAGATATTCTATCACCAGGGAAAACACTAAACCAGAATTACAACTTCGTTCATGCCCACATAACAATAACATTGAACAAACAAAACAAATAGCTTTAGGCTGATCTTGGGAATAACATATTCATTAAGGTATGACAATATTAATACAACATTGAAAACATGTATGTAAAATATATATACAACTTGTTTCATGTTCAATATTTTACCCAAATTTAGTACCAACTACATAAATATGACCACCACCACCACCCCACCGTGGTCAATCTGCTGGCACCCCGCGTTTGTCCTGCATGTATAATAAGCTCAAACCCACTAATATCTCAATAATTGCAGCTTCCGTCTTGTCCTTGTCTGCAAAATGCAATGTCTGCAGTAACAACATTGGAGGCCTCATATGAAAGGTAGTCATGTCCACCCTCCTCTCCCTTTGCCACAACAAAGTGTTTGTTGCCATTGGCGATAGCCACAAGAATATCCTCTTCAATGTTTCCTTCATTTTCTTTTCATCGCAGTCTTTTCCCCTTCAATCAAATGCAATATAGTTATTGTTGGCGTTAACTCGATCCATACACACTAATAAAAACGATTTAAAGACGTGTGAAGTACCTCTTGGCATTTTTATAAAAATGGTTGTACAAACGCGATGTCAACTACACCTATGAACAAACAAAGGGAATCTGATAATGTTTTTTTGAGTTCGCTAGTATGGCAAGCAAACGCTTGGATAAGGACCGACGAAGGAGTTCACTCCTTAATTTGACCATCAAACTCAAGGCACCATTAACACTACATGCAAAAGAACTCAAGATTCATGGAATTCGCCCGTTTGACCAGCGAACTCTAGCCGAATAACATTATCAGTTTTCCCCTAATTCGCTCATATGCCTTAAACACCAACTTTTAAAAAATGTTTAGAAACACTTACCACATTTCTAAACCACCTACAAATCTAAAATTCCCTTATATAAGCTCCAAAACATTCCTTATAGAAGCCTAAAAAGCATGTTACTAAGCTAGCCAAGATGTCTATAAAGAACAAAGGTAAGATAACTGATTTTTTTTTTTTTTGTTGAATTGTTGGCCTATAAACGAAATTAATTTGGTGGGTATCAAAAAGTGAATTTGGTTTTAGGTGGTTCCATAACCTCAAGTTGTGGAACTGACTAAGATGGACACGATGGGGTGATGAGGTGGGCAATGTGTTCCACAACTTGAGATTGCGGAACTCCTACACGTGGCAGCTCCCTATGTTTTTCGTCATCCAACACAACCATCCATCTTTGCATGAGTCCTACATAAGAATCCATCATGCTTGCTTTGTGTACAAGCTCGTGTCCACCTAAGCCAATTCCACAACCTCATGTTGCGGAACCACCAAAAACCTAAAGTTCGTCCTAACGCACACCAAATCTAACAAAAATTGTGGATACACCACCAATTCAGGAAAAAAAACCCTAACATAATTTCTATAAACATGTAAAAAAACACTTACAATTGACTCTTGATCTTCATCTTCACAACAACTTTCATATTCCTTGGCAACATCTTATACATCTCATCTCTCACATCATCCTTCATCTTCTTCGTACTCATATACTCCTCAGCCATCATTATCAAATTAGCATAAACAATCTGCAACCTCGACCCGCCAACCGTATCCGGACCCGCAACATGAAACACCTTACCCCCCCAATCCGAAACCATCTTCAGGCTAGGAAACCTTACAAAATTCTTCCTCGATTTCGACCTAATCAGCCTCGGCCTCGAATCCTTTTCATCATTCACCGGTTCCACAATCCAATACTCAGCTTGAACATTTGTAACCTGCTTCTGTTTGGTCCAGTATGCCGCGGGCACGTCCGGCACACACGGACCAAACACCATGCAGATTCTAGCATAAATCACACACACAATACGTGACATTGACTTAACAACGTTATCAAAAGGTTGTGTCCATAGTTTGGGCTTGCGAACTTGATCATAAACATGTTTATAGTTAGGTGAAACCATCCATTCGATTGCAGGGAAGTTGATCATGTTTTTAAATGGAATAGGAGAATTTATAGGTTTTTTTTCGGACACTTCTTGATTACCTGAAGAAGTTTGCATGGAGCTATACAAATCCAATGTAGCACCCAAAAACTTTATTAGTTTCCTAATCTTATTCTTTGTTTTGCTAGATCCATAATCAAACTTTCTTAAATCGGTTGAACCGGATTTAAGTTTGGCGTAAACGATATCGAATTCATCCAACGTAAAATCGGGGCATTTTCGGCCAAGGCGGTCGACAACCTTGGCCGCATTGTCGAGATCTTCGATCTTTTCGACGCATGCAAGCTTTAGGAGGTAGCCTTCGTCGTCGGAATTGAGGTAAAGGATGCCTTGGGATGTGAAGATATCTTTGCGTAGGCGGGATATTTCGGGGTCGGAGAGGGATTGATAGAGGTTGAGGAGGCGGGAGACGGTTCGGGCGGCCTCGAAGGCGAGGATGTCAAGCTGGTTGTTGCATATGCATGGTGGTGGTTGTTGGGTTGGTGATGGTTGTGGTGATGGTGGTGAGCCTTTGAAGCTACCATTGGTGCATGAGAGACAACCAATGGAGGCTAAAGCCTCCATGTTTTGGGGTTGTGAGGATGTTTACATACGTTTTATGGTTGTTTTGGGGTGGATCATGGTTTGAGGATAGGGTGGTAGGGTTGGGTTATGTTGGTCATGATGGGTTGGAGATGTATATTGTTTGCATGAAACTTGAAACCTTGATGACACATAGTAATGGAATTGGATAATTTTTTTTTTTAAATAATTAAAGATTGTTAACATGTTACTTATTACGTACATCCCAACGAAAACTTAGTTTATGCATATAAATATGTGAAGGAATAAAGTCTAATTTGTGTGATGTATTGTAACATTCAAAGCACCATTACCTCTAATACGGAGGTTATGGTTTCGAGTCTCAGTTGATGTATTTTACTCTAGGTGGATCAAGGATTTTATCAAAGTGAGCTTTTGGACAGTGAATTTGCCTTGAAATGTTGGACGGGCATGATCATCATCCTTGTCTGCGTTTGCAGGATGTGGATGACTTTTCGCCAATGGGCTTGCTCGGATAGCCGAGCTTGTATAACATTTGTTGGCTGTTAAAAAATGTAACACTTACTGTTCTAAAATATTATTTTTAGATATAATCTTTGATCGAGACATACACTTATTAGTGGCATGGGTTATACCACGCTTTGTGGCGGCAGCTGCTTTGTAGCAAAATTATATGAAAACGTAGAGGCAATGGTAAAGAAAATGAGAAGGAAAAGAAGAAGCTAATATTGGACGTTAATATTATATAAGCTAGATATACAAACCGGTTCAATTCATATGATTTAACATAGTTCAAATAAAGTCACACCGGTTCACAATACTCACGTCGGTTCAACAAGAAGGCACACGTCGTTCATCCATCAAGACACACCGGTTCAAACATAGACGCATCGATTCATCAATAGTTGTGTCGGTTATCGTATAGTAGCATTAGTATATATATGTATCATGTATCACATTTGTTCGGTTATCAAGTTTTCTGTATCACAAAACCAAAACAGCGTAACAATTTGTAATCTTACGATCATCGATCAATACAATACAATCATTATTATTCATTATCAGTTTGTTGTTTTTGCGTTTATCTTTCGTAAATCGCTAACAAATCTGGTATCAGAGCCACGAAAACAAGGAATCATTCGAATATATTCATCAAAGTCATCATCGGGCACTATCAAAACAGAGGGAACAAATTCAAATCATTCTGAAAGATTCGAAGACTCGACAAAACGGTGAAAGGATTTACGCGTATTATCATAACAAAGATCTCTTATCGAATCACGAATCAAACAGTCTGTAAATTCCTTGATCTCTTTATTTAGTTTGTCGATTATTTGCCTCTTCAAAACAGAGTATCACAAACTCTGATTACTACCCGATATTGTTTATAATTATATATACAAGAATCTCGTACTATTAGTCCATAAGAATTAAGATATAGATTAGACAACATATACTAAGGATTATCTTGTTTATCTTAATTCTGTGTTCTTCGGATTTGCGCGGGATTTATTTGTTTTTTGAAAAGAAGGGAAACCGTACATATTGTATTTGTTTATCAAAGATATTATAAGAACGTTGACCATTCAAAGTCAACCAAAAGAAATCCATCCAAAGGCGATTATTAAAATCGTTTAAGTTGTCAAATTTTTTTATTACACAAACAAACACGTTTGTTTTTTGAAGAAAAGGAGTCATGACAACACAAGGAGGGGTACAAACCCAAATTCCAAAATTATTAGGACAAAATTATTACCATTGGCACATTCAAATGAAAGTGCTATTAGAGTCCCAAGATTTGTGGAATGTAGTAGAGGACGGTGTTAGAGAATTACCCAACGATGCTAGTGATGCCTTACGAAAGGAACATAAGGAACAAAATAAAAGGGATAAGAAGGCACTTCACTACTTATTTCAAGCATCAACGGATACAATATTTGAAAGAATTGCAAATGCAAAATCATCTAAGGAAGCATGGGAAATATTATACAAATCATATCATGGAGAGCGTCGCGTAAAGACAGTAAAGTTACAAATCCTTAGATGCGAATTTGACATCCTAAGAATGTCAGAAACAGAAACAATAGAAGGATACTTTGATAGGGTTACAACAATAGCTAACCAGTTAAGAATGAATGAAGAAGATATAAGCGATAAGCGAGTAGTTGAGAAAATATTGCGGAGTATGACCAGAAAATATGAGTCAGTGGTAGTAGCTATAGAAGAGTCCAAAGATTTAGAGGAATTA
The DNA here is from genome assembly GCA_028751855.1 of Ambrosia trifida. Taxonomy (NCBI): domain Eukaryota; kingdom Viridiplantae; phylum Streptophyta; class Magnoliopsida; order Asterales; family Asteraceae; genus Ambrosia; species Ambrosia trifida. Next base: position 12,849,808 of record CM054127.1, on the reverse strand, counting down.
TCAATTGAAGAACTTATGGGAATATTACAATCCCATGAGTTAAGACTTAAGCAATATGACACACAAGTCATTGATCAAGCATTCCAAGTACAAGACGGGACTCAAGTAAGAAATAAAGGAGGGAATAGATATAGTAACAGCTACAGAGGAAGAGGAAGAGGAAGAGGAGGCAGACCAGGGCGATACGGACCCATTGTATGTTATAATTACCAAGGATTAGGTCATATAGCTAGAAATTGTCCAAATAAGGAAGAGAGTGAGAAAGAAGAATCCGCAATGGTGTGTAAAGAAGGAAATAAATCAGAACGAGATACCATGTTCATGATATTCAACATGGAAGAAAATAAGGATAAAAATTGTTGGTACTTAGACAGCGGATGTAGTAATCATATGACAGGAAATAAGAATATATTCATCACATTTAATGATCAAGATAGACAAGAAGTTAGAACAGGTGATGATAAGAGACTACAAGTATTGGGAAGTGGGGAAGTATGCATAAGAGTAAATGATAAGGTAAACAAAATACCAAATGTATTTTATGTGGAAGGATTAAGGCACAGTCTACTTAGTGTGGGACAATTACTGCAAAAGGGATATGATGTGTTTTTTGGTAAAGGAATGTGCACCATAAAGAATCATGAAGGAAAGACAATCACAGAAACACCTATGACTCAAAACAAGATGTTTCCTTTATACCCAAATCAAGATTTGCCAAAAGTACTATACACATCCACAAAGACCGGTTCAGACTTATGGCATCAAAGATATGGTCACATTAACTATGAAACGTTAATTGAAATGGAACACAAACATGCAGTGAAAGGGTTACCTAAGATATATAAGACAGAAAACGTATGTGAAGGATGTGCTTTAGGAAAACATGCAAGAAAACCATTTAGCAAACAAGCAAAATGGAGAGCAGAAAGTCCACTACAACTTGTTCACTCAGACATATGTGGACCAATGAGAACAAAGACAATAGGAGGATGCAGATACTTCATTACTTTCATAGATGATTTTACAAGAAAAACCTGGGTATACTTCCTCAAGGAAAAGTCACAAGCATTACATTTCTTCAAAATATTTAAAGCCTTAGCAGAAAATCAGTCAGACAAAAGAATAAAATATCTTAGGACTGACAGAGGTGGAGAATATTGTGGAAATGCTTTCCAAGAATACTTACAAGAACATGGAATACATCATCAACTGACCACAAGTTATACACCACAACAAAATGGAGTTGCAGAACGTAAAAATAGAACCTTAATGGAATTAAGTAGGAGCATGTTGAAGACAAAGAAACTCCCGAATGAATATTGGGGAGAAGCTGTAAGTTGCACAACATATCTCTTAAATCGAACAACTTCTAAGAGTATCAGTGATAAAACTCCAGAAGAAGCCTGGACTGGGATCAAACCTGATGTATCAAATCTACGAATATTTGGCTGTCTTGCCTATGCACATGTTCCAGAACAAAAACGGGGTAAACTTGATGATAAAACAGAAAGAGCCATCTTTGTTGGATATAGTGAGAATAGTAAAGCTTATAAATTATACAATCCAGTTACAAGAAAGACTATAGTTAGCCGAGATGTTATATTTGATGAAGACAAAACTTGGAAAGAAATTGAAGATGAAGATATTGTGATTCAAGATGAAAACACGGAAAACAATGAGAACAATACACATGATCAGACATCAAGAAATGAAGAATACTCACCCATACACAATGCATCTGAAAATGAAAGACAGGAAGAGCAAGGAATCGAAATTGAGGATGAAAATCTAGATGCCACAACATCCAGTCAAAGTCCACCCTTAAAAATACGTTCAATGGTAGATATTCTTAGTAGAACCCAACCATTAAGTAGTCCAGAAGTAAGGGATTTATATCAGAGACATCAAGAAGCTGCAAACTTTGCACTTTACACTGACTCAGACCCAATTGATTATGATGAAGCAAGTAAAGATGAAAAATGGAAGGAAGCAATGAAAAGGGAAATAGAATCTATACAAAAGAACGAAACCTGGGAGTTGGTTGATTTACCAAAGGATCAAAAACCCATAGGAGTAAAATGGATATACAAAACCAAATACGACGAACATGGAAATATAGATAAACACAAAGCTCGTCTAGTGGTCAAGGGTTACAAACAAAAATATGGGATAGATTATCAGGAAGTATTTGCACCAGTAATCCGTTTTGAGACTGTAAGACTAGTACTTGCCCTAGCAGCTCAATATAAATGGTATCTACACCAAATGGATGTGAAAACTGCATTCTTGAATGGAGAACTAAAAGAGAAGGTATTTATTGAACAGCCTCTGGGATTTATAGAAAAGGGGAATGAAAATAAGGTATGTCTTCTTAAGAAAGCGCTGTATGGATTGAAGCAAGCTCCACGAGCGTGGTATAGTCGGATCAATCAATATTTTGAACAAAATAACTTCAAAAGATGCACATTTGAACATACCTTATTTTTAAAAAAGACAAAGACCTCCAGACTAGTGGTGTGTTTATACGTAGATGATTTAATCATAGCTAGTGACTGCATGGAGGAAATAATCTCATTTAAGGAATCCATGCAAAGGGAGTTTGAAATGACAGACATGGGAAAACTACATTATTTCTTAGGAATGGAAGTCACTTATGATCAAGAAGCAATAAAGATTTCTCAAACTAAATACGCTAAAGACATACTTGAAAGATTTCGAATGGCAGATAGCATTAGAGCCTCAACTCCAATGGAATATGGTTTGAAGTTGATCAAGAATAGCAACGAAGAGAACATTGACCCAAGCTTATATCGAAGTTTAGTTGGAAGCCTCATGTATTTAACAAATACAAGACCTGATATAATGTTTGCAGTCAGCAAAATCAGCAGATTCATGGATCAACCAAAGAAGTCACATTGGGAAGCAGGAAAACATATATTGAGATATATAAAAGGCACTTCAGAATATGGAATCGTATACAACAAAAACTCATTTGAATTGAAGGGCTTTAGTGATAGTGACTATGCAGGAAATATAGATGATAGCAAAAGCACATCAGGATATATATTCAATATAGGACCAGGAGCAATTTCATGGCAATCAAAGAAACAAAAGGTGGTAGCATTATCATCAACAGAAGCAGAATATATTGCTTTATCTCTCACTGGATGTCAAGCTCTATGGCTCAAAGGGATCTTAAAAGATTTAGAGATTGACACAAATAAAGCAATTACTTTATATTGTGATAATAAATCTACCATCAATCTCACAAAGGATCCAGTCTATCATGGAAAAAGCAAACATATTAGGATCAAATATCACTTCATAAGAGACATAATCAAGACTGAAGACGTGGAGATCAAGTACTGCAACACAAAAGATCAAATAGCGGATATCTTCACCAAAGCACTACAACCAAAGGACTTCACAAGACTACGCACTATGTTAAATGTACTACCAATCTAGCTTAAGGGAGGGTATTGGACGTTAATATTATATAAGCTAGATATACAAACCGGTTCAATTCATATGATTTAACATAGTTCAAATAAAGTCACACCGGTTCACAATACTCACGTCGGTTCAACAAGAAGGCACACGTCGTTCATCCATCAAGACACACCGGTTCAAACATAGACGCATCGATTCATCAATAGTTGTGTCGGTTATCGTATAGTAGCATTAGTATATATATGTATCATGTATCACATTTGTTCGGTTATCAAGTTTTCTGTATCACAAAACCAAAACAGCGAAACAATTTGTAATCTTACGATCATCGATCAATACAATACAATCATTATTATTCATTATCAGTTTGTTGTTTTTGCGTTTATCTTTCGTAAATCGCCAACAGCTAATAGGATGCAAAACACAAGGCAGGGGTGCAAAGTTGTTACGGTTCAGTTATGGAGGCTTGACCATAACCATATAATTGAGTTTTCATTGTAAAGATTATTTAACCACAACCATAATTGATGGTCGGTTAAGCATGAATTGGTTCATGACAAAAACATAATATTTAGAAACATTTTATAGAAAAATGAAGAACATATCTACAAATTTACGAAATATGATAAGAACAACAAAAGCCTAATGATCTTAATTAGTCTCTAGAAACACAACATGATTTATCAAAGAAACAACAGTAGTTAAGCCTTCTTAACCTGAGTATTACCAAGTAACAATGCACATTTCATGTTAGTTAAACAAAAAAACATAATGTTTATGAACCTGAATTGTGTATACTATTAGTTTGGTTGGTTTTGGTTAATTTGATTATGGAAGATTGCTTAGCTATAACCATAACCGTTGACTCAGTTATGGATATGCAGTTGATCATTTTCGTTTGTATGGTCAGCTTTCAATTAACTTCGATTATTTTTTCTTGTTAATGGTTTCGTTTTTGCACATCAGTGCAAAGATCAAACATTTATGGGATAAAGTGAAATGTCACATTCCTGCCGCTAGGGATGTGCAAATCATGGTTCAGATCCGTTTTTACCTTTTGCCGTAAACATACCTTTAAGCTTAGTTATGATTTTCGTTACCATAACCATAATATAACTTTAGTTTTGGTTAATCAGTTAGGAAGCTTAGTTTTGAACTAAATGAACTTGGAAAAAGAATTTGATGACATCAAATGGGAATTGAATGAAGGTGATACCCATGTTGCGCATAAACGAAGGTGTGACAATTATGCATACCTATGCACATTTCCACAATCAATTGATGTATCGGTGTAAACGTATTCTAAATTCTCAAGGCTTTTTGTTACAACATTGACGCATATGCTCAATCCACATATAGTCATATATACATATGTTCATCTCGAGAAAACTATGCCTGAATTTTGTTTGGTTTGATTATGGGACACACTTAACCACAACCATAACCAGCGAACTGATTAATCAAATAACCTTAACCATAACTATCACTTATTAATCAAATCAATTTATTAATGGTCTAGTTATTGGTTAACACTTAAGGTTTGGTCTTCACTACCTCTAGCCATGCTTTTTTGTTTCAAACCAAAAGGATTATATATATATTTGTTATGAGCCTAAATCATGTCATACATTTACTTCTCAACATGTCATATTATATTGATATGTTTCTTGATATTCACATCATTCCAATTTCTTAGCCTCCAACCACTATGGTGTCCTCATTATTGATTGTTCCAATTTCTATGTCATCATCTTATACCTCTTCGTTCTTACTCCTGACCCACTCATTACTTTCTCCTTCTTCTTATGATTCTTCTTATATAATGGTCACTCAAACTTGTGACCATGTTCGTTAACCCTAAAAGATTTCATGTTATGTTTCTCTTCTTACATCCTTCACTCCCACCTCTAAGCCTACTACATTCATTTAGGCTTGATAATGATTGTACGATGATACGCTATGCACAATATAATTGTTGCTTTATACTCTAACTGAACATTGATGTGTTAGTCTTGTCTCCATCGCAAGCCACGAATCTTAGTTGTAAGTATGTCAATGGGATCGATAGAAACCTTGATAGACCCATGAGTATATATAAAGTTTGGCATGTTTCCAGAGGTTTTCATTGAAATGAAGATATTGATTATATTGAGACAATTCATCTGCCTGCTTGTCGACCCAACCACTGATAGGATATTATGTTTGGATATTAGGCAAGCTGACACATTAACACAATTCTTCATGGATATTTCTCTTAGAGTGTATATGTGTCATATTGTCCATGTTTTGTTGACTTAGCTCCAACACATCATGTATGCTTGTTGAAGAAGGACATTTTTGTATCAAATTATTCCCCATTTATTAGAAAACTCTTTGTAATTTCATTGATTTTGGTCTCATTTGAATTCTTGTGAAATTACAGGTCCAGGCGAAGCCCCGATGAAGAAACAAAGCCTCTTAGTGCATTCACGAGTAAAAACAACAAAGTCTAGCAAAGTTCACGGTCAAGCCAAGCCAGCACTACTAGTGCACAGTCGAGCATGAGCTGACTCGACAGACTATGCACGAGCATGATAGTGCACCAGCGACTGCACTATCGTGCACCATCGGACCATACCAGCCAAGCAGTTTCAGTGGTCAGGATCGTGCCAGTCAACCTCAGAAGCGTACGGTCGTGCTGTTAGATTAAGTAAACAATAAACTTAATATGTATTTGTAAATATGTGTTGATGTGTATATAATATTGTAAATATATATATATATATATGTGTGTGTGTGTGTGTGTAAGTACTTGTATGTATCTTAGTTAAGATATAGTATAATAAGTACAAATGGGTCAGAAAAGTTCAAGGAAGTGGCTGCAACATATCAATGAATCTGATGGGTCAACTTCAAAGACTACAAGACAAACAAAGGTGCATACGGTTCAAGCAAATGATTTAGAAAGGCTGCAGCAAATTGACAGAAGTAAAACCATTATACAAGGCTGTAAATGACCTTATTACCCCCTGGCAGTTATTGGCGCCAATTTGACAAACGGTGGCAGTTTTTTCTTGATCCATCAGACACAACTCTTTGACCCACAACTGTCAACAAGTCACATCTTTTCAGTTAGTATATATAGGACATGTAATGCACAATGTTTAGTCACCAAGATCAATTATAATATTCAGATCCTTAGAAATCTGTGTCGTATTCTTGTTCCTGTCCATAAACGTACCATATTCATTCAATATAATTATCATACTTTGTTCTTGTATTCAATTCTTATCATTGTTCGATTGTTTTATATCTTTGTTGTGTTTTTATTCATTCAATCTGCTGCATATTCTGTCTCCAGTCCAACAAAACTGGTATCAGAGCATTGTTCGATAATCACACGCTTCACAAACCAAATCACTACAGTCAAACCATCATGTCGATGTCGGGTGTATCACAACAATCGAACTCTCAGAAATATTATTCTGTTACAGAACCGATTACATCAGAAAGAAAATTCACTGTACAACAATTGAGAAGAAGAAGAAATATAAGAAGAATAGATAGGAGATCGTGTTTTTATTGCCATGAGAAGGGCCATTTAATTGGTTCTTGTAAGAAGAAAGAAAGAGATGAAAGGAATGAAGGAGAGCAATTAATCAAAGTTGTTATCAACACCGGAATAAGTTATTATCCGGTTAGTGTTAATACAAACAGAGATGAAGATTACATTCTTTACGATACTGATCATGGCAATTGGAATGAAATTTGGTATGTAAGTGTAACGACCCTGGCAGTCGGTGCCGGGTCGTCGAGTCGGGTTAGCGGAGCTACGCAGCGGAATTCAGGATATTGACAGTCTTGACTCTTCCAGGATCCACGTCATCATATCTGTTGGGTAACCTGAACACATGCCAAAAATAGTTTCTGTCAACATAAAGTTGGTGAGGTCGTGTATTTTATAAAATGAATGGCCAGTTCGTTTATTTGTATTCTTTTATAATATTCTTTTATAACATGCTTTACAATTCTAATTCTGGAGGCGAAAATATATGCTATTATATTCTATTAAATTATACCGATTATATGTCAATCTATTATATTCTATTAGTTGCCATTCCTATTGATGGTACCACTCTGTTTGTGGTAAATATAATTATTCCTACCATCTACTCGGGTAAGACTGGTTCTTGTCCTCTAGTTGGACAAGAAAGGAAATGGCGATATACCGGTCAGTACTGTCCTAGTCGTTTCTATTATCCCCTTTTCTATTATATTTCTTTTATAAAATCTATTATGTAAAGCATTTCTAGGTTTTCTAATAAATGACATGTATTTCCCCTAAAACGTTTAATAAAACAGTAAAAGTGGGGAGTTCACGATACTCACAGGTTTGTGTTATATCTTCTGTTTATCTTCTTATTACAATTATATGTCATATATATATTGATACGTTTTACGCGTGGGACTTGTTAGATTGTATTATTTAGGATATATATCATATATACAATTTATATATATATAGAATTCGGTATATATTAGATAGTCCTAAACTCGGGGTTTATTATGGACACGACACGGACATCCTAAAATCTAGCTGGCGATTACAGCTTGGCACTCGTAGCTAATAAAGCTGGCCATTACAGCTTGGCACACGAACCTACAGAACTCTAGACACGTACTTACCCGGATGCTGGTTCGGCTGAGCATATTATCATTAACCCGAGTCTAGTATATCGTTTTATATATCGAATTGTATATATATAAACGTATATATTTTATATATGATTATTATTCTCTTATTATTATTATCAAGTCCGTACGTTATTCGTATTATATATATATTCGTATAATTCTAATAATCCTCGTCTAGCTATTGGACCGGGTTCTATTCCGGGTGTTGACCGAGTCACTGAGTTGACTCGGTAACGACTTGTATCCTCCAACTCGTTTATCGGTACCTCATAACAAATAACAATTATAATCTTTAGTTAATAATAGATTATAACATAATATTTGATAACCAATAGAACGGTTAGAGATGTATTTACCGGGGATATGACCGGATCTCGTCGGAATATAATCGGGAGCCGACCGGAGATTTACCAGAAAACATAATACCAACCGGAATACAACGGGAATCAGCCGAAGGCCCTATCCACCTGATTATAATACACGAACATACCCACGTCAACAACTGTATGGATTATGAGACAACCGAAAGGGATTCGTGGGTGGTTTATCGAGTACAAATTCAAACAGAAAGAAGGTGCTTCGGGGTTCAGTCCAGAAAGTAACCGGAGGGTTTACCAGGAACACATCGGGGCTCTACCGGAACTGACTTGGTCTTTATCAACATATAACAACACACACACACACATCTACCAATGTGTGTGTGATTGATAGAATATTTCCGATGGGTTTGGGGTTCTGAAGGATTATAGTTGATCGGTTAACACAAGACCCGTTAATAATTACCGGTTCCCAATCGTGGGTTATCAAGATCTGATTATAGACATAGGGTTATCGGGTGGTTATAGACAACAGTCACCATGACTCGGTGACTGTCCGACGATTAACACAGAAAGGTGGGTTCGATCTGAAAGTTATGGACACTGATGACAGTCACCGGACGGTGACTGTCCGTTTATCTGAATATGGACATAATAAGGGTTGGGTTTGATGATGGTTATTGGTGACAGTCACCATATCCGGTGACTGTTCGGCTTCGTTAACAGAAACAGAGAGAGACGAACAGGGTGGTTGATGTATTGTAAAATACATCTATTTCCAGTGTAAAGTTTGTACAGTTTTCGAGTCGTTTAGATAGTGTTTTTATTAGTTTTAGGCTTGTACCGATCTATTTTATTTAGTATAGGTTTTTATAGATTTTTATTAGTTTTGAGTCAGTTTTAGTGCTTATTTATTTTATATTTTGGTAGGTGTTCGAATGGACGTTGGAGCGTAAACGAGTAACTTTGGTCAAGCCAAGAACACCCAAGTCAAGAGAACGGAGTTATACTACTATATATATAATAATAGTATTTTAGAAATAATAATAATAATAATAATAATAATAATAATAATAATAATAATAATAATAATAATAATAATAATAATAATAAACAAACCTTTTTCACGTTATCTCGGCCCAAATGCGGCCCAAAGAAAATAAAATGATAATTATGAGGGCTCCAATTTACTTGGAGAAGAATTATTATAAAGGAGGAGGCGCATAACATTAATCTGGGAGATGAGCGATTCTTTTGGAAGGAAGAGGGATCTCGACAGAGTACTTTGAAGGAAGAGAAAGAAGGAGGTCAAGGGTTGAAGCCTAGGTGCGAGCACGGGTCGGTATTTATTATTTATCTATTTCAAACCCATTGTGAACACCATGAATTTTATGTGTTTCTATTGTTTTGATCGTGTCATGACTTTTATTGGCTAAACCTTATCACTACCTAGGTTAAAGATGATTGCACTTGTTTGATTTGTTTTCTTTTTGTTTTGAAACTTTTGGTTGTGGGTGAATTTTTAAAGTAAAGAACTCTTTATTTTCTGGTTTGATGTATATGCGTATTTAGTTTTGTTTAAATAACTTTTATAAACTCCACTTGCGTTTTTGTGAATGTCTTTCATGTATGAATGCGGGTTAGGTTGCGGACTAGGTGTTAGCAGCTAGTTTATGGTTAATTGCCTAGGGTTATCCATAGGAGTTGTAATTGTTGGTTAGGTAATTCTAAGTGTTCTAACAATTCTCAATAGCTGTAAGGTGCGAGATTGTTGGTCTGTCTAGGGTGTTAAATTGCTAGATCTAGAGGCTTTGTGAGAAGATCTTCCTAGTTTCCCTAGCATTCCTTGTAGGCCAAGTCTTATCAGAAATATTGTAGTTACCCCTTGCACTTTCGGGTGTATTGTGACTTTCGCGCTGTGAGGTAGACTGTCTAGCGGGTACTTTAAGATTCGAGTAGGTAAGCCTGTGAGGGTAACCTCTCAACCGGTGGTTTAACAGCACAACAGTATTCTAGGGTTTCCCCTTGAGAAGGGTCGAGGGTGTCTACTTTATTCTTGATGTTTAGTATTTTAAGATCCCGGTTCCACACTAGTTCCATAGCCGTTAGAAGATTATCATTCTTGTGTAGGATTCTAGCCTAGGTAGTGCCTTCCCATCATCTGATCCCAGTTCCAGTTCCCAACTTGTGTCCTCAATTATTTAAGTTTTATTTATTTATTTGCAATTAGTTTTTTAGTAAAACCCCCCTTTAAGCAACAAAACATTATTTAGTATTTAGGATAAGTAATCGAGTCTAGTTTACGTTTTTCAATAGAGTCTCGTGGGTTCGATACTCGGACTTACTTTAGCTGTACTGCACTGACCGGTACACTTGCCGGTTGTGTGGTTTAGGTTTAGAGAGTCTTAGGTTATAAATTTAAAACTTAGAGTGTCTAGTTTAGGTTAATTTAGTTAGTTATTACTAAACCACTTTGAGCACATCAAGTTTTTGGCGCCGTTGCTGGGGACTCTTGGCGATTGCGTTAATTAGCTTCGATTGAACTTATCTGGCATATCTGTGCTACTTGTATTTTGTTTTAAGTCTGTCTTTTTGTATAATGAGTCGTAGGAGTCTAATTTTATGTGTCTTTTATTTCTTTTGAGTCTGTAAATATGTGTGAGATTTGTGGAGGGCCCCATTTTACCATTTTATGCCCACAATATGAGGGGTTCTCTGCACATTATTGTGCTAATTCTTCTGTGCAGCCGCAACCATATTATTCACAGGGTTGTCCTACATATTATTATGATGACTCGTATCAGCAGCAACATTTTAATCAATATCCTGATCAATTTTCTGGAAGTAATTCTCGTGAGGATAGTGGCAATGATTGGAGTGAAATCAAGAGTCTGTTGACATTATTAGTTGCTAAGGATGCCAATACCCAGAAAATGTTAGCAGAGCAGGACATCCTCATAAAAAACCACGACACCATCCTTAAAAACCGACAGGCTGCTATTTTAGATCTTCAACGAACACTAGAAGATATATCTAGGAGATTAAAAGAAGAAAAAGAAAAGGTTCAGCAAGAGCAGCCGCCGAAAGTCGGTTACACATATGATGAGGAGGGAAACTACCTACATGAACGCTCGAGGGGAGTTGTTCCTAACGTTTCCAGAAGAAGGGAAGGAGCCGATCGTGGAATACGCAGAAGAGTCAGATGAAGAGATCATCCCAATCACGGAGACGAAAATGGACATTGAAGTCCCACCTCCGGTGCCACAGGTTACTATATATGATTTTTGGAGTGACTCTGATGAAGAGGACGACGAGGAAGAATGGGCGGCGTATCAGAGGTTGTTAGTGAAGAGAGTAGTGATTGAAGACGAAGTGGAATTGGGAGATTCCATAGGTATGATGTTTGGTGCAGAGGAAGACAACGAGGTGAGTGAAAAGTTATTGTCTGAGAAGGATGAATTTTTAGATATGGAGTTAGAGGGTTTACCTGCTTATGAAGAAGTAGGGGAGTTTGATCCTGATGGGGATATTGCATACCTGGATGCCCTACTCGAAGGTGAACCGACAGACATGACTGAACCTGCACCAGAAGAAAGAACTAAGTGTGGGGATCATCCCATGGAAATGGTGGAAGAAGAAGCGCACCATAGCTGGCCCGTGGTATTAGTAATAGATGGAACTTCAAAATCAACAACACCACGGGAGAGGGCAAGGAAGATAAAAAGAAAGGATCGGAATCGGAATCGGAAGAGGATCAACGGCTGGCACGAGTTGGAGAAGAAGAAGCCAGTGAAAGTCAAGCACGATCAGTCTTCTTGCTACATGCCACGCATCCGGTTCAATCCAGGTAAGTTTAAATTTTGGTGGTCTGACCCGTTAAGAATGCTTAGATTATTTTTCAATTCCACTAATAAATATTCAATTGTTAACGAGGACCGGGTGGAATTAAACGGGTTAGATCGGGTCCAGATAAAAGAGAAGCCTCCTGATTAACTTTAAGTGTGGGGAGGCTCTGTAGAGTTTGTAAATTTATTTTTATACTTATTTATTTTTTTCTAGCTGTTCATTTTTTTTTATTTGTGATCCGTCTTTCGATAGTTGTTCATAGGTTTTTATCTTTCTATTTTATTTTTGTTTTTGTGTCTTTGAGTCTGTTTGTAGGTTTTCGTGTTTGCCTGGGTGGAGGAAATTTCACCATGAGCGAATTCCATGTATTTATCTTTATATATATTTTATGATTGGGAGTTTTGGTAGAGGTTTGGGTAATAAAAGATATTTTTTCTTAAAAAAAATAAATAAAATAATAAATAGTCTTTCTGTGAAAAAAGTCTTTTCACGTAATGTGAAGAGTCTGGGCTGACCTGTTCGCCTTATGCGACCAGCTATTACCCCGAAAAGTTATTTTTTTTCTCTTGCAACGCGTGTTGTGATCACCAGTGTCCTTCACGTTGAGCGAGAACTAAAGTTTTTTTTTCTTCTACCTATTTGGTTCTACCACTATTCACCGCCATTTTGCCAAGCAGGTACGTCTTCTTGTTTGTTGTTATATTATGAGTCTAAGTTAGTAGTTGTGTCTTTTTATTTTTGTGTGGTTCGGTATTATGCTCGGGTTTTGTTTGTTTCGTTTTGCGCAGGTTTGGATTGCACCACCCGTACTCAATCTCCATTCGGGTGATTCCGGAGCTGTTATCATTTATCAAGGCAAACCCAGAGTTTATCATTGTGTCAGAACCGATCGCGAATGAAATGCTATACGATCGAGCTGAAATGGACTAGAGTTTTTGGAGCTTACGCGTTATTTAACCAGCTAAGTCCTTTCCAATTTGCCCATGTTGTTTTTCATTATTTTTTTTTAATTTTTGTATTCGGAATTTATTTTTTGTTTTGAGTCGTTTTCTATTCCTACATTGAGGGCAATGTAGAGTTTAAGTGTGGGGATGAGAAACTCTCGTTTAGTCTGTATATAGAGTCATTTTGAAAAAAAAACAATAAAAAGTAAAAAAAAAAAAAATTAAAATCCAAAAATAATAAATAATTTTTTTTTGAAAATTAAAAGTCCCTGATTTTGAAGTTTGCATTATAAAATATGGGAAATGATAGGTAAAATCAAGTGTCTGGTTTTCAAATATTATATGTGAATCTGTCTAAGTATCTAATTCTCATTTACAGCTTAGATTCATAATAAATACTTTGTCATTTATTAGTTTCAAACATCAAGGGGGAGTAATAACTCTGCCTTAGTGTAAAAAGTGTTGCTTTAACTTATAACATTCCGCTGTGCTTATAATCTGATTTACAAGGACTTGCTAAACACTTAAGTGTCAAGATAGCAAGTTCTTACTTAGCAAAAAGAGCAAACTGATCCAACAATTGGTATCAGAGCGTTGGTTTATCTGATCACATATCAATCTAACAAATTGAGAATCAGACACAAAGCTCTTATTGATATTCAATAAAAAGATCAAAAGTTCACTTTTTATCAATATCCATCACTTAAAAGAGTCATCTGACAAATCTATACTCTTTAAAAATGGATCCACATAATACTGGTTCTGCCACCAAACCTGCCATGCTTGTGAGAAATGAGTACAACATATGGCAAAAGAGAATGGCACATACCTTGTCACAAACCAACACAGGTTGTTGGAGATCTGTGATATATGGTCCTCACAAACCAGTAAATATAAATCTTGAAACTAAAGAAGGGATTCCAAAGGAACCCAAAGACTATACAGATGAGGATTTCCTAAAACTTGAGCTAGATGCAAAAGCATTCTCTATGTTGGCAATGGCTCTCCCAAATGAGATATACTCTGGCCTTTTACATTGTGAAAGTGCCAAAGAACTTTGGGACTGTCTTAAAGAACAGTTTGGAGGAACTGAAGAGGTGATTGCCAACACCAGAGAGATTTTAGCTCAACAATATGAAACATTTGCTTATATTAATGGGGAAACTTTGACACAACAATTTGAAAGATTCTCCTCATTAATATCTGAGCTAAAGTTAAATGGTCAGACCTATACAACAGTGTCTATGCTACATAGATTTTTAAGGTCTTTACCTGACAAATGGGAAACTTACTCCATTGTTTTAAGATCCCCACCAGATTTTAGCTCCCTCACTCTTACAAAACTCCATGGGAGATTACTTACTTTTGAGAGAGAAATTGATCAAAAGAAGAAATTACAAACTACTGGTAAAACTGCTGATGACTACCTACCAGGTAGTACAGCACTTTTGGGACAAGATTCACCAACTTGTTCCTATGGATCTTATGACAATATTGACATAACAACTGGGATCTCATCAGAAAGATCTTTCCCAGGTTATGACAATGATGACCAAAGTCAAACTGCTGATAATCTATGTTTTATCATGGATGATTTGAAAAATTTTAGCAGTGATGACTTAGAAGAAATGGACATATTACACCAACTGGCCATGCTAAGCATTAAAACTAACAAGTTTTATAAAAGGTCAGGAAGGAAATTTCCAGGATTGACCAGTAATACAAAAATTGGTTTTGACAAATCTAAACTGAGATGTCACAAGTGTCAGAAGTTGGGACACTTTGCTAGAGAGTGTAGAAGCTCTAGCTTTAACCAATCACAATCTGGAAATAACTATAACCCCAATTATAATAGGAACATTGGAACTCAAGGGAGTGCTCATTTTGTACAGGCACAAGCTCCTCAACAGCAATATATGCCTCAAGTACAATATGTTCAAGTGCCTGCTCAACAGATGCAGAGCCAACAATCAATCCCTCCCTTTCCAGCTGCTCAACTTCCTCCACAGCCTCAACAACCCTCTCAACAAAGTCTCTTTACCTCAGGGTATGTTGACTGGAGCAGTCTCCCTTATGACACCACAGAGTGCAATCCTGATGCAGACAACAAAGTGTTTGACATCAACTGGGGAGAACCAGACAATGGCAGAAAGAACTTTGCCTTAATGGCATTTGAAGGCTGTACTTCAAAATCTGCATTGTCACAGGTATCAAAAGAATCTTTGACAAAACTTTGCTCAAATTCTTGCAAAGAAACTTTTGCTCTCATAAGAGAGACAAACCTGCACTTACAAGGCAAAGCCAATGATTTAGAAAGAAAATACACACAGATAAAATGTGATTTAGAAAGAAAACTGTGTGCTAAAACAAAAGAAGTTTCTAAATTAACTGACTCTGCTATTGAAACCCAAGCACAAATCAAAATCATGCTAAATGACCTGGGAGATGTCAGACAAGAGCTTGCTGACACCAGGATCACTTGTGAAAAATGGGTGGAATCTTGTAAGGGGTATAAATTATTGCTAAACAAACAAAGTGCTTCAAATGTTAAGTTTGGCATAGGATACCATCATGTTGAAACACCAACAGATTTTTCTCCCAAAACTACTGAAGATGGGAGAAGAATTGTTTCAAATGAAACTTCTGAAGGGAAAGAATGCACATCTTTCCATGAAAACTTTCTAAACAGAAATCCTGGCATTTTTAAAGAAAGTACTTCAGAAGTATTTACAAAATCTGACAACAAGCCATCAGTAGTTTCATCTACATCAGGAGTTGAGAACCTGAAAACTACTGATGAGCAAAATCTTTTCACAAATGTCAGAAATTTGCCTTTAGATCAAAAACAAAAGGCAAAAGAATGTGAAATTTGTGGCCTGTTCAACCACAAAACTGAATTTTGTAGATACAGAAAAGGAATTCAGTTCAATCAAAAATTTAAACAACAGGTTGTGGGAAATCAAATCAGAAATGATTATGAAAGAATCTTTAAACCCAAGAAACAACAACCTGAAAACACCTTTTCTCAGAAAAAGATAAAATCTCAACCAAAATCTTTTTCTCAAAATTCCTTGTCAGTAGTTAGACCAGAATCTTCAGCAGTTTCACAAACTGCTGAGATTCAAAATCTAAAGAACATGGTAGAACTACTGATGACCAAGGTTGATGGTGGTCCTAAAAAGGATACCACCATGGTTCTTAATGAAAAATCCATTGCTAAAAAGACATGGATTTCTCAACCTGGTCAAGAACAAACTGTAACTGTTCTCAAGAGCAAACCCAAAGCCAAACAGGCTTGGGTTCCTAAATCTAACTAATTTGCTTTTATGTGCAGAGAGTTTCCAGGGGCTTAAACAGCATATGGTATGTTGATAGTGGAGGCTCTATGCACATGACTGGATGCAGATACCTGATAAACAACTTTATCAGCCAAAGAGAAGGATCTGTATCCTTTGGGAACAATGCTAAGGGATATGTGCTAGGACATGGCAATGTCTCCTCTGGCAAAATACAGTTTGACAAGGTCAATCTGGTGGAAAACCTTGAATACAACTTGCTGAGTGTGTCACAAATGTGTGATAAAGGATATTCTTCCTTTTTCACAAAGACAGCATGCAAGATCATCTCACCAGAAGGCCAGAAGTTGATAGAGAAGATTATAGAAGATCATACTTTGCTGATTGCCAAAAGATGTGGCAATGTCTATGCAGTGGACATTGAGAAAGACAAAGTATTGAACAACACTGCCTGTTTCTTCTCAAGGGCATCAACTTCAGAAACAGATCTCTGGCAGAGGAGACTTGGCCATGTGAACTTTAAAACCATAAATAAAGTCACAAAAATGGGCTTGGTCAGAGGTCTACCTTTGAAAGTATACCAGTGTCAAGAACACTGTGTATCCTGTTTAAAGGGAAAACAGCATAAGTCCTCCTATAAGTCTATTGAAGAATCAAAAACAACTGCATGTCTTCAACTACTCCATATGGACTTATTTGGACCTGTCAAGATTATGAGCCTTGGTAAAAAGAAGTACTGCTTAGTCATCATTGATGACTACTCAAGATTCACATGGGTATTCTTCTTATTTTCCAAGGATGAGGCTGCTGAAATCATCAAGTTCTTCATTCTACAAGTAGAGAAACAATATTCTCTATCTGTCAAAACCATTAGAAGTGACAATGGGACAGAGTTCAGGAACAAAACTCTGGATGAATTCTGTTTGTCTAAAGGGATTATTAGACAATACAGTGTTCCCAGAACTCCTGAACAAAATGGTGTAGTAGAAAGGAAGAACAGAACATTGATAGAAGGAGCAAGAACAATGTTAGCTGATTCTGGACTGCCATTGTACTTTTGGGCAGAAGCAGTTAACACATCATGTTATGTTCAGAATAGAGTTCTTGTGGTCAAGAGACATTCCAAGACTGCCTATGAAGTTCTTCATGGCATGAAGCCCCTTATCTCCTTTTTCAGGGCTTTTGGGTGTCAATGTTTCATCTTGAACATAAAGGAATCTATTTCAAAGTTTGCTGCCAAAGTTGACTCAGGTTACTTTCTTGGTTACTCTTCAACTAGAAAAGCCTACAAGGTTTTTAATTCTCACACCAGGATAGTAGAAGAAACATTGAATGTCAAGTTCAATGAGTCAAAACACACTCTTATTCCAGCACATCCTGCTGAACTCTTTGACCTTGACAACTTTCACTTTGGACCTGAAAAGACTGTTACTTCTTCCAAACCTACTTATTATGGTGATCAAAGGTTTGAAGATGAGGATCCTGCACCATGGACTCCTCAAACAGTCATTAAGTCAACTACAACACCATCAGAAGTTTCTCAAACTTCTGATCAAACAAATACTGAAGGCCAAACTCAAACATCTGCTTCAGCACCTGCAACTACTGAAGAAGCTAAAACTGCTGAACCAGATATTATAGACCTCAGTAGTTTGTTTGAAGAACAAGAGCCACCTACACCTGTCAGTGGTTTACAACAACTGATTGAACACAGAGATCATCCACTTGATCAAATCATGGGTGATATAGCTTCAGGTGTTCTTACCAGAAACCAGCTCTCCAACTTTTGCCTATTTTCAGCCTTTATTTCACAGTTGGAACCAAAGAAGTACCAGGAAGCCCTCAAAGACAATAATTGGGTGCAAGCTATGCAAGATGAACTGCTTCAGTTCAACAAGCAACAGGTCTGGGAAATCTGTCCCTTACCTCAAAACAAGCAACCAATTGGTACAAGATGGGTTTTCAGGAACAAACAAGATGAAGCTAGTATGATAATCAAGAACAAGGCAAGACTGGTAGTTCAAGGGTACTCTCAAGAAGAGGGAATTGACTATGATGAAACCTTTGCTCCAGTTGCAAGGCTTGAGGCCATCAGGTTATTTCTGGCCTATGCCATTTCCAACAAAATTAAAGTTTATCAAATGGATGTGAAAAGTGCATTTTTGTATGGAAAAATCAAAGAGGAGGTGTATGTCTGTCAGCCACCTGGGTTTGAGGATCCTTCTCATCCTGAGTGGGTGTACAGACTGGACAAAGCTCTTTATGGGCTCAAACAGGCTCCAAGAGCCTGGTATGATACACTCTCCACCTTTTTACTCAAAAATAACTTTACAAGAGGTGCCATTGATAAAACTCTTTTCATTAAACATGTTGGAAATCATGTCTTACTTGTTCAAATTTATGTTGATGATATCATTTTTGGTTCAACAAACACAAAACTGTGTGATGATTTTAAGAAACTCATGCAATCAAAATTTGAGATGAGTACCATGGGAGAACTGCGGTACTTTCTAGGACTGCAGATTAAGCAACAACCAAATGGAACTTTTATACATCAATCAAAATATGTTAAAGAATTATTGAACAAATTTTCTTTAAATGACTGTAAATCATGTTCCACTCCCATGACACCAATCACACAAGTTGAACCTGATGATCAAGGAAAACAGGTTGATCAAACCATGTACAGATGCATGATAGGTTCCCTCTTATACTTAACTGCTTCTAGACCAGATATTATGTTTTCAACATGTGTCTGTGCTAGATATCAATCAGCACCAAGGGAATCACACCTTATAGCAGTCAAAAGAATTTTCAGATATCTGAAAGGAACTCCAACACTGGGAATTTGGTATCCTACTTCAAGCAATACCGAGTTATCAGCTTTTTCAGATAGTGACTATGCAGGGTGTAAGATGACAAGAAAGTCAACATCTGGTGGTTGTCAATTCCTGGGTAACTGTCTAGTGTCATGGCAATCAAAGAAGTAAACATCTGTTGCAACTTCAACTGCTGAAGCTGAATACATTGCAGCTGCAAGTTGTACATCACAGATACAATGGCTCCAATATCAACTTCTTGATTATGGAATCAAAGAGACCAAGACACCTTTGTTTGTAGACAGCAAATCTGCCATTAGCATCATTCAAAATCCGGTACAGTTCTCAAAAACCAAACATATTGAGATCAGGTACCATTTCATAAGAGATTGCTATGAAAAAGGCAAGATTGAGGTGAAGCATGTAGCAACAGCTAATCAAATAGCTGACATCTTCACTAAACCCCTTGACACATCAACATTTCAGAAGTTAGTATCCATGCTTGGAATGCTAAATTTGTAAGTGTTTACTTTATTATTATTTTTTTTAACTTATATGCATATCAGTTAGAATCCAAGTTAACACTTGATTCTACCCAACTCTACATCAAACTTCTACATCAATCACTACTGTTATGCATAAAACATCAAATTTTTTTTTCCTTTTTCCATCCTTGATTCCATCCTGTTTACCTTTTCCTTCTTTTTTTCTGGTTTTCACTTACAAAAGACAAAAGTCTGAAACAAAACTTCTGAAAAACAAAACTACTGATTAAACAAAAATCAGTATGAGAGAAACTACTGATGAACACAAATCATCAGTATGGGGATAATTTTCTGAAAAAGTGTGTAACTTCTGATAAAATAAACTTCAGAAGTTATGAATAAAGTATTTATAAAAACATTTCTCATCAGCTGTTAAAACTGCTGAAGAGAAAATGGGAACTACTGATGAAGTAATCCTTCATCAGCAGTTTAAGTCAAAAGGGCAAATCTGACTTTTCCCATCATCAGAGGTTTGACCTAATCAGTTTAAAACCTCTGATAAAGAAATTTTTAACCAAAGGCGGTTTTAAAACTTCTAATAAAGAAGATTCAAGCGGTTAAAACTTCTAATAAATACCTTTTCTACACACTTATCCTTTCAAACTCAAAAATATCCCTCCTTCTCTCTCAAAAACTCTCTCAATAACCTATACCTGCAAATCCACTGTTCGATCAAAAACCCAAACCACATGGCTCTAGTTCTAAAACAGGGACACAATCAAAGGGCCTTTCTTGAAAAACAAGAAGGCTGGTCCCAATACGATGAGATCATTGATCTTGTCGTCAAATCCCAATATTTTACTGCTCTCACAATAAACCCACCAATTCACACTGAAACTCTGAATGAGTTCCGGGCAAGTGCTGAGACGGTTACAATGGGTGATGAGGTCATTTCCCTCAACTCAAGAATAAAAGGGAAACAACTGACCATCACACCAGCCACACTGGCAACAAGACTGGGTCTGGATGATGTAACTGCCCCTGACCATGTTGCTAACACTGATATTCATCTAACCATGACTGAGTGTGGTTATCAAGGTACTCTCTCCCATGCTACAATATTCAAAAAATATTTTGAACCAAAATACAAGCTTTTGTTTCATTATATAATTATGTGTTTGAGTCCAAAAACAGGGTCTTATGACCAGATGCCCTCCACTTTTCAACCAATATTTCATTCCATTGTGAATGAAACTAAATTCAGGGCATCAAAACTATTTTTCAATGAGTTGGTGTTACATCACAATAATACCAAGAAAAAGTTTTTGTTATACCCAAGGTTCATTATGCAATGCATAATAGGGGAACTGGGTAATGAGGTGCTTGTGGGAACAATTTCAACTTTAAATCCTTTAACATCACAAGCATACTCAAGGCATAACAAACCGGCTGCCTGGCCAGAAGATGATCAGGGAGAACAACAACAAGTCCCCCTGAAGCCCACATCTTCCAAACTCACCCCACCAAAAGCCAAAAAGCCCAAGCCAACAAAAACTACACCCCACCAACCCAAAAGAAAAGCTGTTCAGGAGGTTTAGATGCCTGAACATGCTCATGAGCATTCTGCTCTTCAAATAGGTGAGACTGAAACACCCTCTCAGTCTCATCCATCTCAAACCCCACCAAGAGCACCCATAACCATATTATTCAAAAGAAAAAGACTTAGAAAAACATATGAAACACACTCTTCTTTTGAAACTGCTGAACAACAACTTTCACCACCTATTGCCCAAACTACTGAACCAACCCCACAAATTTCTGAACAAGAGGCAATAGAAATTGCCAAACTTCTCTCTGGGCTAAGAGAGAATGTCCCATCTGATCATGTCAGTCCCCTACAACCACAACAAACAGGGGACATAACTACTACATCAGACATGGATGTGGACATTTCTAGACTTATCCCAAGAGATGAGGGTGGACCAGAGTCTTTAAGCCCAATTTTAGAGACTCTTGGGGCATCTGAGGCTGCTACTACTCAGTTACCACCCAGTGGTGGATCTGAGGATAGAAGTAACATAGCTAAGACCTCAGATGTGGCAACTACTGATGAAAGCTTAATGCCTGAGGTAGGAAATCCTCAGTACCAAGAACAAGAGGTTCATGAGAGAACTGAGTTGGGCTCAGCTCATGATTTAACTGAGACAGTCCTCATTGAGGGCAACATCAGGGATTCAGATGATTCCATTAGTTTGGATGATGTTTCACACACTCAAACTACTGAATTGACGGCACTTTCTGAAGGTCCTGTTTCAGGGGTATCCAGGCTCAAGAAGCCAGTCACCTCTGCACAGGTTAAAGCCCACTCAATCCCTAAAACCCCTAGAGTGGCATCCTCTGTACAACATGAGGATCTCCCAAAAACACCCCCTTCACAACAAATGCCTACCCAATTCCCTAGGCAAACAAGCATAGACCTGAACCAGCTATGCAGCCCAGAGGGTCCCCTGTACCACATGATGAATACACTCATCAGAAATCACTTCCAAACATATACAGCTGACTTGGAGCTGTCCATCAAGAACCAATTTGGAGTGATCAAAACCAAGATGAACGATCTGTCCAACAAAATAGATTTCAACAGCAAACAGATTGCTCATCTTCAAGGACAATTCTCCCAACCCTCTGCTTCAAGGGTTAAAATTGATGAATCCAAAAAGGGGGAGAAGATCAGGGAACCTAAGGAGTCATTCCAAGCCAGGATAAGGGCAAGAGTGGCACTCCTTGAAAGAGATCAAAAAGATCAGGCCAGGAAAGAAAAATTGGCCAAACAGTTTGGTGTCTCAATAGAAGAAATTGAAGCAGCAGAGAAAGAAGATGAGACCCAAACATCTGAAGAATCCCTAAGGCACAATGAAGAAACTTCTGATGACCAAACTTCTGATGAAGAATCAGAAAGTACTGAAGACAATCCTTCAGGAGTTGACAAACCATCAGCAGTTGTCAGCACATCAGAAGTTAACACTTCCAAACCTCAAACAACTGAACCTTCCAAAACCACTGCTCCCATTCAACCAACATCTGATCCCATCAGGCCTACATCTGTTACAACAATGACTGTATTAAACCCTTCTCCTATCTCTCAATCAGCTGAACTATTAGAGAAGAGCTTAATTGCAGCCAACAAGAAGGCCAGAGAAGATCAGATCTAGAAATCTCTGGAAGAAAGGGATGATTTGGATTTAAGCCATGAAGAAAAACTTCAGGCTTATGAAGCTGAACTACAAAGGCAGGCTAGCCTTGATGAGATTGCTGAACAAGATAAAAGACAACAACTGGTGTCTTACATTACCAAGAACAGCAAGACCAAAGCCTTTACACTCAAAGGACTCTCTATGCAAGAGCTGACAAGAAGAGCACAACTGCTTGCAGACAAAGTGGCCTCAAGCAAAGATGGAAAGGCCAAGAGAGCCCAGATAATAGAAGAGTTAGTAGCAGAAGGATATGGTTCAAAAGCCTCAGTATCCAGATGGAAAGAAGAAAGACTGATGGATACTTACAGAAAATACTTGGCTGCCAAGGCTGCAAATCCAGAGAAGTTTCAAACTGCTGATCCTTCAAGATCAGTAGTTAGAACTTCTGGTGTATCTAGAAGAACTCCTACTCAGAAGAAGAAGGCAGAGGACAATGTCAAAACTGACTTCAAAATGGTACTACTTGAAGGAAGTTCAATAGTCCATTCAGATTTTGACATTGAGGAGAAACCTCTGTTAACACAATTCAGGGATCCTTCCACTTTTGCTTATCAAATACAAAAGACCATCAAAGAAAAGCTGCATACCAAAGTAGTGACTGAACACCATCTCCCAACTGTTCAGATGCCTGATATGCAACAACAACAAGGAAGAGAATCCCACCTGAGGCTATCTGAAACTGAAAACATCCAGCACTCAGGACCATCAACCCAAGGGACAAGTCTGGTTCCCTATTCTTCTGACTTTAATAAGTCAAAGATCCCTATCATCAGATGGTCACTTACTGATAACAACTCAGTATTGTTGACAAGAAGAGACCTCTTAAGCAGGGCTTACAAGAAGATCAGTGATCTGAAGAAACTGTCAACACAAGACCTGCTCACAATTCAACATCTAGAACCACAGAGAGGATCTCTATCTGATGGTCAGTTCAACCAGCTCAAGAACACCATGTACAAAGAGATATGGAAGATTGTTCAAGACAGAAGAAACACATAAGGAATTAGTAAGGTTTTGGCTTCATCAATCCAGGGGGAGATTGTTAGGACAAAGAGGATTGGTGAAACCACTTTTGTAAACCTTAGTCTAATTCACTTCTGTCATTTTGGCTAAGTATAGAAGTACTGAAGAGAAGACAAGAAACTGCTGATTAGAAGATATGAGAAGTGCTGAAGAAGCAGAAGTTCTGAAGTCCAAACCAGACAAGTTCACTTCAGAAGTACTGAAGACAAAACTACTCTTCAGTAGTTTGTCCTTCATCAGCACTTAGCATCAGATATTTCCCACCGCCTTTTTGCATCAGTAGTTTATTGTTTATTATTACTTTTAGCTTTATTTGATTGATTCAATGTTGCAACTTGTGCAACTTGTTTCTGCTGTTTCTGTACTTGCTTTTTGGCAAGATACATGTATGTAAACGTCTATAAATAGGAGGCTTCAACCTTCTATTTTAGACATTGATTTTAATACAAAAATCCTTCAAACACTCTCACTGTTCTATTCCATTTCTGTATTTATTGTGAATCTGTCTAAGTATCTAATTCTCATTTACAGCATAGATTCATAATAAATACTTTGTCATTTATTAGTTTCAAACATCAAGGGGGAGTAATAACTCTGCCTTAGTGTAAAAAGTGTTGCTTTAACTTATAACATTCCGCTGTGCTTATAATCTGATTTACAAGGACTTGCTAAACACTTAAGTGTCAAGATAGCAAGTTCTTACTTAGCAAAAAGAGCAAACTGATCCAACAGAAGGGTCGAGGGTGTCTAGTTTATTCTTGATGTTTAGTATTTTAAGATCCCGGTTCCACACTAGTTCCATAGCCGTTAGAAGATTATCATTCATGTGTAGGATTCTAGCCTAGGTAGTGCCTTTCCATCATCTGATCCCAGTTCCAGTTCCCAACTTGCGTCCTCAATTATTTAAGTTTTATTTATTTATTTGCAATTAGTTTTTTAGTAAAACCCCCCTTTAAGCAACAAAACATTATTTAGTATTTAGGATAAGTAATCGAGTCTAGTTTACGTTTTCCAATAGAGTCTCGTGGGTTCGATACTCGGACTTACTTTAGCTGTACTGCACTGACCGGTACACTTGCCGGTTGTGTGGTTTAGGTTTAGAGAGTCTTAGGTTATAAATTTAAAACTTAGAGTGTCTAGTTTAGGTTAATTTAGTTAGTTATTACTAAACCACTTTGAGCACATCAGTGGTTTATAAGATGGGTTAACGGGTTGGGTTTACCAGAGGGTTACCGGGTTCACGACAGAAGCAGGGCTCGGGAAGGTGGAGATTCAGTTATGGTTATGAATTGAGATCTGAGAAGCGATGAGGGTTATCGGGTATGTTAACAGAAACAGAGGTGATGGCGGTGGTTAAAAGGATGGCCGGAGAGGGAGGACGCCGGAGAAGAAGACGGCGCCGGCAGCGGCGGCCGGAGGTGATGACCGGTGTGCTGCTCTCTTTCTCTCTGAAATACACATGTATGTGTGTGTGTTATCGTGGATGTGCAGACAAGGGAGAGGCAAGCAAGGTTTTTAAGATAAGAATAAAACAAGGGGCGTTTGGCAACGAGGATAATAACTGGAACTCGGGTGTTTGGTAACGGGTATAATAATAAAATAAGAAACATTTGGTAACGATTAAATAGTAGATAAGGAGCGTTTAGCCGAGATAATAAAAATCCAATAATTATTATCTATGTAATTGGTTAAAACGGTTGGTCGTGAGATTCGAACTTAAATATTTTATTAAATAGTCGGGTGGTCGGGTACGATCTGACCCGTTTAAGAGACCCGTAACACCTCGAGGTGTTACACTCTCCCCCCCTTAGGAAATTTCGTCCCCGAAATTTGAATGATCTTGTCCTTTATACCCTTAATCTTTAAGGATATTACAAATCTAAACCTGAATACTCATCACGAGTCATGATCAGTACTCATGGTTTGCGAGGAATTCGATCTTTATATCAATTCTGAGACTACATAATTTAGAGATGTCAATCTGTAATAATACATCTTGATCATGCTTCTAATTACGTTTTAACCTTTCTTGCTATAGTCATGTTAATTCAGATACATGGATTATCTGTAACTTCTGATATGACTAGTAAAGGTTCTTGGTATAGATTGATATCTTCTTTATACGGTGAACATTCTTCTAATCTTGTTTCTCATTAGAATGAGAAACAGACTGAATATTATTCTTATATAAAGACAATTCGAACATACTTTGAGATTATAATCGTTTTTCTTCTGAAAGATTTACAAACTTTCAGCAAACATCGCTAGAGTCTCAAATCGATACAATTTATTTATCGCTTGATATTCGGATTCATTTACAATGATGGATTCTAGTTGGTTCTTAAGAGATAGATACGGAAGTCCCTTCATTATCATGACTTGACTGGGATCCGAGCTACTACCTCTTTTATTCGAACTTTAGAATTTACCATCATTGTAATTCCGATTCTGAAAGAGTAGGAATGATTTCTCAGATCATTAGGCGTATCTTATCTGGAGTCTAAAGGTGCCGGAAAAGACTAATTGAACTTGTTGAATTACACGGTTTCAACAATTCCTTTTTATTATCTTGATCTATCGAAATCGGTTATTGAGATTTCTCTTAAATCATCGATAATAATCTTGATCTATCGAAATCGGTTACTGACTATTTCATTGATGATTGACTGCATTGTATCTCAATACATATTATTGGCTTTTCTTATTGTATTATTGTGAATGAGGTCTTTCACAATTCTACAGTCAATATATGTAAGTTTCTCTTTATAGTCTCAGAATCTACCGGTAACAGTCGTCGTTACGATTCTTTGACTTTAGAATTCTACGAACAATGCATCATACATTCTTTCTCAAAATCATGATTATCATTCAGGTTTAATGCATGAGTACTTATTGCGTTAAGTATTCCTGCAGTTATTCCTTCTTGATATCACTATTTTAGAATTCGTTAATGCTCTCGATAAAATATTCTTTATAAAATTTCTAGTCGTTTTTCGTACGACTTATATTTTCATCTGATAATTTCTTTTAATGTTTATATTCTTATAATATTTTCTTCTGGCATATCGGATGCCTTCTAATAATATTTGGCACTTCAAATGCCTTCTCTTGATATCTGGCATTTCCTATGCCTTCCTAAATTATAATTCTTTTTATTCTTCGATTTATATTCTTTTATTTATCTATTTATATTCTTTTATATCCAAGCGAATACTGATACTCATTTATAGCACACACTATAAATTCAATCATTTTCATAATATACACTTGCTTGGAATAATTCTTTCTTATTTATGTATTCGATTAAAGTCTATACTTTCAGTGTCTGAAAACACTTTCTGATAGACTTATATATATAGGCAATCTATCATAGATTCTTAATCCAACTTAATATAAGCGAAGCTTATTTCATCGGAATTTTCGTATAGATAGTTCTTGCCAGAACAGTGATTTCTTAATTTATCTCTTACAGCCCTTAACTTGGAACAGGAATTCCATCATTCCTTGGCCAGAGAGTTTCACTGGAAAAATGAGCATAATTCTATTCATTTTTCGTTTTCACTTCGATTATACCTTGCGAGTCTCTACGCGATTCTGCTTAGTATCAATCGTATTTCAATATATTCGTTATAGATTATTTTCTTTTGATACTTCATTGGATTCTACCATTTCCGGTTTCTGAATCCATATAAATTTATATCTATTATATTTTAAGGATTTAACAATTCTTTCATCACTTCTTATTCATGAATTTCAACTTGGTAACACTTGACCGTTTTACCAATTTGATTGTATTATAACTCGCACGAGTCTTTATACGAAGTGACTGCGAAGATTTGTTCATAGCATCATATATCCTTATAAAGAATCCGGTGACTTGGTGGCAAATGTCCGGATATACCATCTGTAAGGGTCCAGATATCATTTGCCCCGGAGATTGCACAGAGGACATACAACTATCTTTGGTTGGCAATCAGAAATCAATATACTGATTTCTATGATTCGTAGAAATTAACCAATCGATGGTTTTTATTCTGCGAACATATTCTTAGTCATATTTCACGAAGAAATTTCAACTAGATTGCCAGTTCTGTGGTCGTATTCTCCACATATAATACGCTGATGGTTCGAATATATATTTCTTCTACTTATTATTCTTATTATTTCTCTTAATATGTTTATGACACAAACATACTGTGATCTCGATAAACTCCTACTCGAATGTTCCTGTGCCTGTGGCGTTCATAATTATGTCGCGATCATAATTATTATTCCACATCACCTAACATTTCAGTACTTATTTATTTTAATCACAATTGGTATGTGTCCTTCACGTATTATTCTGATATTCTGTTCTTTATTTTCTCTTGGGTTCGAAATTATATATTCTGGAAGGAAATATGTTGACCCGAGTCTAACGAAATAGACTGTCAATCGTTTAAGAATTTGATCACGTCAAAAGATGTCCAATATAACCATCCAATCTTTTTAGTATCCCTGACTTACTCAAGTCATAGGATTAAGACGGTACTTATATTGTCGCATAATCGAGCGAGTAAGAATTCGGTTTCTTTAGAGAGATTCCAAATTATTTTTGTCACGAGAATTTCGAAATAATAATATTTCTATTCAAAATATTATCTTAATTCTCGGAAGAAAAGATCGAAGATATTATATGGCTGAGGTTTCTCTATATATACCCAAAGAGAGATTTATAGAACGTGGTAAATATTCATTGTTCATATCGAGATAAAATATCAAGGAAGTTATATGATCGTATATAGATATAGAATCGCGTCGAAAATACTCTTGACCTATATACGGATACAAATTCGATTAAAGATCTTCACGAAAAATGGTACCAGATGTGGAGTGAAATGTATTCTGGTAAAATGATGCTCCAGTGGTACTATAGGATTTTCAGATTTTTGAAATAAAAACTTTTAGGGAGGATTTATAATAATAATACTGGTTTAGTATAAAATAAAAATGACCGAGAATGAATTCAATAATCTTCAAAGACATACCGACAAGATTTAAAACAACTTAAATTGTCGAGGAATCTGTCCGATTTCTGATTAAATAATTGGAAGGAATTGTTTAGAAACATAATACTCATATGTCTCTAACATATCGAATTTTATTGAAATTTCGGAAAATAATATTTCTGGAAACTCGATCATAGGAATGTTCAAGTTGGAGCGTAATATTTGTATTCTATTTATAAATATTTGGAATAATTGTAAGGTTAACGATCGGAATTTCGATAGGAATAGTCATTAAGACTTGGAATATTTCCATTAATTCATACGGAATTTCTGGAATATACAACGAATGATTTTTGTAATATTTAATATCTATTTAGATATATATATATATATATATATATATATATATATATATTATAACCTTCGTCATTTCTTATTTATATCTGGTTTCTGTTCTATTATTGTTTCTCAATTATTATAGCCTTAATATCCTGTAAGATTTCCAAGAAATTAAATGTGCATGTAAATTCACAATTGTGTACATAATTGTCAATTTACCCCACATAATCATTCTAGTAATATCCTGTAGTGGATTCGTTTTAATTTCTAATATACTGTTATGGTTCTCACCAACTTTATAATGGTTTGGCATTTAGGTACCCAAAATTTTATCCTCTAATATTCTTTTACCCTATACATATTTCTAATCAAAATTTCTTTTAAAAGACATTTCTGGTAGATCCTGGATTAGTAAAGATTTCAAGACTGTCCTTAAGCGCCGCTCTGATACCAACCTGTAACGACCTTGGCAGTCGGTGCCGGGTCGTCGGGTCGGGTTAGCGGAGCTACGCAGCGGAATTCAGGATATTGACAGTCTTGACTCTTCCAGGATCCACGTCATCATATCTGTTGGGTAACCTGAACACATGCCAAAAACAGTTTCTGTCAACATAAAGTTGGTGAGGTCGTGTATTTTATAAAATGAATGGCCAGTTCGTTTATTTGTATTCTTTTATAATATTCTTTTATAACATGCTTTACAATTCTAATTCTGGAGGGGAAAATATATGCTATTATATTCTATTAAATTATACCGATTATATGTCAATCTATTATATTCTATTAGTTGCCATTCCTATCGATGGTACCACTCTGTTTGTGGTAAATATAATTATTCCTACCCTCTACTCGGGTAAGACTGGTTCTTGTC
Organism: Ambrosia trifida; assembly: GCA_028751855.1. NCBI lineage: Eukaryota > Viridiplantae > Streptophyta > Magnoliopsida > Asterales > Asteraceae > Ambrosia > Ambrosia trifida. The sequence goes on along the minus strand of CM054127.1, from coordinate 12,819,502 downwards.
CTCTAGTTGGACAAGAAAGGAAATGGCGATATACCGGTCAGTACTGTCCTAGTCGTTTCTATTATCCCCTTTTCTATTATATTTCTTTTATAAAATCTATTATGTAAAGCATTTCTAGGTTTTCTAATAAATGACATGTATTTCCCCTAAAACGTTTAATAAAACAGTAAAAGTGGGGAGTTCACCATACTCACAGGTTTGTGTTATATCTTCTGTTTATCTTCTTATTACAATTATATGTCATATATATATTGATACGTTTTACGCGTGGGACTTGTTAGATTGTATTATTTAGGATATATATCATATATACAATTATATATATATATATATATATATATATATATATAGAATTCGGTATATATTAGATAGTCCTAAACTCGGGGTTTATTATGGACACGACACGGACATCCTAAAATCTAGCTGGCCATTACAGCTTGGCACTCGTAGCTAATAAAGCTGGCCATTACAGCTTGGCACACGAACCTACTGAACTCTAGACACGTACTTACTCGGATGCTGGTTCGGCTGAGCATATTATCATTAACCCGAGTCTAGTATATCGTTTTATATATCGAATTGTATATATATAAACGTATATATTTTATATATGATTATTATTCTCTTATTATTACTATCAAGTCCGTACGTTATTCGTATTATATATATATATATATATATATTCGTATAATTCTAATAATCCTCGTCTAGCTATTGGACCGGGTTCTATTCCGGGTGTTGACCGAGTCACTGAGTTGACTCGGTAACGACTTGTATCCTCCAACTCGTTTATCGGTACCTCATAACAAATAACAATTATAATCTTTAGTTAATAATAGATTATAACATAATATTTGATAACCAATAGAACGGTTAGAGATGTATTTACCGGGGATATGACCGGATCTCGTCGGAATATAATCGGGAGCCGACCGGAGATTTACCAAAAAACATAATACCAACCGGAATACAACGGGAATCAGCCGAAGGCCCTATCCACCTGATTATAATACACGAACATACCCACATCAACAACTGTATGGATTATGAGACAACCGAAAGGGATTCGTGGGTGGTTTATCGAGTACAGATTCAAACAGAAAGAAGGTGCTTCGGGGTTCAGTCCAGAAAGTAACCGGAGGGTTTACCAGGAACACATCGGGGCTCTACCGGAACTGACTTGGTCTTTATCAACATATAACAACACACACACACACACACACATCTACCGATGTGTGTGTGATTGATAGAATATTTCCGATGGGTTTGGGGTTCTGAAGGATTATAGTTGACCGGTTAACACAAGACCCGTTAATAATTACCGGTCCCCAATCGTGGGTTATCAAGATCTGATTATAGACAGAGGGTTATCGGGTGGTTATAGACAACAGTCACCATGACTCGGTGACTGTCCGACGATTAACACAGAAAGGTGGGTTCGATCTGAAAGTTATGGACACCTGATGACAGTCACCGGACTGTGACTGTCCGATTATCTGAATATGGACATAATAAGGGTTGGGTTTGATGATGGTTATTGGTGACAGTCACCATATCCGGTGACTGTCCGGCTTCGTTAACAGAAACAGAGAGAGACGAACAGGGTGGTTTATAAGATGGGTTAACGGGTTGGGTTTACCAGAGGGTTACCGGGTTCACGACAGAAGCAGGGCTCGGGAAGGTGGAGATTCAGTTATGGTTATGAATTGAGATCTGAGAAGCGATGAGGGTTATCGGGTATGTTAACAGAAACAGAGGTGATGGCGGTGGTTAAAAGGATGGCCGGAGAGGGAGGATGCCGGAGAAGAAGACGGCGCCGGCAGCGGCGGCCGGAGGTGATGACCGGTGTGCTGCTCTCTTTCTCTCTGAAATACACATGTATGTGTGTGTGTTATCGTGGATGTGCAGACAAGGGAGAGGCAAGCAAGGTTTTTAAGATAAGTATAAAACAAGGGGCGTTTGGCAACGAGGATAATAACTGGAACTCGGGTGTTTGGTAACGGGTATAATAATAAAATAAGAAACATTTGGTAACGATTAAATAGTAGATAAGGAGCGTTTAGCCGAGATAATAAAAATCCAATAATTATTATCTATGCAATTGGTTAAAACGGTTGGTCGCGAGATTCGTACTTAAATATTTTATTAAATAGTCGGGTGGTCGGGTACGATCCGACCCGTTTAAGAGACCCGTAACACCTCGAGGTGTTACAGTAAGTCCCAACTTGCAGAATCATATATGTGGAAATCTTGAATTCTTTTTAAAGATAAAACACTCCTTTGGTGTTGAAAGTCGATTAAAAGATACGTTTGTTTTTATAAAAGGGGTTGGGATCACAAGTGTAACCGTAGATGATCAGAATCTGATTATTCCCAATGTTTTTATTCTACAGATGTTCTCGATAATTATTTAAGTCTACATTTATTAAGACTTCAAGGTTTTATAGTCAAGTTGGAAGGAAATGTATGTTTCATAAAAAAACATGTTTAAAGATGTCACAATATCTCAAAGAAGTTTGATTGAAACAAGAGATACAAAAGAAACAATGATGAAAACATTAGATGAGGAAGGGGAGTATGAAAGGATGAAAGATAAGTATTTAGAAAAGTATTTTGAAGAACTCTCAATTGATGTCGAAAGAATAAGAAAAGAAGAGAAGCAAATAAGTTTGATTTTATCTTTTCATCATTTGAAGATTGTGTGAAGTTTCTGGATTTGATGAATGATATGGAGTGTTCATGGGTCTACAAAAATGAATTAAAAGGACCATTTCTCAATATGATTAAGTGGTTCTTAAATGATTTTCTAAATATACATAGTAGGCCTATCCCACACATGATGATGAATGGAAAAGTGGTGGAGTTATATGATTTATATCATCTAGTTAAGAAAGAAGGAGGCCATAGAAAAGTATCCACTTATAACTTGTGGGTTATTATTGCCAAAGATCTTGTCTTAGACTATGAAGACAAGGATTACATCTGGATGTTGTATGCACAGTATCGTGACGTAATAGAGTGGCAATATATTGTGAGAAAGACTGCTTCAAAGGTGGCTGAAAGTTCAAATATGAACAGAAACGAAAGCAGTAAGAATTATCATCAAGAATTTGGTCTTCTTCATCCAAAAGCAGATTCATATGAAGAAGATTATGCCTTGTACATGCGCGGTAACTGGAATGCAGCAAAGAAGTTTATAAAGAAGAGGAAATTCGACTTCACAAGGGCTGCTCATGCACTAGACGAAGCGAACAAGACCTTGCCCACTTCAAATCTGAAATATTAAGTTATGTTTAGGGGCGAGTGTTAGATTAAGTAAACAATAAACTTAATATGTATTTGTAAATATGTGTTGATGTGTATATAATATTGTAAATATATATATATATACATATATATATATGTGTAAGTACTTGTATGTATCTTAGCTAAGATATAGTATAATAAGTACAAATGGGTCAGAAATGTTCAAGGAAGTGGCTGCAACATATCAATGAATCTGATGGGTCAACTTCAAAGACTACAAGACAAACAAAGGTGCATACGGTTCAAGCAAATGATTCAGAAAGGCTGCAGCAAATTGACAGAAGTAAAACCATTATACAAGGCTGCAAATGACCTTATTACCCCTGGCAGTTATTGGCGTCAATTTGACAAACGGTGGTTGTTTTTTCTTGATCCATCAGACACAACTCTTTGACCCATAACTGTCAACAAGTCACATCTTTTCAGTTAGTATATATAGGACATGTAGTGCACAATGTTTAGTCACCAAGATTAATTATAATATTCTGATCCTTAGAAATCCGTGTTGTATTTGTAACACCCCAACCGATGGCGGAATCATCGAGGTGCCACGTAGTGACGATTGTTCAAAAGCTCATGGTACTAAAATGTAAATATATGATTATTGAATATTGTTTTACAACATGTGAAATTAAATACAAGACAACAAAAATAAAGATAACTGATTGATTTAATCTAAGTCCAAAGTCCTATGTGAAGCGTCAAGCAGCTTATCCTGAAACATGCACGAAAATAATTTTGTCAACATATGATGTTGGTGAGTACTACTTAGCTTTGTACATATAGTATAAGTTTGATAAGGTAGTACAATTCATGTGTCTAGCATAACCAAGGCATTATGTAAACACGCAAGTAACCAAACAAGACAAATATCAAATGTAAAGTTGTACAATGAAATTGATAATGAGCACCTCAACACGTGTCAAGTCTAAAAGAGCACCATAACATAAGTTATGTCTAAATGAGCACCGTAACATAAGTTACGTCTGTATATAAAGAGCACCATAACATAAGTTATGTCTAGATGTATGATTTTGTATGTAAGCTACGTTCATGTTCAAACATAAGCACAAAGATAAACAAGACACGTATATGAATTGTAAATGAATAAAAATGTATGTGTAAATGAATATGAAGGTTTTGTATACTTGTGCATGAATCACCCCAAAAGTTGTAAAAGCGAAAAAGGGGATAAGTAATACTCACTGTTCACGTAATGGCTTGAAATTCAACTGAACAACAAAATTTGAGTTGGAATTATCCCAAAGAATTAACCTAAAGAATTTGATAATGTGTAAGAGACATAATCCTATGATACATGTATTTCTAGGGTTTCGAATTGGGGATAAGTATTTGTTTGATTAATAAATTAAACGTTTAATAAATAAGAGAAATTTGATAAATAAATAAACAAAAGTCTTTTTGTAAATTTCAAATTAAAGATGGTCACAATATAAAGTTTTAAGTATGAAAATAATTTTTGTATAATTATTTTTTTATAAATAGAATATTAAATCTATTTATTTCAAGTTGTCAAAAATATAACCTTAATATCTAAAAATATTAAAATTAAAGAATTTCTAAATTAAAAATTGTATTTTGGTTCTAAATAAATAGAAATAATTTATATAAAATTTTGGTGCAAAAATATTGAAAAATGAATTTATTATGATTTATTTATGATTAAAACTAACAAAAATTAATTAAAAATATAAAATGAACGGTTTTTCTGAAATAAAAATTATTTCTGAAATGTTTATTGCTATACAAGTTTAGAATAATTTTTGTGGGATTTAATAAAATCGTTTAGATATTTTTATTGAATTTTATAATTATAAATGAATAAACTTGTATTATTAATAATATATATTAAATAAACTATTTTTGAAAAACTAAAAATTGTAAAATGAACTTTACCACTAGAAGATCATACAGTAATTTTTGTAGAATTTATAACCCACTTTTAGTATTTAAAACTATTTTAAAAGCTTTAATATATTAAGTATATATATATAAAAAAAAAGTTAAAAAAAATGTTATGGTTATGGGAGTCGAACCCGGGTCAGTGGCCGGGTGGTGGTTTATCACAAGTGTGGCCACCACTAGGCCACACCCTGAGAACGAATTTATTTCTGTTCTAATTAATTATAATAGTTATCAGTTTGTGTTCATAATTGATTTATAAAAAGGAGAAAAAAAATATGGCCATGCGACGGGACTCGAACCCCGGTCGGTTCGTGTTTTATCAGCAGACAAACACCAACTGATCCACTGATCAGTTGGTGATAAGTTTAACTCGTTTATGTATTTAATCAAAGGTCTGCACCCTTGTTTATCCCCAAATCGGGTAGATATGAACCCTAATTTTCTAATCGTAACAATTAACAACCAATAGCCCGTGTAATGTTGGGGCTATTGTTTGTAATCGGCCGACTAACAAAACCCATAACAAAAATTGAACTTACAATGGATTAATGGTACGATTTGATGTGGTCAACGACAAGGTCAAACCAAGCAAGAATACGCAAATCTGGAGTTGTTTAAGGATGTTTTGAGTATGAAGGTTCTATTATCGGTGAGTAAGGATTGAAATGAGGGGTTCAATTTATAGGGAGAAGATCCGGGTATCGATTTGGTAAGGTTGACTCGGCTTGATGAGGATGACGCGGAATTGATAAGATTTAGGTATGTTTGACCATCAAAACAGCTTGTAATGGACGCGTATTACCCTGTAAATTCTATATCACGAACCAATTATTCAATTGTTTCCAAATCTGTGCTCAATCTAAGGTCAAACAAGGAAACAAAGAAAGAGTCTCGCGTTTGTACATGACAGCGAGCAACAGCAGAGAAAAAAAAATAAGCCTTTTATACAATTTAGTTTGGAATTAGATCATAAAATGAGTTGTGGCTCGGCTGGCTTCGTGTCTGTGATTTGAACCGCCCAGACTCGGGTTCGAGTCTGGTTGGTGTATATTTTTTTTTTGTTTAACAGATAGGAGGGGAGAGGAGAAGAGAGGCAGGTTGGGCCGGGTTCGGGCCTGTTGTCTGGGCTGCTGCTGTTGGGCTCAGCAGTGGGCTTCAGTAACACATAAAAGAAGAAGTGGTTGGGTTATTGTTTTGGGCTCAAGTGTGGCTGGACTAGTATTATTATCTATTATTATTATTATTATTATTATTATTATTATTATTACAAAAATAAAAATATAATGAAAAGAAAAGTGACGGATGTCACAGCATCCCCTACTTTTAGAAACTTCGTCCTGAAGTTATTAGAAACATAGGGTTATGGATGTTTGGGTAGAAATTAAGGCAACAGTGGTTTGGAAAATTTGAGTTATGGCACGTCGTGAATTTATGGTAACAGAGTAAACTGTTTCGAATGATTTGGATAAGAGGTTTTTAAGGATTTGATTAGGTTCGTCTCGAATACTAAGGAGAATACAAATCTAGTAAAACACTAAACTTCAAGTTTTAGGAATCTTAAAATGAATGTCTGAGTTGATTGACTATAAAAAGACCAAATGAACAAACAAGCAAGTAGGGTTTGTTCCTGGTTCGACTTCCAGTCTCACTTTCGATACATCATTAGTGTTTATATATAGGGTGTACCGCAGCTAACCCACCACACCTTTGATACCTTGAAAACGTACTGGACGCCTACCAAAAACTCTAATAGAATTTCACACTACCCTAACGTACCTGCAAATTCATGATTACGTTCCGGACCGGAATCATCAATTTACCTTACATTAGGGTTTTATGTCCTTCTATGATCCTAATCTAACACACATTAAAGCAAATAAGTTTCACAAGAAGGTGACACAACAAACACGTTGGGTTACAATGAGACGTTATCAAGGAAATGAGGCTATGTAATAATGAGGTCAATTGCATTGGTTTGCAACGACTTGTAAGCATAACAGTATTTAAGTATGGGCTACCACTCGTCCGAGGAGCCCTTTAAATGAAATGTTTATCTGAGTTGAGTGGATAATGTAGTATTTGTCTTTCATAGATCAACATGCAAATTGATAATACACACATGCAAGCAAGTTTATAAGTACGACAACTATTAAGTATAAGGGTTATCTTAGTGGCCTATAGAAATAGCTCATATTTGGCCAGCCATGTTTACGAGTATCATGAATAATTAACTGTTTAATGAATAGTCAATTTAAGGAAAAATCAAGTTTCATATATCAAATCATGATGTTTTTAGAAAAGCTCTGTGGGACCAAGTATCGAGTTTTTAGTAGTTTGGAAATCAAGTCCAAATGTTTCAATAAAATGTAAGGTAGAGTCTGAAACTTATACGATATAAAATAAACGTAACCGAATATGATAAATTTCCAATCTGCGTTCGTACACAATAGTATGCAAAGAATTTCTAGATGTTATATGCTTATGAGTATGACATAATTGGGTACAAAATGATAATAGGATCAAGAAAATGAAAACACAAGTATTGGATTCTCGAGTCTTAGGAAGATTCCATCCATGGCTTAACCAGTGGGATTAACGTCATCCTGACCGTTTGCTTCGTTGATATTGATATTGAAAGCTCGTCCATGTGCCACCAGGTTTATATTATTCAATTGAGGGCATCGAGGTCGCATGTGGTTAGGGTCTCCACAATGATAACATGGCCGACCGTTAGTAATCGGTAGTGGTTCCTGGGCAGCTGTTTGATGATTATCCTGTGCCCTATCCATTACACGACAAGTGGTGACAAAGTGTCCAAACCTTCCACATCTAGTGCATTGACGACATGGAAGACTTGCAGGGTGATGATACTTGCAAGTGTTGCATTGAGGATGGATTCCCGTGTAGGTTTTCTTGTTAGGAGGCTGAGTCACAGGATCCACAACAGCCTGGTTCTGATTATCGCCCATTCGTTTCTTAGAGTTCGAAGCAGTAGTGGCGGCCTTTGCTAAAACAGTCTTAGATTGTTCAACAACATGGGTGGTTTTCTCAGCAGACGTCTTGGTGCCCTTCCTAACCAAGTTTCCTTTCCTTACGTGTTTGTCTGTTAAAGTGGCTGCAAGCTGGATGGCTTCCTCCACCGTAGTAGATTTGCTCCCAGTGACTACGTCTTGTATCAGGTCAGGTAATCCCTAGATATATTTCTCGATTGCTCGAGAGACCGGGGTGACCATGTGTGGAACCAGTATGCTAAGTTCATGATATCGGGTATTATACGCAAGATTCTCTCCACTGTCTTGTTTGAGCTCACGAAACTCATCCTCTAGCTTCCTGATTTCGTTCTTGGGGCAAAATTTTGCGATCATGAGTTCCTTAATCTCAGCCCAAGATAAAGATAAAGCAACATCAGCTCCTCGATTGCGTTTTTCGCCATTCCACCAGGTTAGCGCCCCCTTTTGAAGGACACTAGTAGCATAGCGAACATGGAGTTCATCAGGACATTCACTGTTCACGAAGGTACTTTCCATACTTTCGAACCATTGGAGGAGGCCAGTAGCACCCTCCTCGCCAGTAAATTTCGTGGGGTTGCAGGAGTTGAAGTGTTTGAAAGTGCACCGGAATTGAGTCGTACTCCCTGTGTTGGCACTGTTACTATTCTGGGTTAACTCACTGACAAGGTTTGGAATTACTGCAGCAATTTGCTCAGCGACTAAAGATGCAAGGCGACGATCAGAACGTTGTCCAGAAGCATGAACAGGGCGTTGGCTGGCATCACGGAGCATGCGGCGAGCAGACATCTATGAGGCAGTCAATGAATAATCATGAGTTTAGAATATGTAAGTGTATAACCGTACAGATGATTATGAAAGTATGAACTTGTAAGCAATATATGAAAATCATGGAATACAAAATATTGTATATGAAACGAGAGGGTGTTATTGAAAAGCTTGCATAAAATACTTGGAGTGCCCTTGTCTAGCTGTAAAGCCCAACAAGAACGTTGACTTTTCAAAGGAATTGTACCCAATGGTGATCAAAGAAGACATGCTTTAGCCTATAAGTGGACACTCACTCCAGGAATCCCCAGGTAAGCATAACAGGTCCGTTATTGGATTTATGCGCTATGCTTGCCTATGCCAGAAAACCCAGTGTACAGGCATCCACCCTTCCAGATTGCACCTGTTCTATCACACTCATTAAAGCTCAACAACTTTGAAGGAGCAAAATAAGAGTAGGCATTATGCCTAAGAGTGTCTTTATGAAAGGTACAGCTCCCGTTCTATGATGATGTAGACTTTCCACTCCTTATAGGACACCATACCATGATGAAAGATGAGGAGAAATGGAGAAGAAGGGAAAGATAGAGGAAGGAAATTAGAGAGAAATGAGGGGAATGGAAATTTAAGGAATGTTATGTATGAAAGTTGATGTTCGGTTATAGTCTAGGCCATTTTATCTAATAACCTAGTTCCCTATAACCATGGCTCTGATACCAATCTGTAACACCCCAACCGATGGCGGAATCATCGAGGTGCCACGTAGTGACGATTGTTCAAAAGCTCATGGTACTAAAATGTAAATATATGATTATTGAATATTGTTTTACAACATGTGAAAATAAATACAAGACAACAAAAATAAAGATAACTGATTGATTTAATCTAAGTCCAAAGTCCTATGTGAAGCGTCAAGCAGCTTATCCTGAAACATGCACGAAAATAATTTTGTCAACATATGATGTTGGTGAGTACTACTTAGCTTTGTACATATAGTATAAGTTTGAAAAGGTAGTACAATTCATGTGTGAGCATCACCAAGGCATTATGTAAACACACAAGTAACCAAACAAGACCAATATCAAATGTAAAGTTGTACAATGAAATTGATAATGAGCACCTCAACACGTGTCAAGTCTAAAAGAGCACCATAACATAAGTTATGTCTAAATGAGCACCGTAACATAAGTTACGTCTGTATATAAAGAGCACCATAACATAAGTTATGTGTAGATGTATGATTTTGTATGTAAGCTACGTTCATGTTCAAACATAAGCACAAAGATAAACAAGACACGTATATGAATTGTAAATGAATAAAAATGTATGTGTAAATGAATATGAAGGTTTTGTATACTTGTGCATGAATCACCCTAAAAGTTGTAAAAGCGAAAAAGGGGATAAGTAATACTCACTATTCACGTAATGGCTTGAAATTCAACTGAACAACAAAATTTGAGTTGGAATTATCCCAAAGAATTAACCTAAAGAATTTGATAATGTGTAAGAGACATAATCCTAGGATACATGTATTTCTAGGGTTTCGAATTGGGGATAAGTATTTGTTTGATTAATAAATTAAACGTTTAATAAATAAGAGAAATTTGATAAATAAATAAACAAAAGTCTTTTTGTAAATTTCAAATTAAAGATGGTCACAATATAAAGTTTTAAGTATGAAAATAATTTTTGTATAATTATTTTTTTTATAAATAGAATATTAAATCTATTTATTTCAAGTTGTCAAAAATATAACCTTAATATCTAAAAACATTAAAATTAAAGAATTTCTAAATTAAAAATTGTATTTTGGTTCTAAATAAATAGAAATAATTTATATAAAATTTTGGTGCAAAAATATTGAAAAATGAATTTATTATGATTTATTTATGATTAAAACTAACAAAAATTAATTAAAAATATAAAATGAACGGTTTTTCTGAAATAAAAATTATTTCTGAAATGTTTATTGCTATACAAGTTTAGAATAATTTTTGTGGGATTTAATAAAATCGTTTAGATATTTTTATTAAATTTTATAATTATAAATGAATAAACTTGTATTATTAATAATATATATTAAATAAATTATTTTTGAAAAACTAAAAATTGTAAAATGAACTTTACCACTAGAAGATCATACAGTAATTTTTGTAGAATTTATAACCCACTTTTAGTATTTAAAACTATTTTAAAAGCTTTAATATATTAAGTATATATATAAAAAAAAGTTAAAAAAAATGTTATGGTTATAGGAGTCGAACCCGGGTCAGTGGCCGGGTGGTGGTTTATCACAAGTGTGGCCACCACTAGGCCACACCCTGAGAACGAATTTATTTCTGTTCTAATTAATTATAATAGTTATCAGTTTGTGTTCATAATTGATTTATAAAAAGGAGAAAAAAAATATGGCCACGCGACGGGACTCGAACCCCGGTCGGTTCGTGTTTTATCAGCAGACAAACACCAACTGATCCACTGATCAGTTGGTGATAAGTTTAACTCGTTTATGTATTTAATCAAAGGTCTGCACCCTTGTTTATCCCCAAATCGGGTAGATATGAACCCTAATTTTCTAATCGTAACAATTAACAACCAATAGCCCGTGTAATGTTGGGGCTATTGTTTGTAATCGGCCGACTAACAAAACCCATAACAAAAATTGAACCTACAATGGATTAATGGTACGATTTGATGTGGTCAACGACAAGGTCAAACCAAGCAAGAATACGCAAATCTGGAGTTGTTTAAGGATGTTTTGAGTATGAAGGTTCTATTATCGGCGAGTAAGGATTGAAATGAAGGGTTCAATTTATAGGGAGAAGATCCGGGTATCGATTTGGTAAGGTTGACTCGGCTTGATGAGGATGACGCGGAATTGATAAGATTTAGGTATGTTTGACCATCAAAACAGCTTGTAATGGACGCGTATTACCCTGTAAATTCTATATCACGAACCAATTATTCAATTGTTTCCAAATCTGTGCTCAATCTAAGGTCAAACAAGGAAACAAAGAAAGAGTCTCGCGTTTGTACATGACAGCGAGCAACAGCTGAGAAAAAAAAAGCCTTTATACAATTTAGTTTGGAATTAGATCATAAAATGAGTTGTGGCTCGGCTGGCTTCGTGTCTGTGATTTGAACTGCCCAAACTCGGGTTCGAGTCTGGTTGGTGTATATATATATTTTTTTGTTTAACAGATAGGAGGGGAGAGGAGAAGAGAGGCAGGTTGGGCCGGGTTCGGGCCTGTTGTCTGGGCTGCTGCTGTTGGGCTCAGCAGTGGGCTTCAGTAACACACAAAAGAAGAAGTGGTTGGGTTATTGTTTTGGGCTCAAGTGTGGTTGGACTAGTATTATTATCTATTATCATTATTATTATTATTATTATTATTACAAAAATAAAAATATAATGAAAAGAAAAGTGACGGATGTCACAGTATTCTTGTTCCTGTCCATAACCGTACCATATTCATTCAATATAATTATCATACTTTGTTCTTATATTCAATTCTTATCATTGTTCGATTGTTTTATATCTTTATTGTGTTTTTAATCATTCAATCCGCTGCATATTCTGTCTCCAGTCCAACACGTGCTCCTTGGCTCAAAATTAGCAAAAATGGCAACAACTAGGACGTGCCAACGGAAAGCAAACACTGTGCTTACCGTGCATGGTCGTGCACTTTAAAAAATTTGTATAAAACAACTCTTTCACTCTAGAAATAGTGTGTTGAGTCCTGGGGTAAAAATTCACTTTTTTCTAGCCCAAGAACACCATTGGAGAGGATCTTGAAGCACATTAGAGCATTTTGGAGCATCATTCCTTCCACCTTCTTGTCTTGCTTGTTTATGGCTTGAAATTTAACACTTGAAATAATGATTTTTGTAACCTTAGCAAGTTGGGTTGTTGTTCTTGTAAGCCTTATGTGTAACATCGCGAAATTTTTGGATTAAATCACCACTTTTATTCTTTTGAACAAATATAACCATGACTAAATCTCGATATTATTTCAAAAGTGGTATAAATTCAAACTCCCTCAATACACTATCTATATATATATTTTTCATAATAATAATAATAATAATTTTCAGATTTTATTTATAAAAAAAAAAATTAGTTTTATACCATAACTCAAAACCATAATACTCAAAACCAACACCCAAGTCTCACTAAGCCTACCTATCTTTGAGCCCAATACTATTGTTATTATTCATTTTGGCCCAAGCCCAGCCCAACATGCTGTCCCCTCTACTGCACAGCGAAGAGAAAAAAAAAACACGCCAACCAGATTCGAACCCGAGTCTGGAGGCGGTTCAAACACTACAAACACAACCAAACCAGCTGAGCCACAACCTTTTTTGAGTATATTCCAAACGATAACTTATATAACACTTATACTATAATTACACAGTTGACTATCAAAAGTCAAATGCGTGCGAATCCCTTCCAAATCAAACAATACTTCGCATTTTTGTTCAAATTCTGTTATGGAAAGGCTTGACCAACTTATTTCCGCGTAACCCTCACGCCAAGCACCGTTAAAGCATTCCAATTTTAAGCCCAATCACGCGTACACATTAATATGAGTCGAATTTTCCAATTATACAAATCTGTATGTTGTATTATAAATTGAATCCTTCCTTATAGCCTAAACACACCGAAAATTCTTCTCCTACTCTCAATTTCTGTAAACTAAACATCATTGAGCACGATTTGTTCGTGTTTGACCGTGTCTTTGACTCATGGGATAGAGTGTTAGGACAAAGAGGATTGGTGAAACCACTTTTGGAAACCTTAGTCTAATTCACTTCTGTCATTTTGGCTAAGTATAGAAGTACTGAAGAGAAGACAAGAAACTGCTGAAGAGAAGATATGAGAAGTGCTGAAGAAGAAACTTCATCAGAAGTTCTGAAGTCCAAACCAGACAAGTTCACTTCAGAAGTACTGAAGACAGACTACTCATCAGTAGTTTGTCATTCATCAGCACTTAGCATCAGATATTTTCCACCGCCTTTTGTATCAGTAGTTTATTGTTTATTATTACTTTTAGCTGTAATTGTTTGTTTCAATGTTGCAACTTGTGCAACTTGTTTCTGATATTTGTATACTTGCTTTGTGGGCAAGATACATGTATGTAAACGTCTATAAATAGGAGGCTTCAACCTTCTATTTTAGACATTGATTTTAATAGAAAAAATCCTTCAAACACTTTCACTGTTCTATTCCATTTCAGTATTTATTGTGAATCTGCCTAAGTATCTAATTCTCATTTACTGCTTAGATTCATAATAAATACTTGTCATTATTAGTTTCAATCATCAAGAGGGAGTAATAACTCCTCTCTAAGTATAAAAAAGTGTTGCTTTAACTTATACATTCCGTTGTGCTTACAATCTGATATACAAGAGCTTGCTAAACACTTAAGTGTCAAAGATAGCAAGTTCTTACTGAAAAGAGCATACTGATCCAACAATTGGTATCAGAGAAAGGCAAGATGAAGGAACCAATGGATACAGTTGAAGCCAGAAGAAAGGCAAGACTTGCTATCCTAAAAAGAGATCAGAAAAACCAGGCCAGACAAGAAGCAATGGCCAAACAGTTTGGTGTCTCAGTGGAAGATATTGAAGCCACAGAAAAAGAAGATGAGACCCAAACCTCTGAAGAATCCCTAAGGCATAATAAAGAAACCTCTGATGGTCAAAGTACTGATGACTCAGAAGATACTGAAGACAATCCTTCAGTAGTTGACAAACCATCAGCAGTTGTCAACCCAGCAGAGGTTAACACTTCCAAACCTCAACAAACTAAACCTTCCAGATCCACTGAACAAATCAAACCAACTTCTGCTCCTCCAAGGCCTAAAACAACCACTACCATGACTGTCCTAACCCCTGCTCCAATCTCTCAATCTACTGAACTTCTTGAGCAGAGGTTAAAGGCAGTTCAACAAAAAGCCAAGGAAGACCAGATTTGGAAAAGTCTGGAACAAAGGGATGATTTAGAGTTTGAAGAGAAGCTCCAGGCTTATCAAGCTGAACTGGAAAGACAGGCTGAAATTGATTATGTTGCTGAAGAAGACAAAAGACAACAACTGATATCTTACATCACAAAGAACAGCAAGACTAAAGCCTACACACTCAAGGGACTCTCTATGCAAGAGCTGACAAGAAGGGCACAACTGATTGCAGACAAACTGGCCACAAGTAAAGAAGGAAAGGCCAAGAGAGCCCAAATGATAAATAAATTAGTAGCAGATGGCTATGGTTCAAAAGCCTCAGTATCCAGATGGAAAGAAGAAAGACTGATGGATACTTATCGAAAATACAAGGCTGCCAAGGCTGCAAATCCAGAGAAGTTTCAAACTGCTGATCCTTCAAGATCAGTAGTTAGAACTTCTGGTATGTCAACAAGAAGGCCTGCTACTCAAAGAAAGAAAGCAGAGGACAATGTCAAAACTGATTTCAAAATGGTACTACTTGAAGGAAGTTCAGTAGTTCATTCAGATTTTGACATTGAGGAGAAACCTCTGTTAACACAATTCAGGGATCCTTCCACCTTTGCCTACCAAATCCAAAAGACTATCAAAGAAAAGATGCATACCAAGGTAGTGACTGAACACCATCTCCCAACTATTCAGATGCCTGATATGCAACAACAACAACAACAACAACAACAACAACAACAACAAGAAGGAAGAGACTCCCACCTGAGGCTTACTGAAGTAGAAAGCATCCAACACTCAGGTTCATCAACCTAAGGGACAAGTCTGGTTCCCTATACCTCTGACTTTGACAAGTCAAAGATGCTTATCATCAGATGGTCACTTACTGCTAACAACACAGTATTATTGACCAGAAGAGACCTTTCAAGCAGGGCTTACAAGAAGATCAGTGATCTAAAGAAACTGTCAACACAAGACCTGCTCACAATTCAACATCTGGAACCACAGAAAGGATCTCTATCTGATGGACAGTTAAACCAGCTCAAGAACACCATGTACAAAGAAATATGGAAGATTGTTCAAGACAGAAGAAGATCATAAGGAATTAGTAAGGTTTTGGGTTCATCAATCCAGGGGGAGATTGTTAGGACAAAGAGGATTGGTGAAACCACTTTTGGAAACCTTAGTCTAATTCACTTCTGTCATTTTGGCTAAGTATAGAAGTACTGAAGAGAAGACAAGAAACTGCTGAAGAGAAGATATGAGAAGTGCTGAAGAGAAGATATGAGAAGTGCTGAAGAAGAAACTTCATCAGAAGTTCTGAAGTCCAAACCAGACAAGTTCACTTTAGAAGTACTGAAGACAAACTACTCATCAGTAGTTTGTCATTCATCAGCACTTAGCATCAGATATTTTCCACCGCCTTTTGTATCAGTAGTTTATTGTTTATTATTACTTTTAGCTGTAATTGTTTGTTTCAATGTTGCAACTTGTGCAACTTGTTTCTGATATTTGTATACTTGCTTTGTGGGCAAGATACATGTATGTAAACGTCTATAAATAGGAGGCTTCAACCTTCTATTTTAGACATTGATTTTAATAGAAAAAATCCTTCAAACACTTTCACTGTTCTATTCCATTTCAGTATTTATTGTGAATCTGCCTAAGTATCTAATTCTCATTTACTGCTTAGATTCATAATAAATACTTGTCATTATTAGTTTCAATCATCAAGAGGGAGTAATAACTCCTCTCTAAGTATAAAAAGTGTTGCTTTAACTTATACATTCCGCTGTGCTTACAATCTGATATACAAGAGCTTGCTAAACACTTAAGTGTCAAAGATAGCAAGTTCTTACTGAAAAGAGCATACTGATCCAACATAGAGCTCTCATACTAAGGTTTGATTATAATCCCTCATTCCTATAAGATAATCAGCCCATTTGAAACATTAACCCTATGGTTAATTGGCCTGAATCGTGGTTTTTAAGCATAGTGTAATTCTAGGGTTTGTTCTTAATTATTTAGGGATAATGAGCAATTCTTGTATTCAATAAAGATTTTGAAAACTGAAAAACCAACAGATCTGATTCCCAGATCAGTTGGTTGTACGCGTTTATGTTAATCATTGAACCAGAGGTGGTCTGGGGTTCGAACCCAGGCACACCCATTTTTTTAATTCCAATTAATAAAGTTTAACCTAATAAGACTTTGTAAATAATTGAAACGAAATTAAATCGTTTTCAGGGTCCAGACCAACTGGTTTGGGCTTGTGATTTAAGGCTTTGACTCGGCCAAGGACTCGGGTTCGAGTCCCGGCACAAACAAACATTTTTTTAGTTTTTCTTTTATACTTATATTTTAGATATTCTTTTAAAAATAGTTTTTAAATGCTAAAAGTGTCTTAAAAATTCTATAAAAATTATTTTATGTTAATCTCATGGCAAAGTTTACCATACAATTTTTAGATTTCCAAAAATCATTTATTTAATATATATTATAAATAATACAAGTTTATTCATTTATAACTTTAAAATTCCATAAAAATATCTAAACGACTTTATAAAATCCCACAAAAATTATTTTAAACTTGTAGATCAATAAGTATTTCAGAAATAAATTTTATTCCAGAAAAACCGTTGGTTAATATTTTTAATTGATTTTTGTTATTTTTAATCATAAATAAATCATAATAAATTCATTTTTTAATATTTTATACCAAAATTTTACATAAATTATTTCTATTCATTTAGAACAGAAATACAAATTTTAATTTGAAAATTCTTTAATTTTAATATTTTTAGATATTAAAATTATGTTTCGACAAATAGAATTAAATAGACTAAATATTCAATTTTTGGAGAAAATAATTTTATAAAAATTATTTTCATACTTAAAACCTTATAATATGACCATCCTTAATCAAAAACCTACAATAGTCTTTTATTTATTTATTTTCCTAATTTCTTTTATTTATGAACAATTTACCTAATTAATAATTAAACAATTACTTATCCCCAAATTAGGAACCCTAGAAATACTTGTAGACTAGAAAGACTTAGACTTATTTATTACCTTAAACATAGGGTAATACTTGGCAACGTTGGACTAAACTTATTCTATTTCACAAGACTTAACACTTTGCTAAGGTGAGTTTACGTAACCCTGTTTATGCAACTATTTATACTTGAAACTTTATACTTAAGCAATTCTACATACATGTCTAGTTGTAAACTTTAATGCCTCATGACTTAGACAAAGACTATTAGACTTAAACTTCAACTTACATAATCATTAGTTGTGGCCAAGCTGGCGATATACAATGATAGATCTATTGGATTGACAACCCACCTAGATTTGTTGACCATCTTGTATGGGGAGCGCGGGTGATTGTTATCGTTCCAACGTTATATTAAGGTGAACCGTGGATGCGGGATGGACCTAAACTTTGTCGGAGGATTGATTATGTGCATACTATACTTGTTGTTTATTCATGTAGACTTAAACTTACATTAGACATATGAATTGCTAAACTTTTATTCTAAAACTTAATTGCTTGACTTGGCTTATGTATTCTCGCCAACTTCTAGTTGACCCCCCCCCCCCCCATTTTTCCAAACTCAACAGGAAATATTAATGCTTGAAGTCTAAAGCTAGCATGAGAAGATATTTGAAGTTTTAGGCTTTGTTTGATTATTGGATGTATTATATTTCATTCAAGACATTTAATGTAATTCAATATTGTAATGAAATAAACGATTATTTAAACTTATGTATTACCCTGAGTTACTGAGCAATCATTCATACGTGACACCTCGATGTTTCCGCCATCGGTTGGGGTGTTACATTATGGGCTAAAAACCTTAATTTGATAATTGTAAGACTTTTGTTGGATCGTCTTCCTACTAGATGCAATCTTAGTAAGAAAGGTTTGGAAATTCCTTAGATAGTATGAACGTTGTGTTCTTCGTTGGTGGAAACTCTAGCGTATGTGTTTGGAAATTGTATTGTTGCTTCGAGACTATGGGTTGCTATTGGTAGATAGCTTGACGTTTTGCTTCCGGATTCTTGAAGTCCTAATGTGTTGTTAGATTGGCTAGATTTGGGTGGTTTTAGTGAACCGAAGAAACTTTTGATTGAAGCTATCATTTTTATCACTTGATGGACTATTTGGAGAGCTTGGAATGAAAATATCTTTGGTGGGAAAAATGGGTATCAACATTTTTTTTATTACATTGTTTCTATATCGTTCTTGTGATTTCTAGTCGTAATTCTAAATGTAATGTTAGTTGGATTGAGTGAATGAAAAAGTCCATTTCAGAAACAAGTATTGTCTTTGGTTTTTCCCCGTGTTAGTGTTTTGCTAACCGGATAGTTTGTTTCTATGAAGTTTGCCTTAAGAAAAGTAGTTAGCTGAAATGTCTCGTTTTTTTTTCTTTGGGTAGTGTGTGCATACAAATGTGAACAGGATTAGCTTCTTTCTTGTCTTTAACGTGTAAATGTCTTTAAAAAAACTAACAGGGTAAACAAGTTACTTTCAATTATTTGACAAAAGAATAGTTAACGTCATATGATCAAGGGAAGAGATAGCGTACAAAGCTTCTTAACGTAAAAAGCGTAAGAAGCAATCTCAGTCATTAGATTAAACAAGATGGCTGGATGCAGATTAAAAAGCGTACAAAGCTTCTTCGTGAAACTCCAAAATTTGTTGTACGTCACTAAATGTAGGCTTTCTCAAATATTTTTTTTAATATAGTTCAATGACGTATGCACAAAAATAGTGAACACTTTCCCTAGCAGTTCGCTCGGACATCTTTAGATAGACATCCATTATGTCCGAACTTTGTCCGTAACCCAAGTGTCTAATCGGGGCTGTGACATTTTGCAACGCGGTAAATCCCATCTCACCACGCGCATCGGGCTTTTGTTGGAAATATTCATAATTATTTTGTAAATCGTTTGATATTCTTAAAAATAAATTACGATTCATACGAAAACGCCGCCTAAAACTTCTTTCATTGTATCTTGGTTCGGGTGAGAAGTAATCACGTACCAATCACTATAGCTTCAACGACTTTCTTGACGCTCGCCATTATCAATTCCGCGCCATCGTCGGATGAGGACTCCAAAGCGAGTAGATCAAACTCATCAGATGAACTTGAAGATTGGTCCGACTTCTTGAAGTTTTTTTAAAAAAATTATAGTTTGGAGAGGATTTTATGAAAATATTAGAGTGTGTGTTTGGGTAGAAGAGTATATGGTTATATATATATATATATATATATATATATATATATATATAGTATAAGGATATATTGGAAACCATTGTTATAGTGAAAACTCTAGAAACTCTAACTTCCCGAGCTTTTTTTTTATATGAAAATTTTAGGGTATGTAATATACATGATTTTAAGTACAAACCCCCATATAGTTTGCCCAGTTTTTGCGCCACAGAGGACACTCCCGCAATCTTAGATTGCGGGACTACTATTTTCGCAAAACCTTTTATGACACAAACTACAAACACAAAAAAAGTTGAAAAAAACACTAGTTTTGCAAAAAACTCCGCTTAACATATGTTACCCGAAAACTTATTATTATTTTTTTAAAAAGTGCTCGGGGCTTTTTTGATTTTTTTGGCTCAAAATGCTTAAAATCATGTATATTACATGCCCTAAGTAAAGACATATAAAATCATGCTATTATGAAGTAAAAAGTTTTATAAAATCATGCTATTTATCGAGCTTTTGTTTCAAAAGAGATAAAGTGAGTGAGCATGTTTTATGCTTACGATAAAGATCATATAAAATCATGCTATTAGGAAGTAAAGACATGTTGGCTCGGAAATATATAGGATGAAAGTTACCAAGAGTCAATTTTTTGCATAGTTTTATACAAGCTCCTAGCAGAAAGAATTTTAAGGTGAAGAAGTGCAAGTACCATATAAATACTTGTATGTTTTTGTTCGTCATGGTTGATTGAGTCGTTTACATCTGAAATCGGCTTTTGGATAACGTTATTGAGCTAAGGTTTCCCCTGTTCGTTTGTGCTTTTAATACTTGATGGAGGATGTTGAGAAAAGAAACTCGGTTGCCATGACCTTAATGTTAATAATTAATGTTTTTTGTTGGTCACTATATATCATGTGAAAGATATGATTACCACTACACACATCATTGAAATCAGTATTATGTATAAAGAGAACATTTTTCCGCCAATTTCATCAACTCTGCTAACTTGCTTATGCGACAATTTTTTCGTTGAACGGAATAAAATGTTAAAAACATGGAATGGCTTGTGGTTCTTAAAAGGCATCATAATTGACCCTGATGTCAATCAGGACAATCGGGACACCTGTCGCAACACGTGGGCATTCCCACTAGTAATTAAAAAAACCAGCGAAAACACCAGATTTCCAAAGAAAACATAAAACACCAACTTTTACACCCAACAAAAACTACATATACATTGATTGCTAGTTCTAACCGAAATTAATAAAATATATGGCAGACGCAAAGTATGGACCGATTGTACTTAACTAGAATATGATATGTTTGATAACAACCTTACTCAATCTTTTATTATTCCACACTGAATATTTTTAATAATTGTATATGTGAAAATATTAAAGTAAACAATAAGAAATTTATTGATTAGAGCAGGTCGTTGTAACCAGTTAATCAAACCAACTCCTTATATAAACAAATAATTTTCCTTCATCTATGATATTATAATACATGAACGATATACTTTCTCATCGGATAGAAACTTTCTCACATAATACAAAAATGCAATTTCATGAAAAAAACTAGTGATAGATAATTTTATCCCCAACTTTATACTTGTACACAAACTAACCGATTATTAGATTTCTAACATCCTAAAAGGCTATAGATATAATTCAATGTTCTTAGCAGCGCGTTTAAGATGTGCCAAGACGTTAGGCAACCTAAAGCGAGGTAAGACTTTGATCAACAAGAGTGGCCCTAATTTATTGCTTCAAATCGGAAAACACATACGACTAAAGCATCGACCCAAACTTTGCTATTTAACCTAGAGTCTATCCCAAACATAATGTTCAAATCCTACTTTCTAGAAATGTAATTCATTAAATAAGTAATTCATTAAATAAACAAACTAATCTTTAAGGTCCCATTTGTTCTATATAAGTTGGGCCTATTTTTTGAATTCGTACAGATAGAGCTATGAAGCCTAGAAGTTCGAGAGGGCACATTAATAATAATAATAATTGATTGTTCAAACGAATTAAACTAAAAGATGCGGAGTGTTCAAATGAAACTAAAAGTTGACTTATAAGTATGGGTGATATTTTAAAAAGAAATGTCTTTAATTTGAATATTTTTCGTTATTAAATCCAGAATTAATGTGTTATATTCTAGCATCAATGATCCTAATAATAACAGTAATACTAATACTATATTATTATTATCAAATGTTACATACTCTTATTTTACATCAAATAAATTCTAATATCCTCTTTGCTTGGATTGAACCTAGTATCTCTCACAAGTGAGCTAGTCCTACGTTAACAATTATTGTTCGTTAAGCTGTTTATTTTCAACTATTGCAAAAAAAAAAAGTATATATGTTTTTTAAGCTATTATTAATAGTAAACTTTCTTAAGTTAATTTAGGTCGCTTGTCGACTTTTATATGCAATATAGATATTTGGTTGGGTGTCAACTTTACTAGTTGTAACATGATGATCACACTACTATCAACACCTTCATCCATAATTAGTTATGCACTAATGCACGCCAACCTGATCAGAAATGTGAATTGATATGCAAAAGTATAACAATAAATAACTAGTTTTTGCTATTGCGCTTGCGTTGCGAAATAAGAATTGTGTAGGTATTTTTTTTTCTTTTCATATTGTTAGCTGCGCCGTTGCGTGAGATTAACAGAGCTTAAAGCATATCCAAATACTACATTATATAAGAATTATCGCGGAGTTGACACATCAATTTTACATATGAAAAAGACTGATGTGCTTTACATTTGCATGTAAGAAAGCTTCCGGTAGCACCTAACCTAAAACAATAACAATGTATAACTCCAATATTAACACATAACCTAAAATAATGTATAACTCCTGTTAGTACATGTATTCTAGATGTCCCTAGCCTAGTATAGGTGTTCGTACATTATTTTGTAATCGTTTATATGTAATTTGTGTGTTTTTATGATGTTTAGGGATGTAGGGCCGGCTATGATTGGATTACACGACTAGCTTTGCTAGCCATGCGCTTTTCTGGGCGACTATGGCCATAGTCGTGCAGAATCTAGGCGACTATGGCCACAATCGCTTGACATATTGCTAGTCGCCCCCTTGGGCCTGGGCCGACTGGTGATGTGCCGAGAAATTAACATGTTTTCCACACATATTCTCACGTATCTTACACTCGAAGTTGTGCATTTATGTCGGTTTTATCATGATTTATCTCTTTTTGTTGATAATTGTAGGATTGGAGGCCAGGAGGTGAAAATAAGTGAAAAACGGCATAAAACGACACTAACAGACGAAGAACTAAAGACTTTTAAAGCTCTGCCAGATGTAGAACGGCCGTGCACAGTCGTTCAACTGTCCCGGGTTAACAAGTCAACATTTCCAAGTCAACAGAGGCAAAAAGTCAGCTTGTACAAGAAGCACGGGCATGCCAAAACACTGGGCACGGCCATGCCTTTAAATACGTGCTCACCAAGGCTTAAAACCGACCAAACTGACAAGACGGTTACACATACCAGCAAGCACGGGCGTGCCATTACCCATTGCACGACCGTGCAATGCATGAAGGGGGACAATTTTGTGCGAAAGGACTCTGCAACGGTACCTGTTGTCGAGCATGGGCGTGCATGGTCTGAATTGCCTATAAATAGAGGCCTCAATTCCACATTTCGAGCATCCCTTCCCACTTCGAAAACCAACACTTCTCCACAAAGTTCCAACCATCTTTGAGGATTGTGAGTGTCCTTTGGAGCCTAAGATCACTCCATAAACACCACAATCAAGAGAGAAACAACCTGAAATCACCCAAAACCACTAGAAATCTTCATACAACATGTCTTGTACACAAACCTAACCTTGTGAGCTTGTTGTATCAACCATGCTAGGCTAGATTTCTCTTAGTGTTGCTAGGGTGATGATGGACTTTGGTATGAATTAAATAATTTATCTTTTACTTAAAGTGATGTTTTGTGTTCTTAATAATTCTTTCTATTCTAAACTTTGTTTAATGAGTTAATTAATAAATCACTTAGTCTTTGGTCTTGTGGGTGTCTTGATAGCAAGTGGGAGGACCCACAAGTGTACACATGGTGTGTAACAACCCATGCACTTTTGAGCTAACATAATCCCATGAGTAGTGATTAGCCCATTTGTGGATAGAAATATACACACTTTGTGACTTAATCCTCTACTATCAAGATCTCACTTAGGGTTGGTACGGTCTTTATACTCGGTCCTGGTGATAAGCCAAGACTTGATTATGCGACTTAGCTTCATTGTCTATGTGAAAGCTTTGGCGCAAGTTAAGGATTGGTGAACCTGCGTTGAAAGAAAACGGCCTTTATTTTCTTTCATTACTATATTGCCACGCAATTAGTAATAGACCACTCACTTTTTGATAAATTAATTAAATCATGTAGGGGATGCACGTGTTCTGGTTAGTCACGACTCCTCTATGATATTAAGTGGTAACTTGTTCGGTCATACTCCGACCACCGACAAGTTATTCATAAAAGTCTAGAGTAGTTAGATATCTATATCGCAACATTGGGAAATGGGTAATTAGGGGTTGGGTCGTCACCGTCTTGAGTCATTTTCTTTTCAGTGATGAGAGGTCAACATTGGGAAATGGGTAATTAGGGGTTGGGTCATCACCGTTTCGAGTCATTTTCTTTTCAGTGTTAAGAGGTGAGCTGCCCGATTTGGGAGACCCTCATAAAAATCTTAAGAACATAAAATGTTTATACAGTTATGCAAAAACAGTCACCTCTAAAGAATGTAGTTATGCAACTCTAAGTTAAGCACAAGTGCGCAACTTAAACACACCACTTTAATAAAAGTCTACTATTATTTCATACCAGTCCACATCTGATCCTGAAGCAACACCTTTGTTTTGCTAGTGGAGGCTATTAGGCGGCCCTCACGCCGAATGATTCACGAGAGTAGGCCACAATCAAGCTATGAAGTCCAAGGAGAGATCAGTAAAGGCAACTTAGAAGATCAGCGAGATTCCAGCAAACACCTCAAGCACCAAACCCAAAGTTAGTCATGGTGATAGACTCCATTCCGACCCTATCTTCCATTATCTCACTAAACTAACCCTTGAAAAGTCCTTTCGATTCACACACATCGCCTCAAACAAAAGTGGTGGAGTTGCGATTTGCAAACAAGCCTATGACTCGTGTCTACCATCGGGTAGAATTTGAGTATTCACCCCCAAATTAAACCCGAGTGAATGAGAGGAGTGAGGAAAAAGGAAAAAGGGGCACCTTAGGAAGTGTTTTAGTAGTCTCACCACAAACCAAGCCCGAAATCCCGAAGGTTTATTAGGCGAGACTCTTAGGAGGTAAGTTGAGCTCGGCACATCAAGTTAAACTTACAATTTTTATCTCACAAAAAATTTGCCTAACGTTCGGTTTGCTTGAGGACAAGCAAAAGCTCAGGTGTGAGGTGTTATGATGTGCCGAGAAATTGACATGTTTTCCACACATATTCTTACCTATCTTACCTTTATGGTCTTGGGTCTTCCATCTTCACATAAAGTCAGAAAATCAACCTATTTTCCATTTGGAGTAGGCGTTGATCCCGATGGTTCCATAGCTAAAATTGATGCTTCCCCAGATTTGGTTGGTGACTTAGGCCTCCAAACCTGTTCCGGTCTCTTTGACTTGGACTTCTTATTAGCTTTAGGGCTAGAAGGTCCAACTTCAAATTCCTTTGGTGGAGTAGTATTTGGAACCACTTCAGACTTAACTGCACGTGGATCCGGCTTATGATTACACTTTGGCTTGTTCACCGGCTTAGCTTGTGGCTTTGCTGGTGCTTCAGCCTTTATTGGGACTGGGCTCCCCCTCGCCTGATTAGCCTTAGCACCCTCCGGCTTTTGGTTCATAGCAATCTTGTTTCGATTGTCACAAACAACTTGTTTCCCTTGTTTTTCAGAAAGTTTTGGGGAGACGGGTTGCTTTGACTTGCTAGAACTAGGAGCTTCATCAACTTTTGTTCTCCTGCATCTAAGTTCAGGGCACGCAGCAACTAAATTCCCACGTTCCCCGCACTTAAAGCATTCACGGTATTCCTCAAACATAGGGGCTTCAGTTTGATTCTCCCCTTTGTCCTTGCGTTTGGACTCTGGCAAAGGTTTTCTTGTGTTTTAGATCCTCAAGACACTGTTGTTGTAATGGGATCCGAGGATCTTGTTCTTCCTCATCCTCAGCTTTGCCAGTAGGTCTAACAAATGCACTAATGATATACGTTAATTTACACATATAAAAGTCCCCGTTTAACTCCCATTTTCAGACGTTTTTGACCTTATACACAGAAATTGGTGCTTATTTTGGTATCTTTGCAGTTTCAGGTCTTAAATGATGTCCCGGAAGCATAACTGAAGGAAAAACGCAGTTTTCGGCGCGCAAACAGGACCTCAAGTCCTGTGAGCGGCCGCTCACTCCTCCGGATATTTTCAGAAACCTTCTGGAAGGCCTACGTCACCATACGAGCAACTGGTCCACTTGTCTGAAAAGTGAGCGGCCACTCACAGGCTTCGAGCGGCCGCTCACAGGCCCCTGTTCTTTTATAAATCCCCCATTCAGCCCACTGATCGATTATTGGGTTTTGGAGAGGCGATTTTAGGCGATTTTCGGACGAATCAAGCTGCTGGAAGGCCGTTTAACAAGCTCGGGAATCCATCCGATCCATCCTTCACCATCCAATCCATCTCATTAGCAGTCTTATGGTTTGATCCTTTAAGCCTTTTTAGATCCAAATATGATTTTGTATGCTATTTTGATGTTGTTTTAGTTAATCGTACGCCTACGGGCAAGAACATTAGTAATAGTTAGTAGTTAAAACAATCATTAGTATGTAATCATGTTTTGTATAAATTTGGCGTTTTTCATGTCTGAATCTTGATGATCATAATGCAACCTTGTTTCATTGTTAATGGATTTGTAGTTATGTTTGAATGACTTTGATGATTATCGAATGTGTTAGGCGGATACATGTTGAAAGACCGTCCGTTTAATCATCCGGTAGTAGACTAGTTAACTTGTTAATAAGTTTACACCATGAAACTGTAACCGGGTATTGGTTTGGTTAAAGTCAGTCGAATAATGATTAGAAATGCTTACCGGCACGTAAAAGGGTTTTAAAAGCTTAATGGTGCCGTTACTGATCTTTGACACGGTTAATGATCTTTGCTAGTTATTTTGGTAGAAATAGTGATCTTAGTAGATTTGTGTTCAAAGTTGGTAAAATGGAATAGGTTGTGAAATGCTCTACTTTATGCTAGTCTCGGTG
This sequence comes from Ambrosia trifida, assembly GCA_028751855.1. Lineage (NCBI taxonomy): Eukaryota > Viridiplantae > Streptophyta > Magnoliopsida > Asterales > Asteraceae > Ambrosia > Ambrosia trifida. Next base: position 12,792,006 of record CM054127.1, on the reverse strand, counting down.
GTTGTATTGTGTATTCGGTATTGCTTTCCTTGATTAGTGAGGTTCGAAAACTCTTAACGGATGACTAACTTATCTTTAGAAGATTCACATGAGATCATATCAGCTGCTCGCTAATAAACTACTTGAGGTGGTTAACATGTGTATTCGTGTTAGCTTTCCATATAGTTGTCATGTTAGGATGCCTGAAAGGGACACTAACTGTCGGAAAATGGGAATGTTGATCACGCCGTTATTTCTTATTAAATGTAGATGACATGCTAGTATTGGCGTATTATAGTTTATATAGTTATATTTTCTATTTGGAGCCGTAGTTAAGTTATTTACATGTGTTAGAATTAATTTAGCTATAAACAAACTCAAACTATCTTTTTCTAGTGGTAAATCGGGGATAGTTTTAGTACCATTGCTCCGCGCGCGTCCATGGATCGATATCTGGTTCTTATCTACACATTACTACATATATGACAAGGTACACTTGCCCTATTGTGTGTGTTTTAATATTAAGGTCTAAACCATTTTTATAAATATTAAAGCAAAACGTGTGTTATTTCATTGTAAAATTATGTGTATATCCGCACACGTCAACTAACATGTTTCTTAGGGTTTTGCTTTTGAGCGTGCTTAGGGGGATCATTGGTGTTTTTCTTCGAATTTTTCTTTTTGTTCTTATTGGGTTGATCTCCTTGGTATTTCTTACCCTTACCCTTACCTTTGCCCCATTTTTCGTTTTCAAGGGTAATGGTGGATTCTTGCCAAATTTTAGATATTAGACCAGGAGCGACAAATCTGATGGGAAGTTCCTCATCAGCATAAATCTTATCAAATCCTTTCATCTTATAAAACACCTTTAATGCCCCCTTAGCATTAGTAGGTTTCACTTTCGGTTCAGGCTCACAAGTCACTATGTGATTATGAGGAGGAATAAACTCATCCTTAACCGGTGCATCCTTCTGAAGCTCTTCAAGCTCATCATCAGACATGTCTGTTTCCCAGACACTTGCATCATCCTTTATCTCATTAGCTCCTTGTGTTAGCTTCACTTCAGGTTAAGGTGAGCTGCCAACACTTGCAGCAGTAGCAGCTGCTGTAGCAATATCCACAAACTCCTCATTCGTCAAGATATCGAAGGTGTGATTCTCTAATCTCACCGGAGGTGGACATTGTGCATATATGGGGCTGGTAGGATCAGGATTCTCAATTACGTGATCAAGAGCATACTTGCAGTCCAGATAACTTTCAAGCTTTTTATTGATCTTTTCATAATCACATGTCACGATGGCCAACTGCTTCTTTGTGTCCTCTAACTCATTAATGTAATTGTTTATAGCAACTTGTTTGTTATGAAGAGTTTTGGATAATTCAGAAACATCATTTTTATAATTTTCAATGATACTTTTAAAACCTCTTTCATTTGATTTTAAAGACGCATTGGCACATTTGCATTGACCGAAATCAGCTTTGAGGTTCAGATTCTCATCAGTTAAGACGTTGATTCTGTACCTCAGCTTATCACATTCTAAACAATCAGACTTTGGACTAGAAGCAGAGCTTACCTTAGTAGACGAATCTGTGATAGCCATGAGAGCATAGTGCGTTGCAGACTTCTTGGGTCCAAAGAATTCTACCAGATCAGTCTTGGCACAGTTAGCATCTACAAGGAAAGAACGCTTGCTGATGTATTCATTTGCTTCAGCTAGTAACTCTTCCAGATCCAAATCTCCTCCAGACTCGCTATCAGAATCACAATCAGTTGAGTCAATTTCAAAAAAAAAATTGACTTCATGAGCATTGCTGCATTCTTCATCTTCAACTTTGGGTTCAGAAACCTACTGGACATAGCATGCTGCACCACCATACTGTGCATCTTCTCCCTCTATGTGAAGGTTCCAGTTAAACCCTTCATCAGCTTGAATTACCAGGACCTGTCCTTGATTGTTGTTGACATGAGCGCGCTGGTTCTGGTTTTGCATAGGGATGATTGCTCGTTCAGTATTTTTTTTGAGGTTGTATTTGAGCTTGCTGCCTTTGGTTCTGATTCCATCTGTTGTTGTTGAAGGGATTCTGATTACCCTACTGTCGGTTCTATCACATTCCCTGGCAAAGTGTCTCCTCGTACCACAGTTGTAGCACGTCACCTTGCTCTTGTCAAACCCAAACCTTGTGTTATTGTTTATCAGCACATCTCTTCTCCCCGTTCTATCCATGTATTCTTTGGCTCTCCTAACTATGCTTGTGAAGTGCCACTGGATATCAATCAAATCCATTTCATCTTTATCGATCTGGGCATAATCCTCTCGAGTTTGATGAGGATTCCCAATCTGCCCTACGACTAACCCACTGTAGGAGTTGACTAAGGTTGACAGTAGAGCCATATGCTCTTGAACTATCTCCACGGTCACCTTCTTAAAACCTGCAGTGTTTAGCTGCTCTACAATTGGATTTGTTTGATATCCACCACCTTGACCCGATGTTGAAGCATCTCCATAACCCGAAGTCGCTGCAACACCATATCCAGACGATGAAGCACCACAACCATACCCTGACATAGAAGGACCGCCAAAGATTGATGTTGCATGCACAACTGCTTAGGAAAATTTTGGTAGATTATATTATTGTCTAGGTTGATTCAGATGTCCCCACGGGTTAGCCATGTGCTATAGTTCAATAATAGTCCGATGCTTAGGAAAATTTTGGTTTCAGTACTGCAACACACGAGTAGGATTAAACGCACGAGTGAAACATATGATTACGAGGCTAGTTGTGTGTTTTATAGGCGAGTAGAAGGCTACACACGTGAACAATGACACGAGTAGGAGTTTTCAGGCGAGTAGAGTTACCAAGCGACTGGAGATCTAATCTTGTATTTTAAGGCACGAGTAGGACTCTAGTCGTGTGAAAAAGGACACAAGTAAGATTTCTAATCACTTGAACACTTCCTAATTGCTAGTTGCAGATCTGAGAACTTGTTTTGTACGAAAACCATCATTTTTGCTTCAAAATCTATCAAAAACACAATGTTTGATCCCTAAATGATTAGGAAAGTTGTCAAAAAACTTTTGGAACAAACCCTAATAAAAAAACACCTCTTTTTATCTGTGAAAACACCATTATATTTTGAAAAATGTTGTTTTTATGAAAAACACAAAGTTTCAAACTTTCAAAACAGGTTTTTGGATAAAAATACCAACTTTTGATCTGAAAACCTATTGTTTTGAATTCGTTCTACTATCAAAACACTCGTGATAAGAGCCAAAGCTCTTATATCACTTGTAGGATTGATTTCGGACAACCCGACAATCACGGGCTTCAATGTTTAGAGTGCAGAATCCACTAAACGTTGTTCGGACAACAAAACAATGTGAAACTATGATAGACAAGATATCAACACACACACACACACACAAATAATCGGTTAAAAGGTTGTGTTGGATTGAAAACAGAGCATAAGTGTTACAAAACAATCTTAGACCTTATAACCTAGGGCAGGGTGCTTGGGGAATTTGTGATGTGATAGCTCAATGATTAGGGCAATGATTGGAAGCTTTTATACTTGTCCTACTCGTCTAGGGCCCAAGGGATGAGTAGAAACCTATCACACGAGTAGGAGGGGCGATTAGAACCCTAATTGTTTTTGTTCCCAAATGATTAGCAAAGCCAATCGCCTCTTTTCAGTCCTACTCGCCTGATGTGCCAAACATCCCATAATCGATTCGAAAACACACCCAATGTAACACCCCAACCGATGGCGGAAACATCGGGATGTCACGTATTAACGATTGATCAGTAGCTCATGGTAAATAATAAATTTCATTAATTGATTACATAAATTACATACAATTGTTCTAAAAGAATTTGTACATCAAAATGAAAAATACTAGATACACATCTTCAAGCATTAACTCTAATCTTCAAGCAAGCTATATCCTGAAACATGTTAAGTTTGAAAATATTTTGGGTCAACAAAAGTTGGTGAGAATTACATAGGTTTGACTATTGAATAAAAACTTGTACAATTCGAGTGTCATGGCAAGTCTAGTCCATATGTGAAAACAATACTACCCGGTAAATCGTGTGCATAATCAAACCTTGTGACTAGAATATTGTGGTCCATCCCATACGCATATGGTTCACTCGTTTATGTTGCGATAACAATCACCCACGCTACCTATGTAGGAGGTAACGTATCCGGGTGGGGTTGTCAGTCCAATAGATCTATCATTGTGTATCGTTGGCTTGTACGGAGTTAATGATTATGCTAGAATAATTGTGCTTACCATAGTAATGTTTAAGACATAATGCAACATAGAATAGTGAAATGGAAAAGGGGCTATGTAAAACTCACCTTAGGTGCTTAATGAGTTCATGAGTTTTCTTGAGCGTGCAAACACTTAGTAATAATGCCTTGGAAAACTAGAAACTAGCTAGAGGAGATAATGATGGCTGAAAACTTTAGTATGTGGGAGATGGGATAATAATGTTTTTTTTATTGAATGTTATAAAGAGTTGAATGGTAGGCTATTGTATTTATAGTGTAGAAATTGGAGTTGTAATTAGGGACTACTTTGACTAGGCTAGAATTTAGGAACAACTTTGACTTGACTAGAAGACCATATTTACTAACACTTTGACTTGACTAGGAGACCATATTTACTAACACTTTGACTTGACTTGACTATGAGACTACGTTTGACTTTTCAGGTTTGACTAAGGGACCTTGAAAGGGTTTAAGTTTAATTGGTTTTAATTAACATCACAAAACACCAAATGGTGTAGTGGTTTGTGTGGTGTGGTTAAGGTTTAGCCCGCCAGGGACTCGGGTTCGAATCCTGGCTCAGGCTTTTAACGTTTTTAAATCAGAATTTTTAATAAAATCCAATTTAATATTGATTATAAGTCATTATTTAAACAAAAAAAATAATAAAATGGATGGGAAAGATAATGTAAACATGAATCGGATGAATAAACGAGGGAGTTCTATATATATATATAAAAAATTGTGTGATGTTACACCCAAGCACCCGTAATAACATCCAAACATCACGTATACTAGGCTAGGGACATAGTGTACTAACACATATGTTGCAAAATGTGATTGGAAATCTAACTAGCAGAGTTATGACACGTAGTCAACTAAGAAATTCTAGCTCAAGTGACAATGCAGGTACCCTGGCCCTATATTCAGACATCATAAAAGTCGGACATCAAAACGATTGGTCCTTTAGTCTCTACGTATCTCAACAGGAACCAATAATTGTGCAGGAGGCACTAAGGGGGGAACCATGGATAGAAGCGGGCTTTGAGGATCTATTTCATCGTGAAAAGGTCTACAAATTTGGTGAAAAGAGGAAAATGATATAAAATCATCAGTGGGCTATCTGAACCTCTCTTAAAATATTAAAAGAATTGGAAATAATAAGCAACCTCTACAATGATGTGTTAGTAGGCTCAAAATCATTTCCATGTTCGGCACGATGATATAAACTAAATCAACTGCAAATTGTGTGGATTATCGGTGTGTTGGCATATGGTCTTAGTACCGAAATCTCATTTGATAGAATGCCAAAATCCGAGGTTTTCGGTCTTTAAGGCATTAGTACTTCCAGGGTTAACTAGACGTCTCTCAGAATAAAGGATTGGCACACGTGTCGTACGTTGGGTTCGCAGCTGAACTGAGGCACCTCTATGTCAACTCCAAGTAAAAGAAAAACAAAAACAAAAAAAAATATAGAATAAATTTTGATAAGGAGACACTTGGGAATCCTAAAAGAGCAAAAAGATTCAAAATGCAAAAACCCTAATTCTCATTGAAAATTTGCTCTAAGGCAACAAATCATATGCCTAAAGCATCGTACCGATAAATCATTTAACGATATCTAACTTGAACCTTGGTCTGGATCTCACTAGTATCTTTGTTGCATCGTTCATGCAGACCATATCACCACTGAGTCCATTCCTTATAAATACAGATGACAACAGATTTTTCACCAGTTACGAGGAATCTTTGTGCATGCCTTGATACGGTAATGTGTCGCGTGTGCGAGGAACACCATTTAATCGGTATTAATCATTACCTTAATGTATCTAAAGTGCCTAGCGATAAAATATGATTTTGAGTTTAGGTGGACAACAATACTGGCAGTTGTTGTAGGATGCGTATTGGTAATTAAGCTATAAACTGAACAAAAAGGAGGGTTCCAGTTTAGTCCGTGGACTGATATGATTCCCTAACGGATGAAACTTACAAAAATATGCATGTGAATAGTTATTTGTTTTCCAGTAGTTCTGATTTATGCAAATCATCATGAAAAATCACAAAAAGATTTTATTTTCTATCTTTATTTTTATTACCGATATTGGAATTCTAATCCATTTTAATCTTAATCTTTCAGAAACCGATGCCGGAAAGTCAACTAATTGATACTTGAAAATTGCCTAGTCAAATCCGTACTTTCTCAAGTCTTAGTGAGAAAATTTGAAAAATATAAATTTTTGAGTCGGAAAACGAAACATCTTCGAGAAACTAAGTAAAATCACAAGTTTTGACTAGTCGAGGGTTAAAAATGTAATTTTGAAAAGATCAAAGGCATTATTGGTAATTCATGGTGAAACACGACCAGCAAAGCCAATCGCTCCTCACAAGAGGCGACTAGCTTGCTAATCGTGTGTTGGTTGACACAACTGGCACTAGAAAAGGAGAAACCTAATCGTGGGTGAGAAGAGGCGACTAGCCAAGCTACTTGGGTGTTAATCCAAGCGACCATCAACCTAGTCATGTGCCAAGGGACACGACTAGCTAAGCTAGTCGAGTCTACAGGGACGCGATTAGGGTTTTGTATAAATAGGGACAGTTAGAAAATATTTATTCATTTTCAAATTCTGCAACTGTTCATCGTCCCTCTTCCTCTCAGACGATTCCAAACCCTCCTTTTGCCCTCGTATTATTAATCTTAGATTCTTGTTAAGGAACATTAAGGTAGTGTACATCTTGATTTGCAGTCCATAACATCGTGTTTTAGATGGATTATTCGACCATTTTTTGAACCGAGCCCTAACCGACACTAAATCGTCTAATAAACCCTTTAAACAAAACTGGTAACTTAAAATCAATGTTAGGGTTTCTTAGTCGATTGGTTTAGACCACAAATCAACAATGTTCATCATCTAATTCGACCCAAATCATTTTTGACCCATTTTAAATTGCCTGACACAGTACAGGCGACTAGCCGTGCTAGTCGTGTGTACCGTAGGCCGACTAGCTTGCTAGTCGTGTGAAATAGCAGGCGACTAGCCTGCTAGTCATTTGTAACCGAGGCGACTAGCCTTAGCCAGTCGCCTGTTGCAGATGACTTGGTCAAATTTTCCATTTTTGAGTCGTTTTGGCATCTCTAATGTTCGTTTTGAATATACAGTGATATGGATTGGGAAAGTCCGAGCAAGAACAATGTGTGTACATTTCTCTGACCAATCAAGAAGGAGAAGAATCAAGTATTTGCTGAAATTATAGAGTTCCTTCGACGATCGAGAATCGCTTATGCCATCATGAAGAAGCATCTCCCATATAGAGACATTCTTAACAGGTTTTACCATCATGCTATGATCGAATGTGAAGAAGTTTCGTCTGTTATCCGAAGAAAGATTAATGACAAAGACATAGTTATGTCCGAGCAGCTACTTTGAGAAGAACTTCGCTTCAATGATGCTTCTACCAGTCCTATGAAGTTTGATTCGATATTTATTCGTGGCTGGTTTCTAAGGATGAAGTATAACATGCCGGTGACTAAGAAAAAGATGCTGCACAAGGCGCATGTGTATCTGACTTTTAAATATCTTATACACGTGGTCTTGAAATGTTTGGGGCCAAGAAGAACTACATATGATGATATTAGAGATACTCTTGCATCAGACGTAGTAGCCTTGATTCTGAATAAGTCATTTAACTTCTTTGGCATGATTATGCATCACCTGCAGGAGATGAACACCAAGAGAACAAATGAGAACTCCAATCTAATGTACCCACGTTTCTTACAAATGGTGATTGATCGTCAGTTGCCTAAATTGGTGAAGAATGACTCATAAATCTTCTCCTTAGATCATATGGACGAAGGAATGATGGAAAGGATGCTCACGTTTAGTGGTTAGCCGAAAGACAAATGGCCTAAAACAAGAAGATTATTTTGACATCTAAGCAATCCTGGTTATGTAGGCCCAAAAGGAAGCAAGTGGAGACATGACAACAGTGATTCTGAAGAAGATTTGGAGGTCATGAGGCGAACGTTTAGAGATGGTAATGATGTGGGTCGTGAAACTGCTGAGTTGGGATCCAATGTACCGGTAGTACTTCTGCAACTGCTTCTCATGACGACGTGTTAGATACAAGTGTACTGGATACCAAAACTCCTCCAGCAGGTGTTGGTGAACAAGAATCTTCACAAAGTGCCCGAGGGAAATCCACAGTTTTAGAAAGTGATGAAGATTTTGTGAACGTTGAATATGTTTCGAATGAATCAGATTCAGATGATGATACTTCCAAGACGAAAGTTGCTAAAGCGACTAAGAGAAAGGCTGAGTGGTTGGAGTCAAAGAGTCGGGAAGTAGATCCTGATTATTCGGTTGATGAAGATGCACAGATTGAAGATCTGGATGCAGAACTTGAGACTCCACCATTTGGTAAAGCGAAAGCGAAAGGCGGACGACTGAAGATAAAGTCCTAGAGAACCAGTGATAAAGCCAAGAAAAGATCTAGATTTGGGAGACTCTCGAATGCAGTAGATGTCTTGTCGCCTAGCAAAACAACATCTTCTGGAACAACAACAACAGGTGCAACATCTGGAGCAGTGATGTCTGCTGGGATTTCTAGGTCAATGCTTGCATCGGTAATCTTCACTCAGTCAGACTTAGTTACCGGCGCAGTGAACTATACTGTTACACCCTCTCAGCAGCTGGTCTTGAACACAGTCAACGACATTGTTAAGAATCTTCGAGATCAGATGCATTCATCTTCTACAGCTCACCAATCCTCTTCAACCACAACCTCTGCTACAACGAATGAACAGTTTCATCACCATATAAACAAAGTAGTTTCTTTCATGCTTACTCAGGCACGTGAGAATGCAGATTTGAGAGGGAAGATAGTGGCGATTGAAGAAAATGTGAGACAGATGCTCGAATTATTCGGGGAAATGATATGGATCAACAAAGAATTGCAAGCTTTGAACAGGTCTCTTCAAGCGTCAAACCAACAACAAGTCGAGTCTAATCAGCGACTATTGGAGTCTAATCAGCAGTTGGTTCATTCTATCCAAGAAACTACAGCGAGGCTGACAAGTGTGGAATCTCAGTATCAACAGCTGCAGCTTGCCAATGTAAACAATGAACGAAGAATTGAAGAGTTCAAGTCAGAAAACTAGAAACTCAGGGAACGGGTTGAAAAGCTGTTTGAAGACCATCCTAGAATCGCAGTTGCATCTGATTCTAGTAATGATGAAGAGAAAGAAGATGAGGAAGAAGAAGAGGGTGAGGACGAGAAAGATGACGATGATGATGATGGTAATGATAACGATGATGATAATGATGGGAAAGACGATGATGATTGTGGTGGGAATGTAGGTCCAGGTTTCACATTTGGTATAGAGGAACGTCGTACCAAGAGCCAGCACGATACGCAAGGCAAGGATCCCAAAGGTAGTAGGTCTACTCAGGGGGAGTCTAATGCAGATGCGATAAAGAGATTGAAGGATTTCATATTGACTGGATCGGTGCCATTAGATGCGACTGAGCCTCTGAGGAATATTTTCTTGTATAATGTCATGGTAATCCAATCAAGGTTCCCTAGCATGAAGATCTGGAGGAGGGAGAGATACCGCCAGAACTCTCCAGAGAAGATATGGCAAAGATATTTGGCATAACACTTAGAGAATCTTCCGGTGCGAGTCATACTCCTCCAGAACTAGATCCTTGTCACAATGAAGTATGAAGTAGAGATGGAAAACATAACATACGAGGATTATGTAGAATACTACTTCAACAATGACAGCACCTGTTAGGACAAAAAGGATTGGTGAAACCACTTTTGCAAACCTTAGTCTAATTCACTTTCTGTCAAAATACTCTAAGTATGAAACTGCTGAAGACAAAGAATCAAACTGCTGAAGAAGAGATTCAGAAGTGCTGAAGAAGAAGTCATCAGAAGTTCTGAAGTTCAAACCAGACACTTCTACTGAAGAACTACTGAAGACAAACTACTCATCAGTAGTTTGTCATTCATCAGTACTTAAAGAAGATCTTTTCCACCGCCTTTGTATATCAGTAGTTTAATACTTTAGTATTTCTTTTTGCATTATGTACAAGTTCCAAGACTGCAACTTGTTGCAACTTGTTTCTGAACTTGCTTTTGGCAAGGTTCATGTATTTGTAAAGTCTATAAATAGAAGGATTCATCCTTCTGTTTTAGACATTGATTTTAATACAAGAAATCCTTCAACACTTATTATTGTTATTTCCATTTCGTGTTTACTGAGAATCTGTCAAAGTATTTCATTCTCATTCAATACTTAGATTCTCAATAAACACTTCTCATTTATTAGTTCTTGATTCCAGGGGGAGTAATAACTCCTGTTGATAAAGTGTAGCTATAAACTTATAAACATTCCGCTGTGCTATCACTCACCAAAGAACTTGCTAAACACTTAAGTGTCAACTAGCAAGTTCAACTAAAAGAGCAGCTTAAACATGATCCAACAATTGGTATCAGAGCACTGGTTTATCTGATCACATATCAATCTAACAAATTGAGAATCAGACACAGGCTCTTATTGATATTCAATAAAGGATTAAAAGCTCACTTTTATCAACATCCATCACTTTAAGAGATATTTGACAAATCAATACTCTTTAAAATGGATCCTCATAATACTGGTTCTGCCACTAAACCTGCCATGCTTGTAAGAAATAAATATAACATATGGCAAAAGAGAATGGCACATACCTTGTCACAGACCAACACAGGTTGTTGGAGATCTGTGATATATGGTCCTTATAAACCAGTAAACATAAATCTTGAAACTAAGGAAGAGATACCAAAAGAACCAAAAGACTATACTGATGATGATTTCCTAAAACTTGAGCTTGATGCAAAAGCTTTTTCTATGTTGGCAATGGCACTCCCAAATGAAATCTATTCTGGCCTATTCCATTGTGATAGTGCCAAAGAGCTTTGGGATTGCCTAAAAGAACAGTTTGGAGGAACTGAAGAGGTGATTGCCAACACCAGAGAAATCTTGGCTCAACAGTATGAAACTTTTGCTCACATTAATGGGGAAACTTTAACTCAGCAATTTGAAAGATTTTCCTCATTAATATTTGAGCTAAAACTAAATGGTCAGACCTATACAACTGTATCTATGCTTCATAGATTTTTAAGGTCTTTACCTGATAAATGGGAAACATACTCAATAGTCTTAAGATCTTCACCAGATTTTAGCTCCCTCACTCTTACAAAACTTCATGGGAGATCACTTACTTTTGAGAAAGAAATTGATCAAAAGAAAAAGTTACAAAATTCTGGTAAAACTGCTGATGACTATCTACCTGGTAGTACAACACTATTGGGACAAGACTCACCAACTTGTTCAAATAGTTTTGGATCTTTTGACCACATTGACATAACTGCTGGGATCTCATCTGAAAGATCATTCCCAGGTTATGACAATAATGACTTTGGTCAAACTGCTGATAACATGTGTTTTATCATGGATGACTTAAATAGTTTCAGCAGTGATGACCTTGAAGAAATGGATATTTTGCACCAACTGGCCATGTTAAGTTTAAAAACAAATAAATTTTACAAAAGGTCAGGAAGGAAGTTTCCAGGACTTAACAGTTCTACAAAAATTGGTTTTGACAAATCTAAACTTAGATGTCATAAGTGTCAAAAGTTGGGACACTTTGCTAGAGAATGTAGAAGCTCTGGCTTTAACCAATCTCAGTCTGGAAACAATTTTAACCCCAATTATAACAGGAATAATGGAACACAAGGGAGTGCACATTTTGTACAGGCACAAGCTCCACAACACCAATATGTGCCACAAGTACAATATGTACAGATGCCTGCTCAACAGATGCAGAGCTAACAATCAATCCCTCCCTTTCCAGCTGCTCAACAACCTCCACAGCAACAACAACCCTCTCAACAAAGTCTATTTACCTCAGGGTATGTTGACTGGAGCAGTCTTCCTTTTGACACCACAGAGTGCAATCCTGATGCAGACAACAAAATGTTTGACATCAACTGGGGAGAGCCTGACAATGGCAGAAAGAACTTTGCCTTAATGGCATTTGAGGGATGCTCCTCAAAATCTGCCTTGTCTCAGGTATCAAAAGAATCTTTGACAAAACTATGTTCAAATTCATGCAAAGAATCTTTTGCTCTCATAAGAGAGACAAATGTGCACTTACAAGGAAAAGCTAATGATTATGAGAACAAACTCACTCAGATAAAATGTGATTTAGAAAGAAAACTTTCTGTAAAAACAAAAGAAGTTTCTAAATTGACTAACTCTGCTATTGAAACCCAAGCACAAATCAAAATAATGATAAATGACCTAGGAAATGTCAGACAAGAGCTTGCTGACACCAAGGTCACATGTGAAAAATGGGTGGAATCTTGTAAGGGATACCAACTATTGCTAAACAAACAAAGTGCTTCAAATGTTAGGTTTGGCATAGGGTACAATCACACTGAAACACCAACAGATTTCTCTCCCAAAACTACTGAAGATGGGAGAAAAATTGTTTCAGGTGAAACTTCTGAAGAGGAAGAATGCACATCTTTCCATGAAAACTTTCTAAAATCACACAAAGAAAGTTCTTCAGAAGTATTGATTAAATCTGACTTTAAGTCATCAGCAGTTTCAACTACATCAGGAGTTGAGAACCTGAAAACTACTGATGACCTAAAACCAATTAAAACTGTCAGAGATTTGTCTTTGAAAGAAAACACAAAAGAATGTGAAATTTGTGGTCTGTTCAACCACAAAACAGAATTTTGCAGATATAGAAAGGGTATTCAGTTTAATAAGAAAAATCAACAACTGGTTGTGGGGGAACAAATCAAAAATGATTATGTAAAAACCTTTTCTCCCAAGAAACAACAACCAGCAAAAACCCTTTCTCAGAAAAAGACAAAATCTCAACAAAAGTCTTTTCTCAAAATTCTTCTTCAGTAGTTAGACCTAAATCATCAGCAGTTTCACAAACTGCTGAGATTAAAGATCTTATGAACATGGTACAACTACTGATGACCAAAGTTGATGGTGGTCCTCAAAAAGATACCACCATTGTACTTAATGCAAAATCCATTGCCAAAAAGACATGGATTTCTAAACTTGGTCAAGAACAAACTATAAATGTTCTCAAGAGCAAACCCAAAGCCAAACTGGCTTGGATTCTTAAATCTAACTAATTTGCTATATTGTGCAGAGAGTTTCCAGAGGCTTGAATAGTATTTGGTATGTAGACAGTGGAGGCTCAATGCACATGACAGGATGCAGATACCTGATAAACAATTTTATCAGTCAAAGAGACGGATCTGTGTCCTTTGGGAACAATGCTAAGGGATATGTGCTAGGACATGGCAATGTCTCCTCTGGAAAAATACAGTTTGACAAGGTCAATCTGGTTGAAAACCTTGAGTACAACTTGCTTAGTGTGTCACAAATGTGTGATAAAGGATATTCTTCCTTTTTCACAAAGACAGCATGCAAGATCATATCACCAGAAGGCCAGAAGTTGATAGAGAAGATCATTGAAGATCATACTTTGTTGATTGCCAAAAGATGTGGCAATGTCTATGCAGTGGACATTGAAAAAGACAAAGTACTGAACAACACTGCCTGTTTCTTCTCAAGGGCATCAACTTCAGAAACTGATCTCTGGCACAGGAGACTTGGCCATGTGAACTTTAAAACCATAAATAAAGTCACAAAAATGGGCTTGGTCAGAGGTCTACCCTTAAAAGTATACCAGTGTCAAGAGCACTGTGTATCCTGTTTAAAGGGTAAACAACATAAGTCCTCCTATAAGTCTATTGAAGAATCAAAAACAACTGCATGTCTTCAACTACTCCATATGGACTTATTTGGGCCTGTAAAGATCATGAGCCTTGGTAAAAAGAAGTACTGCTTAGTCATCATTGATGACTACTCAAGATTTACATGGGTATTCTTCTTATTTTCCAAGGATGAGGCTGCTGAAATCATCAAGTTCTTCATTCTACAAGTAGAGAAGCAATACTCTCTACCTGTCAAAACCATTAGAAGTGATAATGGGACAGAGTTCAGGAACAAAACTCTGAATGACTTCTGTTTGTCTAAAGGGATTATTAGACAATTCAGTGTTGCCAGAACTCCTGAACAAAATGGTGTGGTAGAAAGGAAGAACAGAACTTTAACAGAAGGAGCAAGAACAATGTTAGCTGATTCTGGCCTACCTTTATACTTCTGGGCAGAAGCAGTTAACACATCATGTTATGTTCAAAATAGAGTTCTTGTTGTCAAGAGACATTCAAAGACTGCCTATGAAGTTCTTCATGGCATGAAGCCCCTTATCTCCTTTTTCAGGGCTTTTGGATGTCAATGTTTCATCTTGAACATCAAGGAATCTATTTCAAAGTTTGCTGCCAAAGTTGACTCAGGTTACTTTCTTGGTTATTCATCAACTAGAAAAGCCTACAAGGTTTTTAACTCAAAAACCAGGATAGTAGAAGAAACACTGAATGTCAAGTTCAATGAGTTAAAACACACTCTCATTCCAGCACATCCTGCTGAACTCTTTGACCTTGACAACTTTCATTTTGAACCTGAAAAGACTGTCACTTCATCCAAACCTAATTATTATGGTGATCAAAGTTTTGATGATGAGGATCCAGCACCATGGACTCCTCAAACAGTCATTAAGTCAACTTCAAAACCATCAGAAGTTTCACAAACTTCTGATCCAACAAATACTGAAGGCCAAACTCAAACATCTGCTTCAGCACCTGCAACTACTGAAGACACCGAAACTGCTGAACCAGATATAATAGACCTCAGTAGTTTGTTTGAAGAACATGAGCCACCAACACCTGTCAGTGGTTTACAACAACTGATCGAACACAAAGATCATCCACTTGATCAAATCATGGGTGATATTGCATCAGGTATTCTTACAAGAAACCAGCTTTCCAACTTTTGTCTATTCTCAGCATTTATTTCACAGTTGGAACCAAAGAAGTACCAGGAAACCTTTGCTCCAGTTGCAAGGCTTGAAGCCATCAGGTTATTTGTGGCCTATGCCATTTCCAACAAAATAAAAGTTTATCAAATGGATGTCAAAAGTGCATTTTTGTATGGAAAGATAAAAGAGGAAGTGTATGTTTGTCAGCCACCTGGGTTTGAGGATCATTCTCATCCTGAGTGGGTGTACAAACTAGACAAAGCTCTTTATGGGCTCAAACAGACTCCAAGAGCCTGGTATGATACACTTTCAACCTTTTTACTCAAAAATAACTTTACAAGAGGTGCCATTGATAAAACACTTTTCATAAAACATGTTGGAAATCATGTCTTACTTGTTCAAATATATGTTGATGATATCATTTTTGGTTCAACAAACACAAAATTGTGTGATGAATTTAAGAAACTCATGCAATCAAAATTTGAGATGAGTACAATGGGAGAACTGCAGTACTTTTTAGGACTGCAGATTAAGCAACAAACAAATGGAACTTTTATACATCAATCAAAATATGTTAAAGAATTATTAAACAAATTTTCTTTACAAGACTTTAAATCATGTTCCACTCCCATGACACCAACCACACAAGTTGAACCAGATGATCAAGGAAAACAGGTTGATCAAACCATGTATAGATGTATGATAGGTTCCCTTTTATATCTAACTGCTTCTAGACCAGATATTATGTTTTCAACATGTGTCTGTGCTAGATATCAATCAGCTCCTAGGGAATCACACCTTATTGCAGTCAAAAGAATTTTCAGATATCTGAAAGGAACTCCCACACTTGGAATTTGGTATCCTGCTTCAAGCAATACCAAGTTATCAGCTTTTTCAGATAGTGACTATGCAGGGTGTAAAATGTCAAGAAAATCAACATCTGGTGGTTGTCAATTCTTGAGAAACTGTCTAGTGTCATGGCAATCAAAGAAGCAAACATTTGTTGCAACTTCAACTGCTGAAGCTGAATACATTGCAGCTGCAAGTTGTACATCACAGATACAATGGCTCCAATATCAACTTCTTGATTATGGAATCAAAGAGACCAAGACACCATTGCTTATAGACAGCAAATCTGCCATTAGCATCATTCAAAATCCTGTTCAGTTTTCAAAAACTAAACACATTGAAATCAGGTATCATTTCATAAGAGATTGCTATGAAAAAGGCAAGATTGAAGTGAAACATGTAGCAACAGCTAATCAAATAGCTGACATTTTCACTAAACCCCTTGACACATCAACATTTCAGAAGTTAGTATCCATGCTAGGGATGCTAAATTTGTAAGTGTTTCTATTTATTTTTCTGCACATTTTTTGTTTTTCACTTACATCTGTTTTCAAACACTTGAAAAACTTCTGAAAAGAGAGAAACTACTGATGAACAAAACATCAGTATGGGGATAATTTCTGAAAAGTGATTAAACTTCTGATAAAATAACCTTCAGAAGTTATGAATAAAAGTATTTATAAAGTATTTCTCATCAGCTGTTAAAACTACTGAAGAGAAAATGGGAACTACTGATGAAGATAATCCTTCATCAGCAGTTTAGTCAAAAAGGGCAAATCTGACTTTTCCTATCATCAGAAGTTTAACCTAGTCGGTTTAAAACTTCTGATAAAGAGATTTTTAACCTAGGCGGTTTAAAACTTCTAATAAAGAAGATCCAAGCGGTTAAAAACTTCTGATAAATATCTTTTTTCAACACTTATCCTTTCAAACACAAAAATTCCCTCCTTCTCTCTCAAGAAAGCTCTCAAACCCCTGAACCTGCAACACAAAATCACTGTTCGATTCATCAACACACACAAACCACATGGCTTTAGTTCTCAAACAGGGACACAATCTCAGAGCCTACTTAGAAAAACAAGAAGGCTTGTCCCAATACGATGAGATCATTGATCTTGTCGTCAAATCCCAATATTTCACCGCTCTCACCATAGACCCACCAATTCATCCTAAAACTCTAAATGAGTTCTGGGCTAATGCTGAGACAGTGATGGTGGATGATGAAGTTATCTCCCTCAACTCAACAATTAAAGGGAGACAAATGGCCATAACACCGGCCATACTCTCAAACAGACTGGGGTTGAATGATGTGAATGCCCCTGAAAAGTTTGACAACTCTACTATCCACCTAACCATGACTGAGTGTGGTTATCAAGGTACTCTCTCACAAGCTACAATCTTTAAAAAATATTTTGAACCAAAATATAAACTTTTGTTTCATTATATTATTATGTGCTTGAGTCCTAAAACTGGGTCTTATGACCAGATGCCCTCAACCTTTCAACCAATCTTTCATTCTATTGTGAATGAAACAAATTTCAGGGCATCAAAACTTTTCTTTAATGAGTTGGTGTTACATCACAATAACACTAAGAAAAAGTTTTTGTTATATCCAAGGTTCATTATGCAGTGCATAATATCTGAACTGGGTAATGAGGTGCTTGTGGGTAAAATTGAAATTTTAAAACCCTTAACCTCACAAGCATACTCAAGGCACAACAAACAGGCTGTTTGGCCAGAAGATGACCAAGGGGAACAAGCACCAGTCCCCATGGAACCCTCATCTTCCAAACCTACTCCACCAAAGGCCAAGAAACCCAAGATAACAAAATAAAAACCCACCAAACCCAAAAGAAAAGCTGTTCAGGAGGTTGAGATGCCTGAACAAACTATTGTGCAATCTGCACTTTTTAAAGATGTGACTGAAACATCCTCTCAGTCTCATCCATCTCAAACCCCACCAAGAGCACCAATAACTATCCTTTTCAAAGGAAAAAGACTTAAGAAAAATATTCCAATTGACTCTTCTTTTGAAACTGCTGAACCCATTGCCCAAACTACTGAACCAGCACCCCAAACTTCTGAACCAGACATCGAAATAGCCAAACGTCTCTCCGGGCTAAAAGAGAAAGTCCCATCTACACATGTCAGTCCCCATCAACCACATCAAACAGGGGACATAGACTCAGACAGTGACATGGATGTGGACACACATAGCCCTAACCAAAGAGATGAGGATGAACCAGGGTCTCTAAGCCCAAACTTAGAAACCTTCGGTACTTTTGAGGCTGCTACTACTCATTTACCACCCAGTGGTGGACCTGAGGACAGAAGTAAAATAGCTAAGACCTCAACTGTGGCAACTACTGATGAAGGCTTAATGCCTGAGGTAGGAAATCCTCTGAACCAAGAACAAGAGGTACATGAGACAACTGAGTTGGGCTCAGCTCATGATGTAACTGATACAGTCCTCATTGAGGATGTAATCAGGGATTCAGATGATTCCATTAATTTGGATGATGTTTCAAAACTCAAAACTACTGAATTGACGGCTATAAGTGAAGGTCCTGCACCTGGTGTCTCTAAGCTCAAGAAGCTAGTCACACCATCTCAGGTTAAAGCCCACTCAATCCATGATTCCCCTAGAGTGGCATCTCCTGTACAACAAGGAGATCAACCAAAAACACACCCCTCACTACAAATGCCTACCCAATTCCCTGGGCAACCAAGCATAGACCTGAACCAACTATGCAGCCCAGATGGCCCCTTGTATCACATGATGAACACCCTCATCAAAAATCACATCCAAACATACACAGCTGACTTGGAGCTATCCATGAAGAACCAATTTGGAGTGATACAGACGAAGATGAATGATCTGTCCAACAAGATTGATCACAACAGCAAACAGATTGCTCATCTTCAAGGTCATTTCTCCCAAGCTTCAACTTCCAAAGGTGATAAAGCCAAAAAGGGGGAGAAAATCAAGGTGCCTATGGATACACTTGAAGCCAGAAGAAAGGCAAGAGTGGCTATCCTAGCTAGAGATCAACAAGATCAAGCCAGAAAAGAGAAACTGGCACAACAGTTTGGTGTCTCTATTCAAGAAATAGAAGATGATGAAAAGGCTGATGAATCCCAAGGGCACAATGAAGAAACCTCTGATGGCCAAAGTTCTGATGAAGAATCAGAAAGTACTGAAGACAATCCTTCAGTAGTTGACAAACCTTCAGAAGTTGTCAACCCATCAGAAGTTAACACTTCCAAGACTCAAACTGCTGACCCTTCCAGATCAACTGCTCCTATTCAACCAACCTCTGCTCCTATCAGGCCTACTACAACAGTTACAACAATGACTGTGCTAAACCCTTCTCCAATCTCTCAATCAGCTGAATTACTTGAGAAGAGTTTAGTTGCAGCCCAAAAGAAGGCCAGAGAAGATCTGATTTGGAAAAATCTGGAAGAAAGGGATGACTTAGATCTAAGCCATGAAGAAAAACTTCAGGCTTATGAATAGGGATGGCAATCAAACCCGAACCCGATGGGTAAACCCGAAACCCGACACATTTGGGACGGGTTTGGGTCGGGTAATCGGTATGGGTCCGGGTATGGGATTAGTTTTTATTTTTTTCGCGGGTTTGGGACGGGTTTGGTATTTGATGATATACCCGTTTACCCGACCCAATTACCCGATAACGTATACCCATTTACCCGATTAGATACCCAATATAATTTCTAATATATCTTTTTAAATATGTATGCATAATATATCTAATTATCCATCTAGATTGTCATCTTCTGCTAAAAATTATAAAAAATTAGTGTATACTAATTGTTATCTATGCCTTTGAGTGTTTTTATATGATTTAATTATTTTATATTTATACATTGTAATCATTTACATATATATTTAATAATGTTAAATGTAATTGGTTAATAGTTACCTAATAGATATCCGTCGGGTTTTTGGTCGGATATACTCAATGGATAAGTTTTAAAAATTAATGGGTTTACCCGAAACCCGCGGGTATACCCGATACCCGATGGGTAATTACCCGACACAAACCCGACGGGTTTTGGGCCGGGTTTGGGACAAGCATACCTAACCGGGTATGGGGTTGGGATTACATAAAACCGTCCCAAACCCGACCCATTGCCATCCCTACTTATGAAGCTGAACTACAAAGGCAGGCTAGCCTAGATGAGATTGCTGAACAAGACAAAAGACATCAACTGATGTCTTACATTATGAAGAACAGCAAAGTCAAAGCCCACACTTTGAAGAGACTCTCTGTGGAAGAGCTGACAAGAAGAGCTCAACTTATTGCAGATAAACTTGCAACAAGTAAAGACACAAAGGCCAAGAGAGCTCAGATGATAGAAGAACTGGTAGCCAATGGTTATGGTTCAAAAGCCTCAGTGTCCAAGTGGAAAGAAGAAAGATTGGTGGACACATACAGAAAATACAAGGCTGCAAGGGCTGCTAATCCAGAGAAGTTTCAAACTGCTGAAGCTTCAACTTCAGTAGTTAGAACTTCTGGTGTTCAAAGAAGACCAGCTACCCAAAGAAAGAAGACAGAGGAAAAAGTAAAGACTGATTTCAGAATGGTACTACTAGAAGGTAGTACAGTAGTACATTCTGATTTTGACATAGAAGAGAAGCCTCTGCTCACACAATTCAGGGATCCTTCCACCTTTGCATATCAAATCCAGAAGACCATCACAGAAAAACTGCACACCAAGGTAGTAACTGAACATCACTTGCCAACATTTCAGATACCTAATGTGATGGAACAACAGCAGGGAAGTGAATCCCACCTGAGAGTCACTGAAGTTGAAAACATTCAACACTCAGGAGAAACCCAGGGTACCACCATGGTTCCCTACACTGCAGACTTTGACAAGTCTAAAGTACCAGTCATCAGATGGTCCTTTACTGATAACAACTCAGTACTTGTGACAAGAAGAGATCAAACAAGCAGGGAATATAGGTCGATGAATGAACTGAAGAAACTATCAACCAAAGATCTGCTTACAATCCAACACTTGGAACCAAGAAAAGGGTCTCCTACTGATGATCAACTAAACCAACTCAAGAATTCCATGTTCAAAGGAATATGGAAAATTGTGAAGAACAGAAAGGAACAATAAGGAATTAGTAAGGTTTTGGCATCATCAATCCAGGGGGAGATTGTTAGGACAAAAAGGATTGGTGAAACCACTTTTGCAAACCTTAGTCTAATTCACTTTCTTTCAAAATACTCTAAGTATGAAACTGCTGAAGACAAAGAATCAAACTGCTGAAGAAGAGATTCAGAAGTGCTGAAGAAGAAGTCATCAGAAGTTCTGAAGTACAAACCAGACACTTCTACTGAAGAACTACTGAAGACAAACTACTCATCAGTAGTTTGTGATCGCGTGTCGAAGTGCTAATCAAAAAATTAATAAAAACTACTCCTTAGCTACAAGGACTGCAGTATAGGGAGTAGGGTTGTCGAACCACGAGGAGTATGTGGTTAGTGTTAATAGCAATTTATTGATTAAACTAAACTAATTTTATGAAATTGAGTTGCTGCTTGCTTGCAAAAACAAAGTGATTGATTGAAAAGTAATTAAAAAGAATAATATAATGAAAAACGGTCACTCCGGGTTTCTGATTCGGTAATTTTAAAGCTACTCCGTAATTAACCTAGCTAGGGAATCACATAGACATGATCCTGTTTAAATTGTTCAACCCAATTCAATTATCTTAACACTAAATACAAAATCAAATTATTCCTAGTGCAAGAAAACCAAGAAACGATGATATATTGTATCAATGCAAAGAAACCAAATTGTCTAGATCAGTCAAACATACAATTGAATCCAAAAGAACTTTAAGATGTTCACAAAATTCAATCCAAATACTAGGTATAAAACAGAGTAAAACTAATAAAATAAATGAATCATTCACCCGGAGAGAACCGCAGGATGTTTAGCCTTGCATCTTCATGATTTCGGCTTCAAAACTTGTTCTGGATTGCTCTGGCATCAACCGGAATGAATGTAACTGCAAAAAGTACTCAAAATCCTCCCTTAGAAGCTCTGGAAGTCGAAGAATGCATCCCCATACGGCTGCTAGGTTTTTAATTGCGAAAATGGGCTTTTTATGGGCTGAAGAGTTATTAGAGACCCATGAACAACTGTTTATGGAATTAGAGGGTCTCTAACAACCTCAAAGTGACGTGAGGGCATCTTTTGTAATTACCACAATTCATTAAGGGTAAAATCGTCATTTTTCCTCTGTTTTACTTCCTGGAGACCCGCGAATAACTTTTACTGAAATTAGAGGGTCTCTAATTTCAGTTCTTCCAGATTTGTTTCTTTTTTGATTTCCAATTTCATCGAATGCTCGTCTCCTCTCCAACTAAGCTCTTTTTCTCTCGTTTTAGCCCACGAACACCTGCTTAACACCAAGACACAAAAAAGTATCTAAGACACGATATAAACGAACGATAAACGATTAAAAACTATACAAAACTAATATATAAATGTGATGCATTTGGCAACACATCACACCCCCACACTTACCTTTTGCTTGCCCTCAAGCAAATCTGCTCAAAACGTTACCACGAACAAGTAACAAATACCTCAAACGCCCCCGCCATGCACTAGTTAGGGTCCAAAGTCATACCCCATTCATAGATCATCATTAGATGTGTTAATTCAACAGGCAACCATGATGCATAATTTTGAAAATAGAACTTTCCCGACTAAGTCTAACATGCTTTCGGTTTTTATTCTCATGCAACACACCCCTCACAATTTTTCACTCCACTCGGTTTAATATCTGGACTAGCATGTAATGCGCTAGTATATTCACTCAAAACCAAACATGCAACTCTGTTATCATAGGCTTGTATAACAATCACACCTCAACTATAGACAATGCACATATCTAAAGGACTTACGGGTTTTGGGCTTCGGGTAAAGGTAGGATAGATTTGGCTAACAATTGGTTTAAAAACAAAGGTTTCAACACGTTTGAATGATCATCCTTATTCATTAAACACCATAATACAATAATCACACAACTTTGGGCATATTTGACCCATAACACATACTTCTATTTTCTTTTTCACTTTTTTTTTCATATATATTTTTTTTCTCTTTTTTCTCTTTTTTTTTTCACAACTTAAACATAACTCAATCACTTGAACAAAACATAAACACGATGGATGTCATCAATTTATTTCACAAAGGTAAACGGGTCAAATTGGGTAATAGGTTTAATCAAATGAAAGGGTATAGGCTCAACATGGCTACTAAGGGTGATTTTAGGTAAACGGGTCAACACATAACAAATAAATGGGTATCAAAAGAAAACGGGGAAACCTAAATTGCCTTTATCATCTATGTGCATATGTAGTCTACAACCTCGGCATGTATCAAATCACACAAGTTCTGCAACAGAGAAACTTTTGGCCTACACTCAACAAATGAAAATATATATGTATCAATCTATCATCTAGTAGGCTCAAGATCTCACCAAAGTGTGGAAATGGGTTACCGATGTGTGCATGCACTTATTACCGACAGCTCGTTACACCTAATCGGGCAAATTCTAAACATTTTCTCTAAAACACCTGCTGAAAACGGTTCATATGTCTGTTCTAAAGAATTGGACCATGATTAAGGACCCACACACCACAAGCTGAGACAGAATGAAAGCATTGAAACAGTCGCTTCCATGCCCGATCAGACCGCTTTTAGGACATTTTTTAATTTTTTATTTTTATTATTATTATTATTATTAATTTTTTTTTACTCAAAACTAAATAAAACAAAAAAGAAGTTTCCCCACCCCCACACTTGAATGACATATTGTCCTCAATGTGAGCTAGGAATAAAATAAAGCAGAATTAAAAATAAAATACAACAGAAGTAAAAGGAACAGACTCCCCTGGATAAGCAGCACTCGCATATGAGTCGTGTTCGGTTCCTCCAAATCTGGTCGTATAGCATTTCATTCGCGACCGATAAACAAACCTAAAACAAAGAAACAAGAAAAAAAACAAACAAATCGGGATACCTGCAAACATTAGTGATTTCCTGATCGTCCATGCCCGAATGGAGATTGTGTACGGGCGTGGCAATCTATTCTTGCAATTCAAATCATAACAAGAAATCCCATGACTCAAACAAAAATAAAACTGACTTGAAAACACTCGAAAATAAAAATGAAAAAAAAATACACAAATAAATATACAAAATATACAATAACCATACCTAATGTTCATTCATGGTGGTCTCAAAGAACATTTTCCTACCGAATTCCCAATGTATGTTCGGTAATTGACATGTCGAGTCTTCATCTTCTTTCTTATCTTTGACATGTCTGCAGGATCATTGCTGGGCCACTTCACTATACTTTGTCCAAGGTCTTCAATGCTCACCTTCCTCTTTTGCCCACTCAAGCCATCATCTTCAACTTTGTCTATTTTCCTCATAAATATGGGAGGAAGGTTAGGATACACCAAGGTTACCCAGTTCACAGGTTCTTCAGCAAGTGCGTCTACAAGTGGTTGTACGCACGAAGTCACGTCTACTTTAAAGCTTGTAGCTTCCTCTTCTAAGGCTTCCTCCATCACAACCTGGTCCACATGTGCCTCTTCAACTTTTTCAGCCACGTCAACGTTAACCATATCTGGTTCAACAATCAAATCTTCAAGTTCTAAATCTGCTGCCAGTTGACCAACTTGCTTAAACAATGCCTCAACGGTGTGGTCCCGAACTTCATTATCCTTCCGAATTCTCTTAAAATCTTCTCGGGTAGCCTTTACATCTTCATGGATAGCCTTTATGGCCTCTAAGATCTCACTCAGCTGATCATTGCTTCCCTCTTCATTGTTTTGTTGTTGTTGATAACCGTAGTCAACACTCTGGCCTCCATGAACAATCGGATCAGTATTCATGTAGTAATCTGCAGTTTGTTCCCTAGATTGATAAATGTTTGGCTTGTAGTATCTTTGCTGACAGTTCTGATATTGTGGCCAATAATAAGAGGATGATAAGTATGAGTCTTCATCTTTTTCTAGCCCAAAGATAATACGATCTTTTCGTGCATTATATGCTTTAACTCTCTGACGGGCAATTGGACAATCCTGCATCACATGATATGGGCTCTCGCAACACCCACATGCATCATAATCCACCCAATTCATCTTGAATTCAATTTTCCTGCAAAACTAACATACCCAGCGTAATACTGAACAAAATGGAGAAAAATACAAGACAAGAGAAAAAGATTTTTTTTTTAAATTAAAAAAAATAATAATAATTAAACTAAAAACACTTAGTGCACGAACACCCCGGCAACGGCGCCATTTTGATCGCGTGTCGAGTGCTAATCAAAAACTATTTTAAAAACAACTCCTTAGCTACAACTGACTGCAGTATAGGGAGTAGGGTTGTCGAACCTCAGGGAGTTTGTGGAAAGTGCTAAGTTACTAATTTCTAATTAAATTAAGATTAACTAAAGTAATTTTATGAAGTTTAATGTAAAAGTGCTGCAGTGCTGCAAAACGGATTGATGATTGATTTTTTTAGAAAAGACAATAATATGGAAAAACGGTCACTCCGGGTTTCTGATTCGGTAATTATCAACTGAATTATGTTAATACTCTATCTAGGAAATCACATAGACATGACTTTGTTTAAGTTGTTCGACCCAATTCAGCTGTCATAACATTAATTGAAAAGTTAAATTAATCCTAGTGCAAGAAAACCAAGATACGATAACATAATGCAATAATACTAATCAACCAAACTGTCTAGATCAGTCAAACATACAATTAGACGCAAAGACCGTTAAGGTGTTCACAAAATCTAATCCAAGTAATGAGTATCAAACATAAAACAATTGATAGAATAACCAAATCGTTCACCCGGAGAAACCGCAAGATGATTAGCCTTGCATCTTCATGATTTCGGCTTCAAAACTTGTTCTGGATTGCTCTGGCATCAACCGGAATGAATGGAACTGCAAAAAGTACTCAAAATCCTCCCTTAGAGGCTCTGGAAGTCGAAGAATGCATCCCCATACGGCTGCTAGGTTTTTAATTGCGAAAATGGGCTTTTTATGGGCTGAAGAGTTATTAGAGACCCATGAACAACTGTTTATGGAATTAGAGGGTCTCTAACAACCTCAAAGTGACGCGAGGGCATCTTTTGTAATTACCACAATTCATTAAGGGTAAAATCGTCATTTTTCCTCTGTTTTACTTCCTGGAGACCCGCGAATAACTTTTACTAAAATTAGAAGGTCTCTAATTTCAGTTCTTCCAGATTTGTTTCTTTTTTGATTTCCAATTTCATCGAATGCTCGTCTCCTCTCCAACTAAGCTCTTTTTCTCTCGTTTTAGCCCACGAACACCTGCTTAACACCAAGAGACAAAAAATTATCTAAGACACGATATAAACGAACGATAAACGATTAAAAACTATACAAAACTAATATATAAATGTGATGCATTTGGCAACACATCAGTTTGTCATTCATCAGTACTTAAAGAAGATCTTTTCCACCGCCTTTGTATATCAGTAGTTTAATACTTTAGTATTTCTTTTTGCTTTATGTACAAGTTCCAAGACTGCAACTTGTTGCAACTTGTTTCTGAACTTGCTTTTGGCAAGGTTCATGTATTTGTAAAGTCTATAAATAGAAGGATTCATCCTTCTGTTTTAGACATTGATTTTAATACAAGAAATCCTTCAACACTTATTATTGTTATTTTCATTTCGTGTTTACTGAGAATCTGTCAAAGTATTTCATTCTCATTCAATACTTAGATTCTCAATAAACACTTCTCATTTATTAGTTCTTGATTCCAGGGGGAGTAATAACTCCTGTTGATAAAGTGTAGCTATAAACTTATAAACATTCCACTGTGCTATCACTCACCAAAGAACTTGCTAAACACTTAAGTGTCAACTAGCAAGTTCAACTAAAAGAGCAGCTTAAACATGATCCAACAGCACCGAGATACCAGACATTGATGATGATATGCTCAACAAGGCTGAGGATCAGCTTAGCTTTACACCAACTATTACTCCCGACGAAGCAATATCGAGAACAGAGTGCATCATGAGGCTGTGTGCGCAATGGTATCCATCTCCAACCAAGGGAATTGCAAAGAAAGCACCTGAACAGGACTCAGTATTCAAGAAATGACAAAGACATAGTTATGTCCGAGCAGCTACTTTGAGAAGAACTTCGCTTCAATGATGCTTCTACCAGTCCTATGAAGTTTGATTCGATACTTATTCGTGGTTGGTTTCTAAGGATGAAGTATAACAGGCCGGTGACTAAGAAAAAGATGCTGCACAAGGCGCATGTGTATCTGACTTTTAAATATCTTATACACGTGGTCTTGAAATGTTTGGGGCCAAGAAGAACTACATATGATGATATTAGAGATACTCTTGCATCAGACGTAGTAGCCTTGATTCTGAATAAGTCATTTAACTTCTTTGGCATGATTATGCATCACCTGCAGGAGATGAACACCAAGAGAACAAATGAGAACTCCAATCTAATGTACCCACGTTTCTTACAAATGGTGATTGATCGTCAGTTGCCTAAATTGGTGAAGAATGACTCATAAATCTTCTCCTTAGATCATATGGACGAAGGAATGATGGAAAGGATGCTCACGTTTAGTGGTTAGCCGAAAGACAAATGGCCTAAAACAAGAAGATTATTTTGACATCTAAGCAATCCTGGTTATGTAGGCCCAAAAGGAAGCAAGTGGAGACATGACAACAGTGATTCTGAAGAAGATTTGGAGGTCATGAGGCGAACGTTTAGAGATGGTAATGATGTGGGTCGTGAAACTGCTGAGTTGGGATCCAATGTACCGGTAGTACTTCTGCAACTGCTTCTCATGACGACGTGTTAGATACAAGTGTACTGGATACCAAAACTCCTCCAGCAGGTGTTGGTGAACAAGAATCTTCACAAAGTGCCCGAGGGAAATCCACAGTTTTAGAAAGTGATGAAGATTTTGTGAACGTTGAATATGTTTCGAATGAATCAGATTCAGATGATGATACTTCCAAGACGAAAGTTGCTAAAGCGACTAAGAGAAAGGCTGAGTGGTTGGAGTCAAAGAGTCGGGAAGTAGATCCTGATTTTTCGGTTGATGAAGATGCACAGATTGAAGATCTGGATGCAGAACTTGAGACTCCACCATCTGGTAAAGCGAAAGCGAAAGGCGGACGACTGAAGATAAAGTCCTAGAGAACCAGTGATAAAGCCAAGAAAAGATCTAGATTTGGGAGACTCTCGAATGCAGTAGATGTCTTGTCGCCTAGCAAAACAACATCTTCTGGAACAACAACAACAGGTGCAACATCTGGAGCAGTGATGTCTGCTGGGATTTCTAGGTCAATGCTTGCATCGGTAATCTTCACTCAGTCAGACTTAGTTACCGGCGCAGTGAACTATACTGTTACACCCTCTCAGCAGCTGGTCTTGAACACAGTCAACGACATTGTTAAGAATCTTCGAGATCAGATGCATTCATCTTCTACAGCTCACCAATCCTCTTCAACCACAACCTCTGCTACAACGAATGAACAGTTTCATCACCATATAAACAAAGTAGTTTCTTTCATGCTTACTCAGGCACGTGAGAATGCAGATTTGAGAGGGAAGATAGTGGCGATTGAAGAAAATGTGAGACAGATGCTCGAATTATTCGGGGAAATGATATGGATCAACAAAGAATTGCAAGCTTTGAACAGGTCTCTTCAAGCGTCAAACCAACAACAAGTAGAGTCTAATCAGCGACTATTGGAGTCTAATCAGCAGTTGGTTCATTCTATCCAAGAAACTACAGCGAGGCTGACAAGTGTGGAATCTCAGTATCAACAGCTGCAGCTTGCCAATGTAAACAATGAACGAAGAATTGAAGAGTTCAAGTCAGAAAACTAGAAACTCAGGGAACGGGTTGAAAAGCTGTTTGAAGACCATCCTAGAATCGCAGTTGCATCTGATTCTAGTAATGATGAAGAGAAAGAAGATGAGGAAGAAGAAGAGGGTAAGGACGAGAAAGATGACGATGATGATGATGGTAATGATAACGATGATGATAATGATGGGAAAGACGATGATGATTGTGGTGGGAATGTAGGTCCAGGTTTCACATTTGGTATAGAGGAACGTCGTACCAAGAGCCAGCACGATACGCAAGGCAAGGATCCCAAAGGTAGTAGGTCTACTCAGGGGGAGTCTAATGCAGATGCGATAAAGAGATTGAAGGATTTCATATTGACTGGATCGGTGCCATTAGATGCGACTGAGCCTCTGAGGAATATTTTCTTGTATAATGTCATGGTAATCCAATCA
Organism: Ambrosia trifida; assembly: GCA_028751855.1. NCBI lineage: Eukaryota > Viridiplantae > Streptophyta > Magnoliopsida > Asterales > Asteraceae > Ambrosia > Ambrosia trifida. Next base: position 12,762,557 of record CM054127.1, on the reverse strand, counting down.
AGGTTCCCTAGCATGAAGATCTGGAGGAGGGAGAGATACCGCCAGAACTCTCCAGAGAAGATATGGCAAAGATATTTGGCATAACACTTAGAGAATCTTCCGGTGCGAGTCATACTCCTCCAGAACTAGATCCTTGTCACAATGAAGTATGAAGTAGAGATGGAAAACATAACATACGAGGATTATGTAGAATACTACTTCAACAATGACAGCACCTGTTAGGACAAAAAGGATTGGTGAAACCACTTTTGCAAACCTTAGTCTAATTCACTTTCTGTCAAAATACTCTAAGTATGAAACTGCTGAAGACAAAGAATCAAACTGCTGAAGAAGAGATTCAGAAGTGCTGAAGAAAAGTCATCAGAAGTTCTGAAGTTCAAACCAGACACTTCTACTGAAGAACTACTGAAGACAAACTACTCATCAGTAGTTTGTCATTCATCAGTACTTAAAGAAGATCTTTTCCACCGCCTTTGTATATCAGTAGTTTAATACTTTAGTATTTCTTTTTGCTTTATGTACAAGTTCCAAGACTGCAACTTGTTTCTGAACTTGCTTTTGGCAAGGTTCATGTATTTGTAAAGTCTATAAATAGAAGGATTCATCCTTCTGTTTTAGACATTGATTTTAATACAAGAAATCCTTCAACACTTATTATTGTTATTTCCATTTCGTGTTTACTGAGAATCTGTCAAAGTATTTCATTCTCATTCAATACTTAGATTCTCAATAAACACTTCTCATTTATTAGTTCTTGATTCCAGGGGGAGTAATAACTCCTGTTGATAAAGTGTAGCTATAAACTTATAAACATTCCGCTGTGCTATCACTCACCAAAGAACTTGCTAAACACTTAAGTGTCAACTAGCAAGTTCAACTAAAAGAGCAGCTTAAACATGATCCAACAGCACCGAGATACCAGACATTGATGATGATATGCTCAACAAGGCTGAGGATCAGCTTAGCTTTACACCAACTATTACTCCCGACGAAGCAATATCGAGAATAGAGTGCATCATGAGGTTGTGTGCGCAATGGTATCCATCTCCAACCAAGCGAATTGCAAAGAAAGCACCTGAACAGGACTCAGTATTCAAGAAAAGACTATCGAAGGTGTCTGGGAACATTCTTAGCTGGGCTTACATTGAACACGCTAAGGTGTTTGGTATCAAATGGAAAGACGGACTACCATAATTCAACTGGCATAGCAAGACCAATAGTCTTCCATTTTGGTACATGAGAGATCTGGTGCATCTAAGGTCGTTATATCATGAAAAATGTCCTGGATTCGGTTCGTTTGTGAACATCTTGAAGAAAAACAGTCAAGACAGATGGAAGACATTCATGCCTTAGTATCCGAAGTCCTACAAGACCAAGGAACTGCATCCAAGAACAGGGAATCCGATCTGGAAGCACAAGATCAAGCTCCCAACAAGCATGTCGAAGATTCCAATCGCTCCAATTGAACAAGACTTTCACCCAAAGTTCTGGTTCTGGTATTACGACTACTTAACGACTAAAGCAGTGATTGTGCTCAACGATGCTCCAAAGATTTGCCGAAAGATTAGAGTCTGGGATCCCATGTAGTTGATCAACCTGTCTGAAGAAGATATTGCCACTCTCCATCATCATCCCATTCACTTTCTAGATCCAGCTGTCGATCAAGCATTAAAGTTTCAACGAGTGATTCTATTCTGCTTTGCTTTCAAGGTTAATACCGGTTGTGACTGGTCGAAGATTAGTAGGATTCAGACTACTCAACAGTAGAAGATCAAGTGCTGCTGTTTGAAGATTTTGAAGACATACTAACTAGGTCCAGGGGGAGTCTGTTAGTACATGTAATGTAGATGTCCTTAGCCTAGTATAGATGTTCATTTGTTGTTTAATTTGTATGTGTTTATGTGTGTTTATTATGTTAAAGGGTGGTTTTGGGCTACTGGACACGATTGGGTTTTTGGACACGACTAGCCTAGCTAGTCGCCCCAGCCAATCGTGTCACAGACAGCTAGTCACCCCTAGGCCTAGGGCGACTAGAAGGGACTATAAATAGCTCAAATCATTGCCCTAATCATTTCAGCTGTCATTTCACACATTCCAACACCTAGTACCTCGGTTTCAAGGTCTGTAGCTACATGTACAATCACGCTCTGTTTTTAATAGGAATACAACCTTTTAACCATCTTGTGTATGTTTTGATATCTCATTATTGTGTTTGTTGGCGTTTTTATTATCTAAACATCGACTAGTGGATTCCGCACACTAGAAGAACCAGCTCGTGATTGTTGGATTGTCCGAAACCGGTCCTACAATAGGCACTTTTAATGGATGAACATGCACATGTCAATTAAAGTAGAGGCACGACCGTGCTTTTGTACATCTTACAAGGCATGTTACCTGCAAAGGCTACAGACCAAGTATTGGTATCTGTGTATTAGGGGCTAAGTACGCCCATGCCAAGGTAGGCACGCCCATGCTTGCCACATGTTTGTCAGTCTTGTCGAGTCTTAAATCTTCAGCAGTTTTTCTTTAGTGGGCTCGGTCGTGCTTTGGTGTGTGCGGTCATGCAAGCCTTCTTTTTGTCAGATTCTTTTGTTTTTTGCTTTAGCATGGGTGTGTCAACATATACTTGCTCTTGTTTCAATTTCAGGATGTTCGGAAACCTCCATTATCTTCGTTTGTCTTCGTTTATTGCTTCTTGGAGATCCAAAATCCTATAATTAACAATTAGGAATGATTTATGTAAGATTTTATCCATTAATTGTATTAAAAGTACCCAATCTAAGGTAAGTTATGAATGTAAAACATATGTAATTATGACACATCATTTACCTTAGCTATCTACTTATCATATATTGCCTAATGAACTTTACACAGGTGATTGCAAACATGTTTGTTTTTCCAGCTAGTTGTTTATTAAAAAAAATCCTCCCACAAGTTGTTTAAGAGCAGATCACACTTTACCCTCCATGTCTAAACCAATTTAAAACAAATAAGTTTTATGGTGCATATAAATAGGTAATTACACTACAACAAAATTGAACTAGAATAATGTAATGATAAATAGGTAATTTGGTTCAATCTTATTATAGCATAATTACTCTAATATTTTTGACACGTGGGTGTTGTTTGTTTTTGAAGAGGTAAATTGTCTGCAGTCTGCAAGAAGAAGACTGTTTGTTAACGTCTGCACCGTAACCCAAAACCATAACAGAGACCCTACACCGTAAACCAACACCATAACCATAACCCACCACACCCCACTTTATATTGACAATATACAGCCACCATTCACACACTTCATAACCTTTCTTGATCATTTTTTCTTTAAAGCCAAAAACTTTTTCTTGATCATTTTTACTTTAAAGCCAAAAGCTTTTTCCAAATCTCGAATCTTGCAAAGACCATGAATTACATTATTATACGTCATAACATTCGGCAAAACACCAATCTCCTCCATCTCAGACAACACACTCATCGCATCATTAACCTTCCCATCTTTACAAAGCGCATTAACGGCAGTCGTAAACAAATAAACATTCGGCTAAACCCCTTTACGCAAAACACCAAACACTTGATTTCCAACTTCAAGTTAGCTTACAATATAAAGGTTGGTTTGCTTTTGAACAAAAAAAAATACAGAGAATTAGAGAGAGAAGCGACGGGGTAGGGGAAAGAGGAAAGGGATGTCAGTCGTCGGTGGTTGCGACGGGGCAGGGTGTAAGTGCATGATGTCCCTAGGCTAGTATATATGTTGTTTGGACGTATTACGGGGTATTTGGAGATGTTTATACGCGTTTCGGGACGTTTGGGACACTTCAAGCGAGTACGGTGTGGCTTTAGGCATTTACGGCCTATACCACATTAGCTTTAGGCATTTACAGCCTATACCACATCAGTCTTGATGTGGTATAGCCCTACTCGCATGAAGCTACTAGCGAGTACGGCCCTACTCGCTAGTTGTTAATGTGTGATAGCCTCCTACTCGCCTAAAGGGGTCTGTACGAGTATGGGAGGTATAAATAGTCCCAATCATTGCCCTAATCATTAGTTCTTGCCTCAAACACTCTCCAAACACCCTCCCATGGTCTGTAAGGTCTGATTTGATCTCTGTAAACACTCGAGCTCTGTTTTAGTGATTAATCTATAATCTTTTGACCCGTGTGTGTGTTGTAATTACTCGTTTATCATTGTTTCATCTTTGTTTCCGTTATTGAGACATATTCAAGGGATTCCGCACCTTGAATATAGCCCTCGTGATTGTCGGGTGACACGTTAGTCGATCCTACAAGTGGTATCAGAGCCAAGGCTCTTATCACGAGTGTTTTGATAGCAAAAACGAGCAAAAACAGGTAGGTTTTTATGGAAAAGTTGTGATTTTTGAGCAAAAACCTGTTTTGAAGTTTGAAACTTTGAGTTTTTGATAAAAACCCTTATTTTCAAATTCTTGGTGTGTGTTTATGGATTAAAACGTGTGTTTTTGATTAGGTTTTGTTCTAAAAGTGTTTTGGAAACTTTTCCAATCATTTGGGGTATAAACACATTGTTTTGGTTAAGATTTTGAGGCAAAAACGGCTGTTTTTGAGCAAAAGTGGGGTTACAGATCAGATCTAGCGATTACGCAGACATTCTAGCATTTACGAAACCCTACTCGCCTATATATAGGCGATTACAAGAAGTCTTAAGCGAATAGGCTTATATTCGCCTATCACTTAGGCAAATACAGCTGCTATCAGACATTAAGGTCCTATTCGCCTATATCTTAGGCGAGTACTAGGACATTCACACATTTACAGCCCTAATCGCCTATATCTCTAGCGAATAGAGGCCTACTCGCCTAAATCAGGTGTGGTATAGCTCCTACTCGCGTGAAAGGTCCCCAAACACTAGCATTTACACCCTAATCGCCTATAATCACACAAATAGAGTTCCTACTCGCCTGAAAGGACCTGAAACTGAAAAATTTGACTAAGTATCGGACTTTTGACAAATATTAACATATGGCAAACCCGTGGGGTCATCTAAACCAACCTAGGCAACATAATAACCAACAATTGAACAATCAAGCGAACGTACCCACAAACCCTTAGCAATACTCAGCCGAGCGAAACGCGCAACGGATGCAACAAGCGCAGATGCAAGCGAATGTTGCCGGAATCAATCCGTGGGCGCTAGCGGCTCAACAACAAGCGATGAACGCGAATCCTTGGGCACTCGCGGCTGTTGCAAACTCACAGACGAATCATCTGTCTTCCGTTCTCATGAGTGACTTAGAGACGGGTAGTTCGAATAGGGCGCCAAAATTGCAATACATGTCCGACTACCATGGTTGGAAGGGCAGATTTCAAATGTATGTTGAGGGTATTGATGGTCTCGTGTGGTCAGCGATAGAGACTGGGTATAGTAGGCCTATGGTTGAGAATTCCACAACTCCGATCTCAATTGAAGACATGAATGAAGATCAGAGGAAGAAGTATAATTATGAGAAGAAGGCGATGGCGGCATTGAAGCAAGCTCTTCCCAAGGATATTCTTCATCAATTCGCTCAGTGCACAACATCACAGATGCTTTGGTTAGCACTGGCTGAGCGAAATGAGGGTAATCTGAAGACGCGAAAGGTTAAAATGGATCAACTCAAGAAGGAGTTCGAGAACTTCAATGCTATTGGGAACGAATCTCTGAGGGACTTGACTGCTAGATACTACCATCTGATGTCTGAAATGTATCAGTACGGGGTCTTATATTCATCTGCGGACCTTGTAGAAAGATTTGCTGAGGCGCTACCTCCTCATTGGCATCAATGGTTGGATATTCTAAAGTCAAGCAATGCATATCAGACTCTCTCCATCAACGAGTTCATTACCGAGCTGGAGAACAAGGAGATAGAGGAAATCAGGAGAGCAAACAAGGCGCTCATTCCACAGAATCCCAGCATCTATTATGGGAATCCTCTTCAGGACACCAGTGTGGGTGGTACCAAACCACAAACTGCTTTTGTGGTTAACCCGGACCCAGTTTATGCTTTCGACAATTATGGTCCCCCAGCTGATGTTCCTCCTCCTACATATCCTTTTGGACCAAACCCGTATCCTTTGAATTTTAATACTAACCAGTTTGGTGTTAACCCGTTTTCTCATCTTGCAGCACCAGTGCAGGCAATTGCAAACTTTAGTGGACCTTCTCCTTCAGGTTTTGGCGGGGCTCCAACTACAAGTTATAGTGGATATGGAGGTGCTTCTACTTCTAATCAAGGTGGCTATCGGACCAATACAGTCCCAGAGCAACTGAACACCGCGGGTTTAGAAAAGGTGACTGTAGAGCTAGCTCAAGAACATATGGCTCTACTGTCGACCTTGGTAAACTCCTATAGTGGACTGGTTGCTGGAAAGATCGGGAATCCTCATCTTACACAGGAGGATTACTCGCAGATTGATAAGGACGACATGGATCTGATAGACATACAATGGCACTTCGCAAGTGTGGTGAGAAGCGCAAAGGAATACATGGACAGGACGGGAAGGAGAGATGTCTTGATCAATAACAACACCAAGTTTGGGTTCGACAAAACAAAGGTCACATGCTACAACTGTGGCACAAAAGGGCATTTTGCATGGGAATGTGACCGACCTAAGCAGCAAGGACATCAGAATCCCTTCAACAACAACAGAGCGAATCAGAATCAGAGGCAGCAAGCTCAGGCACAACCTAATACTGAGCGTGCTATTGTCCCAGTCAACAACCAGAACCAGAACCAGAGGCCTCCTGCAAACAACAATCAAGGTCAAGCCCTGGTTATTCAAGCTGATGAAGGTTTTAACTGGAACCATCTGATCATTGGAGAAGAAGCTCCTCAAGGTGGTGCAGCCTGTTTTGCTCAACAAGCGTCTGAAGCACCAGCTGAAGTTGAAGAAACTTCGAGTCAGTCTGACATCATCACTTCTGAAACCGAAGCGTCTGACTGTGACTCGGAGTGCGATTCTGATAGGGGAGAAGATTTGGAGGATCTGTTAGCTGAAGCAGATACGCTGATGGGTAAATGATCGTTTCTTGTGGATGCTGACTGCACAGAGAAGAACTTCGGCGAATTCTTTGGAGCTCAGAAAACAGCAGATCATTATGCATTAATGGCCATTACTGAATCGTCGAACAAGGGAGTTCCACAGGGCCTTATCAGCAGTCTCTGGATTGTTGATAGTGGAGCTTCAGGGCACATGACAGGCGATTTATCCCTGCTTTTTGACATAAAGAATATCAACGGGGGGTATGTTGCCTTTGCTGGTAATAAAGGGGGTTATATTACAAAAGAAGGAAGTATGAGCAACGGTATTGTAAGCTTTGAAAAGATAAGCTTTGTCAAACAGATAGACCACAACTTGCTGAGTGTTTCGCAGATATGTGACAAGAAGTTCACTGTGTTCTTTGACGACAACGCATGTTTCATTCTGAAGCCTGGATTCAAAATACCGAAAGAGTGGGTCATGATCTCAGCTCCCAGGGTCAACAACTTATACGTCCTGGATATGAGCCGAGCAATGACAGCGAAAGGTCAAGTCACTTGTTTTCTGTCAAAGGCGACAGAGAAGGAATCGATAATGGGGCACATCCACTTGAGGAAAATGAACCATCTGGTTCAGAACCAACTAGTGGAAGGTGTTTCTGTTAAAAATTTTCATTTAAACGACGTCTGTGTCTCATGTAAGAACGGGAAGCAGAAAAGAAAGTCTCACAAGCCTAAGAAGACAAACTCAGTTAGTCTACCACTCGAACGACTGCACATGGACCTGTTTGGCCCAGTCAATCGGAAGAGCAAGAACGGTGACTCATACTGCTTAGTGATTACGGATGATTATTCTAGGTTTTCTTGGGTTGTGTGCATGAAGCACAAGAGTGAAACTTTTGATTACTTGAAGAATCTGTTTACTAAACTGGAAAATATATATCAGCTAAAGATCCGTAGGATCAGAAGCGATAACGGTACAGAGTTCAAGAATCACGCTATGGAGGCGTTATGTGCAGAGAAGGGCATTCATCATGAATTCACAGCGCCATACACTCCTCAGCAAAACGGGGTTGCAGAAAGAAAGAATCGGACTCTTATTGAGGTAGCCAGAACTATGCTCGCAGACTCGAACTTGACTGTGATCTTCTGGAACGAGGCAGTTCACTACGCGTGTTATACTCTGAATAGGGTCCTAACGGTAAAGAAGCTTGGAAAAACCTCTTACGAGCTCCTGAACCTAAGGAAACCGAACTTAGAGTTTCTGGAACCTTTCGGAGCTCCATGCACCATGATACATCCCGATGGGAAGTTTGGTGCAAAGGCAAAAGAATGTTTCTTTGTTGGTTACAGCACTCCCAACAAAAGAGTGTACAACAAAAGAACCAACAACGTTGAAGATTGGCTTAATGTCGATGTTCAGCGCTATACTGCCAATGCACCTGGTGTTGGACCTGATTGGTTGTTCGACTATAAGAGTCTATTTGATTCCTTCAACGTGGAGAATTTGGTGGATGATGCTATAGCGCAAATGTATTACGAATGTGAAAACGCAGCTAGCTCTCCGCTAATGCGTCCGATCGTGGTTAATGCACCTGCGCCTGCTCCATCTGATGCCTCTGTATCCACGGGTCCCCCTGATAAAACCGCAGCAGCAGAAGTTGAGGAAGTTTTTCAGAAAGCGTCAGCAGAGGTTCTCGAATCTTCATCTTCCGACGACGATTTTGCGGAGTCTCATGAAACTCTCACTGAGGAACAAGCTGGAAATGGTGAATCTACCACTACAGCTCCAGTTAATCCGACAGAAAACAATCAAGCTGGTCCTTCTTCTTCAGCAGCTCCAGGAATAGGTCTTCGGATCGATCTCTCCGGTTTTAATATGCAACCCGCTGCTCCCTCTAGTTCAAGCGCCGCTGAGACAAATCTATCTCAAGGTTTAGAGAACCTTAATCTGCATTCGGATGATCCAGTGCCGGCACATCCGGAATCTCGGATTCACGACACTCATCCGATGCAAAATATGATTGGTAATCCGGCTAGCAGAGTCATGACGCGCAGTCAGCTCAGAAATGCTAGTCCAAGTGACAATACAGGTACTCTGGCACTCTACTCGGAAATCAGAAAAGCATGTCATCAGAACGATTGGTCCTTCGCCTTATATGTTTCTCAAACCGAACCAAGAACTGTGCAAGAGGCACTGAGGGAAGAACCATGGATTGAAGCAATGCAAGCCGAACTTCAGCAGTTCCAAAAGCTAGGAGTGTGGGACTTAGTTGACTTACCTCCAGGCTCGAAGAAGATCGGAACAAAGTGGGTCTACAAGTGTAAACGGGATGACCGCGGGGTGATTATAAGAAACAAGGCTCGATTAGTTGTCCTCGGCTTCCGTCAAATCGAAGGAATAGATTACAACGAAGTATACGCTCCAGTTGCGCGCCTTGAAGCTATCCGGATGTTCTTAGCTTACGCTTCGTACAAACGGTTTAAGGTGTATCAAATGGACGTGAAAAGTGCTTTTCTGTATGATGTCGTGAAGGAAGAGGTGTATGTTGCTCAGCCACCGGGATTTGAGGATCCGCTTCATCGCGAAAAAGTCTACAAATTGAACAAAGCGTTGTACGGACTCCATCAGGCTCCGCGTGAATGGTACCAAATGCTTAGCAACTATCTGATATCCAATGGGTTCAAACGTGGACTCGTGGACTGCACCTTATTCACCAAGGAAAAGGGTGGTGATCGTCTTCTGGTACAGGTTTATGTTGATGATATTATTTTTGGGTCTACTAATGATGTCATGTGCAGGGAATTCGAAAAGCTTATGCAGGATAAATTTGAGATGAGCTCGATGGAGGAGATGCAATTCTTCCTCGGTCTACAAGTAGAACAACAAGAGTCGGGGATCTTCATCCACCAGACAAAATACGTTGCTGACATCTTGAGCCGGTTTCAGATGGAAGACTCTACTCCAGTAGGCACACCGATTCAGACCAATCACGGGATTGGGCCTGACGAGAAAGGACAAACCATTGATCCTTTTCTCTATCGAGCTATGATAGGCTTACTCATGTACCTCACTGCATCAAGACCTGATATAATGTTCGCGACATGCTTACTATCAAGATACCAGTCAAGGCCGAAACAGTCCCACCTGGTTGCTGTGAAGAGGATCTTACGTTATCTAAAGGGTTGTCCGACCAAAGGTCTTTGGTACCCTAATGACGATAAGTTTGACCTCATCGCATTTAGTGATGCTGACTATGGCGGATGCAAGACAGACTTAAAATCCACATCGGCCGGATGCCAGTTTTTGGGACCAAGACTAGTCTCGTGGCAGTGCAAGAAGCAAGCCTCAGTCGCCTTATCCACCTGCGAGTCGAAATATGTAGCAGCATCGAGCTGCTGCTCCCAGGTTCTTTGGATACAGCAACAAATGAGAGACTACGGTTTGAAATTTCTTAATACTCCCATTCACTGTGACAATGAGTCCGCTATAGCTCTTGCTAAAGACTCAGTTAACCATTCCAAGGCGAAACATATCTTGGTTAAGTATCATTTCATACGCGATTGCTATGAAAAGAAACTTATCGATATGGTAAAAATCCACACAGACTACCAACGTGCCGATTTATTCACCAAAGCTTTTGACGGTCCTCGTTTTGAGTACTTGTTAATCTTAAACGGCAATAAAGTTAAGCAGGATTAGATCCTCATCGGTAATCGTTTTTGTAAATATGTTTCTTTAAAAAAATCAGAAAAACCCAAAAATATTGTCCTTTCGCAAATTTTTAGATTTTTAGGGGGAGAAAATTTCAGAAAAATACAAAAACATTCAGAAAATGCAAAAATTCAAAAAAAAAACAATGAGAAAATCCCAAAATCAAAAAAAATTGAAAAATGCAAAAATGAGTTTCTTTGGTGAAAATGGGAAGATGATATTAACCAATCAGTCGGACTGTCTGGACCCTTATCATCTTAAAAATATTGGAACTGATAGGTAGCCTCTACAATGATGTGTCGGTAGGCTCAAAATCATTTCCAAGTTCGGCACGGTGATATAAACTTAAATCAACTGAATCATGTGTGGATCAACGTGCGTTGGCATATGGTCTTGGTACCGAAATCTCGTTTGATAGCATGCCAAAATCCGAGGTTTCATGGTCTTTAAGAGGTTGGTACATCCGGGGTGAACTGGACGTCTCTCAGAATAAATAGGAATGGCACACGTGTCGTACGTTGGGGTCGCAGCCTACGACTGAGACACCCCTATGTCATTTCCTGAGAAAAAAAAACAAAAACAAAAAAAATAGAATAAATTCTGATCAGGAGACGTCCGGGAATCCTAAAAGAGCAAAAAGATTCATATATGCCAAAACCCTATTCTCAATGAGAATTCGCTCTAAGGTATCAAATCATATACCTAAAGCTTCGTACCGTGAAAAATCAAATATACGGTATTTGACTTGAACCCTGGTTTGGATCTCACTGGTCTCTCTGTTGCAGCGTTTCTGCAGACCTGATCACCACTGAGTCCACTCCTTGTAAAATACGGATGACAACAGCTTACTCACCGGTTACGAGGAAGCTTTGTGCATGACTTGATACGGGAATGTGTCGCGTAGCGGGGAACACCTTGTATCTCAGTCTTAATATTACCTTAAACGTATCTAAAGTGCCTAGCGATAAAACTTGATTTTGAGTTTAGGTGAACAACAATATCGACAGTTGTTGTAGGATGCTTATTGGTAATTTAAGCGAAAACTGAAAATATAAGGGTTCTAGTAAAGTCCGTACACTGATATGATTCCCTAACCGTTGAAACTCGCAAAAATATGTTAGTTTACAGTTAGTTGATCTCCCATTTTGTTTTATTTATGCTTAGTTTAGCTTAATTAATCATTCTTGATTGCCGATGATGGAATCCTAATCCATTGTAATCTTACTTCTTCATAAATAAAACGCCGAAAATCAACTTGTCGAAAAATTGTGTTTTTGCCGGGTCAAAACCGAACTTTCTCTTAAGTACGGGGGTTGAAAATGAAAGTTTTTCAAAGTCATGAGTCGTCATCGGTGTTATGTGTTTAAACGTGGTGAAAAACGCATGTTTTGAACCTGAACGGGTCAAAATTGTGAAAGATGGTGCTGCAGGGGCATTTTGGTAAATTGTGTGAAAGTTTTAAGCATTTAGAGGGCTAATCGCTTAATGTTTAAGCGAGTACAGTCTGATCGTGTTCATGTACAAGCGATTAGCCCAATGGGTCATAAGATAAGCCCAAATTGCATTCGTGTGAACCCACTAGCGATTAGATATAATCGTTTGTGTTTTTAAACATTGTGAACCCTACTCGCATTTGTTTACAAGCGAGTAAAACATCTTTTTCCCCTACTCGCTTATGTTATACACGATTAGGACAGGGGTATATAAGCAGATCTCTTAACCGTTTATTCTCATTATTTTTCAAACTCTCTCACTGTTACCTCTAGTCCCTCCTACCCGACTCTAAACCAAATCGCTGCCAGTTTTATTTTTATCTTGAAACTTTCATCTACATCATAAAGGTAATCTATCCTCAGTTTTTTCAGATCATTACAACCTGTTTATAAGGTTTAATCTTTGTGTTAGAGGTCCAAAACCCTAAGTAACCTATAATTGATCGTTTGGGGTGATATCAGGTTTGTTTATGTAAAATGATGATAGGGGTTTCTTAATCGGCTTATTTAGGATATTTCTATGCCAAAATTCTGATCTAAAACATCCTAAATCAAAAAGCCCTAATTTCAAACCTTATGAACCCTAGTTTTGAAACCCGGCTAATTAACCCTTGATTCTGAAATATTAGCGTAATTATTCATAGGGGTTTTGATGTTGGGTTAAGTTAGACCTCAATGGAATGAAATACGGACTCGTAACAAGACGCCTCGGGTTCTAGACAATTTTTGGTGCTCAAAAACACTGTTCATGCGAGTAGAATTATACTCGCATAAACAGGAAGCGAATAGGATGATGTATACTTGTAATCGCGTTTCTTTTACACGAATGAGAGTGTAATCGTGCATACATTACGCGATTGTCTCACTACTCGCGTATACTAGTTTGTACTCGCGTGTAATGGTCTGTCTTAGGCCTACTCGCGTATAAACATGCCTACTCGCGTATAAACAGGCCTATTCGCATGTCTTGTATGCAATTACAACCTGTAATCGCTTGATACAAGCTGAACATCAAATTTTGTCAAGTTTTTGTCCGTTTTAGTCCGGTTTATGAATATATGATCAACGTATGATACTTATTACGTGTTTTGGTGTACAGGATGGAGAATTGGATGGCATCGCCAAAGCACAACTGTTGTGCTTTTCTCGGACCGATTACTTTGGATAAAGGCAAAGTCTTTCAAGGCGTCATCGACTTCTTAAAACGATCGAGAATACACTATGCGATATCCAAGCAGCACGCTGCTTACAAGGATATCTTGCTAGAATTCTATCGTAACGCCAAGGTTGATCCCAAGGATGATCCGATCGTGATTACTAGTTTGGTTCAAGGAAATGATGTTATTGTCACCGAACAGATAATTCGAGAAGTGCTACAGTTTGGAGATTCTGATGCTGATCCTATAGTGTTTGACGCTATTCTGATACGTGGCGGCTTTCTTAGGATGAAGTATTTGGGTAAAGTCGTCAAACAGACGATGCTGAAGAAAGGATTACTTCCGCCGGAGATTAAATATCTTACTCACGTGGTCTTGAAGTGCCTTGGTCCGAGAAAAGGTGCTTTTGATGCGATAAGAGATACATTGGCCTCTGCGATTGTCGCTCTGACACTCAACAAGCCATTTAACTTCTCCAAGATGATTCTGCACCACTTAAAAGAAATCATACCGATGAAGCCGACAAAGAAGTCTTTCATTGTCTATCACCGGTTCTTACAATTGATCATTGATAATCAAGTACCTGATTTGGTGAAGCATCCTGCTGAGTATATAGGGACTGATGATATTACTCAGGCTGAAATGAACAGGATGAGAAGTTACAAAGGGCGACCAAAGTCTGAATATCCTCCGAATAGACGACTATATGGGCACTTGAAGAGAGAAGACTATGTGTCACCACCAGGCAACAGGTGGAGACACGAAGATAGCGATTCTGAGGATGACTTTCGTATCCACTGGTTAGTGTTTAAAGAGGGGGACAATATAGGGCGTAAAACAGATGAGTTGGGAGAAAACGCCCCAGGCAGGATCTCTGACACGGCTGAAGGTGATGAAGAGGATTTTGATCCGAACTTATTAGACTTCTCTGAACCTTCTGGTACTGCACAAGAACCTGATGCCTCTCAGCCTGGAAGAGGTAAAGCACATGTTGATGAAGACGCATCAGTTGACATAACTAATGCAGATGACGACTCAGAAGCTACAGAAGATGATTCACTCGATGTACTCTCTCTAGAAGAGGATAGAGCTCTCACAGCCGAGGCGAGAGACCTTGCAAGAGATCCCACTTTCACTCCAGGTAGTGGTGATCTTATTGCAGATATCGATGCAGAGCTTGCCTCTTCTCCTCCTGCAAAGAGACAAAAGACAACTGCCAAGAAGGACGGGGTTCGAGGTAAGAAGACGATGTCTGTTAAACCTCAAGCGGTGAAAGCTCCAAGAAATAGACGATTCACCCTTCCTGAAGCTTTTGGGGATCCAGTCACTCAATCCTCTCAAGCGGCAGCAGCAACAGCTACAACAACAGCAGCTACAACAACAGCAACAACAACAGCAACGACAACAGCAGCAATGACATCTTCGGCTCCTATTACAGTTAGTGCAGCAATGCCTGCCAGTGTCACTATGTCAATGCCTGCTTCGGTAATCTTCACTGAGCCAGTCTCAGTTACCGAGGTAGCGACAAGCTCGCAGATTGTTCCTAATACTATTGGTGACAGGATCCGAAGTATAAGACAGAAAGTTCGACCCACAGCTTCCGGGTCATCCGATCAGACCTCTTCGTCTGCTTCTGCTACAAATGAACAACTTCAAAGAAAGATTAGCGAGCTAACTGCCATAGTAGCTGCGCAAGCACGTGATATAGCAGAATTGCGAACGAAGAATGCAAGCATAGAAGAAAATGAGAACGCAATGCTTGAGCTGATCGAAGAATCTATCCAGTCTAACACAGAGCTGAGAACGACGGTAGATGCGCTCACATTATCTAACCAGCAGGTCATAGAGTAGAATAGGCTGATGATGGAATCTCATCAGCAGCTGATACAGTCGAACCAAAGTACTTTGGAGAGACTTGCAGGTGTAGAGGCCTCAAATAGCGAACTTCGCCTGATCAATGTGAACAATGAGCGAAGGATCACGAAGACTGAAAAAGAAAATGCCGAGATGAGGGCTAGGATAAATGAGTTGACTGGAACTCAACCTAGACTCACCGGTGTTCCTAGTTTAGAGGTTGGTGCTGGTGATGATGATGATGAGGATAATGATGATGAAGAAGATGATGATGAGGATGACGATGATGATGAATCAGATGGTGATGATGATGTTGGAAAGGGTGGTGGTGGTGGTGATCCTGGAGCCACAGGTGGTGGCGGATCATCAACTGGATCTGGATCTCAGCGAACAAAGAAGAGTCACGACAAATCAGGCAAGGATCCCGCAGCAGGTTCTTCTGCTCAGGGGGAGCCTGATCCAATGAAGAGCAAGATTCAGCAACTCAAAGACTCACTGAAGCGAGCTATAGTTCCTGTGGAAAATGTCGAGCCTCTAAACAGTTATTTCGACTATGATGATGATGGCAACCTGTACGTGCCTCCTGTGTCCTCTGATTATGATCTGGAAGAAGGTGAAATACCTCCTGAGGTTACACCTGAGGACCTGGAAAAGATCTTTGGCTTGGCACCTGGAGAATCTTCCAGTGCAGGCCACTCTGCTCCAGAACTACATCCAGACAATCATGAAGTGGAGATGGAAGATGGAACCAATATCACTACACCCGAGTATGTGGTTGATGAGTCGAGCAGCGGGATACCTAAGATCTTTGAGGAGATGCTTAATCAGTCTGAAGAAAAGCTAAAGTCTGATCCTACACCCGTCCCAGACAAAGTGAAAGAACGACAAGACAAGATCAGACAAAAGTATCCTGAGTGGTTTCCATCTGGAGGCGAGTCTGAGAAGAAAAAGGAACCTGTACAAGCATCAATATTCAAGAAACAGTTGGTAAAGATGTCAGGAAGCGTGATCAGCTGGGCTTACATAAAGCATGCTAAGATGTTGGGAGTAAAGTGGCAGGATGGTCTTCTCTACTTTCAACCGTACACCAAAGTCCTCAGTCTGCCCTTCTGGCATATTCGTGATTTGGTTAGATTGCAGCCTCCTTTGTATCATGAGTCTCGCTATGAACTTCAAGGGTTCTACAACATTATGAGAAGAGAAAGTGTTGAGGGATGGGACCAGTTCCAACCACAGTACCCAAAATCCATTGTGACAAACAAGATTCATCCCATCACAAAGAATCCTATTTGGAAGCACATCATCAAACCACCCGAAACCGCGTCGAAGATTCCATTAGTTCCGGTTGAGCAAGACTTCTCTTCTAAGCTTTATTACTGGCATTATGACACAGAGACAACAGAAGCCGTAATAGTCTTGAGCAACTCACCAAAACCGTGCAGGAAAATTAGAATATGGGATCCAATGTGGCTGATTAACTGCTCGGAGAAAGACGTGGAGACATTGTTCTTATATCCAATACAACATCTGAAGGCCGAAGCCGATCAAGCATTGAAATTTCAACGGGTGATTCGTTTCTGTCACGCCAACAAAGTTCATGCGGGATGCGACTGGTCAAGACTTTCCAGGATCGAGACAATGTCGATTTGATGAAGACTGAAGATGCTGCATGTTTTGTTTATGTTATGTTTGCTGTGTATGTTTTCAATTTTGAGTCTGTAAAGTTGCTAGTAGTTGCTATAAACGATGTCTTATGTAGTCTTTGTACGTATACTAGCCTGGTCCAAGGGGGAGTCTGTAAGTGCATGATGTCCCTAGGCTAGTATATATGTTGTTTGGACGTATTACGGGGTATTTGGAGATGTTTATACGCGTTTCGGGATGTTTGGGACACTTCAAGCGAGTACGGTGTGGCTTTAGGCATTTACGGCCTATACCACATTAGCTTTAGGCATTTACAGCCTATACCACATCAGTCTTGATGTGGTATAGTCCTACTCGCATGAAGCTACCAGCGAGTACGGCCCTACTCGCTAGTTGTTAATGTGTGATAGCCTCCTACTCGCCTAAAGGGGTCTGTACGAGTATGGGAGGTATAAATAGTCCCAATCATTGCCCTAATCATTAGTTCTTGCCTCACACACTCTCCAAACACCCTCCCATGGTCTGTAAGGTCTGATTTGATCTCTGTAAACACTCGAGCTCTGTTTTAGTGATTAATCTATAATCTTTTGACCCGTGTGTGTGTGTTGTAATTACTCGTTTATCATTGTTTCATCTTTGTTTCCGTTATTGAGACATATTCAAGGGATTCCGCACCTTGAATATAGCCCTCGTGATTGTCGGGTAACACGTTAGTCGATCCTACACAGGGGAAAGAGGAGTGACGAGGAAGAGGAGGTGGGGTGGTTTGCGGCAGGGAAGGAGAAGCAGGGGTGGTCAACGACGGGGAAGGAGGAGGTGGGGTGGTCTGCGACGGGGAAGGAGAAGCAGGGGTGGCGGCGGCGGATGCTTGGGGAAGAAGGAGGAGGGGTTTGAGAGGAATGTGATATGTCTGATGACAAAATAGATATGGATAAGAGGTTGGAGTGCTATAGAAGAGGTTGGAGAAGACGTGCATACATTTTTTAGGGATGTGTCTTCCAAAAAAAAAAACAAACAAACAAGCTGCGTGCCTTAAATGTATGCTTATGTTTGCGCGGCACAGACAAAAATAATCAGAAGCACTTCTGACAAGAAGACAAACACCACCTTGGTTTGCTAAAGTTTATTCATATTAAATTTCACCCCTAGTTTTAGAAGTATATGAAATATAAAAGATTATTGTTTTGAATTCTTTTTTAATTAGATGATGATAATTGATAAGGAAGATACTAATCATATCATTAACTTCTTGTTAATAAACGAATGATTTTAGCAAAACTTTATAAGTACAATGCTATTTTCCTTGTTTGTTAAATAAAGTACAAGACAACGACTAATGAACATCTTTGGAATTATATGCAATTTTAAATGTCCATTAGTGTGCCCCACTATACTTTAAATTTTGGTAATATTGACCAACTGCCATACAAGTATACAACTATTACAAGTGGCCAAAAACATAAAAGAAGTTTCAAAACAACTCGTTGTAAATATAGAAATTGAGAATTCTCAGCTCAGATGCAGAGATAAAAAGTAAATGTTATTAGTGTCTTCGATAAAAGAACGATTTTACATTACAAAATATTTAATCTCTTAAATTTAACTTGATCAATAGTTATATGGTCAGTTATTAGGATTATAAATATCACATTCAATTTTGATCAAGTGAAAATTAACTATTTGGTATGGGATAATAGAATATACCAGGGAATAAAATGGACAAAGTAATTGAATGGACGAATAAATGAAATGGATCATTACCATTCTATTGTCTTGTTTGGTTATCATGTAAGACATGGAATTAATCATTACTTTATATTGTTTGGTAGGGATGAAAAATGAAGGAATAAAATTGTCGATGATGAGTGGTGGGGGTGGTGGTCATTGACGGTGGATGGTGACGGTGTATGGCGGCGGTGGCCAGTGGTGGTGGTTGGGAGTAACGGAAGTCGATGGTGTCGGTGGCGTTAGTGGGTGGCGATAACGGTGGTTTGCGACGACAGTGGATGGCGACAACGATGTGTTGTGGTGGTCGACGGCGACGGTGGTGGTCAGTGGGTGGCGGTGATCAGTGGTTTCGGTGGTGGTGCTCACCGGTGGGGTGATTACGGACGGTAATGGTCGATGGCAGCATGGTTAGTGGGTGGTAGTGGTCGGTGGTGGCAGGTGATGTTGGGTGGCGACAACGGAGTGTAGTGACGACGGTGGGTGGTGGTGGCGGTGGTGGTGGTTAGAGATGGTGGTCAGTGGGTGACGACAGTCAGCAATGTCGGTAGTGGTTGGTGGCGGTAGTGGTCAGTGGTTGGGCAGTCAGCGGTGGCCGATGGTGGCGTTGGCCGTTGGGTGGTGGTGGCGGTAAAGATGGGTGATAGTGGTAAAGGGAATTGAATGAAAAGAAAAACATGTAGGGTAGATGAAATGAATTTTGGGTTTTTAAAAGGAAGAGTGAAGTCCTATTTGAGTCCATGTGGTTTGCTCATTTTAACTACTTGAGTCCACAAACTAAACTTGTCTTGATTTGAGTCCCAATGGTTGCAAATCTTAACTACATGAGTCCAAAAGACTAACTCTGTTAGATTTTCTCAGTTAGATTTTGTGAAAATACCAAATTGCCCCTACTATTAAAATTAAAAAAAATACATACATATATGATATATATACATATGCAGACACACACACACATAATCCATCTCTCTCTCTATATATATATATATATATATATATCTCGAGATTTACCAGACACCACTGGAACCACCACAATACACCACTACCACCACAATATACAGACACACACAATACACCACACACACACACACTCTCTCTCTCTCTCTCTCTCTCTCTCTCTCTCTCTCTCTCTCTGTTGAAACACCAAAACAACCACCATAGTCCAACAGCTCACCTCCCCTTTTCTTTTCTTCGGATTTCTGCAACTCAGGTGTGGATGTGCAGTGGCGGTGGTCTGAGGTTAGGGTTCAGCTGTGATTTGTGGTTAGGGTTCAGATGCGATTGGGGTTAGGGTTCATAATCGATTTGGGGTTAAGGTTTATAATTGATTTGGGGTTAGGGTTCATTTGTGATTTTGTTGGCTTGGGTTGAATGACTGGTGGTTTCAAGTTGATGGCTTTGGTAGGTGACGACTACAGTGGTGATGTCGAAGTTGATTGTGTTTAGTGGTGGTGGGATGGTGATAATGGTGGTTTGAGGGTGGTATATATCAGTAATATCAGGTTAGTAGAGTACTTAGATGACCAGATATGTAGAAATTAGTATGATTACGGTTGTTGTTGTTGTTATCAAGAAGACGGGTCAACAGTGATGGTTTTAGTGTTATATGGTGGTTGCGATGGATCACATGATGGATATGGAGGATGGACAGTGTGATTATGGACGATAACTGATTAGGTTGGTGGTTGTTGTTGGGTGAACAGATGTCAAGGACAAAGATCGAGGGCGGTGGGTTATCAGATGAGGGAGGTGGTTGTATGGTGATTAAATTAATAAATAAAGAAACAAAAATATAAACCACATGCATTTAAGTCATTTCACAAAATTTAACTGAGAAAATCTAACAGAGATTATCTTTTGGACTCAAGAAGTTAAGATTAGAAACTTTAAGGACTCAGACCGAGACAAGTTTTGATTTTAGACTTAAGTAGTTAAAATGAGCAAACCACGGGGACTCAAATATGACAAATAAAGAAGATAATGGATTATTCTATTACTTTAAACAACTATGTTTAAACCTGATTTTTTTCATTCCATTGCAATCTCCATTCTATCCCCGTCTCATTCATGAATACTAAATACCACCTAAATTTAAACTAAATTGAAAATTTGAACATAAATGGTTAAATGTTAAAAAAGTATTTGTTCCTGCATATAGTTGGAATCAGGCTTTGACCAAAATATTAATCGTCATGTGTTAATAACATATTTGAAAATTTATTCAATAAAATAAGTTATCTAAACCGTCATCACTTATTGTTCATATCACGGAATTCAGAGGGCTCCAGTTAATCCATATCCATGTACTTAACTAATAAAATTATTCAAAAAAACTAATTATATATGAACTAGTTGCAACTTTGTTATTCACAAATAAGAGAATGACAGAATGTGAACCAACTTTGTTTTTAAACATTTAAACATGAAAAAACAATAGAAATGAATCAAACAATAAAAAATAGAAATGAATCAAACAACAAACATATATGAACACATTCCATGCATATATTTCATATATATGATTTACATCTTCATTGCAAGCTTATAGTTCAACACTCAACAGCCTGTGATCATCCTTTGGTTGACCACAACTTAACCAGGCTGCAGACAGATATTAAAAGCTTAAAACACCCAAATATACATCAAACCCAACGTACACCCTTAATTTCTATATATATCTTTGTACTTGTTTTATTGCATGAAATATACTAATCCACCATGTGTGTCTTCAGCTTTCCAAAGACATGCACATAAACATAACCTCTTGCATCATCACACAACCATCACATAACCGCACGTCGGTTAAACTCCGTGGACGCGGTACCAACCCTCCGATGCGTAGTAGCCGAAGAAGGAGACGACGACGTAGAGAATCCATGCTCGGACCGAAAAATATGAAAATTCGACGCTTGAAACCTCCCCGAATCACCCGTAGGAAGCCTCACGTACGACGCCGAAGGCGAGTCGTTTATCGCGGACCGGAGTAAGCCCTGTCCACCGGTGTTCTTTTGTTGCATGATGGCCCGGTAGACAAAGGGGATTAAACCTTCCATTTTTTTTTCTAGAGAGAGAAAGAGGAGAGAGTGATTAGGTAAGTTTGTAGGGTTTGTGGATAATGGGGTGGATTAGGGTATGTATATAGTGGTGGAGTATGATGACGTGTCGTAATCGTGTTGGGCAGCTATGGGTGTTACTCCAAGCCAAGTGGCAAGGAGGGTGAAAACGACGTCGTTTAGAAACGCACACGCAGAATCGAAAAGGATGTCTTGTGTTTGCTGAAAGCAATTGGGTAGCTAACACCCACAGCATTGTGATCACATCTTACCAAATCTTTATTTTTTAATATTTATCCGGTTTCTTACTTGTCTTTTTTTATTAGTTTTTATTAACATCATGGGTACTGGTATAATTATTAAATTAGTTAATTGTAGTATTATACTCATATCAACTCCATGGATGGCTTGGACCAAGTCGAAAAAATTTAAAATGTTGTTTGACATACGTATACCGTGAACGCGTAATGATCTATGGGTACATATTGTTTTTTAAATGGTGAATTTTATTTTATAAACAAGAATGATCTATGGGTTTTTTTAATTAAATGGGGATATGTATTGTTTTTGCAAACAAGGATGATAGAGAACTTGTATATATTCTGTCAAATATTATATCAATAACCAAGCTAATTTAGTTTATGTTTGATGATTCTATAAAAATATCCATCCATTCCTTTTTCATTGTCAAAATTAATTAGACTTGTTCTACGGGCCGTAGAGCCCTCTACGGCCCGTAGAATGTTCAAAAAATGAGGTCTACGGGCCGTAGATGGCTTTACGGCCCGTAGGTAATCATTACAATGATTGTCAATCATACAATCATTGGTAATGATTACCTACGGGCCGTAGAGCCCTCTACGGCCCGTAGAATGTTCAAAAAATGAGGTCTACGGGCCGTAGAGCCCTCTACGGCCCGTATAGGGTTGTGTGAATAAATTTGCTACTTGTGCAAATATCCGGAGCCGAAATATAAACCTATGGAACCATCCTTTGGTGATCACGAATTAACTCAAGAAACGTATCGAAGAAAAAAGGAAAAACTACTATTCTAAAGAAAATGTCGGCAATCACAAAAAGATTATTGCTGAATGAGATAACTTACCAAACAACAAAAGAAAAAAAAATGGGCTTAAAATGTCTGTTGGCGATCTGTTAGAAAGCATCGATGTATCATCGACCAACGTTAATTTTGGGACATTAATGAACTCATATTAGTTTTTTTTTACTTTAACTATGATGTGTTTTTTAAGTTTACATGATTCTGATTTCAGTTCGAATAGTGTACGTAAGCATATGCATGTATGTGTAGTGTATAATGTATTTATAGCTTTTTTGCTATTTTGAGGGGAAGAACCTGTTAGCATATTGATCATAACATTAAACAATATGTCATATGTATATATTATGTAGAGTAAAGATCAAATACATATAGTTTTTTTGTAAGAACTGTGAGAATCAAAGGGGGTAAAAAAAATTATTTTTTTTTTAGAATTTTTTTTCCCATGTGCTTAAACATTCTTTCTAGATGAATAATACAAAAAAAAAATTTTTAAAAAAATTTTTTTTTAGTGTAATTACGTCATTAAGGTAAATACATTAGCTTACACTAGAGTAATTATGTAATTACTCTACACGTAATTACTCTACACCAATTTTTTTTTTTTTTTTTTTTTTTTTTAGTTTTCAATACTATAATACTTGTTTAACAATATGGGGAAAAAAAAATTTGAAAAAAAAAATAAAAAAAAATACCCTCCTTTGATTCTCACAGTTCTTACCAAAAAAGCTATTTGTACCGGATCTTTACTCATATTATGTAAATAAATACTATCCTAAGTCTAGAAAGTTATTGCCGGTTATGTATAACACACCGGTTCACAAGTTTAGTTGTTAGACTATCCACTATCATGAATTGTTTTGGCAACCGGTTGCCACATGGCATGTAAGACAAAAAGTAAATTCATTTTTAAATCAAAAATTCAGTTATAATGCACGACCGGTTCGTCCTGCCGACCAAAGGTTGCAATCGTTTGTATAATATTATAATATTTTTTATTTTCTTTTCTTTTATTTTAATTATCACTTTTCATGTATAATAATTATAAATCAACTTTTTCTTAATAAAATATTGGTTTAGGTTGGGTTGTGAATGTGAGTGAAAAAATGTATTAGGTTGGGTTGTGTAGGTTGAAGAGAGAGAAATTAGTTTTTTAATAAAAGGTTGGGTTGGGTTGGGTTGGGTTGTGATAGTGGATAGTCTTAGCTATCGAACGGTTGTGATGGTTAACACACCGATTCATGTAATATAAATAGGGTATATAGCATTGGTCATTTATATGCGTGTGTGTTATGTTAATAAAAAACTAGCTTACAAATTTCCCTCCATATGTTTTCCCTCTCAAACTCTCAACCAAAACATTCAAGCAAGTAAAGTATATATTTTGCATACATCCTATTTCAAACATGGCATGATTAAAGCCGAAGATCCAGAAAACCTGTGGAATTTTCAATGTGGTTGAAAAACTAGAAGATGTTTATAGCCTTAGGGATAAAAGATGGTTGTGAGGATTGGTCATTATTCCCCGGATCGTTTGGTGATCATGTGGATCACAAGATAAAGACCATGAGGGCTTATTGTGGAGAACAAGAGGGATGTGTAGACCCTCTCAACATCAAGTTTTCAACTTTCAACATCAAATCATCATCAAAGTTTGTGAGAGACGATGAAACTAAGAAGATAGAGGCCCAAAAGGAGTATAACTGCCAAGTAAGTAAGAAAGATCTCATTTTCGAGTATCCGTTAGGCACGTGTTGTATTTGTGTAAAGAGTCGTTCCATTATTGAAAGAATTGCCCAAAAAAGATGGGAATAATAGAATTTATGGTGAAAGGGATGAACACCAAGGGTTGGGACGATGTATGGTATGCAAGTTTGACAAGGAGAGAACACGGATGTGGCAACAAAAGTTTGTTCACATTCTTTACCAAGTCGCTTGGTATTGAGGGTAGCCCTGAAGGTTATAGGAAAGAGTAATTTAGAGGGAAGGGAAGTGTGTTAATATCAAGTACAGGACAGATCAATAAAATTAGAACCGTTTATTATGTTCCAACTTTGAGGAAAAATGCTCTTAGCATCGAAAAACTTACACAGGATGGTTTTGAAGTCAAATTCGATAGAGATATTTGCCACATATATAAGCGATCAATTCAGAAACCAAAAGAAATCAGGAAAGTGGAGATTATTACGTGTAGAAAATGTCAAAGAGAAGATCGTTTAACTTTCAAATGTCCTTTGAACAAACAAGAAATGTGCAGCCCTACAGGAGGCGCAAGACAGCAAAGGAAAAGGAGTTGCACAGGATTATTATCACACGGATCACATGACAAAAGAGGATAGAGAAAGATCATCTTTGTTCAAACATTTTGAAGATTTCTCTATTAAGAAAGACGAGGAAGAGGCCAAGATATTCATAGAGAAAGGGCCATTTTTTCCCTCGAATAAATCAAGTTCGCAAGATTGTGTTGTGTTTATGGATTTAATTCACATAGCCACTATGGTTCAAAGTGTAGGATCTATTTCGGACACCCCGACAATCACGAGCTTGATCGTTTAGAGTGCGGAATCCACTAAATGATGTTCGGATAACAAAAACGACAAGAAACAATGAAAACGAGATATCAAACACACAAAAATACGGTTAAAAGGTTGTTATTGTATTGAAAACAGAGCTCGGGTGTTACAAAACAATCACAGACCTGAAACCTAGACCTGGGGTGCTTGGAATGTGTGATGTGACAGCTTAGAAATGATTAGGGCAATCATTAGAGGTATTTATACCTCCCCTAGTCATCCAGGGAACTTGGGGCGACTAGGGACTTCACAAGCGACTACGAGGGGCGACTAGCAAGGCTAGTCGTCCCCAAATGGTCCTAGTCACTAGTCGTATTATAAACTGCCCAAAATCACTCGAAACACATCCAAGCACGTCCAATACATCAAAACTAACACCTATACTAGGCTAGGGACATACGTGTACTAATAGATTCCCTCTTGGATCAAGCTAGTAAGTTTACAAAAGACATAAACTTCAAAAACAGCAAAACAAACTATTACAAGCTACAAAACAAAAACACAGCAACTTCTTGAGCTTCAAGTCTTCTTCGTCCTGATCCTGGTGAGCTTCGACCAGACGCATCCAGCGTGTATCTTGTGAGCATGGAAGAACCGAATCACTCGTTGAAACTTGATTTCTTGCTCGGCTTCTGACTTGAGGTGCTGGATTGGATATAGGAACAATGTCTCAACATCATTCTCAAACAAATTGATCAACCACATAGGATCCCAGATCCTTATCTTCCTGCATATCTTCTATGCATTGTTGAGTACAATCACTGCTTCCATCGTGATCGAATCATAATGTCAGAACCAGAACTTCGGTGTGAATTCCTGTTTTATAGGAGCGATCGGTATCCTCGACATGCACTCAAGAAGCATGATCTTGTGCTACCATATCAGGTGCTTGGTGATTGGATGTAACTCTTTGGTCTTGTAGGATAATGGATATTGTGGCTTGAAGGTCTTCCACTGGCTGGTGCTCTCTCTCTTCAGGATATTCACAAACGACTCGAATCCTGGACATTTTTCATAGTAGAAGGGGTGAAGACGTGCGAGATCTCAAACATACCATAATGGTAGACTCCCGATATTCAAGTAGCAGTTAAAGTATAGTAATCCCTCTTGCCATTTGATGTTGAATACCTTTGTGTGCTGTATGTAAGCCCAAGTGATTATATTCCCATGCATCTTTGGCAATCTTTTCTTAAACAATGTATCTTGTTCTGGCCTTGGCTTCACTGTACGCTCAGCCACTTATGGGTACCATTGAGAGCACAGTCTCATGATTCGTTCGGTTCTGGATAGTACCTCATCAGGGATAGGAGTAGGCTCAGAGCAAAGCTTTTCTTCAGCTTGCTGCATCATTTCTTCATCAATAACTGGAATCCCGGTGGAATCTTTATCAAAACAATACTCTGGATAGACCTCATGCGTGATGTCTTCCATTTCCACCTCGTTATGTCTAGGATCCAGCTCTAGAGGAAGAGTATGACATGCACTGGAAGATTCTCCGAGTGTCAAACCATAAATCTTCTTCATGTCTTCCTGGGAGAGTTCTGGTTGTATCTCTCCCTCCTCCAGATCTTGCAGCGGCAAGGGAATGGCTCGTTCATTATCATCATCATCATAGAAGAATAGATTCCTCAGCGGTTCAGCAACTTCCAATAGAACCGCTCCTCTAATCATGAATTCCCTTAATCGTTCTAGAGCAGCAGAAGTGGACCCCCCCCCCCCCCCCCTTAGTGGATGATCCACTTTTGGGATCCTTGCCCTTGGGGTCACGATCTCGTTTGGCACTTTGTTCTTGTGTGTCCGACGAAGATCCTGCTCCCGTTTCACCCGCACCATCACCACCATCCTTACCATCACAATCACCATCATCATTATTACCACTCTCGTCACCATCATAATCTTCTTCATCATCGGCATCCTCTTCCTCCACCTGAGAATGTTGTGTGTGTTGCTGTTGTTGTTGAAGTATCAGGCATGGTGATCTTAACAGCGTCAGATAGTCTCCCAAATCGTGTTGTCTTCTTTGACCTTTCTGGTGATCTTTGGGACTTTCTCTCCATCCTACCACCCTTTGCCTTTGTCTTTGTCTTACCAGAGGGAGGAGTATCTAGCTCAGTATCAATATCAGCAATCTGCTCATCTGGATCCATTATGAACGTAGGATCCTCAGCTAGATGCTTCTTCTATTCCAACTTCTTCTTTCTCTTTATCGTATTTCGGGCTTTTGTAGTCAGGGAGTCGTCTGAATCTATGGCATCTGAATCTATATCACTGGTAACGTTCACTAGATCATCTTCTTCAGCAATTGATTTTCCTTTACCACTCTGGGACGATCCTTGAACTCCCGCTGCAGAAGTAGATTCCTGGGATTCGAGAACATCCGTATCTAATAAATCGTCATGAGTAGCAGCTGCAGAAATGCTACCTAGAATGTTCTTGCCCAATTCTACAGTGTCCTGACCCATATCATCTCCTTCTTTGAACGTACGCCTCTGAATTGCAAAGTCATCCTCAGAATCACTTGTTTCATTTCTCCAATTGTTACCCTTGGGACCCTTGTATTCTGGATCCCTAAGGTGTCCAAATAACCGTCTGTTCGTGGGCCACTTGTCTTTAGGCTGACCCCTGAACGACTGAATCCTCTCCATCTCCTTCTCATCTATGTGTGTTAGCTTATAGATTTCCAATTCATTCTTTACCAGATCCGGTAACTGTCTATCGATGATCATCTGCAGGAAGCGAGGATATACTAGGAATGGAGTCTTTGTTGTCTTAGACTGAATAACTTCCTTCAAAGAATGCATGATCATGCCCGAGAAATTGAACAGTTTTTTCAATATCAAGGCGACCACTGCAGATGCTAATGTGTCTCTGATTTCATCATATGCTGTCTTCCGTGGGCTAAGGCACTGAAGGACAACGTGGATGAGATACTTGAATGGAGGAGACACGTGACATTTCTGTAGCATCTCCTGCTTGGTGACTGAATTTTACACCCTCAAATTTCCACTGCGGGGTTTATACCGCGAGGCGAGTGGCATACCAGGATCCCATAGCCATAAGTCACATGACGACTCTAAATGCCCAAACCATTTAGTTCGTTATTGAAAACAAGTTTATTAGATAATCATTAATTCAAATAGTTGCGGAAGCGAATTTAAAAATAATAGTTAACGAAATAGTCTGCGCAAAACAACGCACTTTAAAATCATAATAGATAATTAAACATTCAAGAGTAGTTAAGTGTTCATATCCCCATGATGCTATATGATGCATGCCCTACTCGTGCTTCGAACTAGTGTCCTGCAAAAAGGTATAATAATCGTGGGTCAACATAAAGTTGGTGAGTTCACAAAGTTTGGTAAATACGTAGGTCCTCCAGACCATGTTTTGATTAATAGCTAATTCACATGCCAGGGGTAGCTAGCCCACTCATTGTAACTAAACAACTGATTATTGGGAACATACAGTGAGTTAACTTTCGTTACGATGCCTTAGTACCAGTGTCTATCAACACTAGTCAGCTCCTCAAGAGCGTGGTCAAAAGTTCATGCCCGTGACACAAGAACGCAAGCATGAGGTTGCTGCACAACCTATTAGCGCTATCTACTAATACCCCGTTCGCCTTTAGCAATTAACTCAATAATATAATAAGGACTTTAGAGTGATAGAGTGTGTTTAGTTCACAAAGGACATAAAACATGAATTAGTGAAAGCAGATTCACCTAGTGAATCATAGAACCCCAAACCCGGGATGTGTATGAGTAGTCCCAAACCGAACTATGAAAAAGTTTAGAAAGTTGTCTCATCCGAGACGCATGCTTTTGAGAAAAAGAGTAGTGAAACTCACCTGATAGAGCTGCATGTGATCTAGTGAAGCCAAATTACGTAGCTATTATCATCCGGACAATACTTGCCCTAGAAGGCTTAGAGAGCCGTGGGGTTGCTCCCTTGTTCCTTGATTCTCCTCGGCTTGGTGCTCCTAGTCTTGGTCGATTGTTTTGCTTAGTGTGGGTGTAGTGTTTGTGTTGAGTGTTGGTGCAAGGATTGAGAGTGAATGGTGAGGCATATTTATACTAGATTGTATGGCAAACTATCATCTATGGGTTGGAGTTCATGATTAAAGTTTCTTACTAGTTTGGTGAAAGGTTTGAAGTGTTCTTGTCCATGGCCGATTGGATAAGGATGGATACAAGAATAGGTGTTGTTCTTGAATTGGCTTGTGCATTGTTTGAGTGTCCTATTCTCTAATTTGTGAAAGACATGTGCCTTTTTAGCTTAAGACTTAGGCGATGGGGTAGACAAGACAAGGAGGGAAGGGTTGACTTGTTTAGAAACATGTTACAGTTTTGAAAGCTACCTATTTTAGTGTAAGTGTTGGATAGTCAACTCAACCTCTTGTTCCTTGCCTATGTGAGCCGATTTCTAGTCTTAGATATATGTAGAAGGTGGTTAACTAGGTGTTCAAAAGGCTATGCTTGTCTTGTTTCCTTCTTTGGTGTTAGTTCACAACTAAGCACAAGGCATGTGCCTTCTTGGTTCTCGGCCGATATAGGACAAATGAGTAGGAGTGTAGCTTAGTTTTTGATAGTGATGGATCATATCTAAGTTGTTTCTACAAGTTCCAAGATGTATGATGCTTAAACAATGATCTATCTACACAATGGTGCCTTGGGAATTGGTTTTCGGCCGCCACCTTATATGAAGGTGTGCTCTTGGATAGTGACATCTCCTAGTTCAAATTGTGTTTCTATGTGTCCTATGGTAGCCGCAAATCTAAGTAGGATAGGAATGTTTGTTCTATACTAGATGTGGAAAGGTGTAGAGCCTTGGATAGTGTCATGAACTTATGTTTATCTAATTAGATATAAACTTAGGGTGATAGTGTATTCTCATGACTTAGGGATCGGCTAAGATAGCTTAGAAACCTTAGGTTCCTATAGCCTAGTGTTAGCTTGATGAGATGTTTCCTTGGAAATGATGGATTTGGCCGAAATCAGGGGATCAAAGGAAATGACTAGGAGTGACTTCTAGATGATGGTGATGTGTAGTAGGCTATCTCTCTTGTCCCTTTCATGAAAGGTTTTGGCCGAAACATTTAAGGAAATGTGAGGATGATGGTGACTACTCCATGACAAGCTTAATCTATACCTTAAGATGTTAATAGTTCATGGTTTCTTAGTTGTGATTTTGGAAGCTTCTTAGTGTGCTAGTGATGTATGGCCGAAATATAGTCATGGATGTGTGGACTTGATGGTGACCTTTCCTAGAACATTCTTATTAGAGGTTGATAGTTCCAAGGATCCTAGATTGTCATAGTGATAGTGATGTATCAAGGTGTAGCTAGGTTAGTTTATCTAATTATCTTATGATATTAATCATTCATGAGGGTAGGCATATATATATATATATATATATATATATATATATATATATATATATATATATATCTTACGTGTGTGTATATACATATATACAAGTACATATAGAAGTATAGGAGGTTGATCCGCAAGTACTCACATAGATTAATATTTGTAAACCTTCATAAGTTTAATCATGTATTTGTCCATCTATGATAGCCCATAGATACATATACATCTAGTGTGTGCACGTGTGACTTATCTAGTTAACTCTAGTCAAGTAGAATGCAAAAAATCTAGGTGTAAGTAACTAGAGTTTGATTAAATTAAGAACCTGAAATTGCGGGGTATCACATCATCCCCAAGTTGAAAAGAATTTCGTCTCGAAATTCAGCAAGTAATCAGTAAAGTTGGCGTCAAGTGAGTGTCAAGTGAGAGAAAATTCCAAAAAAAATTCTGGGTGTCACATCATCCCCAAGTTGAAAAGAATTTCGTCTCGAAATTCAGTTCGAGTTTTCGAGTACGTGCTCTGAGTTCTTCTAAAAGAGAGGTGCCAACGTTAGCGTTGTTTCGATGTCGCTGGGCAGATAAGATTTCCCTCACCAAAACAAGGGACACCAATCACTATCTCGTGCCAGGATTTAAGTTACGGCTGGACAACCCATCCACGCCCATGAGGATGTCAGAGCTACGAAGGATAGTTGGGATAATAAGATTGATACCTAATGGTTAGTTAAACCGTACGGGTTTCTACTTGTAATAGAGCGGTAACTTCGATAAGCTTACCATCAGCTAGTTCTATGGTGTGTTTGTATTCAAAGAGAGTTGGGTCTAACCCTAGAGCTACACTAAAGTCCAAAGGCACATGCTCAACCAGCATCAGAATCAAATAGGATATTAGTGAGTTACGTACCCGTCATGCGTTGTTGTCATCATTGTCCCCGTTGTTGTTGTTGTTACCGTTGAGCTGGGGACAGTCCCTTTTGAAGTGGGTTTCACTCCCACACTGGAAACACCCTTTTCCAGTATTTTGACGATTCTGCTGCCCCTGCTGTGGCGGCTGATTCTTTGGGAATTGAGCTTGACAGTCCTTAGCTGCATGACCAGCCTTTCCACATCGTTCACACTTTCCGTCCTCACATGGACCAGAATGATGATAGTTTCACTGTTCACACTTCGGGTGCCTCCCCTTGTAAGTACTCTGGTTATTGTCAGAAGGGGTCTGATTGATGTCGTTTGCACCTGACCTCTTCCGCTGCTGCTGACTGCCACCACTTGAGACCTTGCCCAAGACATCTTCCCATTTCCGCTTGTTATCTTTAGTGGTAGACGATGAGGTACTACGTGGGGGCAAGATTCCTTCTTCCACCTTCTGATCCGTTAACTGGTGGGCTAAGCGAATGGCTTGCTGAATGTTATTCAGGTTAGCAGTAGTGACCATTCCTTTAATCTGAGGCACCAAGCCCTTGATGTACAGCTCAATTCGTTTATAGAGCGGAGTAGAGTATTTAGGGCACATGGTCGCCAGCTCATGCGACCTAGTAGTATAAGTCTCAATCTCAGACCCCACCATCTTCAGGTTGAGGTACTCGGTCTCCAACTTCTGAATCTCATCTCAAGGGCAATACTCCTCCTTCATGAGTTCCTTGAAATCCGCTCACAGGGTAGCATTGGCCACATAAACTCCAAGCAGCTGCACTTGAGCATTCCACCACGATAAGGCCGCATTCTCAAGCGTAGCCATGGCATACTTAACCCTCTCAGCTGGCGGGCAATTGCACATAGCAAAGCATGATTCTACCTTCTCGAACCACCTAAGTAGTCCGACTGCTCCTTCAGATCCTCCAAAGTTATGAAGCTTACAATCCATGAATGACTTGTAGGTACAAGTCGGAGGGCGATGAGCAGGTTGGCCAGCTTGAAAAGCCGCCAAAGCTGCTACAACCCGATCATTGATTAGTGCGCTCAGTTCTTCTTGCGTCATGCTAATGCTGCCTCTACCATTTCCTCTTCCCGTCATGGCAATTCTACATTTACATTATACTCATGAGAAAACAATAATATCGTTCATGCAGTATAAGTAAACTAGAATGTAGCATGGATTATAAAGGCGAGAATAAGATAAAGTAGTAGATTGATATTATTTGTAATAATAACATAGGACAAACGACTCTCAGTAGGTTTTCATTCATTACTCGTAGTGTAGCACCGCGCCGTGGGTACTGCGTAGTTCTCCGTCATAGTGGCTATACTACCTTCAAGGGTTCTCTCCCATGAATCTGACAGTTGGTACCCTCACTGGTACTCTATTGCCGACTTCCCTATCCGTGAAGCTAGTTGGAATGTTAGTCCCAATTGATGCGCCACATGGCCTAGCTTTCGTCCTAAACTAAGGATGTGCTCAGTATCAGATTTAGTGTTAAAGGATTATATATCTCCTATAATCTGTTAAGCAAGTATACCTAGCCCGAAAGCTAGTTGTGCTCTTAAGCTGTGTGTGTAACTAATGCAATGCTTATGCTATGACAGTCATAGACTAGAATGCAAATCCTAGTTCACTATAACCAATGGCTCTGATACCAGTCTGTCACACCCTCAAATTTCCACTACGGGGTTTATACCGTGAGGCGAGTGACATACCAGGATCCCATAGCCATAAGTCACATGAACGACTCTAAATGCCCAAACCATTTAGTTCGTTATTGAAAACAAGTTTATTAGATAATCATTAATTCAAATAGTTGCGGAAGCGAATTTAAAGATAATAGTTAACGAAATAGTCTGCGCAAAACAACGTACTTTAAAATCATAATAGATAATTAAACATTCGAGAGTAGTTAAGTGTTCATATCCCCATGATGCTATATGATGCATGCCCTACTCGTGCTTCGAACTAGTGTCCTGCAAAAAGGTATAATAATCGTGGGTCAACATAAAGTTGGTGAGTTCACAAAGTTTGGTAAATATGTAGGTCCTCCGGACCATGTTTTGAGTAATAGCTAATTCACATGCCAAGGGTAGCTAGCCCACTCATTGTAACTAAACAACTGATTATTGGGAACATACAGTGAGTTAACTTTCATTATGATGCCTTAGTACCAGTGTCTATCAACACTAGTCAGCTCCTCAAGAGCGTGGTCAAAAGTTCATGCCCGTGACACAAGAACGCAATCATGAGGTTGCTGCACAACCTATTAGCGCTATCTACTAATACCCCGTTCGCCTTCAGCGATTAACTCAATAATATAATAAGGACTTTAGAGTGATAGAGTGTGTTTAGTTCACAAAGGACATAAAACATGAATTAGTGAAAGCAGATTCACCTAGTGAATCATAGAACCCCAAACCCGGGATGTGTATGAGTAGTCCCAAACCGGACTATGAAAAAGTTTAGAAAGTTGTCTCATCTGAGACGCATGCTTTTGAGAAAAAGAGTAGTGAAACTCACCTGATAGAGATGCATGTGATCTAGTGAAGCCAAATTACGTAGCTATTATCGTCCGGACAGTACTTACCCTAGAAGGCTTAGAGAGCCGTGGGGTTGCTCCCTTGTTCCTTGATTCTCCTCGGCTTGGTGCTCCTAGTCTTGGCCGATTGTTTTGCTTAGCGTGGGTGTAGTGTTTGTGTTGAGTGTTGGTGCAAGGATTGAGAGTGAATGTTGAGGCCTATTTATACTAGTTGGTATGGCAAACTATCATCTATGGGTTGGAGTTCATGATTAAAGTTTCTTACTAGTTTGGTGAAAGGTTTGAAGTGTTCTTGTCCATAGCCGATTGGATGAGGATGGATACAAGAATAGGTGTTGTTCTTGAATAGGCTTGTGCATTGTTTGAGTGTCCTATTCTCTAATTTGTGAAAGACATGTGCCTTTTTAGCTAAAGACTTAGGCGATGGGGTAGACAAGACAAGGAGGGAAGGGTTGACTTGATTAGAAACATGTTAAGGTTTTGAAAGCTACCTATTTTAGTGTAAGTGTTGGATAGTCAACTCAACCTCTTGTTCCTTGCCTATGTGAGCCGATTTCTAGTCTTAGATATATGTAGAAGGTGGTTAACTAGGTGTTCAAAAGGCTATGCTTGTCTTGTTTCCTTCTTTGGTGTTAGTTCACAACTAAGCACAAGGCATGTGCCTTCTTGGTTCTCGGCCGATATAGGACAAATGAGTAGGAGTGTAGCTTAGTTTTTGATAGTGATGGATCATATCTAAGTTGTTTCTACAAGTTCCAAGATGTATGATGCTTAACCAATGATCTATCTACACAATGGTGCCTTGGGAATTGGTTTTCGGCCGCCACCTTGTATGAAGGTGTGCTCTTGGATAGTGACATCTCCTAGTTCAAATTTTGTTTCTATGTGTCCTATGGTAGCCGCAAATCTAAGTAGGATAGGAATGTTTGTTTTATACTAGATGTGGAAAGGTGTAGAGCCTTAGATAGTGTCATGAACTTATGTTTATCTAATTAGATATAAACTTAGGGTGATAGTGTATTCTCATGACTTAGGGATCGGCTTAGATAGCTTAGAAACCTTAGGTTCCTATAGCCTAGTGTTAGCTTGATGAGATGCTACCTTGGAAATGATGGATTTGGCCGAAATCATGGGATCAAAGGAATGGACTAGGAGTGAGTTCTAGATGATGGTGATGTGTAGTAGGCTATCTCTCTTATCCCTTTCATGAAAGGTTTTAGCCGAAACATTTAAGGAAATGTGAGGATGATGGTGACAACTCCATGACAAGCTTTGTCTATACCTTAGGATGTTAATAGTTCATGGTTTCTTAGTTGTGATTTTGGAAGCTTCTTTGTGTGCTAGTGATGTATGGCCGAAATCTAGTCATGGATGTGTGGACTTGATGGTGACCTTTCCTAGAACATTCTTATTAGAGGTTGATAGTTCCAAGGATCCTAGATTGTCATAGTGATAGTGATGTATCAAGGTGTAGCTAGGTTAGTTTATCTAATTATCTTATGATATTAATCATTCATGAGGGTAGGCATATATATATATATATGTATATATATATATATATAACTTGCGTGTGTGTGTATACATATATACAAGTACATATAGAAGCATAGGAGGTTGATCCGCAAATACTCACATAGATTAATATTTGTAAACCTTCATAAGTTTAATCATGTATTTGTCCATCTATGATAGCCCATAGATACATATAGATCTAGTGTGTGCACGTGTGACTTATCTAGTTAACTCTAGTCAAGTAGAATGCAAGAAATCTAGGTGTAAGTAACTAGAGTTTGATTAAATTAAGAACCTGAAATTGCGGGGTATCACACTGAAGCATTGTACTTCATAATCAGAAAGCATCCACGGATCAAAATAGAGTCGAAGGTGATTGGGTCATCGGATGAGTCTTGAAAGCGAAGCTCTTGACGTATGTGTTGTTCGGTGATGAAAAGTTCCTCTCCTTGGATCTTGCTATGAATAACGGTTGGCACGACTGAGCAGTCCACTTTGGCGTTGTGGTAAATTTCTCGGAAGATGTCTCGATAAGGCACGTGCTGTTTCATGACAACATAAGCAATCCTCGACCGCTTCAAGAACTCTATTATCCCTTCAAACAAATGGTTCTTGTCCTTCTCGATCGGACCAAGGAATGCACACACATTATTCTTTGGCGAAGATTTCCAATTCATGATTCTGTAGACAAAGAAGTCATTAGCTCATAAAACGAAGCAAAAACGGATAAAACGACCAAAATTACCCAAACCAGCTGCAACATGCAACTAGCATCTGCTAGTCGCCCCATTTTCACATGACTAGGACTCTACTCGTCTGAAAAAGGCACGAGTATGATGGACGAGAACTCACAATGGAAGTGGGAGAACCAAGTGGATACTGCCGAGGAAAGATGAAGAAGGAGTGGAGAGATGAAGAACTCTCTCCAAAGAAGTGTTCAAGATCATCAAGCGAAGAATAGAAGGAAGACAAAGATTGTTTAATGATTTCTAGGTTAGGGGAGAAAATGTTAACATATTAATATTGAACATTAAACAATATGTCACATGTATATATTATGTAAATAAATACTATTCTAACTCTAGGAAGTTATTGTCGACTATGTATAACACAACGGTTCATAAGTTTAGTTGTTAGTTATCGAACAGTTGTGATGATTAACACACACCAATTCATGTAATATAAATAAGGTAAACATTGGTCATTTGTTAGTGTGTATTTGTTATGTTTATAAAACTAACTTACAAAATTCCATTCATATCTTTTACCTCTCAAACTCTTAACCAAAACATTTAAACAAGTAAAGTGTTTTGCATACATCCTATTTCAATCAGAACCAACTGTAGGACTCCCAACTATGGTGTGTGCAGTGGGAGTGCAGCTCTGCAAAACCTGGTGATATACATGGGTGAAAGCCAAACTACTATAGATGCTCTTATGATCAAAATATGCAAAATGAAGCCACATAGTTTATGGTGATGTATGCAAACCCACTGCTCAGATGTTCAGAGATTCTAGTCAAGGTACGGTCATGGTGCCAATCAAGTGAGCACCTCTGAGGTGTGTCGTCCTTACACATTAATGTCACACAAAATCGTAGCAGCTGGTAAATTTAGTGATTTGTAGTTATATGTGTATTCATAATGGCTAACACATTAATATGTGGTTGTAGTATGGTATAGAGGAAACGCCACTACTTCTTTAGTGGTCTTTGATAAGATCCACTATAAAAACGGGATGCCTCATGATTGGGAGTCGTTAGCACCACCACTTAAATGCCTCAAACATACGTTATGAGGCGGATTATAAAGGAGTAAGTAATTTGTCACACCCTCAAACTTCCACTGCGGGGTTTTATCACGAGGCGCATGACATACCAGGATCCCATAGCCATAAGTCATATGAATGACTCTAAATTCCCAAACCATTTAGTTTTTTTTTTTTCAAAAACCAAGTTTAAAAATCAACCATAAGTTATAAGGAAATGCGGAAATGTAATCAAACAGTCAAGTAAATAGTTATGCGAAAAACAAACGCGCCCAAACCAAAGCAAAAGTAAGTAAATGATGAAAATAGTTAAAAGTGTTCAACATCCCATGACAAACATGATGCATGACCTAAGCGTGCTTCGACCTAGCGACCTGCAAAACCATGCTAACGTGTGTCAACATAAAGTCGGTGAGTTCATAGTTCAAGTAGCAAGTGAAAAGTTATCAAAGTTATCAAAGTTATAAAACCATCAGTTTTAAGCTTGTCAGGGGTAGCTAACCCACTCGATGTAACTAAACATGAGATTATTGGGAACATACAGATGATACAGTGCCTCAGCATTAGTGTCTATCAACACTAGCAAGAAAATGCGGTCAAAAGTTCATGCCCGTGACCTAAGCACCTCAGGCATGAGGTTGCTGCACAACCTAATAGCGCTACTAACTAATACCCCGTTCGCCTCCAGCGATTAACCCAATAATATTGTATGGACTTTAAAATGATAGAGGTTTTTAAGTTCACAAAGGACAGTTAAAGTTGCAAAACTAATAAAAACGCGATCCACACAAGGAATTGCAAACCCGGCCCATACAAGGAGTCAAAGCACCCCAAAACCTAGGATGTAAAGGTAGCCCCAAACCGGACTAAAACAAGTTTAGTAAAAAGTCTCAAATCCGAGACACATGCTTTCGAGAAAAAGTAGTGAAACTCACCGAGTGATATTCTTGAGCCTTAGTAGGTGTATGGGGTTATATTTTTCATATGGGGCAGTAGGGGACGATTAGGGTTGTGATTATGAGAAGTAGGGTGCTAAAAATTGATTCTATAACAAGTTAAGTCGGTTTCCCCGACCTGTGCCCGCCGTACGGCTGTTCACATGGCCCGAATGACTGTTCACATAGACAAGGCCCATTTCGGGCAAGCTGGTTCAGCTTATTGCATGTTTTCTTCATTTTAATAGTTATTTTGGACCCTACCAAAGCGTAACCCCATGTTTTTAGACCCGAACTATCCTATCACACAATAATCTACAAATAGTTTCACACAAACACGTAATTGCAAATAATATCACACAATTATTTCACAATTATCTATTTTTTCAATTCACCAACGTTCAGGGTTAAATACTCATGTACGTAGTCCGGTAATTCCCCGAATTACCTTCTTGTGCAGTTATTAACCTATAATTCTACAACGTGTGACTCCACTAACTAACCCTAGTTAAACAACATGCTGTGAATGTAAGTGAATTAACTAGAGTTTAGTTAAAGTATGAATCTAAAAATGCAGGGTGTCACGTCATCCCCAAGTTGAAAAGAATTTTGTCCCGAAATTCAGCAAGTATCTGTGAAGCAAGTGAAAAATGTATGCTTGGTTACCGGATGTCACAAAATTACTAAACTATATGATCACTTGTTTAACTGTAATGATACTATAAGTCCTTGTTTCCACCTGTAGCATTCATTAGGATAATTGTGTAAAGTAGGTGATTGGAAAGTTTGGTTTACAATCATTATGCTCTCGAAACTTTTCTAATTTATCTAATCCTTTTCTATTTGGTAAACTGTGGGAGAGGTATGCAAAGCTACTTCGGTTATATAGTTTCAAAATACTCGCACAATATTATATACCATTATTTCTATTTGTGTATAGGTTTTCATTTGTTTAGAAACAGAATCGAAGAATATATACAACATCATACTTGGACCATCTAACAACCTCCAAATATTAGATATGGTGACAAGAGCATAGAAATTGAGAAACATGCATACATGAGATGTTTAGTAGTTGATCAAGGTATGATTGCTAATTACAAGGCTCAAAAGGTGTTATTATGCTAACCAGGCACTAACAACGTTATGATGAAAATGTAGTAATGCGCGATTCCAATTACAAGTGTGTGTGTGTGTTAGGGATTATGTAAAAACTATAAACCTAAGAACAAATGAGTTGTTAACCATATATGTGTGTCATATATGTTGGAATAAATATTGTAACGTTTGTATATTTATCGGTAGCCATTATAATTGTGTATATTATAATTGATCAATATCTAAAATACTCTAAGCCCATAACCGTTTGTCTTTGATGGACGGACTTATCATTAGTTGGGCCTAACTAGAGTGTCCCCTGGGTATGTATAAATATAAGGAGATTACTAGGGTTGAGGATTTGATGCACATAACATAATCAAAACACAATAACTCTTACGGTTACTCCTCCCCTCTCCTTCATCGATTTTTCTCCAAGAATCATTAGCCATCATAACCGCATACCCTAACGGGAACTCGAACACACTGACAATCATGTCGACCTCAACGCTTTCAGCATCAGTAGCAGGTCTCACTAATCTCTCAAGTACATGTTTATTTGTTTGTTTCCATTACATACTAACAAAATCGATCAACATGTGGTATCAAAGAAATGTTCCTCATAATCGATTTTGTTACTTTACCTTAGTTTTGGAATCAAAATCGGAAAACAAATTATGAAACCTGAATAATCAGACTAATTGGCTTTTGGCTAAATAATGTTAACAGCCGTATCATGGCCGATCGAAAAAAAAATGTTTTGGTTCATTATTTTGGTCTCATAACGTATCCGAGATCAATGATGGTCGATTTTATAAAATTTATCACATAATGTTCGAGGATTATGATTCCGGTTATGGTTATTATTTTATGATGTTTTTAGTTTCGGTTTAGTGTTCTTCGAACACATAATGAAAACCAAAAAAAATTTATTATGTTTTGCTTAGATTTAAGATAGATTGTTGTGAGCTATAATTAGGATAAATTGATTCCCTAAAAAGTGGCAACAACCTAACAAAACCTAATCAAAATTAAGAAAGATAATCGGTTCCACAAAATTAGCTTGATTAGAAACTTGTTCCCGAAGAAACATGAGTTTCCGGACTCAATACATGTTTCCGAATCATTTAAAGTGTCCAACCCATAAGGGTTTCCAACTTCACAAGGGTTTCCGGTTCATTAAGGAGTTTCTGAACACAATTCTTGCTTCCGGATCATAAGGGTTTCCAACCCATTACTTAGTTTCCGACCATGCATTATGTTTCCGGAGTCATGGGGTTTTAGAGCCTATCATGTGTTGTAGATCGTTTTGGGAAAACCCGACTATCATGAGTTGGTTCGTCTAGAGTGTGGAATCCTCTAGACAATGTTTGGATAACAAAAACGCCAACAAACACAAGAACGAGTTATCAAAAACACACACGCAAGATGGTTTAAAGGTTGTAATCGTATTAATAACAGAACGAGTGTACAATACAATATCAGACCTGAAAACCTATGATACCTGACTTTGGAATGTGTGAAATGACAGCTGAATTGATTAGGGCAATCATTGCAAGTATTTATAACTGCTGCTAGTCATCCAGAGCCCTTGGGGCGACTAGGCTTCTACAACACGACTAGGTAGGGCGACTAGCAAGCTAGTCGTCTTGTTACCCACACGACTAGCAAAGCTAGTCGTGCCTTCAAGACCTAGTCATGTGTGTATGTACAAAACTACCCTTTAGAATTCTAAACACATCCAAACACGTACAAAACGTTCCATAAACACCTATACTAGGCTAGGGACATCTAACATACATGTACTAACAGACTCCCCCTTGGACCTAGCTAGTATGTCTTCAAAATTTCAAAACTTCAAGCAGAAATACTTGATCTACTGAGACTTCGCAATCCGAATACTGCACAAATTTGCCTTTTTAGTTTCTTTTGTCTGATTACCCTGCTCCTACTTACCCTTATCCTTACCCCATTTTTCTTTCTTTAAGGTAATGGTTGATTCTTGCCACATTTTAGAAATCATAGCAGGATGGATACACTTGATGGGAAGTTCCTAATCAGCGTATATTTTGTCAGGATCCTTTCATTGTGTAAAACACCTTCATGACCTCCTTGGCATCGGTAGGGTGTACTTTCAGCTCAGGATCACAGAAAATGTGATTTTGGATAGGAATTTTCAGCATTCTTAGTCGGTGCATCCCTCCGAGACTCATCAAACTCATCTTCAGAAATGTCCGTCTCACAGACACTGGCATGATCAGTAATCTCACTAGCGCCAAGTATTGGCTTCACATCAGGTTGATGTGGATTACCAACACTTGCAGCATTTGTAGATATATCCAAAATCTCCTTTTTTGGTAAAACATCAAATGTGTGAGTTTCAAATATCACAGGTGGCGGAAATTATGCATATACTGGGCTAGTGGGATTGCTTCCCTTTATGGGTTTTTGATTATATGATCAAGAACATACTTGCAATTCAAGTAACTTTCAAGTTTCTTCTTGATCTTCTCATAATCACAATTAATAATGGCCAAGTGTTTCTTGGTGTCTTCTAACTCATTAATGTAATTATTGATAGCAACTTGTTTATTTGACAGAGTTTTAGACAATTCAGAAATATCCTTTTTATAATTTCAATTGTGTTCTTAAAACCCCTTTCATTGGATCTTAAGACATCATTTGACCGTTGGCATTGTCCCAGATTAGTTTTAAGGTTCATATTCTCATTAAGTAACACTTTGAATATGTACCTAAACTTATCACACTCAACACAATCTAATTTAGAATTGGAAGTTGAACTTACCTTGGTTGACGATTCTGTGATAGCCATCAATGCATAGTGAGCTACAGACTTTTTGGCTCCAAAGAACTCAGCAAGATTGGCCTTTGCACAGTCAGCATCCACCAAGAAAGATCGCTTGCCGATGAACTCATCTGCTTCTGCGAGTAGTTCCTCCAAATCCAAATCTACCTCAGACTCACAGTCAGAATCACAATCAAAAGAGTCGTTGTCTGGAACATTGACTTCTTGTGCATTCTTTTACTTCAACTACTGCATCAAAGACCTGTTGGACATAACATGTTGCACCATCCTGCGGAGCATCTTCTCCCTCTAAGTGAAGGTTTCAGTTGAGTCCATCATCTGCTTGTATTACCAGGGCATGTTCTTGATTGTTGTTTGCGGGAGTATGCTAGTTCTGGTTTTACACAGGGATGATTGCTCGTTGAGTATGTTGTTGAGGTTATGTCTGAGCTTGCTGTCTCTGGTTCTGATTGCCTCGATTGTTGTTGAACGGATTCGGATTTCCTTGCTGCTTCGGTCGATCACATTCCCTAGCAAAGTGTCCCTTAGTGCCACAATTGTAACACGTGACTTTGCTTTTATCGAACCCGAATCTGGTGTTGTTGTTGATCAGCACATCTATTCTTCCTGTTCTATCCATAAACTCCCTTGCTCGTCTAACCACGCCTGCGAAATGCCACTGAATATCTATCAGGTCCATGTCATCCTTATTGATCTGGGCGTAGTCTTCCTGAGTGAGTAAGGTAAGGATTACTTATCTGCCCTGCAACTAAGCCATTGTAGGAGTTGACCAATGTAGACAAAAGAGCCATATGTTCTTGAGCCAGCTCTACTGTCACCTACTCGAACCCTGCTATGTTTAACTACTAAGCAATAGGATTAGACTGATAACCGCCACCTTGACCTGAATTAGAAGCCCTACCATAACCCGAAGATGAAGCACAACCATACCCTAACGGAGAAAGTCCACCAAAATTTGACGTTGCTTATGCTGGTGCTCCAAGTTGAGAAAATGGGTTAACACCAAACTGGTTAGCTACATATGGATGAGGATATTGATTAGCTTACCCAAATAGATACACGGGAGGAGCAACATTTGGAATGGGACCATAGTTGTCGAAAGCAAATATAGGATCTTGGTTAAGGACAAAAGTTGTCTGTGGTTTAGTACCTGCAACGCTGACATCTTGAGGAGCCGTCCCATAGTATATGTTGGGATTCAGTGGGTAAAGATTTTTGTTGATGCAGCAAAGGGACTGGATTACTTGGAATTTTTTAGCTGTTGGGTCAGGTTAGGCAAGTCTATTACAAACTTACAAATAACAACTTTTGATTTTTAAATGGATAGTGACCTTCATATGATAGTGTATACAATATCATATTATTACTACATGCTTTTGTCATGTAAATGAACTATATCATTTTGCAAGGTGTCTTCAATGGCACGGTTATGTAGATATGCAATGACCGTAAAACTTACACAAGAGTGATATTTATGTTCATATTGGTCTGTCATAGAAACATACATTTGGTTTATTAATATTTGTTCAATAATGAGTATATGGTTTTTATGGTGAACTGCATTCAGTTGTAAGTGGCGTTGCACATTTCTTTTCTTTTCTTTCTATGAATACTTGTTAAAACATAGTGTGCACATTTCTATTCTTTTTGCGTAACTTGCGGCAAAAAAACCTAAGTATCATAATGTTGTATTGAAACTCATTTGCGGATCCCGCTGCAACGCGCGGGTAAACCCACTAGTCTTAAATTAAATTAAATTCAA
This sequence comes from Ambrosia trifida, assembly GCA_028751855.1. Classification (NCBI taxonomy): domain Eukaryota; kingdom Viridiplantae; phylum Streptophyta; class Magnoliopsida; order Asterales; family Asteraceae; genus Ambrosia; species Ambrosia trifida. The sequence goes on along the minus strand of CM054127.1, from coordinate 12,718,564 downwards.
TTATATATATATATATATATATGGTAAGTATCGTTAGAAAACCCTTGTTTTTTTAGTAAATCCCCATAAAACCCTACTTCCCGAGTTTTTTTTTTTTTTTTGAAAAATTAGGGCATGTAATATACATGTTTTTAAGTGTTTTGAGCCAAAAAAATCAAAAAAGCGTGGAACGGTTTTTTAAAAAAAAATAATAAGTTGTGCATCATAACATATGTTAGCTTATTTTTGCACTAGTAACATATTTTATGATGAAAAATTATTTATTTAAAAAAAACCGTTCGGCACTTTTTTTATTATTGTTTTTGGCTCAAAACTCTTAAAAACATGTATATTACATGCCCTAATTTTTTCGAAAAAAAAAAAAACTCAGGAAGTAGGTTTTTCTAAAGGTTTTCTAAAGTTTCCTCAAATATTTAGGGTTTTCTACAGAACCTTACCCTATCTCTCTCTCTCTCTCTCTATATATATATATATATATTAAAGCTAAAAACCCTACATGGCACTCAAAGATGCCAACCCCCTCAGTGTGCCATGTGACATTAAGAGATTTTAGGAAAAAAAAACTTTTAACAAAATTGACTTTTTATCTCTCATGATTCCTCTCATAATTTTTAAACGTTAATATCTTTTACATACGAGATTTTTTAAAGAAAAAAATATACCATATATATATATATTAAAGCTAAAAATCCTACATAACTGTAATATCCGAAATTAAAAACTTCAAAGAGTTAATTGCCAATTTAGTCCCTGAGGTTTGTCAAAAATTGTCACTTTCATCCAAATCTTTTTTTTGTTACATCTGTGTCTCTCAGGTTTCATTTCTTTGCCATTTTAGTCATCAACACTAACTCAGTTAACAAAAACCCAGTTAAGTCAGGGGCATTTTTGTCCATACACACCAAACTTTTTTCTTTTGTCATTTTCATCCAAAACCCTTTTTAAAAACTGATTAACCCCCCCCCCCCCCCTCTCTCTCTCTTCAACCATCAGCATCAGTCACCATCACCCCCTACCACCGTACCACCTACCACCTCCACCACAATCACCCCTCGCCACAGCCTCCATTCAATTAAACTAGTGATGAAACAAAAATGGGGAAATCTATTGGTGATGAAATAGGACCTAATTCCCCTTTTTCTTCCAGATTTACGGATGATGAGAATGAAGGCAACCGTGGCCTCATGTTGTCTAGCTTATGTTACCTGCGAGCAAAGGTAAGACCCTAACAAACCCATTTCCTTAGGATTAGTATTAAGAAGTGGTCACCGGTGGTTTTGGGCGGACGATGTAGACAACAAAGACGGAGGAACCAGTGGTGATGAAAGGTTAGGATGTAAGTAGTGGTGATGGGTTATCGAGGGAATTGGAGTTTTGATGAGATAGTGATAGTTGGGTTTAAGTATAGAGACGAGTCAAGAAGATGGGTCAACTCTCGGTCAACGAATGTCAACCGGGTCAACAGAAATAAACCCAGTCAGCACAGGTCAACCGGGCCAATGACTATCACAGCACCACTACCACCTTCGTTGCAACAATTCGCCTCCACAATCTGCCACCATAACTGGCCGACTGGTCCTCCACCGACTCCCAAGCGTGCCCCGCCACTTTAAAGATCTCCACCACTGCAACATCACCACAAACACTCCAGCGGCAAGATCAAACGTTCGTTGGTCTTGACTCTAAAACATCACCATGACCAACCACCACGAATCGCCACCTTTTATCTCCCAATCATCTCCAGTTTGACGGAAATTACTGTCGCAAAGTCTCTCTAGCTCCCAATCATCGATGGTACCTGAAGCATGATCGGCGACCATAATGACAGCATGTCTCTCTGTTTCTCTATTCTCACCGCCACCGTCGCATTCTCTCTCTTCTCTTTCTCTTTCTATTTGAAGCCACCGACTAGTCCTTCGTCTGCATCTGGAAACGTAGGTTGCGACAGAAGTTGGAGGGTGGCTTCCATCTAGGTGAAACTGAGCAGATTAGCCGGAGTTGACATCCAATGGTGGGAGACAGAGGAGTTGAAAGAGAAGGTGTTTGTCTTAATAAATATGGTGTTGTACAGAGAACACAGATATACATATCACACTTTTACAATGAGCAAAAGGTCAGTATAGTAATTTGAATCAGGGGCAAAATCGTAAGTACATTGTAGATAAGGAGGACAAGAAATGCTATATATAATACTATGATTTGTCTTGTGTGGACCTCTACCATGGTGTATAGTGTTGTAGAAGTTGATTTACGTGAAAAATAGGTGAAAATAGTGAAGGGTGAAAAATGCAGAGGTAAGGTTCATGGTGGAGAAGATGATATTAATAAGGGGTGATAGGAATTGGATGAAAATGGCAAAAGAAAAACGTTTGGTGTGTATGGACAAAAATGCCCCTGATTTAACTGGGTTTTGTTAACTCAGTTAGTGCTGATGACTAAAATGGCAAAGAAATGAAACCTTAGGGACACAGATGTAACAAAAAAAGATTTGGATGAAAGTGACAATGTTTGACAAACCTCAAGGACTAAATTGGCAATTAACTCAACTTCAAATTAAACAATTTAAATACATATTCAAATAATGTAACGTGTCAAAGTTCCTTACATTAGGTGATTCAGTTTATTTAACGAGTAAAATATCAAAAGTAAACGACAATATAAAATAAAATGCTAGTAATAAAAGACCATAACGGGTAAAATATAATAATATGAATATAATAATATGACATGATGAATAAAATCTACATTAATGAATTTGTACGTAGTTTATATACTTTAGGCATGAATATTAGTATCACCATGAAAACTATGGCTTCCACCAAATCATCATCCCCTACTATTCAAGAGGAAGCTGCGATAGCATACTCATACGCATACACCGTATATGTTACTAACTTTGTTAATATCCACAAAAAAACAAATGAACACAAAGTTGAAACAGTACGTGTCTTGCATTCAAACTAATAACAATGATAATTATCTCTTTGAACTAACTAACCGAGCAACCTGGGACACGAACTCAATTCCATCGATCATTATAAACCAAGGGCTCCCCTCCTTTCGAAATCATATTCTAAATTTTGATATCCTCTGTTCCGCTTAATCTCCACCTTCCGTTTAGCCATAACTTTCCGCCACACTGCCTGACCGCATCTCCGCCGCGAACCAGCCACCGCAATTGATCTCGACTAATCGTAACCGGACGGTTGGGTTTCTAATCTAACTTCGCCTTTTGATCCGTCCTTTGCGTTCCTGTTCGTGAGGTAAGCTTTAAACATGTTATTATGCTATCTTCCGATGTCGAATTATGGTTATGGGATCTTCCGGCGACTTGGGTTGGGTTGGGTTGGTCGAGTTTTTCTGTCGATAATCCGAACTGTATATACGTTATTCGTGGGTAAGTGTGTGTGAGGTAGCGGATGGTGTCTGTTGATCCAATCGCGTATGTGTGTGTATATGTGCAGAATGCGTGTGTGTGCTCAATGATGTTGAAGGAATGTCCATGTATGTTTCTCTAAAATTTCCACATGTATTGTGTGCATGTGATGTCTTAACTGCATGTGTGTGTAGCATATTTATTATAATGCCTCTCATGTGAGGTTGTGTAGCTTTTAGGTGGTATACATTCAATGGAGGTCCATTAACCAAGTTTTTATATTTAAATGGTTATAGTAACATTTAATACATTGATAACATCTAAATTTACATCATCTTCCACTAACTATTGAATTTAATAATTGTATTATAATATATAGGGGGCGGTTATTCTACAAAAATAGAGAATCGTGCGAAGCGTGCGAAGGATATTTGTACATGATAATTACGTAATGTTTTTTATGTTCATGAAAGCATTACGTAATTATCATGCATTTGTGCATGATAATTACGTAATGATAATTACGTAATGTTTTTGTATGTTCATGAAGGCATTACGTAATTATCATTACGTAATTATCATGTACACAGTGAACCTTCGCACGCTTCGCACGTTTATATTACTTTGTATTTGATCCTGCCCCATAATATATATATATATATATATATATATATATAGGGTAGGGTTCCGGTAAGAAAATTGTTTTGTGTAGGAAGTGTTTTCAACCGTTTGATCTAGAAATTGATGGTTTAGATTAAAAGTTTAGGTTAGTTAATATTATACTAATTATAAATTAATGGTTAGGGGTAGGATGGTCTAATTAGTGTTTTAAAAGAGGGTAGAAAAGTCATTTTAATTTATATATCTACTAACCACTCCTTAATTCAAGCATAAGTAATAAATATATCCTATTTTTACTCACCCCTCTCTCTATCTCTCTGTCAATATCAACGAAGGTCTTTTACTATCTTCTTCTTTCTTATCACTAACAACAAATCAAATAAACCTAATATCTATAGTGTTCTTTTATAATAGTGTTTTATGCAGTGTTTATATAATATGAAAACATTATACGTTTGTTTCCTCGTTAAAACAGCTAAGTTTTGGGTTTTAGATAATTTTGTAGATGGTGTTTTTATAGTAATGTTTTAAAATAGTGTTTTATTCAGTGTTTACTCGTTAGAACATCTAAGTTTTTGGTTTAAGATAATTTTGTAGATGGTGTTTTTATTGTAGTGTTTTAAATAAAATCAAAAAAACATAAAAAAACTTCCTATACAGATGGAATCGATCTATACGACTTCAAATCTGATTATAATAAAAAAAAATGTAGACTTTTTATCAAATCTGAATAAACCTCATACAAATCAAAATGATCTAAAAAAATAAAACAAGACTTACCATTCGAAAGATCTTGAAAAACTTCTGCCATCATCGATTAATTGTAAAAAAATGAAGAACCGATTGATTGTTAAGGGATTGAATATTGTGTGGAAGAATTAGTTATTTTAGATAATTGAATCTCATTAAAATCCATAATTTTGTTGCTAAATTTGTGGGTTTTGATAATTAATAAAATGACTAAAAAGTCTATTATACCCTTGATCTAAATATTTAATCAGATTTGATCCAACGGTTGAAAACTCTTCCTACACTTCCTACACAAAACAATTTTCTTACCGGATCCTCTACCTATATATATATATATATATATATATATATATATATATATATATATATATATATAGATTTAGGTTCCTGTACAAATCCAACTTTTTGTGAGAAGTGTGAGAACCAATGTTGGGGTGACATGTGGCAAGCATTAAAATTAGTGATTAAGGGTAATAATGTACTTTTATCAATCATAAAAATAGGAAGTAAACATGTATTTAATTGAAGTGATTTTTTTTAGGGATTTTTATTTCAACATAATTACAATTCAGATTCGTGTGATCCATATTATATTGAATCGAAAATACATACACAATCTGAAGCATATACGATTTTACAAAATATCGTATTTTTTGGTGTTTTAATCGTTAGGGTGTTTTATGTTCCAACGTGATAATTACTGGTGTTTTTGTTCCAAACGTGATACAATAGTGTTTTATGTTTTAGTGCAGTTTATATTGTTATAACACAATATGAGGTTCGAATATTTGCATGCTTTTGGTGATTTTTTTACATAAGGAGAGCAGGCACATATGGTGTTTTATTTATATGCGTATGGTGTTTTATGTTCCAACGTGATAATTACTGGTGTTTTTTTGTTCCAAACGTGATACTTACTGGTGCTTTATAACCTATGACATATTGGTCTAATGGTATGGTGTCACCCCTCACAAATGTGAGGTTGTGGGTTCAAATCCTTACAAACGCATGGTGAGGTAGAATTTAAGGTATAATAAAATTTGCCGTTAAAAAAAATTGTAAGCTATATATATACACTAGATAAGTAGATATACTATATATATATTTATAGCGGTGCAATTTGAATAGCGGCCTTCGACTAACGTGCTCCCCCCTCCTACCGACCACATCTAACCTGCGCAGCCTTCATCCACTACTACAAAAAGAGGCATTTGCTAGGAAAGTTTGCTACCAAATAAATCGGTTGCAAATTTTGCTACGAATTAGGTACGAATTAGCTATGAATGCATTTTGCTACAATTTAGCTACGAACATTTTTGTAGCAAATGAAATCCATAGCAAAATCCATAGCAAGTCCATAGCAAAATTGGTGAAATATAAAAAAAAGAGTTAAGTTCCTTTTCAGTCCTTGTGGTTTGCTCAAAAATTCTATTTCAGTCCAAAAGATTTTTTTTGTCTTTTTTAATCCAATAGTTTAGGTTTGATATCTATTTTGGTCCATTCCACTAACTCATCCACTTTCTTTGTCCTTTTTAATCCAATAGTTTAGGTTTGGTATCTATTTTGGTCCATTCCACTAACCTCATCCATTTTCTTTGTTAATTTCTTAAGAAAAGACCAAAATGCCCTTATAATTAAAAAAATTAATATATAAAAACCCTAAATTTTATTCTACAACATTATATAAACCCGATTATATTAAACTTAATCATATTTTATGATTATCTCAGAAGAAGAAACCGGGTGAGTATTTCACATCTCCTGTCACTCTCACCTCCCTAAAATTCCGACCGATTTTTGTATTTATACAATTGTACTTAATGATGGAGATTGTTGATGTTTGTTAGCTTATACTGTGAATTAGGAGTTTCCATTAAAGTTCTTTCATTCAAATTTGTTTATTTTTTTTGTCAGATCTGGATCCCCTTGTTTACGTATACACGACGAATTCTTGATGTCTAAATCAAGAACGACAAATTAATCGGCAAAGAAACGTATGTTTAGTATTTGTTCTTCTGTATTTCAGTTTGTGTAATGGATTAACAACTTGAAAATTTGAGGTGATTAATGGAAATATTAATAGAGGTGGAAAATTTGAAATATCAATAATTTACTAGCGCATGATAAAAAAACACATAAATTTCTAAGAGTTCAAAATCGTCACATCGTTTGTGGTTTTCCATTTAAGTTAATGAGTTCAAAATCAGTTGGAATTTTAAGGAGGTGAGAGTGACAGAGGATGTGAAATATCCACCCAGTTTCTTCTTCCGAGATAACCATAAAATATGATTAAGTTTAATATAATCGGGTTTATATATTAATGTTGTAGAATAGAATTTAGGGTTTTTATATATTATTTTTTTTAATTATAAGGGCATTTTGGTCTTTTCTTAAGAAATTAACAAAGAAAATGGATGAGGTTAGTGGAATGGACCAAAATAGATACCAAACCTAAACTATTGGATTAAAAAGGACAAAGAAAATGGATGAGTTAGTGGAATGGATCAAAATAGATATCAAACCTAAACTATTGGATTAAAAAAGACAAAAAAAATCTTTTGGACTGAAATAAAATTTTTGAGCAAACCACAAGGACCAAAAAGGAACTTAACTCTAAAAAAAAAATTGTCAAAAATTGGTAGCAAAATCCATAGCAAAACCATGAAAATAGATTATTTAGAAATTAACTAGAAAAAGTTAAATAAAATTCATAGCAAATGCCGTAGCAAAGCTGGCGAAATAGAGATAAAAAATTAACTTGCCAAAAATCGGTAACAAAATCCATAGCAAAACCATGAAAATAAATTATTTAGAAATTAACTTGAAAAGTTAAATAAAATTCATAGCAACATCCGTAGCAAAATTGAGGGAGTAAAGTATAATAAAAATCACTTAGTAAAATAGGTAGCAAAATCCGTAGCTAAGTCATGAAATATAAATGTTAAAAACTAACTAAAGAAGAACTAAAAATATATGTAGCAAATTCGGTAGCAAAGTTGAGAAAACAAATACTTAAAAAATCTTCGTAGCAAATTTGGTAGCAAAATCTTGAAAAAAAACTTAAACTATCGTTGCAAAATCTATAGCAACATTCACAGCAAAATTCTTTGCAAAAACAAGAAAGAATATTTAGAAAAAAAAATTATATTATCGGTAATAACCGAAAATAGTCATAATCGAATTAATCAATCAGGTATGGTTAAGATATGGCCAAACTCGAACCATTCTGTTACGGTTTTCCTTATTTCCATAACCGAAACCAAACCAATAGTTATTTATTTATGTGTTTCTCATGTATATCCATTTATTTGGAACATATTTTCATGTATTTTGTGTGCATTTCATGGTTTTTTCATATAACTCCATGTATTTAAAACATGTTTTTATGTATGTCCTGGGTATTTGATGTATTCTTCATGTATTTGTATTCTTGAAAAATGTTCAAAACACTTTAGTAACTATTTTAAGTTTATAATTTTGCCTAAGTTTTATTATTGATAATTAACCGAACATAACCGCAACGATAAATGGCATATTATCCAAAGCAACTTAACCAATTGGTTTCGGTTATGGTTTTTCCTAATAACGAACTTTGGTTATCTGTTTCAATTATGTGTTAAAACCAACCGGATCGAACCAACATTTGCTTAACTCTAATGCAAGTTTAGTGGTTTGTTGACACATTAACACATCCGGATCAAAACATCACAGCCACACTCCTCCTTAGGGATGGGCATAATGTCCCGAATACTGATCCCGAACCGATCCCGTACCGAACCGAGGGTGTTTGGGATCGGTATCAATACCAACTTTTTAGTCATCTCGGGATCGGTACTACACGGTATCGGGACAGGATTTTGTCGGTAATACCATTTACAATCCCGAATACCGATTTAATACTGATTACAATACCGTTACCAAATATAATAATACTTGTTTTAATACCGATTTATGCTCATCCCTAATACATAGGGATGGCAACGGGTCGGGTTTGGCTAATACCATACCCGGTTATAAAATCCCATATCATACTCGTCCCATTACCCGTTGGGTTTTTGTCGGGTATTACCCGTCCGGTATAGAGCATACCCGCGGGTATCGGGTATACCCGTTGGTATTTGCATGTATATATATTTTTTTATTTTCTATTATTGTCTTATGTTTTAAAAAATCCAGAATATATGAAATTGTAATAATATATATATATATATATATATATATATATATATATATATATATATATATTATCATCGCCATAATAATCTTTGAAACATTTAATATGTAAACAGTATCAATTTTCTAAACTATTTATATATTTCATAGCATATAAATATAAATAATAATATTAGAATATATATTTTAGACGAAAAGTTTATTTTTCAAATCTATTAGAATGAAACATTATTAAAAAATAGTTAAGAAAAGACATATATAAAACTTAAAAGTCTTCGGGTATATATTTCGGGTAGACGGGTATTTAGTTTCGGGTAATCGGGTCGGGTATCACCTAATACCATACACATCCCATACCCACGAAATATATTTTTTCCAATACCAAACCCGTACCATACCCGTCAGGTATCAGGTATACCCGTCCCAAATGCTTCGGGTTTCGGGTATACCCATCCGGCTCGGATATTTTTTTGCCAATCCCTACTCATACATGCGTATTGGCCCTTCCCCTCCCCAACTCCCAAACACTGATCCCAAACCCAAATTCAAAATCCTCCCAAACACTGTTCCGACTTAAACCAGCCAACGTCAGCTCACACCCTTGACTCCACCGTCAGTCGCCGCCCAAGACTCCACTGTAAGTCCGTTGTTACGTCTCCACCATCAGCCAATGTGACTTGGGTTGACACGAGGGCGAGTGAAGCTTATGTAAGTCTTTTAACTTTGTAAATGTATGTTTTACTAGTTACTAATATGGTTATACAATTTTAAACTACTAATTTCTTTATGTTCTTATCATAGAGCACATATAATAAATATGTTATTGAGAAATATGGAGAGGATACCAGCTTACACCCAGTTATTGACATGGAACTGTTGTCACAAACTGTCGGTGGCAAGAAAAAAGGTAGATTATATGGCGTTGGCAACTTCGCTGACCCGCGTGATGTGATGCCTAGTGCACCGTCGATGCCGAGTACCCATAGTGACAGTGTTGAGGTTCGTATTCTCTATGATAGTAACAAAAGAAAAATCTGCATTTTCATGTGATGAAAACTGTTAATGGGTTATTTAAATGAATTTGCTTATATTGAATTCAACTGTTTGATTATATTCCAAATTCAAAATTGTAAGTAAAAACATGTTATTTAGCCTGCAACAATGAACTACAAACAAATGAAATTGTTGCCTTGCCGCCGCAACGCGCGGCGGGTAACCAACTAGTTGTATATATGGTTAGAACTATTATATTGAGTCATCTTATAAGGTGTGATAATGGATGTTAATTGGTATTTTTGCTTTTGATGTTATAGGTGCAACAATTGAAGGAAAAAATAGCGGAATTAGAAAAAGATAAAATAGAGAAACATGCTATGATGGAGAAAATCGAAGAAAATGCAAGGTTATATGCTGAAATGAATGAGAGAATTCGATTGTTGTCACAAAATGCACCACAAAACCCGCCACCAAGTTGAGTTATGTTGAAGTTTTTCGTCTTGCTTTTAGTTAATTTGGATCTTTATCTTGTTAAGGTTTGGATCTTTATCGTGTTAAAGTATGGATCTTTATCGTGTTAAACTTTGGATCTTTATTGTGTTACATTTGGTTTTGTTGGAACTATGAATCAAGTTGGTTTTAATAGTATCTTTCATATGTGTTTTGTTTTTGTATTTTGCTTCTAAATATATATTTTACAGAAAAATTAATGTAAAAATGAAAATATTTGTAAAATTCCTAACAAAATTCGTAGGTAAGTTTGTAGCAAAAACCTTGCTAGATTTGTAGCAAAATCCATAGTTATGCTCATAGCAATATTCAAGGAAATTTTCATAGCTAAATCTGTAACCAATTCGTTGCTATAATTCCACAACAAACTTGGTAGCAAAACCAAAGCGTAGCTAACATATCTCTAGCAAACCATGTAGCAAAATTGTCGTAGCTACTAATCTGTAGCGAATTTCGAAGCTAAAATTCGAAGCAAAATTTCGTAGCTAAAAAACGGTAGCGAAAATTCGTAGCAAACTTTTTGGTAGCAAATTCGTAGATAAAATAGCGACGTCCCATTTGGTAGCTAAACTCGTTGCAAATATATATTCCGTAGCTAAAGTTTGTAGCAAATAAATTAGCGACGAGACTTGTAGCTACGGACCAAATCCATAGCAAATTGGTAGCAAATGGGTTTTTGCTATGAGTTTGCTATGGATTTTGCCGTGGCAAATGCCTGTTTTTGTAGTAGTGATCTTCGCCCGCGTACCGCGAGCCGTCTTGTCTTTCTCCCTTATCGTTATCTACCTTTTCAGACCAGATAACAACCCTCTTTTTTCCTCATCTTTTTATCTTCATTTCCAGCCATCCGGTGCATCTCCGCATCTCGACCCAACGTCTTATCTACCAACAAAAGGTGGCTTAGAGCAAGCGGCTCCGCCGCATCTACGACGGCCAATCGATTGACGTGGCAGGACAGAGTTGGTGACGCGTTGTCCGGAGGGCCACCCTATTCCGACGATTAGCGGCTACAGAGAGGATTGTTTACCAACGACTGTCGAAAACACTTATTCTACATTGGCGAGGTTCCGGTCAGGCTCCGGTAAGCCCACCTTCACCTTCATGTCCATTTCCCCTTAAATCGGTCTATTTTTTTAAGACACCTCCACCGCCTATCTTTCGCCGTTAACGATGTCGGCTACCAGATCTGATCGGACCCGATTTCTGCAGCATCTTCGCCAGTAGCGTTTTGTTGGTGCTGTTGTGTTGCTGAATATGCATAATAATATTAGCTGCCATTGTTTTAGAGAGAGAGAGAAAGTAGAGACAGAGAGATGTTCAGTGGTCAACACTTGGGTTATGTGATATTGTTAGGTTTGGAGTTCATATTAACATTACCTTTAAGTGTTGCTTACTTATATAGGGAAAGTGGCCTAAATTCCTGTGTGTATAAACGTAAATAAATCTTCAATAGCCCAGTTGGTTGAGGGCTTAAAGTTTTCTATGGGAGGCTTGGGTTCAATTCTCACTAGCTACATTTAGAGGACATTGGTGGAGGGGAAATGAGGGATGACCCGGCCATTGGCTTGGGTTCGAGTCCTGATCCCGACCGGTTTTACCGATTATTTCACTGTCGTGCCTTCGGGCAGGTGAGTGATCGGGTTTTCCCGAGAATTGGTGGCAATCGGTGGCCCAGGTACTCTTGAGTACCTGATTCGCCAAAAGGGTGCCCGAGAGTGCTCGGAAATTGATTCGTTGGCCGTTCAAAAAAAAAATAAACGTAAATAAATTGTTCTTCTAGAAATGTAATAATATTCGTTTGTTTTTTTGCTTTCAATTCTATGCTTTTGGCAAGCCCGTTAACCCACGTTGAGCCAGACTATTTTATTTTAACTGGGTTCACGCTGTCATCGGAGTTATGCTTCGCGTTTCACGAAAACATTACTGCATCTGTTCTACCGTACTAAACGGGATGACAACTGTCGTCCCATCATGAAACGCAATTGGCTTTTCATGACGCATTAGAAGGTGCGCAACGCGCACCCTGTTCATAAACCTAGTTATATTTATTCGTGTATATTTTTTTGTTATCCATTTACTGTATAACAAACGGACACAAATTTCTTTAGGACACAAATGAAAATTTTTGTTTTATGAAAAGAACAGTAACTAATCGTAGCTTTTTTTGACCATGACATATTTTCAATTTAAGGGTCATCCCTTTCTAACACTTTAAGAACTCTTGCACATAAAAACTACACAAACTTAAAACCATACTTTATAGTGATTGATACTTAAATATTTTGAAAATTCGAATATAAAAAGAAGACACAAGAAAATGGTAGATTAAGTTTTTTTTTTCTTTTTTTTTTTTTAAATAAAAAGGGTAGATTAAGTGAGAGCAACCTATTTATATCATACTTATGTTTAAGAGAAAATTGTAATACGTGATTACTTCCATGAAAGTGCGAAGTTAATGGGTATCACTTTCATATGGTGACAGAGCCAGAAATTTTTTTTATGGTGTCAAATATTTTTGTAGTCGGATTTATATCAACTCGCTATCAAAATTTCAGTTCAGGTCAAGTCGAGTCTTTTTCATCACGACTTCACTCAGTTGGTCTCATGAGTCACAACAGAATTGCCTCTTGCACGCATTTTCTCTTCAGTTTCATTTTAAATTGGCCACTTTTTAACTTACCTAGGTTAAATAATTAGAAGAGGAAGATTTTTGGGTTTGGTCTGAATGCACCAGGTGTTTAGAAGAAATAAACTTAAGAAAAACTCGCGACCTAAAACAAAAATCTCGTGTGAAGTGGGCTTCCTTGGGGGATGAAAATTCTTCGTTCTTCCATAACGTAGTGAATGGGAGAAAGGCTCGAAATGGGATACCAGGTTTGATGATTGACGCTAGATGGATATCTAAGCCCTCGCTAGTAAAGCAAGAAGTGATGAGGCATTTTAAAAACCATTTTAAAGGAGATTGTGTGATTCGGCCTAAGCTTCTTTGTCCTGGTCTGAAGATGTTATCAGCTGAAGATAGTTCGCCTTTGGTCTCTCCGTTTACGAGACAAGAGTTAAAAGAAGCAGTGTTCGGATGTGGCTCTAATAAGGCTCCTGGGCCCGACGGGTTCAACTTCGGTTTTATTAAAAGATTCTGGGATATGTTTGAGGAGGATTTCTTTGGTATTGTTAGTGGTTTTTATGATTCTGGTGAGATTAATCCTGGGTGTGCCTCTTCTTTCATTACTTTAATTTCTAAGACTAAGACCCCGTTGAGCTTAAAAGATTACCGTCCTATAACCCTCATTGGGATGATAAGTAAGGTAATTTCTAAAATCCTTGCTAATCGCCTGAAAAAGGTTGTGGGAAAGGTTATATCCGAGTTTCAGTCGGCGTTCGTTTCGGATCGTTTCATTTTGGATGGTCCTCTTATGATTAACGAGTTGCTAGCTTGGTTGAAGAAAAGAGGTAGAAGGGCGTTTTTATTGAAAATCGATTTCGAGAAGGCTTATGACAACGTTAACAGGAATTTCTTGTTGTCCGTTCTTGACCAAATGGGCTTTCCTTCGTTATGGTGTAAGTGGATTAGAGGTATTCTTGTTTCTGCTCGGGCTTCGGTTCTAGTGAATGGCTCACCAACTTTCGAGTTCAAATGCGAGAAGGGGCTTCGTCAAGGAGATCCCTTATCTCCATTTCTTTTTCTTTGTGTCATGGAGGTCCTTTCGTGTCTTCTTTGTAAGGCGAAGGATATGGGGAATTAAAGGGTACAAAGCTGGCGGAAAACGATCCCGATATCACTCATTTATTCTACGCGGATGACGCGTTGATCTTGGGAGAGTGGTCTAAGGAAAATCTCCAAAATACGGCTCGTGTGTTGCGTATCTTTCATGTTTGCTCAGGTTTGCGTATAAACATTTTCAAATCCAATCTTTATGGGATTGGTATTGAAGATAAAGAAGTGGATAATATGTTGGAGGTTTTGGGGTGTCGAAGGGGGACCATTCCATTTGTTTATCTAGGGATAAAGGTGGGGGCAAACATGTCTAGGAGTAAGAATTGGGATTCGGTGGTTGAAGTGATAAAGAATAGGCTTACGTCTTGGAAGGCGAGGTGTTTATCCATGGGGGGTCGCCTTGTGCTTATCAAATCAGTCCTAGAAAGCTTGCCCATCTACTACTTGTCGCTAGAGATGGTCAAAAAAACCGGTTTTTCAAACCGGACCGGAAAAAAAACCGGAAAACCGGTTCCCCAAAAACCGGTTCCTTTAAAAACCGGTCCCAACCCGACCCGGCCCATCGGTTTGGAATAGGTTTGGGTATCCGGATCAGAAAGTGGGTTGAAAACCGGTTTGGCTTTAAACCCGGTTGGAAAACCGGTCTGAAACCAGTTGGATTATAAAAACCGGTTTAAAAACCGGTTGAGCTAAAACCCGAAAAAAAAAAACCGGTCTAAAAACCGATTTCTGACCGTTGTCTAACGGCCATATAGCCGTTTGGAGGCCTTTGGAGCCGTTTTTTTGGCTTTTTTTTGGTATTTTTGACCCACAATCATAGTATAAATACCCCCTTGTAGTTTAGAATCAATCACACCTTCAAAACAATCTCTAAATCTTGCATTCCTCAACTACTTTCGCAAAAAAATCACTCTCTATTTCAAAGAAAAATGGCATCTTCTTCTCAACAACAAACTCCTCAAAGCCAAGGTGCTTCTTCATCCCAAGCGACGGTTGTTAAGGTGGTTCCAACGAAACGAAACCCCAATGTTTGGAAACACTTTGATTTATGTGTTATGAGTGTTGGTCCAAACAAGGCGAGATGCAAATATTGTTCGGCTTTGCTTAAACATGATGCTAACTCGACCTTGAAAGACCATGTGGAGAAACCATATTGTAAAATTTTGAAAGAACAAAGAAATACTCAAGGTGGAGCGTCGATCACACAAGAAGGCGACTTGTTTGTGTACAACTTGGAAGCGGTTCGCGAAGAAATGGGGAATTTTGTCATACAAGAAACGTTGCCCTTCAATCATTTTGACAACCCACGTTTGACGAGACTTATTCAACGAACACTTCAACCAAGATACACACATGTAAGTCGTGCTACTCTTAGGCGTGATTGTTTAAAACGATGGAAACAAGCAAAAAATGAATTAATTACTTATTTTGAAAATTTACAAACCGGTGTTAACTTAACAAGTGATGTTTGGTCCGCACCGCACGGTTCACCCGACTCTTATATTTGTGTAACGGCCCATTGGATTGAACCGTCTTCTTGGCAAATGATGAAACGAACAATTGCGTTTCGATTGTTTGATTACCCTCACACCGGTGCAAATATTTTCTCTATGATTGATAAGGTTATTCAAACGTTTAAGTTGTCAAACAAGATTTTATCAATATCTTTTGATAACGCGTCGAATAATACCGCGGCTATCACACAATTAAAATTAAGATACCAACCTATTTGTGAAGGGGTATTTTTTCATAGTCGTTGTGTCGCACACATAATCAATTTGGCCGTTCAAGATGGTCTAAAAGTAATTGAAACACAAAGAGAAGGTTTTCGAAGAATGTTACGCGACATATATAGCAACAATACAAGGCATGCTAAATATATGAAATTTTGCAAAAGTGTGAATGCCCTTTGTTTAGGTCCAAATTGGGATTGTCCAACAAGGTGGAGTTCCACTTGTAACATGTTTGAAAAACATGTTTTGCAAAAAGAAAGTTTAATTGCATTTCATGATATTTTGGTGAGTCGGGGGAAAACGGCACCATACAATCCAATTCATTGGAATGTTATTGAAGTTGTTGCCGAAATGCTACAAGTTTTCAAAGCGTCAACAACCGCTTTGTCGGGAGTTTATTATCCCACTAGTTGTATAACACTTCACAAGTTATATAACATGACTAAAAAATTAGGGGAAATGGAATGTAGAGGTAGCCCATACAAAGATATGGCGGCAACAATGAAAGAAAAATTTAGAAAATATTTTTCGGAATTACCGCCGGTTTTTACTTGTGCCGCCGCTTTAAACCCGTGTTACAATATGGGGGGGTAGAAAATATAATTGAAAAAATTTGCAACGAGTTGGACTTGAACACGGCTCAAGATCCGTTTTTTTTCACAAGGTATGGTAGGAAGATTTAATAAACATCTAACGGATATGTATGATGTTTATTTCGAACGTTATGGTCAAATGTCGTCCATTCAAATGCAAATGAGACAAGCTTCTCAAAATGTACTTGATACGGATTATGATTTATTCCATGATTTGTTGGACACGTCTAATAAACGTGCACGAGGTAACGCTCCTAGTAGCGAACTTGGGAGGTATGGTGCCGAAAACTATTTAAAAGGTTTAACTCCCGAAGAATTTAAAAATTTTGATGTGTTGGCTTGGTGGAAAAGTAAGGAAGATCAATTTCCGGTCTTAGCCGCCATGGCCCGAGATTTACTAACCGTCCAAGCTTCCACGGTAGCTTCGGAATCCGCTTTCTCTATTAGTGGCAGGGTCATTTCGATACGTAGGACGCGACTAACTCCACCGTCGGTAGAGATGGCCATTTGCTTGAAGGATTATTTGGATGCGGCGGAGAGGGTGCAAAACACACGCTCACTTGAGGGAGAACTTGAATATGAAGGCGAAGTGTACGAGGACGAGGTCAACGCGGACTTAACCGAACCAATGACCGAATATGAAGCCGAAATGGATGAATGGATAAGAAGCAACGCCGGTTCGGGTGAAGATTAGACTATGTTTGAACACTTATTTCGTTTAAGCAAATGTTTTTTAAGATTATGTTATGTATTATGTTTCATGTTTTGTATCGGATTCCTTTATGTTTCGATGTGTTTTATCGTGTTTTTAATCAATGAAATCGTGTTTTTAAGTTACTAGGTGTTGATAACATAATTTGTAGTGTTTAAATTGTTCAAAAAAAAAAAAAAAAAAAAAAAAACTGCATACACAGCAGCATAGCAGAACAGCAGCAGCAGCAAAAAAAAAACAGCAAAAAAAAAAATCGGTTTTTTTACCGGTTTTTCGTACCGGTTTTTTTTACAAACCGGTTTTCAACCCGGTTCTAACCGGTTTGGATTGTTGGTACCCCATCAATTGAAAAACCGGTTTTTTCTAAAACATAAAACCCGGACCGGTTTTAAACCCGAACCGGTTTTGGAAAAAAAACCGATTTGTCCATGTCTACTTGTCGCTATATAAAGCCCAAAAATGATCGTTGATAAAATAGAAGCTATTATGCGACATTTTCTTTGGTCGGGTGCTAGTGTCGATAGGAAGATCCCTTGGGTGGCGTGGGACGTCGTTACTACGTCTAAAAATGATGGAGGCCTAGGCGTTTCCAAACTCAATCAAGTGAACGACGCCTTGCTTCTCAAATGGTCTTGGAGATTTAAAAAGGAGGGAGGTAGTCTTTGGAAAAGGATCGTTATGGATTGTAATGGTTCTGCGCGCATTTGGTCATCAATGCCATGCTCCTCTTCAGCTAGCGGAAGCTGGAAAAATATTGTCAAAATTGGCGAAAAAAGGCTCCCGAATGGTCGTTCGTTAAACTGCCTTTTTGTTGGGAAAGTTGGCAATGGGGCGGATACTTCTTTTTGGGGAGACACATGGCTGAAAGAGTCTCCTCTTAGAGTGGTTTATCCGAATTTGTTTCGTCTTGAATCGGAAAAATGGGTTAAGGTGAGCAAAAGAGTGAAGGTGATTGATAGTAATAGATACATTCAGTGGGGATGGAGGTATGAGCCGACTACTCAGGTGGAGGTTGCTGAATTGTTTTCGCTGCTAGAAGATTTATTCGAGTTCCAACCGAATGATAACAGCGATGTTTGGAGTTGGAGTGGGGATCCAAATGGGTTATTCTCAGTTAGATCTGCTAAGGAGCTCTTATATAAATCTTTCAATACTATTCAGCTGCAATCTATAAATTGGAAGACGTGGGTGCCGTTAAAGTGTAGACTTCTGGTATGGAGATCAGTCCGAAATCGCTTGCCGACTTGTGTAGAGTTGAGTAAACGTGGTGTTCAGTTGCAGAGTGATAGCTGTATTTTTTGCAACTCGGATCGAGAGTCTACGCTGCATGTTTTCACAGGCTGTATTTATGCTTCAGAAGTTTGGAGCAGGATCGTCGATTGGTGTCGTTTATCTCCCTTCTTTGCTTTTTCAGTGCAGGATATTCTGCTGCTTGCCGACTCTCATTCTTTATTGCCGATGCAAAAGAAGGTGTTGGGAGGCATTATCTATTCGACAATGTGGATGATATGGAATGAAAGAAACGCTCGCATTTTTACTCGCAAATCTAGAAGACCGGTTGAGCTCTTGGAGAACATCAAGTCTACCTCATTTTTTTGGTATCGCCATAGAACTAGAATAAAAGATTTCGATTGGACAAAATGGTGTAAATATCCGTTAGATTTGATGTAATCGTTTGCTTTTGCCGGGTGGCCTTGTTTTGAGGTTCGCCTTTGGCGTTGTTTATAATGAAGTTAGCCTTACAAAAAAAAAATAATTGGGTAATTGGCTATTACCTTATTGGGTAATGGATAAATGAAAAACAGGCCTTTAATTGATTAATTAATAAAACATGGACTTAATTACTAAACTATAAAAAAATATCATTAGGTAAAACGTTTATAAAAGTTTCTAAATTAGTAAAAATAATAATAGTTTCTTCATGCCAATTCGGTCCAATTGTTTTTATATCTCTACTACCTTATTAAGGAGGAGTGATAGGTAAGAAAGTAATTTTATACAATTTTTAAGATGGGAGTTGAAGAGTCCCTTCACAAATTTCCAATATTTAGTCATTTTTTTCCCTTTATGCCCTTATGTATAACCTATAATGCTCATTGTATATATGTGTAATGCATACTTCATATCCATTTCAACATGTAACCCCAACACCTAATTAAACCCTAATTCAATTTCAATAAAACCCAAGCTTTTCATTAAATCCTTCTACACATCTATTTAATAATAACAAACAATGTTTGTGATGGTTCTATTAGGCTTTGTTGGAGCTTATAAACATTGTAGTAATTGGACACTTTTGTCTTTTTTTTGTTTGTTGAATTGTATAACTCTTTAAAGCATGATGTCTAACCTCATATAATATATGTATTTTTTGCCAATAATTCTATCTCCTTCTCTCTGTATATTACAACTAACTAAAAGAAAACTTAATATCCTGATTTATATATATCAAATACTTTTAATTTAAAATTACCATTTTGGTAAAAAAAATTATTTTTTAACTTGGGTTACCTTTACGTACTTAGTCAGGTTTAAAAACCGCCGCAACGCGCGGGGTAATTTACTAGTAATTAATGGTGTCAATAGTAACAGAACTCTGGTATCACTCGAAATTTTCCTATTACACATTTTATATGGTATTTACATTTTATATGGTATTTGAAATACATTAATGTTTGGTGACACCTTTCATGCTGTTGAAAAGGTCAATTCATTATCAAACACAAATTGTTTATTTTGTCTAATTTGATGTATTAAAATTATACGCAGTGGGCTTGAGTGTCTTTATCTTTGTTTAGGCTTAGGGAAGGATGCAACTATGTGGGCTTATTCTAGTTTGGGCTTTAGTGAAGTTGTTCTAGAATGGGCTTAACTTACCTTCAACCTAGTCTTCTGGAGCGTTGCGTTTATAAGGCGAGATGGAGTTTATACATTGTAGAGTCTAAGTCATTTTTTTGTTATAACCCAAAATATCTAGGGTTTCTCTCTGTATGTTGTCTTTCGTTTTCAATCGTCTGTAACGTCGTGATTTATTTTTCTTTCTTCTTCGTTTGTTCATCAACTGAAATTGATGATCAGTTGATTGATTGAGACTTTGTATCTCTTATTAAAGAACTCAACATTTGTTTGAGTTCTTAGGGTTTTGGTTGGGTGTTTTTTAGGGTTGGGTTAAATAATATTTTTTCCACCGTTTTATCGCTATTTCTCTCTTGTTCTTGAGTTGTTATTGTTGTCGGTGTTTAGATCCACAAAATTCTACACATGCCAATGTAGCTCCACCAGTGCTTCCACATAGAGAGGTGCAACATGGCCTTTACCACCACCAAAACCGAACCATCAATGTTTGAAAAATCTATAATCATAATCGATTGTAGGTTAAGCATTGGTCGGTTAACTGTCAGTCGATTTCAGTTAAGTTTTGATAGTTGACCAATATATCTTTCTTCTTTCTTTTTTTACTTTGTTCTGGCTAAAAATGGTTTGGATTATGTGTTTCAAGCTCAGTTATACTCATTTGTTTAGTAGTGTTTTAGACTCAATAATGATACATGTGAGAACCTTAATCCTATTTGTTAAGTAAATTGAATGGAACGTGTGTAGATTTCGATATATATGAAATTTATTTTGAATAGTATGGCATATATATCATTTTTCTAAATACATATACGCATGTACACTACATGAACTTATGCACATGTATATATTGTTATATTTAGAAAAAATCAGGATAAATAAGATAATACGTACAAAATAGTAGGAGAGAGAGATATAAACATTTTTTTTAAAATTTAACCTTTTTCATTGAAACACCATGGGTATGTTTGGTAAAACTAGCTGGAGGCTGGTAGCTGGAAGCTTTTTAAATATATTTTGGTGTTTGGCAGAGTAGCTGAAACTTTTAATAAAATGTATAAAATAACCATAATGAGTATAATTAAAAGCTTGTAATGAAAGTTTTTATTTAGTTTTTAAAATAAAATGGGTATTTGTGTCATTTACTAATTAAAATCTTGTAGCTAGTTGAGCTTTTTTCTTAAAAGCTAGTAGTGGTAGCTTTTCACTGTAGAGCTTTTTCTCGTAACCTAAAAGCTTCCAGCTCTTTAACCAAACAAGGCTTTTATTGAGTAAGAGCTTTTTTCTTAAAAGCTTAAGAGCATTCACACTAAATACTTCATCTCCATCTTTATAATTACACTAAAAATCACTATCTTTCTCTTTCATTTTCTATTTAATAATACTTATTCTATACTTTTATCATTGCCTTTTCTCTCCCCTCTACTCACAACCACTTTTAAAAATATTAAAAAATTATAGAGGGTGAACAGTGTCTCCTCTAAATTTACTGATGAACAGTGTCTCCTCTATATATTTTCTCTCTCCTCTACACACAACCACTTATACCCACTCTATATAATATAAAGGCCCCCCTCACACTATTATAGAGTGTCTAGTGTGAATGCTCTAAAGCTTTGAAGCTCATAAAAGCTCCTTGCCAAACATACCCAATGTATATATATGCTTTTGCGATTTTCATGATTATTTTTAGTCAATATATACATGATATAGACATCGTTTTCGATTATAATTTGTGGTCTAGATGGTCAACTATTATTCTTTTATTCACACTCCTTTAAATCTAAACCATGTAGATTCGGAATATAACCTTCCTAGTCGATGCTTGTATTGGTCTTGGTGTTTTCAAAGAAATGAGTTGTCATTTTCAGAATAACCGACCAAGACTCTAGATTTTTTACAATACGAGAGGTCTTTTGGCCGACGTGTGACGGGTTGAAAAGTCAGGAAGGGCTTTTCCCGACAGAGATTGGTAGACCTAAGAAAGGGGTTAAGCTCCTTGGTGGGGCTGTTAGCCGAGATCCTGCCTTTATCGGGGAGTTGGCAGGGCGGCGGGCTACGAGCGCGGTTGCCCTCATGAAACTACTGCCCCGCCTTAGAGATCCCAGAGTGAACTCCTGCTGCTCAGGTCATGCATGGGGGTCGCTAAGTTACTTTTTGGGTTACGAACTTGCCAACCCCACTTCATGATGGATGCGGTATCCCTTTTCGATGATGGTCTCCGCGAAGCTATTGAAGATATAGTTTTGTGTGGCGGCCCCTTCTTCAGGGACCTCCAGTGGCGCTTGGCTTCCTTGCCGATGCGTTTAGGTGGTTTGGGCCTCCTTTCAGCTCGAGATATTGGGGTCTATGCCTTTGTGGCGTCCAGAGCTCAGTCTTGGAAACTTCAGGATCATATCCTCCGAAACAGTGGGGTCATTGGACTAGACCCAGACTATCAACAGGCGCTCGAACGCTTAAATGTCTATCTCCCGGATTTTGATATTGGCGGTTTTTCTAACAAGGACACCGCCCCCCAAAGCCACAAAAAACTTTGGCGAATGCTCTTTTTAGCAAAACTGCTCAGAGCCTGGGAGAAGTTTTTGAGTTGTCCACTCGTCAGAAGGCAGTGATTGAATGCCTAAAGGGCCCTCATGCTCAGGATTTTTTGACCGTTATCCCGATTGAGGGTTTGGGTCAATGCATGTCTGCAGTAGAGTACAGGGCTATACTCAAGTACCGATTGATGATCCCTATGTACCCGGAAGATGAAACATGCCCCATCTGCCGTAAAACCTGCATGGATAAATACGGGGAGCATGCAATTCATTGCAAGGAGCTCCCTGGTTTCAAATATCGGCATGACTGGGTGAGGGATGTTTTGTGGGATATCTTGAGAAGAGCTGGGATCTCTGCCAAAAATGAGGCTCCTGTAAACTTCCTCACAGACCCCACGGAAGGGAGATCCACCCTGCGACCAGCAGACCTGCTTGTCTTTGGTTGGGAGAGAAGGAAACATGCCTGTATGGACCTCACCGGGGTATCTCCGCTGGTTGGGTTACGGGAAAAAAGGGTTCGTAGCTGGGCAAGCATCAAGAAAGGCGAAATCAAAGAAAGTAGATAAACATGCTAAAGCTTGTGCAGGTAACCAACATGTCTTTATCCCTCTAGCTTTCGACACCTTTGGCTCCCTGGCGCCAGAAGCTATTCGTTTCTTAACCAGGGTCCAACGAGTTGTCCACATCAATGTTTCATCCCCAGGGGGGCAAGGTTTTATCTTTAGTAGACTAGGGTTTGCAATTCAAAAGGGGGTGGCGGCGCAGCTTGTTGCCCGTCTACCAGCTATTATGATGTAACTTCCGTATTTTGTTTTAATGAAAAGAAATCTTCCAGTTTTGATAATGGTTATACAACTTCTAAATAATATTCTATTCGAACAAATTGTCATTAGATACTTAAAACTCTTATAACATCATTTGTATGTGAATGAAAATTACCAAGATTAAGAAAGTTCAGTTGGATGGATTATAGATTCAAACACCTTATGTTTCGATACTAAGTCAATTGCAATTTAAATATTAGTGTTATGTTTCATTAGCATACATTAGATCACATGGATCTATACTCTGTTGGACAAAATGTTTGTTCTACATTGAATGAAATGGAATTTGCGGTAAAAACAGAGAACAAAGTTTCATTTTTAATATAGTAGGTTTTGCTATCCAAAATGGAGTGACGGCGCAACTTGTTGCCCACGTACCAGCCGTCCACTTGTAACGTGTTGATTTTAATTTAAATGTTAACTAAAAAAAACAAGAGAAAATTGCTTGAATATTATGGTTTCGTCAACTTTCATCTTTAATTCCTATATTTTTAAAATTACACTCCTAGTCCATGAAGTTTGCTCAATTGTCACTCGGATAGTCCTGGATGGCCATTAGTTTATCCGGGTAAGTGGGTATGAAATAACAAAACTACACTTATTAAAAATATAATAACAAAAAAGATTAAGAATTTATGTGGGGCCACCCTCCTCATCTTCCCCACACAGCTTTCACTGTCACCCTATTTCTGCCAAAAACACCCACTGTCATTAGGGCTGTTCACGAGCCGAGCCAATCCAAGCGGAGCTTTGCTTATGCTTGGCTCGTTTACAAACCGAACCGAGCGGAGCGGCTCATTTACAGTTGTACCGAAAATCGAACGAGCATTCTTCGAGCGCAAATTTTCTGAGCGAGCGCCGAGCGAGAATCGAGCGTGGAATAATATGGACGATCATAAAATTGGGATGTTTCCTTCGATATTTTCATTGCCGGGTGACAACTAAGGTCGAAATGTCCGATGGTAACACTAATATTGAGATCCCAGTGTCCAAAGATGAGGCTGGTGAGGTGATGATCATACGTCAGAGAACAGTTGTTGCATTGTGATGTAGGTGTGATATCAAGCGACAATTAGCGATGGATGACTAATAACATAAAGAAGTTAAGACTATCACCTCATGACTTATTGTTTTACTATTAAATCTAGTGTTAATTTTTTTTATTGAGTTAAGTGGGCTGGTTATATTTTGTTTGCATATACTGAGTCAAATCCAATAGAACCTTATATATAAAGCCATAAATTTATCTGTAAATTGTGTGTATATTTATTATTAAATAAATAAAAATTTATTCAAGCC
Source organism: Ambrosia trifida (assembly GCA_028751855.1). Classification (NCBI taxonomy): domain Eukaryota; kingdom Viridiplantae; phylum Streptophyta; class Magnoliopsida; order Asterales; family Asteraceae; genus Ambrosia; species Ambrosia trifida. The sequence continues at coordinate 12,693,872 of CM054127.1, read as the reverse complement.
GAGCCGAGCCTACCTTTGCTCGTGCTTGGCTCATTTACAAACCGAACCGAACCGATCGCCTCATATACAGCCGAGCGGAAGATCGAGCGAGTATTTTTCGAGCATTTTCTGAACGAGCGACGAGCGATCCACGAGCAACGAGCGATTTGAAAAGCCCTAACTGTCATCAACCCACCACCACCACAACTTTTGTAGTATACCGGATAAAAAAACGATATTACTTTGAGCTAGTAATGTGGGAAATAGTAAAGTAAAAGGGATAAGTTGTAATATATGTTTAATCATTCAAGCCCTTTACATTTACTAGTGTGGAGCTTGCGTGTTGCAGCGGAGTTGACAATATGCAATCGAAAGATAAAATGGTTAAAACAATCAAGTGGTCAATGAAGTGAGGATACAATAGGAGGTCATTATACAACCTACATGTCATTTATATATATATATATATATATATATATATATATATATATATATATATATATATGTACCCAACCTCGTAAATAGCTTTTATTCAAATATATTATTTATGTATAAGGATATTGTTATCATAATCAAATTTCATGATAATATTTATTTAAATCTAATGTGGATAGATAATATGGGGGATTATGTTATCATAACCAAATAAAAGACATCTTCAAATTCTTGAAATTCTTGAAATTTCTAAATTTTTCAAAAGCTTTATTTTTACAAAATATCTAAGATTTCTACAACTTATGTTCATATGATAAAAAGAACTAAGATTTACATGGTAATAAACATGTTATAGTTGCTACTGAAATTTTCTCTTTACAATAGACATTAGACAACCAAGTCCTAAGGCTTGATCTTAGCAAATCAAGTAGTTGAAAATTATCTGCACTGCACTGTGCTACGACATTTACAAGTAAAGACAAAAGTTAGAAGTTATACCTCGCTTTAACATCAAACTAAATTAGTTCTTTTAGACTCAAATGTAAGCAACTCTATTTTTTGCACCTAGAAAACAATCGCGGTTGTCGATGAGTCGTTGAGGTGGCACACAACGAGATTTGATGGTTTGGAAGTCTAGTACAACTTTGGTTTTTCCGTATGTAGCTACTAATGTTTTTAGGATTTGATAATCCATGTGAGGTGGTTGTGGAAATACCATTGGACAACAGATGATAAAACTGAGAGGAAATCAAACAATAATCTATAATTGGTTTTTCCTCCCCTTATTTGACATCCCAATTTATAGGATCGAAAAAACTGACTATTTAAGACTGATTATGTACCGGTACATGAAAGGTTGTATTATTTATTTTTTTTGGGCTTTTGATTTTATGAAGTCAAGAAGTTTTAACCACATAATTATTAAGTCTATAACTTATACATGTTTAATTTCATTTTGATATTTACTTTCTAGTCTTTTTAAATTCTTTAGGATTAAATTTATAGATTTCAATGAAAATTATATATATAATTTCTTGACATAATATTACTCCAAGTATAAAACTTCTATTTTATTTTAATTCATATTTTTTATACATACAAATTTATAAGAAGAACTTCAAGATTAATGTTATATCAGTTTAGAAACTGTTGAGTGTTTATCGTCATTACTATTGAGTGTTTATTGTCATTATAAACCTCACTTAACCCTAATCGACTTTGTTGTTATGCAATGGTTAACTTTATAGATCGTCTGGTTTTTCGTTATGGTTCGCGTCATACTACAATAGCACAATCGGCAGGGATCAGTGAATTATAACAATTAAATTACTTGGTAGAAAACTTATGGACTTCCCTTTAATTTAATACATGCATTATTCATTTACATCTATTTCATGAACAATTTAATATTCATATAAAAAAAATACTATTTTGCCCTCTTACTAACTTCATTAGGACATTGTACCATATGCATTATATGTTGTAATTACTTAAAGTTTGTTGGAATCCTTCCCTCATGCTTTATTATATAGTATAGATATAGATTGAGTTCACCATCCGTCTGATTTTCTAATTTGCTTCTAGTCAGTGGCTATCGAGGAAATAATCCTGTCCATCTTTTAATCACATATTATTATGAATCTGTTACTTGCATATACTGATATCCAACATTTTCTTTCCAAAATGTAATTTTTTTATACACACTTTTTACTATTCTATTCAGTTTCTTAAGCAATAAAAATAGATGGAAACCCTAGATGCCACTGAAATTGAAGACATGGATCTGATTTCACACCTTTATGAACCTATTGTTTATCGCATACTCTGTTATTGTCCTCCAGCAGAGCTCTAGGTAGATAACGGTGGGTGTGTGTGGCAAAGACAGGGTGACAGTGGGGGTGGGGTGGGGAAAATGTGGTGGGTGGGCCCCGTATAAAATCTTAAAATCTTTTTATTATTATATTCTTACGAACAAGGGTAGATTTGTCATTTCACACTCATTTAACTGGATAAACTGACGATCATTCACTCTAGGGACTATCCAAGTGACAATTAAGCAAATGTCAGGGACTAGGAGTGTAATTTTAAAAAGATGGGGACTAAAGGTGAAAGTCAACTAAACCACAGGGACTATTCGAGTAATAGTCTCATTCAGTCATTTGTTAATTTGTTTTGAGTTTATTTTCTGTTTTTTTTTTAAACGACAGACTCACACACCCCTACAACTAGTGGTATAAATTGTTTTGAGTTTATTATCCTAAATTGTACGTTTTGAGTTCATTTAAGATACGTAGAAACTTTCAGAATCCTAGTTAAGGATATCTAATCATTGTTAGAGACAAACAAGGAGATGTAAACCCATTCCTCAACCAGGATACGGTAGACAAGAAGAAGAAGATTGGGAGTGGGATTGAAACAAGGATAGGTGTTGGGAGATTTCAACCGAAGTAACACCTACAAAGAGTATATGAGTATTTAATCTCATATCCTCATACTCTCCCTTTGTAACAATTAAGTCATCTGGTGATTATTAGCATGCAATCGGTGGTTCTCAACTCTCATCACTCCACAAGTAACAATGGGGAATAGGAAACATAATCCTTGATGTTTCACACCTCATTGGCATTTATAGAAATAACTTCGTTGTCGACAAAACAAAATATAAACATCTTAATTAGTTGCTTTAGATTTGTTAACTTTCACGTCAATCCAATAAATAGTTTATTGTGAGAATCTAAAATATTAGATTAGTTGATAAACTAATAACGACTATTTATCATGGATGTAGTTAAGTAAACTTATGCTTGAGATACTTGAGATTGAGTCGCTAAAAGTTAGAATTGTGTCAAGCTTAATCTTGAACTAAGCTCAAGCTTGAGCTCAAATAGTATCAACCTTAAACTCTAAATGAGCAAAAGCTTTAATTAGGACATATTTAATAAACGAGTCCAAGCTCACGCTTCCAACATCAAGGTTGATTAGGCTGAATTCAATAGTCTAAACGATTATATTACTTATAGAATTACTATTTGCCTCACTGTGTTATAGTGGTTTTAACTACTTAAATCCAAAGTCCAAAGTTTTAACTACTTGAGTCCCTAGCTATAAATTAACTAACTTATTGAGTCCATATACTAGACACCATCCAACAAGTCAGTTAAGTATAAAGGTATTTTAGCCATTTTACATATAGGTAAAACACATTAATGCATAATGTACTTATCAAATATTTTTATTTATTTTATTAATATAAATACACAAATCTACATTCATAGATCTATACACACATACCTATGTTTGTATCTTGCTACCCAACCCCACCAACATACACCTTCATATCTAAACCACCACTACTCCACCACCTCACCACCACCATAGCAGCCCCGACTCACCACCACCACTCCACCTTCGCTACAACCCCACCACACCACACCACTCCACCACCGCAGCAGTCCCATCTCACCACCACCGCACCCCCAAAATTGGTTATAAACTGTAACACCCCAACCGATGGCGGAAACATCGAGGTGTCACGTAGTGACGATTGTTCAATAGCTCATGGACTAGAAATGTAAATTTTTGATACATTGAGTTGAATAATTTATTACATTGAAAGAAATACAACAATTAAAACTAGCAATCTAAAACCAAAATACAATAAATCTTAATCTAAGTCTAAGTTCCAAAAGCTTAGAAGTGATCTCATAAGAACCTGAAACATGTACAATAATAATTTAGTCAATACAAAAATGTATTGGTGAGCATACCCGTTTGATACATATAGTAAAGAAAATTTAGCAATTCATGTGTTATTTTGCAAAATGTAATAATTGGTATCCGGGTCAAATCAACCCTATGAAAGGAAAGGAAATATATATAGTATGTGCTAGTAGTAATGCAATACATAACAATGACAAGGACTCTCAACAGAGTTACAAGGGTAAATACCATAGATCTATTCATTGAAATGCCAGGCCGCAACGATTAATGATTTGACAAGTCATTGATACACAAAATGACACAAGCAAACACACATAAGAATTGCTATTTTAGTAACAGGAAATAGAAACTTGATAGTAGGTACATGAGTCACCCCAAAATAGTAAAACAGTAAAAAGGGGAAAGATATACTCACAGTTTGCGAAAGCGATCGAAATCCAACTTAAGCGGTCGTGAGCTAAGTAATGGGAATTCCGAAGAATTCAACCTATGATGTGTATGAATACTAATAAGGAAGTGTCTAAAAAGTCTAAGGTAACTAGGGTCTAAGTCATTAGGGTTTGCTAAGTCGATTTGGGGCATTAGAGTTTTTATGATAAATCAAATTAATGTAGAAGTTGTATATCAAAAATGATATATTAAAGTTTATAAATGTGGTGTAGGTAATATAATTATTACTAATTGAATATTTGCGTAAAATATGTTGCGGAATAATTAAGGCAAAATAATTTAGTTAATTACTTTAACTAAATTAAAATAAATACGATAATCATAAATGTATAACTAACTAATTATAAGTTTCACAATGATCCAACAAATTGGTAATTAAGATTTTCAAACATAAAACATTTCTATTTTATAAGAAAAGTATTTATAAAATAGACGTTTAAATAGTGTAAATAAATAAATGTTTAATTATGTCTAATTAAACATAAATAATGCTAATAATACAAGACATGACCCAAAAATGCTATTTTTATAGAAAATGGATGCTTTCTGATCTAAATTAATGAAAATACTTTTCCCATAATTTTATAAACTTATTTATATATAAAACTGATTTAATGAGATTAAATCATGTTTAAATGATTAAAAATAGAAAAATTAATAAAAATAAATGTTTTCTGAACCAAATATTTTTATTTCAGTTCATGATGATTAGAAATAATTTTCCAAAAAGTTTAAGATTAAAATCATAAAAAATGAATTTTTAATCAATTAAATATGATTAAAACAATTTAATTCAATACAAATATAAAATAAGACATTTTCCAGAAAATAAAAGTGTGGTAATTTTCTATGAGGTGTCAAGAAGCTACACCTAAATTTTTATAGTTTTTGGATAAAAATGAAATATTTAAAGATTTAGGATTTTCATAATATTCTAAATGAGTAAATAAATTAATTAATAAATAAATAAAAGAAAAACGAAAATGGGAATGGGGTTTCCTGGTTCGAACTCGGGTTCCCCTTGGTAGCATCATGGAACATTAACCACTACACCACCACCATTTATGTTGAATTCTTTTGATTGAAATTTTATTTAAAATGTTTGAAACCTATCATCTTCTTCTTCCCCAAAACACAACATAAACCCTAACCCTAACCTTAAAATCAATAACACAATATCAACAACAATCATCAATGATATTATGGGGGCTTTGTAAAGGAAGGATAATGGAACAAAACGACATAAAGAAAGTAACCTTACAACGAACGATTATGCACTGAAAATGAGTAGGAAGGGCCGCACCATAGCTTCACAAATTGAAGCCCTTCAGCACATAATTAGAACAATTTTTGTGAGGGTTTATGATGTGTGGAGGGGCAAAAAACATATGGGACCTATGGTTTATATAATACGTGATTAGAAAGAAGCTTATAAATGATTTGGTTACAAGGCTCGGCGGTTACAAACCATGGGTCTTAATTGACGGTTTAATCATCCAAATTTGTGTAATTAATTATTGTAACAGTCAAGAAATAATGGAGATGCAAGGATTTTGAAACTGAAAATTGAAAACTGTCATTAAAGGTTTCATTTAAATGTTTTTTTTAAACTTGTAATAAAACAAACTTATACATTTTGATATTTCTCAAAATTTTCAATAAACTTTAAACGTTTAATTGTTACAAAAAAAAACCTAATGAACTTTAAAATTTTAAATTTTTATAAATCCATTTCGAAATAAATACTAAGTTCAATATTTTATTAAATTTGCAAACGACAAAACTTACAAGGTATTAGAATAGAAACATTTGAAAACATGAAGGACTACAGCTTAGAACCTACTAAAAGATGAGGGTGACGGATGTCACATGAACCCTAATCCCCAAACCTAAAACCTAAAACCCAGAAACCCTAGCTGTCATCCTCCACCCGATTCACCCTCATGACCTCCAAATCCACCATCTACCTCCATTAACCACTTCAAAATCCTTACCCGATGACCTATAAATGTCAACCACCTGCAACATCGTGAAGCCTCCACCCCATCAACCCCCAACCATCACATCTCTATTTCACTACCAGCATTGTAAAGTGTCTCGATGAAAAGAAAGGAGAAGAAATGGAGTAAAGTTCATTGTTGTATAGAGAAAAGAGCATAGATTTGAAATTAGTCAGTAGTGATTAGGGATTCGTACGGCCTTGTAAGAGACCTAATCGGAGAGAAATGAATCTGGAAGGGATATAGCTCGGGGTCTTTTTTGATATCTTCGATTAAAAGATTATTGTGCAGGTCTGACCCTATCCATCCTAATAACAGACTAGATTGGAACTCATTGACTCCTTTGAAAGTTTAACATTTTTGCACGGAGGGCTTTGACGAATCATGTTCCAACACGCGATGAATTGAGGAGAAGGATTCTAATGGGTCCGGATGTTTATTGTATGTGCTCCTCGACGGGTGATTATGTGCAGAGATAAATGGAGTTAGTGATTAATAAGAAAGAGAAAAAGATGGGAAAGAGAGGAGTTTGATTTAAATAGTTCTTTTTTATTTTGTTTTTTTATTGATTTTTTTTTATTTGGGAGGGTACTTTTGTCATTTCATACAGATTTAATAGATTTGGTTAACGGGGTTACAAATTTGGACCCAGATGGTTATACATTTACCAACCAAGGACTCAAGTAGTTAAAGTTTTGGACTTTGGATTCAAGTAGTTAAAACCACTATAACACATGGACGCAAATAGTAATTCACTCCTATAAAATTACACAATTAGTATTACTATACACAAGGTTAACTAAATAACATATATCTATTATATAATTGAAAGCAATAAATCTTACATGGCATTTAAAGAGAACATCCCCCCCTGAATGTGTCATGTGGCATTAATTGATTTTAGGAGAAAATAAATTTAAAAATAAAATTGAATTTTTCTCTCTTATGTTTCCAACCATAGTTTTTAAACGTTAATATCTTTTATATACGAGATTTTTTAAAGAAAAATTACACCAAATTAACGAGCGTTTTATTATCTTTCCAATGAGTACAATAGTGCTATATAAAAACGAAAAAAAAAACGACTATTTTTTATTGGGTTTTGTTCATACAGAAAAAAAAAACACAAAGTGTTCAGTTAATTCATTAATCATGTATAATGTATAGGCAAGTCCTAATTATGTGCAAATCAGTAAATCTGAATTCTATTTTCAACATGAGTTAGCATTGGAGTTGTACATATTTTTAGATTAGGTTTTAATATTAAAGTTATACATTGTTTAAGGTTAGGCATTAACATTGGAGATACATTGTTAATTGTTTTAGATTAGGTGCTACCCGAAGCTTTCCTGCATGTAACAGTAAAGCGCATCATTCTATTTCATATGTAAATTTGATATGTCATATTCGATTTCTCAACCTCAAGACGTTTCTGGGGTATAATCTAGTTATGTTATATAATCACAAATATTAACATTTATAAAATAAAAATCTATATATATTTGAAAAGGGTGGTGTCCTACATGACATTTCTCATGCATTCTCTTCATAGAGAGAGCCATGTAGGATGAAAAAGGGACCAATAAAAAACAAAAGAAATTGAATTATTTTAGGATTAAAAGAATTTAAAAATAAATTTAAATTTTTCTCTCTCATGTTTTCTCCCATAATTTTTAAACGTTTATATCTTTTATATACGGATTTTTTTAAAGAAAAAAATTACACCAAATTAACGAGCGTTTTATTATCTTTCCAACGATTACCATAGTACTATATAAAAAACGGAGAAAAATCGACTATTTTTTGTGGGGCTTCGTCATACATGAAAAAAAAAACACAAAGTGTTCAGGTTATTCATTAATCATGTTTTTCTTTAAACCAGGTTCTTATCTACGATGTTGAAATTCAGCCCAATCGTCATGCTATCATTGGAATTTTACTCTTGTAAAGATGGATAGTATACTTCATCAAGAGAAGCTAGGAGAAAGAATCGCGCAATACTGCAACACATGGTGTCACCTTATAGCAAGGTTTTTTTTTTATTTATTTCATTACAAGAGTAATAATTATTACTATTAGTATTAGTATTATTAGAATGATTATAATTTTCAACTCCGGGACGCTCACAGGATAAAAGCTAGTATATATATAACACAACTTGAGCTAAATCATCAGTCTTGAAACAAGTTCGAATTTGAGATAAGAGACGAGCCAAGCTCAAACCTAATTATGCTTAATTTATATAAATCAAACTCTAAGTTTAATTGAATTTGAGCTAAACTACGCCCTATATTTTAAATTTTTACGTATAAAAAGGATATAAATGTTTCTTTATTAACTTTTTTCTAAAGAAAAACGAAACGAACTCATTTTTAATAGAAAAGTACAAGCATCTTACAGACATTTTCTTGAAATATGTCAGTATGTTTTTCTAATTTGTAAATTAGTGAATTCTCCCGCGCTACGTGGCAAGCATTCGGTCGACATCGCTTAAGTACGGTATCGGCATTTGGTATAGAAGCCAAAATAGAAAAATCAGATAAGAGGATATCGACATAATGTTATACGTTGATGTAAAAACCATAAAAATGAATATTGTTACTCATTCTAATAACACCCGATGCTTGGCTAGAAATCGGTTTAGGGGGTGTTTGGGATTGATTATTCAAAACAGATTATGCGTTTTGGAAAAGCAGGGGTAGAGCTGCTTATAGATTATTGCGTTTTGGTAGCCTAAAAAACTGATTATTTGCGTTTTCAAAACGCAATCCAAACACTAAAAACTGATTATCTGCGTTTTCAAAACGCAATAATCTAAAAATCAGATTTAAAACGCAATCCCAAACACCCTCTTAGTTTGTCACGTTATCCATACGGAACCAACACTCATAAAAAATACTTTATTATTTAACTCTGTTTTCAAATGAAACTTATATCAAAATCTCGAGGAAATACATTTTATCGGTATAAAATTATGTAGATGGGAGATGAGTGTTTAAATGTGACATCCGTCACTTTTATCATTATTATATATATATATATATATATATATATATATATATATATATATATATATATATATATTTACCTCCTATCTTGTACGTCGCATTTTATCCTTATCTATAATAATAATAATAATAATAATAATAATAATAATAATCACACATAAAAAAAATAAATAAATAAATAAACTAAAACTCTAAACTATACATCCTAACCCATTAGCAAAACCAACCCAACCATCCCTTTACCCATGCTCAAAAGCCCACCCAAGACCTTTTTAAAAAATTTTGAGCCCATGAACAAACCAGCCCATTAGAACCGGCCCATGTCCCACTTTAATCCCTTCCTTGCTGTTTCCCTTTTCTTGCGCAGACACAAGGTCAAGATTGACCAATTACTTTGACCAAGCAATTAACATAAATTTGGAAGGCTAGAATCAAATTAATTGATTATGAGTCGTTAATTGATTAATACCGCGTCCTTTCCAACTCATAATTGCCCAAAATTTAGCTTCAATTCCCTCCTTCTTGCTTCATTTGCGACGTGGTTGACCACAAGATTGGTCAACCAATCAAACTTTCCAATTAAACGTTTTCCCTATAAATTGAAGCGGCCCTGGTTCTCTACAGATGCCGAACACAAAAACCCCACCAACACTTTGCTTAAACACTCACGCGCTCGATCAGATTGCCGCTTTGTTGACATTTTGCTTTGACCCACGTTTTAGAAGATTGGCGTCTGGTATGTTTCAAATCCGTTGTCCCATTATGTTAATCGGCCCTTTTCCTGCAAAAGCCCCATAATCAATTCAATTTTCATAGCCGAATTGATTCGATTGTGAAAGCTAGGGCACGAATGGGTTGTTTTGGGGAAGAACACTTCTGCAGACAAGTGTTTAAAGTTTAAACAGAATGGATTAAAACACAACTGATCCCCAGATCAGTTGGTTGAACACTCATAATATAAAGCTTGGGCCGGCCCTGACTGAGGGTTCGAGTCCAGGCATTATCTTTTATTTTTTTTTAAATTATAAACCAAACTTAAGAAACTTTTATAATTAATTTCAATCCAGATTTACTTGTTCTCAGGGTGTGGCTCAGTTGGTGGCCACACTTGTGATAAAGCTTCGAACCGGCCAGAGGCCCGGGTTCAACTCCCATAACCAACAACATTTTTTTTAACCCTCTTTATATATATATTTAACATATTAATCTTTTAAAATAGTTTTTAAATACTAAAAGTGGTTTATAAATGCTATAAAAATTACTGTATGATCTCCGGATGGTAAAGTTTATTATCCAACATTTAGTTTTTCAAAAATAATTTATTTAATATATATTATAAATATTACAAGTTTATTCATTTATAATTGTAAAATTCAATAAAAATATCTAAACGATTTTATAAAATTCCACAAAAATTATTCTAAACTTGTATAGCAACAAGCATTTCAGAAATAATTTTTATTTCAGAAAAACCGTTCGTTTTATATTTTTAATTAATTTTTGTTAGTTTTAATCATAAATAAATCATAATAAATTCATTTTTCAATATATTTGCACCAAAATTTAATATAAATCATTTCTATTTATTTAGAACAGAAATACAATTTTTAATTCAAAAATTATTTAATTTTAATATTTTTAGATATTAATGTTATATTTTGACAATTTGAAATAAATAGATTTAATATTCTATTTTTAAGAAAATAATTTTATAAAAATTATTTTCATACTTAAAACTTTATATTGTGACCATCTTTAATTTAAAATTTACAAAAAGACTTTTGTTTATTTATTTACCAAATTTCTCTTATTTATTAAACATTTTATTTATTGATCAAACGAATACTTATCCCCAATTCGAAACCCTAGAAATACTTATAGACTAGATAGACTTAGACTTATTTGTTACCTTATACATAGGGTGATACTTGGCAACGTTGGAATACACTTATTCAAATTCCACAAGACTTACCACCTTGCTAAGGTGAGTATTACTTATCCCCTTTTCCATTTTTACACTTTTGGGGTGATTCATGCACAAGTATACAAAACTTGCACATACACTTACACATACATTTTTGTTCGTATACAATTCATATACGTGTCTTGTTTATCTTTGTGCTTTATGTTTGAACATGAATGTAGCTTACGTACAAAATCATACATCTAGACATAACTTATGTTATGGTGCTCTTTACATATAGACGTAACTTATGTTACGGTGCTCATTTAGACATAACTTATGTTATGGTGCTCTTTTAGACTTGACACGTGTTAGGGTGCTCATTATCAATTTTATCTTACCAACTTTACATTTGATCTTTGTCTTGTTTGGTTACTTATGTGTTTTACATAATGCCTTGGTGATGCTAGACACATGAATTGTACCACTTTTCAAAACTTATACTATATGTACTGTAACACCCCAACCGATGGCGGAAACATTGAGGTGTCACGTATTGATGATTGTTCAGTAGCTCATGGCGAATAATAAATTTCATTAAATGATTTAAATAAATTACATACAATTGTTCTACAAGAATTCGTACATCAAACTGAACAATACTATGCACATATCTTCGAGCATTAATTCAAATATTCAAGCAAGTAGAACCTGAAACATGTTAAGTTGAAAATATTTTTTGGGTCAACAAAAGTTGGTGAGAATTACATAGGTTTTGATAATCGAATAAAAATGTTGTGCAATTCATGTGTCATGGCAAGTCTAGTCCATATGTGAAAACATACTAGAAGTAAATCGTGTGCATAATCAACCCTTGTGACTGTTATAATGTGGTACATCCCATACGCTCATGGTTCACTCGAATATGTTATGCGATAACAAACACCCACGCTACCTTTGTAGGAGGCACGTATCCGGGTGGGATTGTCAGTCCAATAGATCTATCAATGTATACCGTCGGCTGATCAATGTTAATGATTATGCTAGAATTGTGCTTACCCTAGTCATGTTCAAGACATAATGCAACATAGAAAAACACATAGACACATTGATGATTGAATTGCATATGTGATGTTGTAACATGTTTCACCCCAAAAACGGTGATAAATAGAAAAGGGGCTATGTAAAACTCACCTTAACAAAATGTTATACTTCTTGAAAATTTGAATAGTGTGTTGCCCAAACAATGCCAAATATCACCCTATAATAAGGTAATAAATATGTCTAAGTCTATTTAGTCTACAAATGTATATGTTCTAGGGCTTCGAATTGGGGATAAATGCTCGTTTGATTAATAATAAAAATGTTTGATAATTGAGAGAAATTTAGTAAATAAATAGACAAAAATCTTTTTATAAAATTTGAATTTAAGATGGTCACAATAATGAGTTTAAAGTATAAAAATAATTTTTATAAAATTATTTTCTTTAAAATAGAATATTAAAGCTATTTATTACAAATTGCCAAAATTTAACATTAATATTTAAAAATACTAAAATTAAAGAATTATTAGTTTAAAAATTATATTTCTGTTCCAAATAATCAGAAATAAGTTATATAAAATTTTGGTGCAAAAATATTAAAAATTGGATTTATTATGATTTAATTATGATTAAAACTAACAAAAATTGATTAAAAATATTAAATAAAAGATTTTTCAGAAATAAAAATCATTTCAGAAAAGTTCAATGTTATAAAAACTCAGAATAATTTTTGTAGGAATTTATATAATCGTTTTGATATTTTTATAGAATTTTATAATTAAAATAGAATAAACTTGAAATATTTATTATATATATTAAATAAATAATTTTTGGAAAACTAAAAATTGTTTAATAAACTTAACCATTTGAATTGCATAAAATAAATTATATAGGATTTATAAAGTTGTTTTGGTATTTTTAAATGTATAATAAAAATTTAGAATAAAAAAAATATATGTTTAAATCCTTAAAAAAATGTGTGGTGGTTATGAGGTTCGAACCCGGGTCTATGACCGGGTTGGACTTAATCACAAGTGTGGCCACCACCAAGCCACACCCTGAGAACGAGTATCTTTGGTTTGAAAATAATTATATGTTTAACAATCCATTTTATAATTAAATCAGAAAAAAAGAATTGTCCCAGCGGGACTCGAACCTTGGCCCTCAGGCCGGTTCTAGTTTTTAAGCACGAGTGTCACACCAACTGATCTATTGATCAGTTGGTGATGATTAGGGCTCTGAATATATTATATACGTAGGTTTGCAGATGTTTTCTTCCCCAATTCGTTAGGCTTCGAGCCCTAGTTTTATAATTGAATCAATTAGCAATCAATAACCACGTGGTTTATGGGGTTATTGATTGGATGATTCCGATGAACAAAAACAAGTAAATAATCGGTACCTTTAAATAAAAAAAAACGAGTATAATCGCTTGGTCAACGAAAAAGTCAAGCAGCGACGATTATGCAGATTAGGAAGAGTTTTTATAAGAAATTGAGGATAGGGATTTTGATTTCGGCGAGTTGTGAATGTTGTGTGATGTCCAATTTATAGTGATGATGTCTGGATTGTTGGATTGGAAAGTTTGACCCGACATTGAATGTATACACGGTTAATTAACTATAATTGGGTTGAATTAACTGTAATTGTATGCGTGTATGATGAGGAATAGGCCGGTAATCACGCAATTATACCAATCCAGAACTTAAAACGCGTCCATAGTGGTTAATTTTGGTAGTTGTTTGTCACAGTTGACATCCTTAGTCAACTGTGAAGAATCTTTCGCATGATATAAGAATTGTGAGTTGGGATTTGAACAAGAGGTATGGGTAGCCCAGATGGTTAGGTGTTGGGTGTTGGGTGACTCGGCTGAGGGCTCGGGTTCAAATCCTGACCCCAGCATTTATTTTTTGTAATAATCTATATATATATATATATATGTGTGTGTGTGTGTGTGTATTATTTATAAATAGTATAGTGTTAGGGTTCTAAAAACGCCATAATAATAATTAGATACGATTAATAATAATGGGACTTGACGTTTTTATGATAAAGTACAAGTATTAATGCGTAATGTTACATGTACAAGGCTAGGTAGTACTCACCAACATCATATGTTGACCAAATTTATTTTCGTGCATGTTTCAGGATAAGCTACTTGACGCTTCACATAGGACTTTGGACTTAGACTAAACAAATCAATTATCTCAATTTTTTGTTGTGTATTTATTTTCACATGTTGTAAAACGATATTCAATTATCAAATATTTACATTTTAGTACCATGAGCTTTTGAACAATCGTCACTACGTGACACCTCGATGATTCCGCCATCGGTTGGGGTGTTACAGATTGGTATCAGAGCCATGGTTATAGGGAACTAGGTTATTAGATGAAATGGCCTAGACTATAACCGAACTTCAACTTTCATGCATAATATTCCTTAGATTTCCATTTCCCTCTACTTTCCTTCCTCTATCTTTCCCTTCTTCTCTATTTCTCCTCATCTTTCATCATGGTGCATAGAGATGGTGTCCTACAAGGAGTGGAAAGTCCACATCATCATGGAATGGAAGCAGTACCTTTCATAAAGGCACTCTTAGGCATAATGCCTACTCTTATTTTGCTCCTTCAAAGTTGTTGAGCTTTAATGAGTGTGATGGAACACGTGCAATCTGGAAGGGTGGATGCCTGTACACTGGGTTTTCTGGCATAGGCAAGCATAGCGCATAAATCCAATAACGGACCTGTTATGCTTACCTGGGGATTCCTGGAGTGAGTGTCCACTTATAGGCTAAAGCATGTCTTCTTTGATCACCATTGGGTTCAATTCCTTTGAAAAGTCAACGTTCTTGTTGAGCTTTACAGCTAGACAAGGGCACTCCAAGCATTTTATGCAAGTTTTTCAATAATACTCTCTCGTTTCATATACAATATTTTGTATTTCTTAATTTTCATATATTGCTTACAAGTTCATACTTTCATAATTATCTGTACGGTTATACACTTACATTTTCTAATCTCATGATTATTCATTGATTGCCTCATAGATGTTTGCTCGCCGCATGCACCGTGATGCCAGCCAACGCACTGTTCGTGCTCCTGGACAACGTCCTGATTGTCGCCTCGCATCTTTAGTCGCTGAGCAAATTGCTGCAGTGATCCCAAACCTTTTCGGTGAGTTAACCCAGAATAGTAACAGTACCAACACAGGGAGTGCGACTCAATTTTGGTGCACTTTCAAACACTTTAACTCATGCAACCCCACAAAATTCACTGGTGAGGAGGGTGCTACTGGCCTCCTCCAATGGTTTGAAAGTATGGAGAGCACCTTTGTGAACAGCGAGTGTCCTGATGAACTCCACGTTCGCTATGCTACTAGTGTCCTTCAAAAGGGGGCGCTAACCTGGTGGAATGGCGAAAAGCGCAATCGAGGCGCTGATGTTGCATTATCTTTGTCTTGGGCTGAGGTTAAGGAACTCATGATCGCTAAATTCTGCCCTAGGAACGAAATCAGAAAACTGGAGGATGAGTTTCGTGAGCTCAAACAAGACAGTGATGAGAATCTTGCGTATAATACTCGATATCATGAACTTAGCATACTGGTTCCACACACGGTCACCCCGGTCTCTCGAGCAATCGAGAAATATATCGAGGGATTACCTGACCTAATTCAAGACGTTGTCACTGGAGGCAAATCCACTACGGTGGAAGAAGCCATCCAGCTTGCAGCCACTTTAACAGACAAACACGTAAGGAAAGGAAACTTGGTTAGGAAGGGCACCAAGACGTCTGCTGAGAAAACCACCAATGCTGTTGAACGATCTAAGTCTGTTTTCGCAAAGGCCGCCACTACTTCTTCGAACTCTAAGAAACGAATGGGCGATAATCAGAACCATGCTGATATGGATCCGGTGACTCAACCCCCTATCAAGAAAGCCTACACGGGAATCCATCCTCAATGCAACACTTGCAAGTATCATCACCCTGCAAATCTTCCATGTCGTCAATGCACTAGATGTGGAAGGTTTGGACACTTTGCCACTACTTGTCGTGTAACGGTTAGGACACAAGATAATCATCAAACAGCTGCCCAGGAACCACTGCCGATTACTAACAGCCGGGCATGTTATAATTGTGGAGACCCTAACCACATGCGGCATCGATGCCCAGAATTGATTAATGTTAACCAGGTGGCACTTGGACGAGCTTTCAATATCAATATCAACGAAGCAAACGGTCAGGGTGACGTTAATCCCACTGGCTAAGCCATGAATGGAATCTTCTTAAGACTCGAGAATCCAAAACTTGTGTTTTCATTTTCTTAACCCTATTATCATTTTGTACCCAATTATGTCGTACTCATAAGCGTATAACATCTAGAAATTTCCTTGCATACTATTGTGTACGAACGCAGGTTGGAAATTTATAATATTTGGTTACGTTTATTTTAAATCATATAAGTTTAAGACTCTACCTTACATTTTATTGAAACATTTGGACTTGATTTCCATGAAAATCAAACTACTAAAACTTGATTCTTGATCCTACAGAGCTTTCTAAAAACATCATTGTTTGTTATATGAAACTTGATTTTTCCCTTAATTTGACTATTCATTGAACATTTAATTATTCATGATACTCGTAAACATGGCTGGCCAAATATGAGCTATTTCTATAGGCCACTAAGATAACACTTATACTTAATGATTGTCGTACTTATAAACTTGCTTGCATGTGTGTATTATCAATTTGCACGTTGATCTATGAAAGGCAACTACTACATTATCCACTCAACTCAGACAAACATTTCACTTAAAGGGCTCCTCGGGTGAGTGGTAGCCCATACTTAAATTTTGTTATGCTTGAAAGTCGTTGCAAACCAATGCAACTGACCTCATTATTACATAGCCTCAATTCATTGATAACGTCTTATTGTAACCCAACATGTTTGCTGTGTCATCTTCTTTTGAAACTTATTTGCTTTAACGTGTTGTTAGATTAGGATCATAGAAGCACATAAAACCCTAATGTAAGGTAAATTGATGATTCCGGTCCGGAACGTAATCATGAATTTACAGGTACGTTAAGGTGGTATGAAATTCTATTAGGGTTTTTGGTAGACGTCCAGTACGTTTTCAAGGTATCAAAGGTGTGGTGGGTTAGCTGCGGTACACCCTATATATAAACACTAATGATGCATCGAAAATGAGACTGGAAGTCGAACCAGGAACAAACTCTACTTACTTTGTAGTTCATTTGGTCTTTCCATAGTCAATCAACTCATACATTTATTTTAGGATTCCTAAAACTTGAAGTTTAGTGATTTACTAGATTCTTATTCTCCTTATTATTCGAGACGAACCTAATCCAATCCTTAACTCACACCTATCAAACCTCTTATCCAAATCATTTGAAACAGTTTACTCTGTTACCTATAAATTCACGTCGTGCCTTAACTCAAATTTTCCAAACCACGGTTATCTTAATTTCTACCTAAACATCCATAACCCTATGTTACTAATAACTTCGGGACGAAGTTTCTAAAAGTAGGGGATGCTGTGACATCCGTCACTTTTATCATTATTATTATCATATATATATTTATTTTTACCTCCTATCTTGTACGTCGCATTTTATCCTTATCTATAATAATAATAATAATAATAATAATAATAATAATAATAATAATAATAATAATCATACATAAAAAAAAATAAAAAACTAAAACTCTAAACTATACATCCTAACCCATTAACAAAACCAACCCAACCATCCCTTTACCCATGCTCAAAAGCTCACCCAAGACCTTTTTAAAAAATTTTGAGCCCATGAACAAACCAGCCCATTAGAACCGGCCCATGTCCCACTTTAATCCCTTCCTTGCTGTTTCCCTTTTCTTGCGCAGACACAAGGTCAAGATTGACCAATTACTTTGACCAAGCAATTAACATAAATATGGAAGGCTAGAATCAAATTAATTGATTATGAGTCGTTAATTGATTAATACCGCGTCCTTTCCAACTCATAATTGCCCAAAATTTAGCTTCAATTCCCTCCTTCTTGCTTCATTTGCGACGTGGTTGACCACAAGATTGGTCAACCAATCAAACTTTCCAATTAAACGTTTTCCCTATAAATTGAAGCGGCCCTGGTTCTCTACAGATGCCGAACACAAAAACCCCACCAACACTTTGCTTAAACACTCACGCGTTCGATCAGATTGCCGCTTTGTTGACATTTTGCTTTGACCCACGTTTTAGAAGATTGGCGTCTGGTATGTTTCAAATCCGTTGTCCCATTATGTTAATCGGCCCTTTTCCTGCAAAAGCCCCATAATCAATTCAATTTTCATAGCCAAATTGATTCGATTGTGAAAGCTAGGGCACGAATGGGTTGTTTTGGGGAAGAACACTTCTGCAGACAAGTGTTTAAAGTTTAAACAGAATGGATTAAAACACAACTGATCCCCCAGATCAGTTGGTTGAACACTCATAATATAAAGCTTGGGCCGGCCCTGACTGAGGGTTCGAGTCCAGGCATCATCTTTTATTTTTTTTAAAATTATAAACCAAACTTAAGAAACTTTTATAATTAATTTCAATCCAGATTTACATGTTCTCAGGGTGTGGCTCAGTTGGTGGCCACACTTGTGATAAAGCTTCGAACCGGCCAGAGGCTCGGGTTCGACTCCCATAACCAACAACATTTTTTTAACCTTCTTTATATATATATTTAACATATTAATCTTTTAAAATAGTTTTTAAATACTAAAATTGGTTTATAAATGCTATAAAAATTACTGTATGATCGCCGGATGGTAAAGTTTATTATCCAACTTTTAGTTTTTCAAAAATAATTTATTTAATATATATTATAAATATTACAAATTTATTCATTTATAATTGTAAAATTCAATAAAAATATCTAAACGATTTTATAAAAGTCCACAAAAATTATTCTAAACTTGTATAGCAACAACCATTTCAGAAATAATTTTTATTTCTGAAAAACCATTCGTTTTATATTTTAATTAATTTTTGTTAGTTTTAATCATAAATAAATCATAATAAACTCATTTTTCAATATTTTTGCACCAAAATTTTATATAAATTATTTCTATTTATTTAGAACAGAAATACAATTTTTAATTCAAAAATTCTTTAATTTTAATATTTTTAGATATTGAAGTTATATTTTGACAATTTGAAATAAATAGATTTAATATTCTATTTTTAAGAAAATAATTTTATAAAAATTATTTTCATACTTAAAACTTTATATTGTGACCATCTTTAATTTAAAATTTACAAAAAGACTTTGTTTATTTATTTACCAAATTTCTCTTATTTATTAAACATTTTATTTATTGATCAAACGAATACTTATCCCCAATTCGAAACCCTAGAAATACTTATAGACTAGATAGACTTAGACTTATTTGTTACCTTATACATAGGGTGATACTTGGCAACGTTGGATTACACTTATTCAAATTCCACAAGACTTACCACCTTGCTAAGGTGAGTATTACTTATCCCCTTTTCCATTTTTACATTTTTGGGGTGATTCATGCACAAGTATACAAAACTTGCACATACACTTACACATACATTTTTGTTCGTATACAATTCATATACGTGTCTTGTTTATCTTTGTGCTTTATGTTTGAACATGAATGTAGCTTACGTACAAAATCATACATCTAGACATAACTTATGTTATGGTGCTCTTTACATATAGACGTAACTTATGTTACGGTGCTCATTTAGACATAACTTATGTTATGGTGCTCTTTTAGACTTGACACGTGTTAGGGTGCTCATTATCAATTTTATCTTACCAACTTTACATTTGATCTTTGTCTTGTTTGGTTACTTATGTGTTTTACATAATGCCTTGGTGATGCTAGACACATGAATTGTACCACTTTTCAAAACTTATACTATATGTACAAGGCTAGGTAGTACTCACCAACATCATATGTTGACCAAATTTATTTTCGTGCATGTTTCAGGATAAGCTGCTTGACGCTTCACATAGGACTTTGGACTTAGACTAAACAAATCAATTATCTCAATTTTTTGTTGTGTATTTATTTTCACATGTTGTAAAACGATATTCAATTATCAAATGTTTACATTTTAGTACCATGAGCTTTTGAACAATCGTCACTACGTGACACCTCGATGATTCCGCCATCGGTTGGGGTGTTACATTAAAGCACTTTTTTATGTCGTGTTCAATGTTTATGTTTGTAAAACTTTAGTATTGTATACTTTTTTAGATTTAAATGTTATCTGCTATACCTATATCTATACTACATTATAAAGCATCAAGGTGGATAAAGAAGTAATTTTACATAAATTGTATGATGGCATACTAAAAGTCTCTCGCTTAAAACCCACAATGTCATAAAATTACTTCCAATTATACCTTTTCTTGCTTTATTGAGTACTACGTCATGGTTTTTCATGCAAAATTTTAGTTCTGGTTTAGAATGTTTTAATGGCCTCATAATTATTTTATCTCTTGTGACTTGTGGTTTGGAAAGTTCTAAATTTTAATGGTTTACTGATATGGGCTTGTATTAATGGCAACTCCTACCCTAAAATAGTATTCCATGATAAACATAATTAGTTCTCATGTTTTCATTTGCGAGTTCGAGATTTAAGACATATGTTTGTTTGTGTGTGTACTGTTTTGGTTGCTAAAGTTGTGTGTAACGGGATTGAATTTAGTTTGCATTTTGATAGAGAAGGTTTGATGATTTGAAGTCCGATCATAGTCTCATTCAACGTGTTTTAATTGATGACGTGTTTAATCGATTTGATTGATATTTTTAGTTGTTTTTGCTGTTAGATGGTTTAGTTTGCATCTGAATGTTATTGTTTGGTGTTAAATGCTACTACATGTTTAATTGGAAATGTTTGAATTCAAATTAGATGCATTTAAATAGCAATTTTAGATATTTAAATTATGAAAATAGATAGTATTGTTTACTGCAAAATGTTACTGCTAATAAAATTTGATGTTAACATATGAATCTAGATAGCATTGTTAGGTGTTAAATGCTACCACTTTAAAATTATATGTTTTAAGGTAGTAGCTAGTTTTTGTTTTAGACGTGACATTTTTTAATTATTCATGTTGTTTATTATTGAGTTAGAGTTTAATGTAATCTCAGATGGAGTTGTCATTATTTGTATTATGTTTTTCAACAAATTCAATTGCTCTTTCTCAACAGATTCAATTTCTCTTTGTCTCATTGACTAGAAATCTTTTTATTTACAGAGGATGTCAGTCATCTTCTTGCGCACTCTCATATCCTTTTCTCTACGGTCCTGAATAGTTTGTTCTACATTGTGAAAATTTGGTAAATGAACTTTATAGGTGAAATTCAATGAAGCATGGAAGGTTAAAGCTAAATGAGATCTAACCATACTTCCTATAGCTAAGTCTCAGGCTTAGTAAGTCTTCAATTCCATCCTATATGTTTGAATTTTTCATTTATGTTGTAGTTTTTCTTTTTTAATTTTATTAATAAAATCCAATTTAAGTAGAATAGTTACTATCATAAAAGCAACTACTAATGTAATTAACTATATTATATCAAGTTAATTATGGCAATTTATTGTTAAATGTTATTGTTATGCTTTGTAGTTCTATGCATCACATGTTACTATACATAATTGACAAAAGACAAAGACCATTAGTTGAGTCTATGGACTTTAATTTCATGTTTAATTTAAGTTAATGTATTGATTGATATGTATGGTAGATATGAAGTTGTTACAGTCCATGATATCCAATCAGCATATCTAGGAGATATTGAGCAAAATCTTCAATTTCCTAACTTGGGCACACTAATATGGATGCACAAAAGGGCATACATTCACAAGGTAAGTTTGTGCTACAAAACTATTGTCTCGTTCATTGTGTTGGTTTAGTTGATAGAGAAGAAAAGCGCATACCTCCCCCCAAATTTTAAGAATACACGGGATGAAGAGTTATTCAAGCTCACATTTGGTTCAGGCCAACAATTAAAAGAAGACCTCATTTTTTCTTAGATCTATAGACATTGTGACGTTTATTTATGCCATCAACAAATAAATGTATTAAACTTAATTGCTGCACTTATCTATATCTATTGACCCGCTTTGTTTTAAGCTAAATATTTATCTATACTATCTTATAATACATTTCACAATGACCTCTTAAAATTTAAGTTTAGAATCCTTAGAGTACAGCACACAATGCATATGTTAACTACTTTTTTATGGCAAATATGTTTTTTATATAATACTTAGACATTTTTCTCGTCAACTTTACTCAACTCTTTTTTATTTAAATAGCAATTACACTTTTCACCCTTATTTTAACAAACTACCCCCACGATTTTTAAACATCCATAATTTTTTTATACGTTAATATTTTCCTAATATTATTACGCCGTATAAACGAATATTTTTTTCTCTTTCATTTGAGTATAGTATTGCTATAGTTTTTTTAATTTAAAAATAATATGTTATGGTTAAGTAATAATCAAAACAAAAACAAATTAAAATTAATTGAAATCATCTATACTATATTATAATACATTTCTTACTGACCTCTTAAATTTAAGTTTTACACTATGATTGCTTAAAGTACAACACACAATGAACATGTTAACGAAATGTTGTTTCTCACCGCAACGCGCAGACACCTGACTAGTTTAGAATAAGTAAACATCAAACAATTAGTTGAAATTTCCTTCTAATAATTTTGTTGCATAACGCTAAACAAGATTGTTATATTAAGGTTTCTCAACTTATTTATGCAAATTCTAGAGCGTGGTAGTGTATCCCTTGAATCAAATGATATTCAGATGTTGCATAAGTGGGCCTACAATGAACAAAATTCAAATGGTTGTTTGATGTTTACTTATTTTGTGTGATATGAAGGTCATTACCAATGTTACACCACAACAATGGCTACCACAAAGTTGTCTTCTCAAGAATAATGGTATGATAGGTCTCAACTTTTAAGAGCATATGTGTAGTCAAAAGACCCCAATCACCAAATGTTCATGTAATAATACTTGCCTTTTTGTATTGTATACAAAGATCGGAATTTCATTCCATTTACCGGTTTTTTTTCATCGTAACAGGTCATATCTTTACATATATAAATACCCAGCATACAACGTGGGCTAAAAAAACATAAGTACCCACGGCAACGTGCGAGCATTCCCACTATTATTTTAAAATAGCTACGAAAATAATCTACAAAACTCAATTTCTGTTAATTACTTTCTTTTTAAATTTCGCAGGTGTACATGTATATGCTTCGAGAAAACTAAAGTAGCCAATCATTAAAGTTTTGTTACCGTCGAACTATTTGAATTAATTAAGTTTGGTTAAAAAAAATTGAAATCAGTGTTCCAACGATATCCGAACTACTTTTTCTAGTGAAGACTTGTTCGTGATAAAATGTCATGCGTAAGCCAGTGGTTTTACCATCATGAGCCTTCGGAGCTCGGGCGGTAAGTTTCTCTGTAATTGATGACAGGTTGAATCACTGGCGTTGCTTTTTATCATGGGCATGAATGGTCTTTTACCTATGATTTTTACCCATGATTGTACCGAGTGAATGAACTTTTATTGGACATTACAAAAAAGTTGAGTTTTATAGGTGAAGATTTGATTGATCTAATTATTCTCGCATTCAAATCCAAATCGCTTCATAAACATGTATATTCGACTAACTTCACTTCTGATCTACTTGTGTTTTAGACTAAACAGTATGGGGGCGGCCAAGGCCCGTCGTGAGCCGGCCAACACCGCCCCCGACGTGTGAGGCCCGGCCGACACGGCTAAAATGGGACGAAGTGGACGGGGCGAGGTGGTTGTGGTCCAACGGTCATATTACGGTTATTATTAAAAAAAAAAAAAAAAAAAAAAAACATTTTCTCTATTTAAACAATTTACAAACCACCATTTAAAAAAAAAAAAAAAAAAAAAAAACCTACAACTTATCTTTTCTCTTCTACTCTTCTCATTTTCATTCAAATTTTATAAAAAACAAATGGATCCCTTCAACCAATATAACCCAAATAACCCGAACAACCCGAACCAAACACCTAATCCAAACGCGAACTTCCCAATAACTTTTAGTGGGTGTTATCGGCCAGAAGTTCCATCCTCATTTGCGAACTACCAACAATCCTTCTTAAACGCGTTTCAACAACTAAGTCAAATGCAAATACAACAACTTATGCAATCGAACATGTTCAATCAAATGCAAATGCAACAACAACCTTTGTTTACTACTACTTTTACACCACCTCAACCAAGTCCTACAACACCACGAGTACGTCGTCCTATGGGGCTCGTAGACGAGGAAGATGATGATGAGGTCGAAATTGTTCCCGAAACGCAACCATCACTACCACGTAACAATAAACAAAGGCAAAGGAAAGGCAAAGGCGAAGGATGGTGACAAATTGCCTAAGAAACCATGGGCGGGAATCGAAGTTGAGACGTTGGTTCGAGTGTGGTTAGAAACATCGACATGCCACATTGTTGGTAATTAATTAACTTCGTTTTTTTATTACATTTCTATATTGTTACAATTTGTTTGCATATTATTTAAGTTTTACTTTTGTACTAACAATAAAAGTTAACAAATTTAGTTTTCGTAAAAAAAATTAGGCACCAACCAAAATGGTACCGGCTTTTGGAAGAAATGTACCGAGAACTTCCATAAAAGAATGGAAGCACGGAAGCCCTACCAAGACTTAGACTCGGTTAGCAGAAATTTTAGGAAAATATATAAGGCGTGTACGCTATTTGCCGGTTTCTATAATCAAATCAAGTCGAACCCTCCTAGCGGATACAACGAAAGTATGATTTTTAATGACGCTATGAAGAAGTGGAATGATACGTAATCGGGGGGATTCAAAGTTGTTCGGGCTTGGGAACTTTTGAGGAACGAACCAAAGTGGGCGACGGTCTCAAACCCCGTTGTAAAAGCAAAACGTAGAAAGACAAACGCTAAAGCTAAAGCTTCACAAGAGGGAAGCTCGGCTCATCGTCCCATGGATTTGTCCTTTTTTTAAAATTTGTTCTACTTTTTAATTAAAAGTTATTATATTCTTATTTCGGTTAATTAAATAGGTCGGGATAAAACGAAAAGGGAAGCGGCCGCCAAAAGACAAAGCGGGTCGGTGAGCTGTAGCGCAACAAAGATTGACGTTTTGACGGCTCAAATCGAAGCTTTCAACCGAGTCAACGAGGAAAATTCAGCTAAAGGTGAAGACTGAAAAACTCAAAATCGAAGAGGCAAAGGTTTTAGCAATCGACACAAGTTCCATGTCCGAAGAAAGGCGTCAAGTTATTGAAAAATTATAAGAGGATATCATTACCAAGTATAGCTAGATGTTTTTTATGTAATGTCGACTTTAGTATTATTCGACTTTGTTTTATTTGTAACGTTTTTTTAATATTATGTCACTTTTATTTTATTTATTTAAATTATTTACTTATTTAAAATTAGAAAACAAAAATTAATTGGTGATCAATAGTAGTGGAGGACTAACCCCACACCATTGGGTAGTCCTCAAAATGTCTAAAACCATATAGGACCCACTTTTTGATGACATGGCAGCAAGGCTTCCCAAGCCTTGCCTAAACCACACCAGATAGTCTTACTATCTATATCTATACTATTATATAATGCATCTTAGATGTGCATCAAA
The DNA here is from genome assembly GCA_028751855.1 of Ambrosia trifida. NCBI lineage: Eukaryota > Viridiplantae > Streptophyta > Magnoliopsida > Asterales > Asteraceae > Ambrosia > Ambrosia trifida. The sequence continues at coordinate 12,667,594 of CM054127.1, read as the reverse complement.
GTAATTTCACCATCATTTTAAGATGGCATCCCAAGAGACTCAAGTGTAATCCCCAAATTTTATCCCCTTTCTTTCATTTATACCCTTGTGTACCACCTTTGATCGCAATTATACAAAATAATAATGCAACTCACTACACACAATCCTTTTTTGCCCCTCTCCTCCCTTCACTTTCTCTGCTCATCCTTTCGCCTTCTTAAATGTAAGCCAGTTGATATTCACATTAATTAATTAATCCTGAAATTTCAGTTATGTGCAATCCATATGACATTTTCAACACGACTTTAATACCCGCTCAGAAACCTAACATTCTCTGATCAGGCTGGTTGGATGGGGTTTCTCCTCTGTCGATTCAAGGTACGTGTCTTGTCTATTGCAGGTTTCTCCTCCGATTGATTTTCTAAATAGATTGAGAAGATACGAAAATTGCTTTAGGGTTTGTGTGACTTTGAATTTAGCATGAGGTTTTGATTTATTATCCTTCATGTTGCTTTTATTTGGAATGATTATGATAATCAATTGGTTTTACATATCCATAGAAGTACACTTTCACTACTTATTGCTCTTTGGTTCCAAGATTAATGTGTGTGTGCCATCATGCTTTATATCTATAGCGTTTGAGTTTCATTTGTTGCGTTTAAGAATCTTATGTTCCTACTGTTGAATTAGTGGTAGGTGCTGGATGATGGCGATCGTGAACTATCGACGGTATATAATAAAAACTCTTTTCTTGATGTTATTTGGATTATAATATGATGAATTAGGTAATTGTAAGAGAGCCATTAGAGAGTTTATCGAAGATGGAGGTGTTAGAAAGCGCATATCTTTAAGAATTACCCTTTAATTTTGTTGTAAAATGACCATCGTTTCCCTTAGCCACTTTGTTTGTCTGCTTATTAATCTTTGATATATGTTTGTATATTGTGCTTCAATCATTAATGGCATTAAAAAGAATATTGTGATGTTACTGTCTTATTGAAGCCATTTTTTTTAAATCTTACATCATGTTCAGTTACAAAATTTGTTGGAAATGGATATGAATTTAAATTATTGAGATTTCAATACGTTTTTCTATGATGTTGGGTTCAGGTTATTTTTGTTGATTTCCACATGTGACTTACAGATCAATTTAGAGTTGTATTTTTTGCCCTTTGGGACGGGAACAGTGTTTGGATGCTGATAGCGTCTGATTGGAAACTTTGGCCGATGTGTAGGATCGGCCGTGTATGCTGGATGGTGGTGATCATGGTGGTGGTTGCGATGGTTGTTATGTATTTCATGTTGATTTCATTAATGTTTGACCTTGATGGTGTCATTGACCATTGATCTGTGTATTACCAATTGATGGTGTTGCTTATGGTAGATCTATGGTTGATGAATGGTAGCGATGGTTGCACATCTGTGTACGATCACTTCAGGCACAACGATCGCCGCCACAAGTTCTCTGATTTGGTCAACAGAGGAACCGAAACTGGAACAGATCCAGAAAAGACTCAGAAATGCAAAGACTGAACGTGACCAAGGAAATTCGTCAGGCCTTTCCGATCATATTGTAGTGAACGATGAGCGCACTTACAATAATAATATTAGTTTATATTGAAATACTTTGTCACTGATCACTTGTAGCCTCCACGACAAATTGAAGAAACAATATAATTGTGACATGTGGATTGCTGATCAAATTTGAAACTTATTCAGCCAAACGTCGTGCAGTCCCGCCGCAACGCGCGGGTTCCTGCTAGTAATATCTAAAATGGCTATCCATTATCGTTTTACTATTTTTCACGGTTACATCATAAAGTGTGTGTTTTGTCACATACGCATTTTTTCGTTATATCATGTTTTGGTTTGCAAACAAGAGCAGGTTGGCAGATTGATACCGCCTGAGAAAGTCTGACTCAGGCAGAGAAAGATGCGCCTTCCGCCACTAGCAACGCGCCACGTGGACCAATGGCATGGCGGTGCACTTTTCTCTCTCTCCTGCATTTATTACATTTAGTTCAATCTTAATTTCCTTATTCCATTACTAACTAATTGGGCCGAAGGAAAGTAAGCCCATAACCCGGGCCAAAGCCCATCGTCGTGGTTATGGGTAAATAGTAACCGGCCCGTGTAACCTCTATAAATAGGAGCTCACACCTCATTCACCAAGGACCCCACTCTCTGGAGAAGACACACATACTTACCGGACCAAACCACCATTTTGTGTCTGCTATCACGGGTCTCTTGAGGCTCTAGGCGGTCGTCTCCTTTAACACGATCCACTGATTATTTACAGGTCTTAGATCCAGCAACGGTGTGGAGCAAAGGATTATATCTTGCAGCAAACACGAATCATCACCCCCACATACCTTACCTTCTGCAAGGTAACTACTGTACTCATTGTTACTTGTTATTTCTTCAATGGCATAAGATGTGGTGCATTTTGTCTGCATTTCTCACCATTTACCGGAAATGGAATCCGAATTCCAATAAGCTCCTCGTCCTAATTGATCGTCCGTTACTTGGGGCACATAATTTCAAAAGTCAGTTCCTTTTTATGATCAACTACTAAAAATTAAAAATAACATAAACATTATTTAACTATTTAAAAATGAAACAAAAGTACTAGTAGTCGGTTCCTCCGAGATGTCCACCCCTTCACGAGCTAAAGCTAGATCCTCTTCACCCATTCACCGCTCACAAGTTTTTCCAATGTGCTCGTCTTCAAGTCCTTTTTAAGCTTTGTGATGGGCCCGTTTGTGTTGGTTGTACAAAATCGGGTTGAATTTCGGCCTTTCGGGTAACTCATTTGTGAAGATTGGGTGTTAATAATATAACGTTGATAAAATTCGGTGTACCTCAGGTTGAGATCAAGGGGCACCCAACCGATAACCGCCAATGAAATAGGCCAAAGCCGTAGAAAGAATTGTTGGGTTGGTAGTTTGGTATGTTCAGAGTATTCGGTTTGCTTAGGGTATTCGGTGAGCTTCGGTTTTGGTTACACTCTGTTCCAGAGTTTCATTAAAGGATGGAAGAGAAAAGATCTCCCTGCTCTTCCTTTCTCTCCAATTCCTTTCAAATTGGAAAGATTGAAAATCACTTTAACACTTTGTTCCAAAGTTTTATTTAAGGGGGAAGATAAAGGACTGGGAATGAAGTGAGTAAAAAATGTGTTCCAGAGTTTTTTGTAGGAGGGAAAGGAAGGGAATGAGAGGGATAATACAGAGGTTTTTAAGGTTATTTTCAATCTTTTCAATTTGAAAGGAATTGGAGAGAAATGAAGAGGAGGGAGATCCTTCCTCTTCCCCCTTATGTCAATCTCTAGAACATAGCGTAAAAACTTCTTTATTATCCCTCTCTTTCCCTCCTACAAAAAACACTAAAACACATTTTTTCCCCCACTTCCTTATCAATCCTTTCTCTTCCATTCTTTAATGTAACTCTGGAACAGAGTGTTATAGGGGTTGTTTAGGTACATGTGGCTCCATGGAAACATGTTGTCGGGTTTACAAAGTTTATAAAATTTTTGAGAAAAGAGTTTATAGTTTGAGAGTCAGGTATTGTGGTAAGATCTTAATATGTGTATAGGAAAGTTAAAAAATATTAAAGTGAACGATCTCTTGACCATTGGTCCATTGGGATGGGCCCCGCCTTTTTTCCCTTCTTCATAGCGTGAAGCCACCAACGCCCCTCCATTTTTATGGTGGTTACTGTCTAATGGGCCAGTGTGCCACGTCATTTAACGCCATCAAAACGCCACTTTACTGGGGCGTGAGACGGTAACACTTGGCGTTGTGTGCATACTATATGGCAGGTAAAAGCAATTATGTTTTTTACTTTCATTATTATTTGAAATGCCAATAATATATATTTTTTTTAATATTTCATAGATGTATAAAAAGTAGATCGGGTATCTAAAAACTAAAAAGCAAATGAGAAAACAAGAGCCCAACAACATTATTGGTTCCAAAATAATTGCAAGCCATCTACGCGGATATCACCCTCTCACGTCCATGCCCTCCACTTATTTCTGTCTTAAAATGTCATATGTTGTATTTTTCTCTTAAGCTGGTAGGTGTGAAGACTAGTCTGTTCTGAAGGATTAGCTTCCACACAAGCTGCTACGTTATCTTGGAGAGTGGTTCTCTTCAAGTGGATTAGGCAGTGGCGTGGGAATGATTCTCCTTAATTAGTCCTCCTCTATTTTTATTTTTTTTGTTTAATTTAAATTCAAATGAATAAATATATATAAAGTTAAAATAAATAATAAAATTAAAAAATAAACTTACAAGATTGCCTAAATTTTTAAAAATCTAGCTCCATTTTTTCATAATTTGTTCCTGCAATTTTTTTCCAAAACTCGATGCCGTTCTTCGGGAAAATTAGTTACGTCGGTCGTCATTATTTTAAATTCCTCTACCGCTTTCGCTTCTTCTATCAACTTGAGCTTTTTGCTCTTCACCCGTAGCTTTTCGGCTTGATTTTCGGTTGAAAGCTTCCATTTGATCCGTTAAACCATCGAGCTTGAACCGCTTCCGCTCCCTGATGCGGATTGTTTTTTTGCAGCCGCTTCCCTTCGAGCTTTGTCCCGATCTATTAGTAACAAAAAAACATATATTAGCAAAAAAATTGTAAATAATATGTAATAAATAAAAAAAAAATATTTACCAACCTATGGGATGTTGCTCCTCCTAAATCGGGGGTTCGTCAAACTCTGCATCCTCGTTGATATTGATGCGACAACGACCGGTCGAGCCTCTCGCGCTATAACTTCCTTGCTCGGAAGTTTTACTACGTTAGGTGCGTTGAACCTCGTTTGAGATAGTCGCCCACTTTTTATTGTGCCTCAAAATCTGCCATGACCGGACAAATGGGAAAGCCTTATTATGCTTTTCTCTATACTTACATATCGCGTCATTGAAAATATTTTCTTCAATATATCCACTAGGCGTGTTTGATTTTATTTGGTTATAATAACCTCTAAATTTGTTGCAAAATTTGTTGATTTTTCGCCACTTCGAGCTTCTAGAATCTATGTCATGGTACGACGGTTGTTGCATGAACATGTGGAATTTGTCTCGAAACTCCTTTCAAAAACTATCACCGGATTGGTTGGTGCCTACATTTTATAGAAATATATTACATATTTGTAACAGTGCGTATATTAGTAATAAAAATATATATTTGTAACAAAAAATATATATTAGTAAAAAATTGTAACTAATATGTAACAAATAATTTTTTTACCAACAGTGGGACATTTTGACGTATCAAGCTACGCCTTCACCATCGCCTCCTCTTCAACTTCGATCCACTACTTCGCTTTGGTAATTTTGTTACGTGCTGGTTTCTTACCTTTACCTTTTCTTTGGGATGGCATAACTTGTGTTTCCGGAATGGCTTCTAGATCATCAACATCATCGTCGAGCGGATGAGGCGTGCCTACCGGTGGTGGTGAGGGAGGTGGTTGTGTTTGTTGCGTTGGTTGAAAAGGAGTGGGAAACGGTTGTTGCAAAAATTGTTGCATATGCATTGGACTTATTTGGGAGAAAGCGTTCGGGCTTTATTGGTAAGGAGAAAAACCGGTGGTACTTGTTGCGAGAGTGGGCGAGTAGCGGATCATGTATCAGGGCGTAACATCCGGCCGTAAACGACGTTATATTCAGGTTGTTTGGGTTGAGTGGGTTCATGAGTTTTTTAGAGTAGAGGATATTTTATGAAAAATTAAAAGAATTAGATTGAGGTAGAGAGGGATTTTATAAATATATATATATATAGGGGAAAGTTAATTTGAGAATACCTATATTTCGTGCGAACCACAAGAACGGTATCTAAAACCATTCAAATTCAAAATTTCTTTTTGCATTTATCTTTATTACTAAAATACAATCTCAAAAACACAATTTATGCATACAAATTCAAACGTATACGGAAATAAATTGTTTTTATACATGTGTAAATTTACTGTTTATACATGTGTAAACTGTTTCATTTACACATGTGTAAAAAGTTAATTTGAAAGTGTTTTTGCCAGAAAAGATGAATTATTTGGAAAGAAAATTCATTTATTAATGTTATATTTTGATTATAATGAGGTTTGTACTAAAAAATTGATTTTGATTGATTTTTTTACTTGTTCTCACGGTTCTCACAATATTTAGCGTTCTCAAGATAACCCTCCCCTATATATATATATATATATATAGGATGGAATGTATTGGTTTTATAGATTGAAAAATCTTTTTTGAATTCAAACTAGCCGTTTGAATCAATAAATGCTCCATATTTGGCTCGTCTCAAACGCCCGGGTTTTGACAAAAAGCACGATCCAAGGTCAGGAGATGTGGTGTGGAACATTCCCCACAGGCCAGGACGGTCGAGAACGTCCCCACACCCATTAGTCTTGCATTTTCATAAATTTAAAAGAATTTGATGCTTTTGTTATTGATTTTGTATTAAATGATATATGTCAACCCAATTTCAAGAATTGCATATTTTAATCCAAAATTCACGGATGTGATTAAATAAGTATCTTTACTAAGAGCATTCGTAATAGAAACCCTATTTTTTGTGACAAAACCCTATAATTTTTTGAGGGGTTGGAAGTGGTTGTGAGTGAAGAAAATGGGGAATCTACATTGTGTCGGTATATATTGGGTTATTTGGGAATCTTTTAGGAAAAACAGAAAAACTGTATTTATTTTTTAATATTTGTTGAAAGTGGTTGTGAGTGAAGAAGGGAGAAAATTTAATGGAGTTTAGTGTATTATATGGTTATGATTGGTTATGAGTGGATTGGGGATGGGGATTCTATTGTGAATGCTCTAAGTTTTTTAAAATTTTAGAGAGGGGAAGGTTTGACAGAGGGATGCTCTTAAACTTTTTTTTTTTCCTTTGAACTTTTCGTTAATTTATATTATTTTAACTATGACTTTAACAAACATGATATATTAAATTTATGAGAACACCAAAGAAGTGTGTTCAACTGTTCATGATGTTAAACTACACGCGTCCGGATGAAGCATCCACCGGAGTCCGGAGGTACTTGTGTAGGAAATATAAAGTACATGACTATAACAAGAATGTCTAAAGTCTAAACAAATAAATGTCTTTTATAATGGTACCATAAATATATATGTTACATTAAAATGAAATGGAAGCACTTTAAAATAAGGCTGAGCAATTTATGGTTCGGAATCGTTAGAACTGAGGAACTGATGCCGAACCACTATATCCGAACCGTATTCTTCTATTTAGGGTTTGGTTCCGTTTCTTAAATTTTGGTGAAAATGGTACCCGGTTCGGTTCGGTTCCGGTTCTTAAATTTTGGTGAAAACGGTTCCCGGTTCTGTTTAAAAAAACCGCTAGAACCGGGTTAGGTTAAAACTTTAAATATTATATTTAAAATCCTATTAATTTAGTGGGCTTTTTCAAGTAGTTTGTAGACCGACTATCCACATTTTCAATTCCCAAGTTTAATTTGTATAAAGAATATTGTTCGAGTCATGTTAACTATATAATATCTAACAAACTTGTTAAGATAGGAGTCTCATTTGAATTACGTAATTTCTATAAAAACATATAGAGTACAATAAAGGGAATGAAAATAGCTTAAACTGAGAATCAACGCTTACAAATTCATTTATAAGGTGCACAGGTTGGCCTATAATGTCTATCGGACAATGATGTAGTATAACATGTGACATTAGGAATGCATGACACATCATTCGTAGTGTCAAAATTACAATCATTGCATATATGCGGTTGATATTGTGCACTTTTAAACATGTATCATAGGTCCGTAATATGACTAAGACACCACACGTTAGTTTACTAAAGTTACCTTTGATTTAATTGTTAGTTTTAGGACTTAATTGACAATCGGTTCCGGCAAGAACCGTTTAACTCGGTTCCGAACCGAACCGGTAGATTTTTATACGGTTCATTTCTGGTTCTTATATTTATCACTAAACGGTTTCGGTTCAATTCCGGTTCAGATCAGTTCGATCCGGTTCTGAATAGTTGCACACCCCTACTTTCAAAAGTTGAAAGGCAAACTTAAATAAGTTGAGACAAGATTAAATCCCAGCCATAGTTCACTACTTCACTTGGATATATGCGAATTAAATGAACAAAGAGAATATGTATTTCATACTACTAGCAGGAACCCGCGCGTTGCGGCGGGGATGCACGATGCTTGGGTATACTTAATTGGTATCTATATGTATAATTGATAGATATGTTTAGCTTTAAGGGTCTGTTTGGTATGAGGTAATGGAATGAAGAGGGAATGGAATGGACGGGGTAATGGAATGGACAAGGTAATGGAATGGATCATTACCATTCTATGTCTTGTTTGGTGGAGGGGACGACGATGACGGTGGTGAATGGTGACGGCGGTGGTGGGTGGTGGCGGCGGTGGTGGCGGTGGCAGCGGTGGTGGTGGTGATGATGGTGGTGGATGGTGGTGGCGATGGGTGGTGGGTTTTGGTGTTGTTAGTAAAGGGTGAATGAGGGATGGAATGAAAAAAAAAACATGGGGGGTGGATGGAATGGTTTTGAGGGAATGGAAATGGAATGGCTTGTGGAATGAATGATTCCATTCCTTTAACCAACCAAACACACTATTTTTCATTACCTCGTAATGGTCCATTCCATTCCCCCTTTCATTCCATCATACCAAACGCTACCTAAGACTTGGACATGTAGATTTAAGTCTTATTTTATTGGCAAAAAGAGATAACCATAGGGGATATAGTTATATAGTGATGATATATATATATATATATATATATATATTACTATTACTACTACTATTATTATTACTATTATTACTAAAATAGTGTTTGACTTATTATAACTTTATTACCTGTAATTTAAGCTCAAATACATGAATGATGTTGAATAGTTCCTAGTATCTAGGCCAACAATATTCTAATTATTTAATAGAGAGTACTCCCTCCGTCTCATTAGAAGTGTCCATATTCCATTTTTTATTTGTCCCATTTCATGTGTCAACTTTCAAAAATTATAAGACAATTTCCAAATTTACCCTTAAAAACACAATTAAAATAAACAAAGAATATGATGGGCCCACATATGACAAGGGTATTATTGTCATATGGCAAGCAAAAAAAACAATCATTTATTATGCCTAAAACTTTGTGTTTTTCAAACCAAGACACTTCTAATAGGACGGAGGTAGTTTTTTTTATTCTTTAGTTTGAATGAACTCTGAAAATAATTTAACAAATAAAAATACGGTAAGACAATTGATATGAGTTTGAAAATTATATATATTAGCTTTTAATAGTGTAATTGATATGATTAAAACAATTGTGTTTTCATGCGTCCAAAAATAGCAAAACGAAAGTACAAACCTTCATTGGTTAAAGTTAAAAGAGTGCCACATATACTTGAAATACAATCTGTCGGGCTACTGGTATTTAAAATAGTTGATGTCCAATCTATGAAGGGATATGTAGCAAGATTGTAAAGAGGGTATGATGGATCGTATAACCATTTAAGTTTAACATCATCAATGTTGCTAAAAGAATAAACATGAAAATAGTAAAGCTCCTTTGAAATTACCTTGGATGCAAATTAAAGGAAAAAAGAATTACTAAATGCATCTAATGATTTAAACTAATAACACAATCAAGAAAAATTATATATTTGTGGCATCAATAAGTAACCTTGCTCCACTAAATGGGATACTTTATAAAATGCCCAACTTTCAACCTAATTCCAAGTTTATAGTGTAATTTAATTTATTCTACAAGTTTCTAAATCTTTTTTTATATCTACTGATACTTTATATGGTTACAAATTGCAATACAAGAATATGATGAAAGTGTCGGTTTGAATTAAAAACCTCCATTTCTTTGTTTGCCGAGTCCCCGAATGCATCCGTTAAAACAACATCCAAGGAGAAGTTCCTACGACATGATGCCTGCATTTCATATGTAGTTAGTAACAACATTTGAGATACTAATGAAAAGAAAGAACTTTGATTTAACATAGCAAATATATGTAAAACCTAATAAGCTTTATGCACAACCTAAGAAGCTATATGTACAACCTAAAGAATCTAAAAAAACATCAAAATCAGTAAGAAACAAATCAAAAGTGAAGAAATTAGAAAGATGAGAAAATGGGCTCGTAAACACCTAATAAAGCGAATAGTGTTTATCAAAAAAAGAAAAGGAAGCGCCACTCTAAACTGAAGAGGACTCTCAACATCTCAGCTCTAGAATATACTTGTTATTATGTAGAAGAAGAGGTTTTCATATGGGAGCATTGAATTGGATTAAAAACCATTGGTAAGTAACCTATGCAAGCATTGAATTGGATGTTTCATTCACAAGGGTGTGTATTAGAGATATGTACTATTATCATTAAAAGTTGTACACGAGGGCATAAAGGGAATAAATGAGGTAAAAGTTAGAGATTTGTAAAGAGACCTTTGGACTCTCATCTTAAAATAGAGGTGATTTTACCCTTTTACCCATCTAGAATGCATTATATTAGTAGTATAGATATATTAACAAAGAGAATAAGTATTTCATAACTTTATTAATGATTACTAAATAGATGGGAAGATTATTCTTTTTCCAAGAAGTGACCATACAGGATGAGAGTACTTCTACATTATTATCGTCCTAGTGTTAACTCACAAAGATCGGTCTATTAAAGGAGTGTGGAGTTTGCAAGACACGATTAGCATTATGTTAGGTCAATGCAAATCTAACAAAGAAGTTTATGTTCAATGAGTGTCATGTTAGAAACGCTTTTGCATAAATGGATTCTTTTGCAAAGGATCAGCGACATTTGGGGTCTATCTTGTTAGTTTTACAAAGTTCGAGTCTTCGTTGTCTCAAATAGCGAATTTAAAGGGCTGATGCTGTAAATGTTGTAAATAAAAGTTGAATTTAATAAAACCATGTGATTAAAGGAAGTGGGGTTTTGCAAATTGCAAGACATAATGTCATGTTGGTGAATGCAAATTCAACAAAGAACTTTTTATGCTCACCATGTGTTATGTTAGGAGCTTTTTGTAGAGATGTAGCCTCTTACGCTATGTTCCCGAGTTTAATAAATGAAAAAAAAGAAGGGAAAGAGAATTAAGGAGGGAAAAGAAAGAGAGTGGAAAGAAAAGATTTAATTAATTAGTGTGTTTCCGAATTTGAAGGAAATGGAGAGGAAAGTAAGGATTTTATGTTTAAAATATCATTTCATTCCAAATCTCTCCAATTTGGAAGGATGAAAAATGAAGAAAATGAACCAAAATTTTCCTTCCGTCTCCCTCCCTTTCTCTCTTTAAAAAAAATTCTGGAACACGATTTTTCCAAACATCATTTTAAATCCTTTCTTTTCCTTCGTTAAATGAAACTCGGGAACACAGTGTTAAAGAGGATTGATGACATATATGGTCTCTTTGTTAATCGTACAAAATGGGGTATTTCTGGTCTTGAATAGTGAATTCAAGGGATCGGAATCGAAAATAGTATACGTTATTTAAGATTTTTTTTTCTTTTTAACACGTAACATGCTTATAAAACAAGAATCTAAATCTAAATGCACATATACAAAAAAAATATAAAATAAAATAAACCCTCGAGACAAAAGTTTATTGAAAACTGGTTGTACTTTTTTTTAACTTGGTAAATTCAATTTTTATTTACACATAAACGTCACAAATTACATCAAGACAGCGGGCAGACGAGCAACAAGAAGCGCCGCAACCTCTTTCTGGACCGCAAACTCTAACCTACTAAAAACAAACTCACCCTCCCTCCCCCCGGAGTCGAGACACTGCTATGAATAACCCGTTGGAATCTGGTCAGGAAAAGGATGGCTTCCGGTGCCAGGGAGTCAAAGGTATCAAATGCCAGGAGTACGAAAACGTGTTGATTCTCCTCACAGGCTTTAGCATGATTCTCAACTTTCTTCGCCGCTGCTTTCCGCACTGCTTGCCCTCCTACAAACCCACTATCTCTCAAACCAACCAGGGGAGATACACCTGTTAGGTCAACACAAGCGTGTTTTCCCCCGGCCCACCCAAAGACAAGCATGTATGCTGGACGTAGGGTGGATCTCCCTTTTGCGGGGTCCGAGAGGAAATTCACAAGAGCCTCCTTCTTAGCTGAGATCCCAACCCTTCTTAAAATGTCCCAAAGAACGTCCCGGACCCAGACATGCCTATATTTGAAACCAGACAACTCCTTACAGTGAGTCGCGTGTTCCCCGTATTTGTCTAAGCATGCCTTACGGCAAATCGGACAGACTTCATCTTCATGGTACATGGGGATCACCAAACGATATTTAAGAATTGCCCTGTATTCAACCCCGGGCATGGTTTGGCCCAAACCTTCGATTGAGATAACATTCAGGAAATCTTGGGCATGGGGGCATTGCAAGCATTCAATAACTGTCTTTTGGCGGGGGGGACAAATCAAAAGCTTCACCCAGGCTCTGTGCGATTTTACCAAAAAGGGCATTCGCCAAAGTTTTCTGAGGCTTTGGGGAGGCGGTGTCCTTGTTAGAAAAACCGCCAATACCAAAACCTGGGAGATAGTCATTTATCCTTTCAAGGGCCTGCACGTAGTCCAAGTCCATGTCGACAACTCCGCTATTCCTTAAGATGTGGTCTTGGAGATTCCAAGATTGAGCTCGGGATGCTACAAAAGCATATAACCCAACATCCTTTGCTGAGAAGAGCCCTAATCCTCCCAAACGCATTGGCAAGGACGCTAGTCGCCACTGTAGGTCACCAAAGAACGGGGCCCCACATACCACTATGTCTTCGATGGCTTCCCGCAGACCCTTGTCGAAACATGATACCGCTTCATCCATCATGGCGGGTTGACAGGTCCGCAAACCAAAAAGCAACTTAACGACCCCATACACGATCTGAGCAAGAGGAGTACTTTGTATCTAAAAAAATAAAATATATTTTTTTAAGCAAATTCATTATTTTCCAATTTTAGTCGCTATATTTTTTGAGCAAATTCATTAATTTCCAATTTTAGTCCTTGGACTCGTTAAATGAGACATCACAAACGTATTTTAAAAACACCAACAAAAGGGACCTAATATGTCATCAATTTATCAGTCCTACGTAAAAGACCCTACCGTGGTATAATCAAAAAATATCATTCCTACGTCATACAAAAAAGAGTGAAGGCGTAGCTTGTTACCCGCCTACCGACTATCTTGATTTAATTTTCATAATCTAGAAATGTAGAATACCACCATTAGCCGTTAAAAACAAAAAAAAAAGTTGGTTAAAAAAAATTGTTTTTAAAAGAACTAAAGATATATCCCATGTAATATGGAATTTTTAACTATTTTATAGTTTAGGGTTGTTCATCTTGCTTTTATCTAATATTACTTTTATAAATAATGTTAAGGGTTGTTTGGTAGTCTCTTAATGAGCCTCTAAACCATTCAGTGCTGAATGATTCAGCATTCAGTGCGTTTGTTTCAGCTTCTGAATGGAATGGTTAAGACTGAATTATTAAGACTTGGGATATAGCTGAACCATTGAGCACAAAACCATTAAGCACTAAACTAGGCTGAACCTAAATGAGGCTCTCCTACCAATGTGGGATAAGAAAACTAACCATTAAGAGGTCCAAATTAATGATTCATCACTTAACCATTTAGACCTCTTAATAATTCAGCACTTAATCAATCAAACCCCTTAGTATCTAAAACTTTAAATTAAGAGAAATTATACGATACAAAGTTCCTTAACGTGAGAAGTGTAGGAAGCCACTATATTTTTGTGACACCCCGCATTTTCAGGTTAACTCTTTTACTGAACTCTAGTTAATTTCCATGATCATACGTGGTTAAACACTTAGCTAGGGTTAGTTGAACAGGTCTTTTAGGATGTTATGTAACAATAACATATGTTAGGTGACAATAACGTACGTTATAGTTAGGAAAATCCTTGTCTTGACACACACGCGAGTCCTGTATCCCGAACGTTGGTGATTTATTAGGCATGCATGATTATATGGACAAGTGAGTATTGATGAATGTGAAGTAACACATGTATGTGAATTGCATGTTTATGTGAACTACTGTGTATTAGTTAACTTGTACGTAAACTCTGCGATATATATATATATATATGACAGACATAATAATGAATTGATAAAACAGTAGTTTTATGAGAATTGTTATGATTAATATTGACGGGACTAGTCTCGGGAGTTAGATATTGTTAACGGGCTCACTTATCAGATAAAAATCCCTAGAACCCAAAACATTAGCCCATAACTCAACCCTTGGTGTATTATTTATAAAAAAAACACAAACCCTACTTGGGGTTTGCGCCGTGGACAAGCAACACACAACCATCACCTTCACTTTCAATCTTTCATTCAATTTCATCACTAATCCAAGTTATTTCGGGTGCAATCTTGAGGTTCTAAGGATTCTAGCATTGCAAGGTATATGTTTTATGTATTGTATGATAAATTATAATACTTGAAAAGTTTAAAAACCCTAAAAACTACTTATATAAAAATCGCAAATCATGATTATTAAGATGTCTTGGATGTTTGTTATGAGTGTTGATGAGTAATCACATCTAGGGTATGTGGTATGTAAATACATGGATTTAAACATGATAATATGGATTTGATTGTGTTAATATGAGTTTATTACATGATTATGATTATGGATTATTGAGAATGATTAGGGTTTATGAGAATCATGTTATGAGAATTCTGATTTCTAGCAGATTTGTTATAGCGATTTGTAGGGCTGTTATATGGTGATTAACATGTTTAATCTGATTATTTTCTTATTCTAGAACATGATTTATGATGTTATCTTTTCAAAAAGTCCAAAATCATGCATTTTGGACTTGTTTTGATATGTATTCATGATTTTATAAGTTTAAAGGTATAATCAGATTTTCGGATGTGAAAAATGGACCAACTTTAAAGGGCTGTAACTTGAGTTTTACAAATCCGTTGATCGTGAAATTTGGATACGAGTTGATTCTATGAATATTAAAGCTTTTCCAATTGGATTCATCCTGTTTGGATGAGTCTATGATTTTTAATGAATTTTTATGTAAGCTGCTATCAACAGCACGCTTTTTCTGACGTGGTTGGACTAAATTATTTTTCATAAAATCTTGATGTGTTTTTGACAAGAAATAAAAATAGTAGAGTCACATATAAACTTGTGGAAAGTCTCTGTAAAATTTTGGGGACTTGAGGAGTTGATTTGGTATTTTATAAAAATTGATTTTCGTAACCTAAAATCTGTCCAGAAAACGCAGATTTAAGAGATATTGTTTATGTGATGATTTGAGTGTGTTATTGAGTTATAAGTTGTGAAACTCTATATGGGAATATGTGTACATGTTATTTATATGATGTAGATGACATGATAGGTTGATTGTATGTAATGTGTAATCAGAACTAGTTGTGTTAAAAGTCTTAACATGCATCATATACTAATCACCAACGGTCGACGGGTTTTGCATGGTTTAAATTGTGTCAAGTACAATTGCATGAGATGTCACCTAGGTCATATTAGAGTACAATATGTTAGAATAACCACATGTGTAACGACACTCAAACACTTGTAACTTTGTGTTCGATAGGTTATCGGTAGGCGAGTAGTCTTCCACGTTTGCTATCCTTGCGGTTTATTTTTAGCATGCTACCTAAGGTGAGTTTCACTACTTTTTGCGAAAGCAGACGTCTCTGGTTGAGACAGGATTAAATAAAACTTCTCTAATCCAGTTGGGACTACTTTTACATCCCAGGGTTTGGGATGCTATGACTCCTTGTGTCGGTCGGGTTTTCGATTCCCTATGCGGATCACACTTTTATCAGTTTTGTACTTTAACTGTCCCTTGTGAACTAAACACTCTATCTTGAAAAGTCCTTACAATTTTATTGGGTTAATCGCTGGAGGCGAACGGGGTATTAGTTAGTAGCGCTATTAGGTTGTGCAGCAACCTCATGCCTAAGGTGCTTGGGTCACGGGCATGAACTTCTGACCACTTTTTCTTACTAGTGTTGATAGACACTAGTGTTGAGGCACTGTAACATCTGTATGTTTCCCAATAACCACTGTTTAGTTACATTGAGCGTGTTAGCTACCCCTGACAAGCTTAAAACTGATGTTTTTAATACACTTGATGAAATTACAACTGTTACTCGTACTGTGAACTCACCAGCTTTATGTTGACACACTTAGTATGTTTTCGCAGGTCGCTAGAAAGGAGCACGTGAGGTTCATGCATGGTGTCACACATGGGATTTATAATTTTATAAACTTTTGACATATTTACTTTTATTTTGGTTTGGGCGCGTTGTGTTTGCGCATCATTGCTTATTTTACTAAACTGTTTTCGCTTCCGCACTTATTTAAACGTATGGTTGACAAACTTTTAAAAATAAAAACGAATTTTATTTGAACGAACTAAATGGTTTGGGCATTTAGAGTCGTTCGTATAACTTATGGCTATGGGATCCTGGGGTGTCACGTGCCTCGCGGTAAAACCCCGCAGTGGAAATTTGAGGGTGTGACAGATTGGTATCAGAGCCACTCCTGTGCCGTTCGGGATGGTGGGTGCATACCTCTTCAGGGATGATGAGATTCCAACACGGGGTGAATGTGACACCCTAGGAAAATCCCACATCGGCCGTGGCCAGGAGAGATCCTTGGTTCATAAGTAATGTCTTGTCTCTTAAATCACCAACGCGTTTTGGGCCTTAATGTTAGTGGATGAGATGAGAACTCCACAGTTAAGCGTGCTCAGGTGGGAGCAGTACCAGGATGGGTGACCTCCTGGGAAGTCTCCACTGGGCAACCAAAAGCAAATCCGTGAGCTCTGGATGGGCAACCCATCAGGGCAAAGCGGACAATATTGGTGGTGAGAGGGGCTGGATGTTACAGATGGTATTATAGCCATTGGTTATAGTGAACTAGGACTTTGAGTCGAGTCTAGTCTATAACCGTCATAGCATAAGCACCACATTAGTTACACTCACTGCACAAGTACTCATTTAATTATTTCCCTTGAATTCATATGCTAAACTTCCATGTTGCAGAGAATCATTTCATCTTCTTCTAACCCCAATTCTAAACCTAATTCCCTTACCATGGATGACAAACTTGAGAAAGAGTGGGGATGGCACCCTGCTCTGCTGAACTACACTGTGGAGAAATACGGAGTGCCTGAAAGGGTTCACACTATCAGGGACTCATGGGAGAAGACCTTTGCAGGATATGTGAGCTACGTGCAGGACAAACTTAGTGACGTTATTCAGGCTGGTTGTCATCTAGAACTCATTTGGGATATGCGTAACACCATAACCTTACGACACTCCGCTTTGGAGGAACGCGTTAATACACTGACCGCTCGCCTAGCAGAGACCAGACTAATCGTCGAGGAACAGCAGCAACAGATACAACTATTGATGGCCAACCAACAACCTCCTGTGATACCACAAGAGGAAACACTTGAAGAGGAACCGGAGGAGGATCCTGAAGAGGATCCCGAGGAGGGAGCTGAGGAGGAGGTCGACGAGAGTGATGGCGATGACTCCTGCACTACCATAGACAGCGATTGATTTTCTTTCTATTTTTTAATATTATTATTATTATTATGTCTTGACTATCATTTTAATACCATTGTGAACTTGAGAACCAATTTGGATATTTACTTGAGACACAATTAATTATGATATTTTCGTTTGGCTGTTTTTCCTCATTCTCGTGTCTGTCTGTCATGTTGTGTTCTAGTTTACTTGTATTGTGTGAACAATTATATGTTTAGCATATTATCGTTTTCTCATGGGTATAATGTAAATGTAGAGTTACGATGGCGGGAAGAGGATTTGGAAGGGGAAACGTAAACATGTCACAGGCTGAACTCAATGCACTCATCAATGCCAGAGTTGTTGAAACTCTAGCAGCCTTCCAAGCCGGTAACATTATCTCGTTCCATTCTTCCCATAAACCCTTACTCTAAGCTCTTATCCTTACTCGTGTTTCCTATCTCCCGTGTTTAGGTCAACCTGCTCATAACCCACCGGTGTGCACCTACAAGTCGTTTATGGACTGTAAGCCCCAAAGTTTTGGAGGTTCGAAAGGGGCAGTCGGATTACTAAGGTGGTTTGAAAAAGTGGAGTCCTGCTTTGCCATGTGTAACTGCCCGCAGGCAGATCGGGTTAAGTATGCAACTAGCACACTCGAGGATGCAGCACTGTCCTGGTGGAACGCCCAGGTGCAGATGTTAGGGGTCTATGTGGCTAATGCGACCCCATGGGCCGATTTTAAGGAGTTGATGAAGGAAGAGTATTGCCCACGTGATGAAATTCAGAAGCTGGAATCAAAGTACTTTACTTTGAGAATGGTGGGATCGGAGATCGAAAAGTATACTACCAGATCACATGAGTTGGCTACAATGTGTCCTAACTATTCCAACCCTCCTTATAAGCGAATCGAACTGTACATCAAGGGTTTGGCACCCCAGATTAAAAGTATGGTTACTGCCGCAAACTTGAACAACATCCAGCAGGTCATCTGCATGGCACATCAATTGACAGACCAGAAAGTGGAAGAGGGATTGTTACTCCCTCGCGGCGCTTCGTCGTCAGGTACTAGTGATAACAAAATAAAATGGGAGAATGCGGCTGGTAAACACTCAGGTAATAGTAATCAGCAACAGCAGAGCAAGAGGCACGACAGTAATTGATGGAACAACAATCGTAATCAGTCGTAGGGTGGTTATCAAGGAAACCATCCCAAGTGCAATAGGTGCAATTTCCATCACTCTGGACCATGCAACAAAGTTAAGTGTGATCGCTGTAACAAGTTGGGGCATGTGGCAAAGGATTGTCGGGTTAACATCCAGGGAAATTAACCAGTACAACAAAGTCAGCAGCAGCGGGGTGGTAATGGGTGTTACCAATGTGGTAGTGTGAATCACTTTAAGAGGGATTGTCCACAACTGAAAGGTAATAGCAACAACAATTCTAGGGGAAACAACAATGGTGGTGGCAACAAGAATGGGAACAACAATAGCACAACCAACACAGGCAACAACAATGGGGCTCGGGGAAGAGCATTTGTGATCGGCTCGGGGGAAGCCAGAACGGATAATAATGTTGTGACGGGTACGTGTTCTATAAACAATATTCTTGCCTTTGTTTCATATAATACTGGTGCGGATTTTAGCTTTGTGTCAATGAAACTTAGCAAACTTCTAGGGACAACCCCTACTCTTCTAGAAACTCCACACTCTATAGAACTGGCTGATGGCAAGCCTGTTGAGGCGACACATGTTCACTGCAGCTGTAAGCTCGGCCTGGATGGTCACTTGTTTGACATCAACCTTATTCCTATCACCCTAGGAAGTTTTGATATTGTAGTTGGCATGGATTGGTTGTCTAAGCAGCATGCTGAGATTCTTTGTCTGGAGAAAATCGTTCGTATTCCTCTTCCTAGTGGAGAACTTTTGTCTATTCGTGGGGACCGGGGTGGTCCTATGGTAAGCATCATTTCATTCTTGAAAGCCCAGAAATGTGTACGGAAGGGCTATCCAGCTATATTGGCAAATATCTCCGACACCCTAGTCGAAGACGGACCAAACATCAAAGACATTCCAGTGGTTCGTGATTACCCGAATGTCTTTCCAGAAGAACTACCGGGACTTCCACCTATTCGACAGGTGGAGTTTCAAATAGACCTTACACTCGGGGCGGCCCCAGTCGCGTGTGCGCCTTACCATCTAGCACCAGGTGAACTACAAGAGCTGTCTACCCAACTCCAGGAGTTATTGGACAGGGGTTTTATTAGACCCAGTTCTTCACCATGGGGAGCTCCAGTTCTGTTCCTTAAAAAGAAGGACGGGAGTTTCCGCATGTGCATTGACTACCGGGAACTGAATAAAGTCATTATCAAGAACCGTTACCCATTACCTCATATTGATGACTTATTTGATCAGCTCCAAGGGTCAAGTTTCTATTCGAAGATTTATTTGAGGTCGGGTTACCACCAACTGAGAGTCCGGGGGGAGGATGTGGCCAAAACAGCCTTCCGAACTCGCTATGGACACTATGAATTTTTGGTCATGCCATTTGGGTTGACTGATGCACCCGCGATCTTTATGGATCTTATGAACCGCGTGTGTAAGCCCTATTTGGATAAATTTATCATAGTGTTTATTGATGACATTTTGATTTACTCAAAAAAACATGGAAGAACATGAGCAACACCTACAGATGATCTTAAAACTTTTAAGGAGGGAGCAGTTGTATGCAAAATTTTCCAAATGTGATTTCTGGATTCGGGAGGTTCAATTTTTAGGGCATGTGGTAAATAAGGCTGGTATACATGTTGACCCTGCCAAGATTGATGCTATTAAACGTTGGGAGGCTCCTAAGACTCCTACAGAAGTGCGTCAATTCCTTGGTCGTGCGGGTTATTATCGCAGATTCATCGAAGGATTTTCAAAGATCGCTCAACCCCTCACCGCTTTGACACAGAAAAGTATTACTTATAAATGGGGAGATGCCCAAGAATCTGCTTTTCAGTTGTTAAAGATGAAACTCTGTAGTGCACTAATTCTGTCGTTACCTGAGGGTACGGATGACTTTGTGGTATATTGTGACGCCTCCATCCAAGGTCTAGGGTGTGTACTGATGCAACGTGATAAGGTGATCGCGTATGCATCGCGGCAATTGAAAGTTCATGAGAAAAATTACACTACCCATGACTTGGAGTTAGGAGCAGTGGTGTTTGCTCTAAAAATTTGGAGGCATTATCTGTATGGGACTAAGTGTACAATCTTTACTGACCATAAGAGTCTCCAGCACATCTTTGATCAGAAGGAACTGAATATGCGGCAACGTCGATGGGTCGAACTCTTAAATGATTATGACTGTGCTATTAAGTACCATCCGGGGAAAGCTAACGTAGTAGCGGATGCCCTTAGCCGCAAGGTGACAAAACCCAAGCGGGTGCGAGCCTTGCAACGAACCATACACTCGAATCTTCCAGGTAAAATCCGCGATGCTCAAGTTGAGGCTTTGAAGGAGGAGAATATTGAACTCGAAACGTTGCATGGTGCCGATAAACACTTGGAGTTAAAATCGGATGGACTTCAATACTTTATGAATCGGGTTTGGATCCTACATTTTGGGGATGTCAGACAACTAGTGCTTGATGAAGCGCATACCTCTCGTTATTCAGTACATCCTGGCTCTGATAAAATGTACCAAGACCTCAAAACTCTCTACCGGTGGCCGAATATGAAAGCCGAAATAGCAACTTATGTTAGTAAGTGCTTAACTTGTGCTAAGGTCAAGATCGAATATCAAAAACCTTCGGGCCTACTCCAGCAACCAGAAATCCCTATGTGGAAATGGGATGGAATTTCCATGGATTTTATCTCCAAACTTCCTATGGCATCTGGTGGTCATGACAAGATTTGGGTCATTGTTGACCGCTTAACGAAATCAGCCCATTTCTTGGCAATCAAGGAGACAGATACATTGGAACGTTTAGCTACCCTTTACATCAAGGAAGTTGTTTCTAGGCATGGGGTGCCTACTTCAATCATATCTGACCGTGATGCTCGATTCACATCCCGTTTCTGGACTACCCTTCACAAAGCGTTGGGCACTCGCTTAGATATGAGCACGGCTTATCACCCTCAAACAGATGGTCAGAGTGAACGTACCATCCAGACATTAGAAGATCTACTACGATCATGCGTGGTGGATTTTGGTAACAACTGGGATAAACATTTGCCCCTGATTGAATTCTCGTACAACAACAGTTATCACACTTCTATACAGTGTGCACCTTTTGAGGCACTGTATGGGCGCAAGTGTAGATCACCAATTTGTTGGGCTAAAGTTGGGGATAGCCAGCTGACTGGCCCTGAGCTCGTGCATGAAACGTCTGAGAAGATTATTCAAATCAGAAACCGTATGGCCGCTGCTTGTGATAGGCAGAAAAGTTACACTGATAAGCGCCGAAAACCCTTAGAGTTCCAAGTTGGGGACAAGGTACTCTTGAAAGTGTCGCCTTGGAAGGTCGTGATTCGTTTCGGGAAACGCGAAAAGTTAAACCCGCGGTATGTTGGACCATTCGAAATTGTGGAAAGAATTGGTCCGGTGGCTTATAGATTGAACTTGCCTGACGAACTTAATGGAGTGCATAACGTATTCCATGTATCAAACCTTAAGAAATGCCTGTCTAACACAACATTGGTGGTTCCACTGGAAGAAATCCAAGTGGATGATCAGTTAAGGTTCGTGGAAGAACCAGTAGAAATTCTTGAGCAAGGCGTTAAGAAACTCTGACATAGCACTATACCTATTGTTAAGGTATGGTGGAATTCCCGTCTAGGACCAGAATATACGTGGGAACGCAAGGACCAAATGCGACTCAAATACCCACATCTCTTTACAGAACCTGAAATTGTACATAGACCGAACTCTAAACGTAAAGCAACTCACTCAAAGTGAATTTCGGTGTGAAATTCCTTTCAACTTGGGGATGATGTGACATTCGGTAACCAAGCGCACCAACTTTACTGTTTGCTTGCTGAATTTCGGGACGAAATTCTTTTCAACTTGGGGATAATGTGACACCCTGCATTTTCAGGTTAACTCTTTTACTGAACTCTAGTTAATTTCCATGATCATACGTGGTTAAACACTTAGCTAGGGTTAGTTGAACAGGTCTTTCAGGATGTTATGTAACAATAACATATGTTAGGTGACATTAACGTACATTATAGTTAGGAAAATCCTTGTCTTGACACACACGCGAGTCCTGTATCCCGAACGTTGGTGATTTATTAGGCATGCATGATTATATGGACAAGTGAGTATTGATGAATGTGAAGTAACACATGTATGTGAATTGCATGTATATGTGAACTACTGTGTATTAGTTAATTGTACGTAAACTTTGCGAGATATATATATTTATGACAGACATAATAATGAATTGATAAAACAGTAGTTTTATGAGAATTGTTATGATTAATATTGACGGGACTAGTCTCGGGAGTTAGATATTGTTAACGGGCTCACTTATCAGATAAAAATCTCTAGAACCCAAAACCTTGGCCCATAACTCAACTCTTAGTGTATTATTTATAAAAAAAAAAACACAAACCCTACTTGGGGTTTGCGCCGTGGACAAGCAACACACAACCATCACCTTCACTTTCAATCTTTCATCCAATTTCATCACTAATCCAAGTTATTTCAGGTGCAATCTTGAGGTTCTAAGGATCCTAGAATTGCAAGGTATATGTTTTATGTATTGTATGATAAATTATAATACTTGAAAAGTTTAAAAACCCTAAAAACTACCTATATAAAAATCGCAAATCATGATTATTTAGATGTCTTGGATGTTTGTTATGAGTGTTGATGAGTATTGTTGATAGTAATCACATCTAGGGTATGTGGTATGTAAATACATGGATTTAAACATGATAATATGGATTTGATTGTGTTAATATGAGTTTATTACATGATTATGATTATGGATTATTGAGAATGATTAGAGTTTATGAGAATCATGTTATGAGAATTCTGATTTCTAGCAGATTTGTTATAGCGATTTGTAGGACTGTTATATGGTAATTAACATGTTTAATCTGATTATTTTCTTATTCTAGAACATGATTTATGATGTTAGCTTTTCAAAAAGTCCAAAATCATGCGTTTTGGACTTGTTTTGATATGTATTCATGATTTTATAAGTTTAAAGGTATAATCAGATTTTCGGATGTGAAAAATGGACCAACTTTAAAGGGCTGTAACTTGAGTTTTACAAATCCATTGATCATGAAATTTGGATAGGAGTGGAGTCTATGAATATTAAAGCTTTTCCAATTAGATTCATCCCGTTTGGATGAGCCTATGATTTTTAATGAATTTTTATGTAAGCTGCTGTCAACAGCACGCTTTTTCTGAGGTGGCTGGACTAAATTATTTTTCATAAAATCTTTTTGTGTTTTTGAAAAGAAATAAAAATAGTAGAGTCACATATACACTTGTGGGAAGTCTCTGTAAAAGTTTGGGGACTTGTGGAGTTGATTTGATATTTTATAAAAATTGATTTCCGTAACCTAAAATCTGTCCAGAAAACGCAGATTTGAGAGATATTGTTTATGTGATGATTTGAGCGTGTTATTGAGTTATAAGTTGTGAAATTCTATATGGGAATATGTGTACATGTTATTTATATGATGTAGATGACATGATAGGTTGATTTTATGTAATGTGTAATGAGAACTAGTTGTGTTAAAAGTCTTAACATGTTGCATCATATACTAATCACCAACGGTCGACGGGTTTTGCATGGTTTAAATTGTGTCAAGTACAATTGCATGAGATGTCACCTAGGTCATATTAGAGTACAATGGGTTAGAATAACCACATGTGTAACCACACTCAAACACTTGTAACTTTGTGTTCGATAGGTTATCGGTAGGCGAGTAGTCTTCCACGTTTGCTATCCTTGCGGTTTATTTTTAGCACGCTACCTAAGGTGAGTTTCATTACTTTTCGCGAAAGCAGGCGTCTCTCGTTGAGAAACGATTAAATAAAACTTTTCTAATCCAGTTGGGACTACTTTTAAATCCCAGGGTTAGGGATGCTATGACTCCTTGTGTGGGTCGGGTTTTTGATTCCCTATGCGGATCACACTTTTATCAGTTTTGTACTTTAACTGTCCCTTGTGAACTAAACACTCTATCTTGAAAAGTCCTTACAATTTTATTGGGTTAATCGTTGGAGGCGAACGGGGTATTAGTTTGTAGCGCTATTAGGTTGTGCAACAACCTCATGCCTGAGGTGCTTGGGTCACGGGCATGAACTTCTGACTACTTTTTCTTACTAGTGTTGATAGACACTAGTGCTGAGGCACTGTAACATCTGTATGTTTCCCAATAACCACTGTTTAGTTACATTGAGCGGGTTAGCTACCCTGACAAGCTTAAAACTAATGTTTTTAATACACTTGATGAAATTACAACTGTTACTCGTACTGTGAACTCACCAGATTTATGTTGACACACTTAGTATGTTTTCGCAGGTCGCTAGAAAGGAGCACGTCTAGGTTCATGCATGGTGTCACTCATGGGATTTTTAATTTTATAAACTTTTGATGTATTTACTTTTATTTTGGTTTGGAGGCGTTGTGTTTGCGCATCATTGCTTATTTTACTAAACTGTTTTCGCTTCCGCGCTTATTTAAACGTATGGTTAACAAACTTTTAAAAATAAAAGCGAATTTTATTTGAAACGAACTAAATGGTTTGGGAATTTAGAGTCGTTTGTATAACTTATGGCTATGGGATCCTGGTGTGTCACGCACCTCGTGGTAGAACCCCGCAATGGAAATTTGAGGGTGTGACAGATTCGTATCAGAGCCACTCCTGTGCCGTTCGGGATGGTGGGTGCATACCTCATCAGGGACGATGAGCTTCTAACACGGGGTGAATGTGACACCCTAGGAAAATCCCACATCGGCCGTGGCCAGGAGAGATCGTTGGTTTGATAACCTCTGATTTGGTAACTCCGATTGATCTGTCCTTTTTTAACACGAGTTTAGGGTCTCAATTATATTTTCCATTTTCACACTCTGTTTAAGAAAGAGATAAGAAAACAGAGCATGAGGTAGTAATGATTTGTAACGATCTGTAGGCAGAAATCGATACAGGAAATTGACGAAGCGGACGAAGCTTTTGCAGAGGCCATTTGAAGACGAAGCTTTTTGCAGAGGCCATTTGAAGAAGATGAGTTTAGCTTGAAGGATTGTTTGTTTATTGATTTTACAAAGGTGCCCTTGTTTTGTTCATTTGATTTTTAAACGTGCGTTTAAACAAAATGCACTCAATCACACGTGCGTTTAAACAAACACACTAATTCTAACGTGCGTTTATGTAAATGAGTATCTGATGACATTGTTGTTGTAAGTGCGTTTAAGAGTATACATGTGCGTCTATTTTCTATTTTGTCTGGAAAAAATCCAAGCATGATCATGCTTATTCACAAGCATGGTTGTGATCAAGAATCTTGGGTGTGGCATGGTGTGGCATGATCATGCTTATTCACAAGCATGGTTGTGCTTAGGAATAAGAAAATAAACGCACCTTATTTCTAAGGTGTGTTTATATACATGCTTTTAAATATACATTCCCTTTTTAACGTGCGTCTAATCACTTACAACGTGCGTTCAAACACTTACAGTGTGCGTTTCAAGGCATGTGAGTTTAAATTCTACAACAAGTGCGTCTAAACATTTATAACGTGCGTTTAAAATAGTGAATGTGCGTTTAAAACACTCTGTTATCACCAACAACGTCTTTTTTGTCTGAAACTTTTTTATCCTAATTTTTATGTTTAATCATACTTATTAATACAAAATCGAAAGTATTTGACAAATATTACGAGCGTTTATTCATAAATGTATGTTTTCGTATGATTAGTCGTCCCAGTGTAAAGCTCGTTTTTTTTACATTTTCGTTATTTGTAATCGAATGTTTTTTGTTATTTTGATTGTGTAATCATTATGAACGTTTAATCGAATTGAAACGATGAAAACTCAAGTTTCGAATTAGGTCTGTTCTTTCGATTTGAAAAACTTTTTAACGTTTTTTTTCCTAATTTACCTTGGTTAGATTAACCCCAAATATGATTAGCGTTGTTAATTACCATCTTGCCACCGTCTTAATCTAATGGTTGAGAATGTTTCCTACGCTTCTCACATTAAGAGGCTTTGTACGTTATCTCTTCTCTTAAATTAAATGTGTATGTGTGGGTTACAAAGTCATATATACTCTTGAATCGGAATTTTGATGTAATTTGTGAATCAAGAGATGTTGAATTCTTTTAGATTAATTCTCACCTTATTCAATCAGTACAGAAATAGCATTGTTCTACATGTACCTCATCATAATAAGAGTTAGGTTTTACATAATAGAAGGGACCAAAATGTATGTTTTGGATATAGGATGTCTGGTGATCCATTATTCAAGGTTACTATATACACATGAATCAAAGAGTTACACTTTTGAAAGACCAATAAGTCATAACATTTAATAGTTAAATATTTGTTCATAAAAACACAGTATTTAAATTGCGTGAATTAAATATTTGGTGAAATCTATTCTATATATATATAGGGGAAGGATAAATTGAAATCCCCATTGAGTTAATAAAACTTAAAAACCCCATGTAAAAATCATCTATAAAAAACTTTTTTTTTGAAAAAATTACACAAGGTAACATACATGTTTTTAAACTTTTTGAGCCAAAAAAATTAAAAAAGCGCCGATGGGATATTTTAGAAAAAAAAATAAACAACACAAACTTTGTAACAGCACTGTTAACATATGTTTTCTGTTTTCTAACATATGTTACCAACGATGTTACAACATTTGCGTTGTTTATTTTTTAAAAAAAAAATTCACTCGGCGTTTTTTTTTGGCCCAAATCACTTAAATACATGTATGTTACCTTGTGTATTTTTTTCAAAAAAAAAAAAAAACTTTTTTTAGATGGTTTTTACATGGGTTTTCTAAGCTTTCTTAACTCAATGGGGTTTTCAATTTATACTTTTCCTATATATATATATATATATATATATATATATATATATATTAATAAAAGAAAATACATGAGAGACACATGACACTCCCTCATAAAATATTTATTTTACATTCAAAACAATAAAATTATTTTAAGTTTTATTTAATAATCCTCATTTATTCCATTTTTAAAGATTTAAGGGTACCTTCACACTAAGAGTGACGTGGCATTTTAACTTTCATTGTACACCACTTTCTTCCCATGTTAAGGGGCATTAAATTGGCACTAAGTTAACATGTTAATATGACTTAAAAGATAGAAAGTTAATGGGATGAGGTAGAGTTAAGGGGCGTTAAACCATTTCCTTGAAGTGAGCTAGTGTGAAAAGAGACAATATGAAAGATGTGGCATCTAGGTGGAGTTAAAGATGGTTAGAGTATACCCTATGGCCTAATGATTTCTGTTACAACTATGATTATTAATACACTTACTAAAATTTAATTTAATATATTTATACTATGTTTTTATAAATCAACTAATATACTTATATTATAATACAAAATTAGAAATAAATTATTTGACATACCTTGAAAATGTTTATTGACTAAACGTAGTAAACATTATTAAAAACATTATTGGTTCTTTTTAAATAATGTATTTATATGTTATTAACTTGAATTTAAATAGTGTACCTTAAATTAACCTATTAGTTAAGCCTTTGTGAGACTATCATATTTTACTGAACAAATAAAATAAAATAATTAAATCAATCCACATTAGTTTTAAATATTTGATTTAACGCCAAATTAAATATGCTTAGTTACTTCTGTATTAAATGACTATACACTGAAAATTAAATATTTAGGCTTGGAAGAAACCTAATGTTAAGCTCCAAAATGAATGATACTCAATTGAAATGATTTTAATGGATGACGATGTTCCTAGGTGTCAAAACATGTTTTGAGGTTTCAAAATACACTTCCAGCATCAAAACACTCGATTAGGCATCAAAACACACGACTAGGCATCAAACAAGCAATTGGCAAAGCCAGTCACCCGGAGGTTTCAAAATACACTTCCAGCATCAAAACACTCGATTAGGCATCAAAACACACGACTAGGCATCAAACAGGCAACTGGCAAAGTCAGTCACCCCCTTGGAGGCACGACTAGGGTTTTACCAGGCGACTAGCTACCCCAGGGCACACGACTAGCTTAGCTAGTCTCCCCCTGCAGGCAGTTCAGCTCTTTTAGCGTGTGAAACCCTCCAAATCCGATCCGAAACATGTGAAAACATGAAACATCAATCCACGATCATCAACAACTTAACAAAAATAAAAATCCCCAATTTATCATTAGTCTAATACCCTAATTGCAAGTATTTCCCTAAATGGAATAATATTATGAAAACATCACATCATGCATAAAAACTTTCCCCTAAATGGAAAATAATCAAATTTCATCATCCAAACACATTTCAATCATCATCAAGTTGTTACTACATCATTCTAGCATAAACCCTAACAACATTCAATCATCAAATCATCACATAACACCCTAAATCCTTCTAATGCTCTCAAACGAGTCAAAACTCATTTTACCGATAAAACACATAAAACAACCTTCATAATCTGAGGTAATCATCCTAGTACCTCATTCATGTCAGTAGAACATCAAACACAGGTTGATGTTTTAATCATCAAAAAACGTTTTCAAGTTTGTATCTTTATAAAAAAAACTCATAGAAATGCTTAGACATAGGTTGGAACTGTTTTTCAAACATTTTCAAAGGTGAAAGCTTTATAAAATCAAGTGTGGACCTTTAGGGTTCAAAATAACAACATAACAAGAGCTTAGGATGAATAACACACCTTAGATCTTGCTTAGAAATGATGTTTTAGTCTTGGAAATGGTAGATTTAGGGCAAACACGTGTTTCAGAGGTTAAGGATGGCATGAGAGAGGTTTG
The DNA here is from genome assembly GCA_028751855.1 of Ambrosia trifida. Taxonomy (NCBI): domain Eukaryota; kingdom Viridiplantae; phylum Streptophyta; class Magnoliopsida; order Asterales; family Asteraceae; genus Ambrosia; species Ambrosia trifida. The sequence goes on along the minus strand of CM054127.1, from coordinate 12,638,036 downwards.
GGGTGAGTTAGGGTTGCCCAAATCATGTTTAACAAGTCAAGTATGGTATTTATAGTTGTTGCTAGTCGTCCCAGATATACCAGGTGACTAGGTTGCTGTAGATAGCAACTAGGGTTGCTAGTTGCCCCTGCAGGCACGACTAGCTCCCTAGTCGCCCCCTGCAGGTGGTGACTAGCTTCCCAGTCGCCCCCTGCAATAGGTTTGGTTTTTTGGCTCTTTAAACACTATTTTAACATTTTATAACACGTATTCACATACCAACAAGTTATATAATGATTATAAACACATATTACTTGATAACTAATACGTTCACGTTTGTTCACCAATTCCCAGGACTCGAGACTCGTGTGTGTGCATTAAATTCGTTGATCCTTCGAATCACCAACCCTTGTACACATGGTTATGGACTGACTCCCGATGATTCCCCGAACCATTGTAATGACTCAACTAACCCAGTCAAGTGTAATGCATGCATGATTTGCTAAGGTAGACTTATGCGTTTGACCAAAGTTACTAACCTGAATTTGCCGAGTGTCACAAAAATATACCGTCGACTTGTTTCTATGCAGATTGTGGCCAATGCCCTTCAAATCAGAAGCATACACCGATCCTACATATATAATAAACCACATTTTGTAGTGTGACAACCGGCAAAATGAAGGTAATTCCGTACTAATTAATTATGTGTAACAAATGTAATTAAGTGCAAATTCGTGTTAATTGTTTAACTGATGCCTTAGAGAATAGCAAATTCCCCATAAGATGCATAGGAATGCACATGTTTAATGTTGAAGCACGACGAAATCGCGTGCAAATAAACTTGTCCAGACGGACGTTGGTGATTACCCGGTAAAAATTAAATAGCCGAAAATGATCCTGGACACCCAGGACATAAAATATAGGGTATTTTCATAAAGTATAACGTGTTTTGGAACTCCAAAACCATAATTGAAAACTCTAAATACAATTCTCCCGGTAACGAATAAAGAGCGCGTACCGCGCCTGGTACAAGTATAACTTGTAATTTCACCCAACGAAAGCCTAACCAACCAACACTTAAACTAGGCTATGTTTAAGTGTTATTAGAGGCTATTATAATGTCCGGATAACGCATAATTAAAATTTGATTAAAATCCGAACGAAACCCGAACGTTATGTTTGAATCATAACCAAGCAAACTAGTAAATATTTTATGTCGTGGACCCTACGAAATCCCCCAACCCAACCGGCCCAAACCCCCCTCACCACTCTCATAATCTTCATTTTTGTACTCCTAAATATTGGTGAATCTAGGAAGATTGTATTGGATTTTTGGTAGAGATTTATGTGTCCTCGTGAAGGATTATAAAATTCCTCCATACCCTTAGCTAGATTTTCGGCCCACACCCCCCCCCCCCCACATCTCCTAGGATTATCTTTGGTACAACTAAATATATGTAGGATTGTGGAATAGTGTTGTAGATTGTTAGAAGGTCATGGGTACATGGAAATCCATTATAAAAACCATCAAAGATAAGCATTCTTCTAAACAACAAAAACCCCTTGCTTCTTCTCCTTCTTGGCCGTGAGATTAGAGCCACCCACAACTCACCATTCTTCAAGTTTCAATCACTAAATTCATCCATAAACATCCCACTTCCAAACCCCTAGTTGTGTGTTTCAAGCTTGGAGCTTTACCACATTGGAAGAACACACTAAACCACTTCAAAATCAAGTGTATTTATCTTCCCTAGCCTTGTGCTAGTTGTAAGTGTTCTTGATCCTATTTTTATTCTTAAAAGTTTATGTTTTGTTATCTAGAAAGCATGTTGTACATGGGTTAACATAATGGAACTTTACATGATAAAACATATGCTTTTCAAGACTAAAATAGAGGTATAAAGATGAATATTAGGGCCGTAGGTTTCGTGATGGTTATATAGTGTTTTTGTAGTTTCCAAAAGTTCACATAAACTTAAATAAAATGATGATCTAAGTATAGTTTGTGAATGTAACTTGAAAAAACTTAAAGGTGGTTTAAATCATCTTAAAATAACCATCTAAAACTTAATTTAAAGTTGGTCTTGATAAGAAATGAAAAATATAAAAGTTACATCTTCAAAGTTTACAAACTTGAGAAATGCAAAGTTGGACTTATTGGACATATTACACTAAATACACCTATTATAGACTAATAAGGTTATTATAGACTATTAAAAATCTTGACTCATAATAATAATCTACCATGACAAAGATGACATAATAAAGTTTACTAGTTTGGTAGAAATTGTCACTTTTGAAAGATTAGGAAGGAAATGTAACTTTTGATAGTTAAAGGGGTTATTTAGTAACTTTAAAAGTTGAGGAACATAAAATGTCATTTTAGAAACTTGAGTCTAAAAATGTGACTTTGAAAAGTTAGGTGTCAAAGATGTAAGATGTTAACTTTCCAAGGTTGTTGTGTAAAAAGTTAGTAAATTTACAAATGTATATTTTGTATAAAAATGTATTCTTATAAAATAAGGTTTTATAAAAAAAATATAGATTTCCAAACATGTGGAAAATATAAAAACAAAGGTTTTTATAATAAAAATGGATGGTTTAAAGACTTGATGAGAACTTGTATAAAAATTGACACTTTTATATAAATGGGAATATAAAAGTGTTAGAACATTTTTATGATCCAAATAATCAAGTCTTGGTTATGAAATACAAATGTTAATTACAAATTTCCAAGCAAAAATATGAAGAAATTAAATGATAATTAATTTCAAGAATGCATATTGTTGGAAACTTTGAAAAATTAACAAAATATATATATAGTTGGAATGTAGGAAAAATAATATCACAACGACAAGTATTTACCCCTATGAGTCGACTGCATCTTTGCTGCCGAGGTTTGGAGTAGAATACACAGGTGGTGCAGATTGTTGGTTAACCCTATGAGTTCCATCGAAGACCTGCTTAATTTGAAGGATGTTGGGTATAATTCTGAGTGGGAGAGAAAAGTGGTTAGAGGTATTTTTATAACTTGTTGGGCGATTTGGAAGGAACGGAACAACAAAGTTTTTAATAATTTGAAGCTGCGGGTGGTTGAGGTAGTGGCGTCAGTGAAGGCTTGGTCTTTCTTTTGGCTTAAACATAGAACTAGATTTAAAGATGTTATTTGGAATGGTTGGGTAAATTACCCGATGTATTGTTTGTAAGGTTTTTTTTGCGGTCCTTTGTTTGAGGACTAGCCACTGTTGTTATGAAAGTTTTATTTCCAAAAAAAAAAGTATTTACCCCTACAAAATTATATATACAACTTATACCATTCGGGACACTAAAATATATAAGTTTAAATGATCGGATATGGACGTGTTCATGTTACGACACGTTAACGGGCTAAATTGTAAAAATGGACGAATAAGTATTTGTGTTATTGCGTCTAATGTGGAAATGAAAACATATATTTTAAGGATTTAAAATATATAATTTGGGTGAAAATACATAACACTTTCCTAAGTGTTGGAAACTTATTCGTGGAAGAAAATAACGTAAATAATCTAACGATTAAGCGTTTAAAACAAGCATATGGACTTGACAATGAAAATATGATATCAAATCCACAAGATCCTAGTATATTTATTTAATGGGAAAGTAAATATAAGGTAAAGTGAGTCGAATTGAGTATTGAAAATGTTATATCGAATCGACAAGATCCTAGTATATTTATTTAATGGGAAAATAAATATACGGTAAAGTGAGTCGAGTCGAGTGTTGAAAATATATTGTCGATCGACAAGATCCTAGCATATTTATTTAATGGGAAAATAAATATATGGTAAAGTGAGCCGAGTCGAGTGTTGAAAATATTATATCGATCGACAAGATCTTAGTATAATTATTTAATGGGAAAATAATTATACGTCAAGTGAGTCGAATCGAGAACGATATTATACAAGTTAAGTAATATTCATAGAAATATAAGTTTAACTTGTAACGAGGGTAAATCCATCACCAACGGACCTAGGGTACACGTTTAACTAAACGGGGAATTGAACTAAATAGTGGTTTGGGAGTTGGACGTACAACTTGCCGAAACACATGCACTATAGACTTAGTGATTTATACCTCTAGGACATTTGTAGGTGTTTGACCTTGGACGAGCTATTCTCTGAGTTGGGATTTGCATACTTTGTTTGAGGTGAGTTTCACGGCCCCATTTTACAATTTTTACTTTCGGGGGAAAGATATGTTATGTTAGGGAAATATGTGACATGTTGGATACTTGAGTTTGTTGTTCGCCACTCGGGGTTGAGTCCTCACTACTGTAACCATTTATTCATGTGTATGTGTGAAATCAAAAACCGAAGGAATATTTGGATAGTACTATTGGTGCCTGACAAGGCCCACCCCTAATCGATAGCGTCGATTATGCAATTGTGTATGCCTAGGGTGCACGTATTCTGAATTAAGTTGTTATTTTCCGAGGAACAATTATGAGCGGGGCATTGCTAGTCTTGGTTTGGTTATGGGCTCAAGTAGATTGTAGGAACTTGCAACTCTTACAATAGTCACTACTGGTGTTTATTTCCCAAACATGTTGTTGTTGAAATGTTTTATAAACTAAAACCTGTGAACTCACCAATATTTATATATTGACGATTTTTAACATATCTTTCAGGTAACTAATCGCCGGAAGGTAGCATAGCTAGTATAGGCGGGGATCTTACATAACGTCCGATATTTTGATGGGGTTTCACTTTTATTTTCCATGGGGTTGGAACATAATTGAGAAACCTCTACTTTTGGCTAAACTATATTTGTTTAAGGATGTATGAACATGAAAACTCGTTTCGACGTATTAAATAAATGATCCCTTTTCTTTTAATTACTTATGGTTTGTAGTAATCTTGACTTTATGCCCTTCGAACGTCGCGCCACGCGTTTCCACCATTGGTGTGGTGTGACATGTAGGCACAACAATAAAGATCATATGTACTTTTATCTGGAGAAATTAAAAGAAAAATGAACATGACTAACGTGCACATCATACACTGGTTTCACCAACAAAATCTTGGTTGCTCTTGTAAGTTGAAATTTTTTTTCAACACTTTTGCATTGGGTGAGTTTGACCTAATCAATCCGTTTGACTTGTACCAATTTTATCTATTCTTTTTTGTTTTACCTATTTGACCCGTCAAAAATAATAAATTGAGTAATTTATTAATTCAAATCATTTTCAAATTTTAGTACATTCGTTGATGGAAAAAAAAGCTAATTGCACATAAATCAACAATTAATCTACATGTATTTCTTGATATGCAACATCTAAATGTAATTTTTTTTTTCATAAACAATAGTCACAAAAGAAATAAAATATGATCACACAAATATAAACAAAAAAACCTTTAAGCAAAGAACCATAAAGTTCAGTTATCTTTGTTGCATTGATAATCACCTTGAAGAATTCCAAGAGCATAATTAGCCCAAGCCAGGCATATAACCCCACATCTTATAAAATACAAATGCCTCTTTGTATAGGCCCTTACATAAATACAAGAATAATAAAAATATAGGAGTTAAACATATGGAGAGTTACATGCCCTTACATAAATACATGAGTAATAATAATACAAGAGTTAGACATGTAGAGAGTCATTATATAAATGCATGTATGTGGAGAGTCACTAATTGATATACTCATAACATGGTACAAGTGGATAATGCAATAACAAGGGTACTATAGGAAAGTTTTACATGACATCTAGGGTTTAAAGCATGAGACATTTGGTCTTCCATCTTAAAAAAATGATAAAATTACCTTGTTACCCACATTTGCTCCTTAATAAGGTAACTAGTGGGGAACCCGCGCGTTGCCGCGGAGTCAATAATATAAGGCGGGAATATAATTCAAACCTTAATATGAATAAAAAATAATGTAGAAGTTATATGTATGTATGTATGCATGTATGTGTGTATCCTCTATTTTTTTAGGACTTTCAACCCCTACTTGTTAAAGATTTGCAAGTAATTGAAAAAGACAATTGCTTTTCAATATTACTACTTATTTGGATAGAAATAAGGTGAAACTGTTGCAACATCGTTTAAATCTGAATTTAGCTCACCTAAATTTGTTTACACACCAATGTATATCATGAAAAATACGAACCCTTCCAAAAAGAATCAAATTAAAATGAAAAAAAAAATGAAACATGCAAATAAATTTGTTTACACACCAATGTATATCATGAAATTTATGAAGGGGTTACATGTGGAGAGGGAGCATTATACGAGTTATATTAATGACTTATACATGTGCCATCAAATATTGTACATAGGGGCATAATTGGAAGAAAATGGTAAAAGTTAGGGATTTATGCTCGTGCCTCTTGATATGTCATCTTAAAATGGTTGTGAAATTACTATCCTATCCATCTCTCCTCCTTAATAAAGTAATTAGAAATTAGAAATTAGATTAGATAGATAGAGATATTAATAAATATAAAATTAGATTTATAAAATTAAAACAGTATATCGAATCCCAACAACAGTGCCGACTCTAAGGGGTGTCAGGTGGTCGACGGCTCTGGGCCCTCTATCCCTAAGGGCCCGGAATGTTTTTCATTTTTTTTATATATGTTTCATTGTTAAGGAGATTTTTTTTTTTTTATTTTGAAAAAAATCATTGTCAGGAGTGTCCTAATTATAACTTGCAACTTCAATGGCTACCAATGATTTATAAATGAAGACAAGTGAGAGAGTGTGGAGAAAAGTAAAATCATGCTTCTTCATGAGGTATTCCGAAGTTGTCTCTAAATTCCTCCAAAGTATTATACCTTTTCATCACTTTTACGTTTCATTTACTTAGTTTTAACAGTTTTTCAACCAAACATCATACACTATAGATCTTGAACTTTAATAAAGTTAATTACATCCCCGTTTGCTCATATGTTGTTTAAGGTTAGGGAGGCTATCAACAACGTCCATGTTTTGCTTTTTTTATATAAAGTTACGTATGTTAACTTTCTATGTTACTTTTTTCATAGTTTTACTATACCTTTTTTTGTTGTTATACCAAGTGTTAGTATCGTATTGATACCATAATAAACCGAACCAATACAAAAGTAAATTCCTGTTGTAATGCGCAAGGTAAAAATACTTAGTTGTTGACAAAGCCAATGTAAATCTTTTTTTCAAAATATAACTAAATTAATGTGAGAACCTTCTTAGCTTGTTATACTTTATAAGGTGTGTAAGACAAACTACTAAAAGTGTGGGGAGTGTTTGTGAAAACAAAAGGATAATGAGGAACTCGTCCATAGACTTTTTTTTTGCTTTTAGCAAGGTCCATAGATTTTATTCGAAACAGTCAAATGCGCCCATCCAATTAAGTATTAACTGTAGATTAAAAAAAAAAAAAAAAAAGATACTAAACAAAAAAATATACGTAGTCCACTTTCGAATAAAGACGACTTTTTTCCATGTTTGTGGCATTCCAGTATCATTTAATTGAACAATCGAGGGTATATTATATTGGTATACTTGTCAACTATTTAGAAGTATGTTCATTACTTTTATTCGTTTAGTTTGTTTTTCACTAGAAAGCTAGAACTTGTGAAATGCAATTAAGAAAATGCACATCAAACCACTACATTACTAACTCGATTTGTGTTTCATTCAAATATGTTTTGAAACAGGGTCGTGTCTCTTTTAAAACACCAAATATCAGATTATGTTCGATGACACTTGGTATTGCACATGCGGGGAATCACATTACACACTATATTTTCAAAAAAAAAAAAAAAAACCACATATGCCCAACCTTTGGCCCAATGCACCGAGGCAAAAAGCCTTCTAAAAGCCTTCAAGTCTTAGCCGAGGATGCCATGAACACTAAGGAAGAGGAGTACTAAAGAGGAAATTTTCAACTAATCTAATGATCAATTGTTATAGTTATTTACTAATTTGTATTGTATTTTGATTTGTAAAAGGAGGACTAAAGAGAGGGAAAAGAAGGAAAAAAAACCATAAGGCATGAGTTTTAAGTTTTGGTGTACCTATTTTTAACGCTTATTTAACCAACATTTTTCTATTCATGTTCAACTAATTTTTTTATATAATACAAGTTAAAAATTTTGGTTCTAGGTTTAACTTTGGTTTAGTTACGTGTTGGACTTTGCATTTGTTTAGGTTTACACAATGTCTAGATACGATTTAGTTTGACGTGCTCTTAGTGGTGGTGGTGGTGGTGTGTAGTTTGGTGTTTGTTTTCGTATAAGTTGTAATCATGCTCTTTATGTGTTTAGCTTACGGTTTCAGTATTTTTTGGCAACAAAAATCAAGGAAAACAATAATATTTAGTAGTTTATTAAAAAGAGTTATAACATTAAGAATACTTTTAATATAAACCGTTAATCTTTTAATTTTTCATTTGATTAGAATTCTCTAATAACTTACGTTCACTAACCTACTGAATACGTAACTATGTTTAATTTTTTATTTATGTTCCTGTATAAATTTTGTTGAAAACGAAATAGCATTCTTTTTTTGTATGGTTGATCCATGTGGTTTTCTAAATTTGTAGACTTCATCTTAAGGCTTCACTATTTACATTGTTGTTACTGAGGTTTATAAGCTTATTGCTAACATGGTCCAGATATATTAATTTTGTAGCCGTGTTGCACTCTGCACCTAACGGCCGTTAAAATTCTTGGTTAAATAGATATGAGTTAATTACCAAAACCATCCCTGTGGTTTTGGCCAATATGCTAGTCCAGCCCAAAACTTTAGAAATTGCTTGAACAGTCATTGACTTTTGACGAAATAGGCCAAAACAGCCCATTTCGTTAACTGGGTTAAGTCAACCTCGTTAAGTCAAGGGCAAAATCGTCAAGTTAGGGGCAAAATTATCTTTTTTCCCAATTGTCTTCTTCCTCATCTCATCTGCAACCACCTGCAACCATTTTATACACTCACACCTGCAACCACCAGACTCCATACACCATTAACACACACACATACACACACACTGACCTTCACATCATAGGTCAACAGTAGTCTCACGAAACAGCGGCTATCTTCTGCCGACAATCCATTTTTAGTCTTCCTTCTTAATTTAATCCCCACCTTCCCGACGGCACCTTCGTCAACCTAAATCACCACTTTCCTGACGGCTCCTTCATCAACCCACCGGTCGCCTCCACCTTCTGCAACCCACCTTCACCAAACCCAACCACTACCGATAACCCCCACCTTCTGCAACCACCATTATCATTCACCACCGCAAACCTAAATAACCTACCACCATTAATCAACTTCCACCGTCCAAACCATCATCCTTCATCACCACCACTATTCACCACCGTCCTCAACCACCATCTGTCTTTGTGTCTCTATGTCTCTGCACCACCGTCCAAACCCTCGTCCTTCGTCACCACCATTGTTCACCACCGTCCTCACCATCTGTCTTTGTGTCTCTGTGTAGGGATGAATTTAGGGGTTTGGGTTAGAATGAATTGAAGGTGAAAATTATGGAAGAGGAAATGGATTGAAGTACATTATGTTCAGGAAAGTTGGTTCTTGGAATGTTGCCTTAGGATAACTTGATTGCTTTCGTTAATGGGATTGAAATACATTATGTTCCTGGTAAGGTGTTGAGCTCGAAAGTGGAGTTATGGTAGAGAATTGGACATGAGTTGAGACCTGGTTAATTGATTTGCTAGCTTTACCTTGTTTTTAGTTTAATTAGGTTTTGGTGAGATGGAGAATAAGACAATTGGAGAAGAATATAATTTTGCCCCTGACTTGACGATTTTGCCCCTGACTTAATGAGGTTAACTTGACCCAGTTAACGAAATGGACTGTTTTGGCATATTTCATCAAAAGTCAGGGACTGTTCAAGCAATTTTTAAAGTTTTGGGCTGTTTTGGCATATTGGCCGAAACCAGAAGGACGGTTTTGGTAATTAACGCAATAGATATAAAATACCTATTTTGCCCTTGTAAAAAACAAATATTTTAAATATACCCCACCGACACCCCTACGTTATCTTCTTCCCTAACACCACCTCCATGACTACACCTATGACACATCTCTCCATATCTCTCTCTCTCTCTCTCTCTTTCTCTCTCTCTCTCTCTCTCTCTCACACACACACACACACACCATACGATCGTTACCACCTTTTCACCTCCGGCTCAACCTACCGACCCCTATGCCATCGATATGAAATAAAAACTCAGGCACCCGGCAGCGTTGTTGAACTCCATGTGGAACTTGTTCAAGAAATCTCCAACGAAAACCGTTCCCCCTGTTGAAGCCAGCAAGGTTTGAAATCGAGACTATGATGATGGAGGTTGAAGTTTAGAAGCAGAGCTCGAAATGAATTAAGCTCGGTTATTTTACAGCCTTACTTGACCCAAGATTTTTAGTTTTTTGAAAAGTTATAACTTCTAAAATCAAGAAAATTGTAAACCAACTTATTACCTATTCTAAGCTCTCAGAATGTTGATAAGGTTGATCTTCAATTAAGGAGTGACAGGATTTACATAGTTCCGATTACTTTATGTGTTCTTTATCACATGAAGGCAAATTTCCAATCTCTCCATTCCCTGCATATATAGTGAAGGAGTGACTGTATACTTTGGGGGTTTTGCTTTTTACACTAAAAATCTTTTGGGGTTTAGGGGTCAGCGGTTCCTCCAGTCCTTGAAACTTTGACCTTGACTTATGATCTTCGTTTAACAAAATCGAGTTTTGATCATGAAGGATTTTCAAGAACATTTCTTTATTTGAGAGAGGGAGAGAGAGATAGGTGAGGAGGAAAAAGATGAAGGAGGTTCAATTGTTTGGTGTTTTAATTTGCGGTGTGTGCATATTATGTGTATATGTGTGGGCTCTCAAAGAGCAAAAGTGCATTTACACTAATTTTAAAGTTCTTTTACTAGTTTCGCGAAAATAACGTTGAACGGCGGACGGTTAACCATGCATCATGTAGTGACGTTGATTGCTGAAAGACAATGGGTACATCTGGCAGTCAACCTCTATCACGAGTGTTGAGTGTTATGTGCCTTATGTCCTAGGCTTGAAGCAAAACTAGTGTTGAGCTGAGGGTCTCACTAGAAGTAGTCTCTCTATTCCTACGGGGTAGATATAAGGTTGTCTACGTCTTACTCTTCTTAAACCTTACCTTAGCTTAGTTATTTAGTAAGATTTACCGAGTATGATGATGACGTGTTTTAATTTAATAATAAAAGTGGACACATGTTTTTATTTTATTTTTTAATTTGTTTTATCTTTAACCTTAGGGGTAAAAGACATTTTACATATGTTTAACTAAAAAATAAACTCCATTCACTATCAAGGACCACCTAAGTTACAAAGTTTCAACTATCAGGATCAAGTCCTAACTAGTGAAGCCTTAGGACTAAGAGTGCAAGATTGGTAAACCATAGAGACCAACCAATTAATTCTTTTTGTATTATTAGCTATAGACCTACTGTTTTTTTTCATCCTTTTCCTGAGGTCCGGAGAAAACTAAAATCTAATGTGATATGTCTATTTATCTATCTCTTGACTCGAAACGAGATCATGTTTGAAAAATGATCTTAGAGTCTAGAGTTAGCTAGGAAAGTCTCTAAACACCTTCTTTTTTTTTCCTACTCATCGGAATTCTTTCACAAAGACTTGCCATGATAAGGAAGAAGGGAGGAACACGCACACTTTGAGAGTGTGGTATAACGGAGAGTTGTATGCTATTTAAAGACTTTCTAGTCAGATCGTTCATGTGTTTCGAATATAAAGTTTCATTTAAAGCTTTAAACAAATATACTATTTAGAAATGTGGTCCTTATATTATCTCGTACGCATTCCAACGAACTTCCACATATGAGTGAGATCAGAACGATCCTACTTTAGCAAATCCTCCGTTTTTAGCTTTACTTGATCCATTAATGCAAAGAAAAGGAAGTCAAACCATGATCAAGCTTACCAAATAGGCTCTCGTCAAAAGCAAGAATTTTTTTTCACAATATCCATACAAATACACAAATCACCAAATTAAATCCTTACAAATTTTAACACCCCATCGTAATGTTTGGGTTTCACTATACATACTAAAAATGAGAAATGCAACAAGAAGTCAACAGATTCCAAAGGAAAATGAAATGTGTGACAGGGTTTACATAGTCCTGGTTTCTTTATGTGTTCTTTATCATATTAAGGCAAATTTACAATCTCTCCATCCCGTGTATATACAGTGAAGAAGTGATTGTGTTCTTTAAGGGTCAACAATTCCTCCAGTCCTTGAACCTTTGACCTTGACTTCTGTCACACCACACCAATGGCGGAAACACCTGGCGCAACGCTCAAAAGTATATCAAAGTTAAGATTAACACAAACCATATTTAATTACAAAGTATCATTTCATTAAGTTGTAAAAAATGAGTACCTTGTCACAACATTACACAAAGCAACAAACAACAAGTTCATACATGGGGTTTTTCCATCCATGTCCTAATCCAATGGAAAATATAGATAAAACCCCGACAAGTATCTGACATCCCATATTCAACTGTACTAGCCTCATACCTATTCATCACTTAGTTACCTGAAAGATATGTTTAAAAAGACGTCAATATATAAAATATTGGTGAGTTCACATGTTTTAGTTTCATAACAACAACATTTTAACAACAACAGCATGTGCGGAACAAACACAAGTAGTGGTCGTTGTAAGGAGTAGCTAGCTCCTACAAAAACTATGACGAGCAATTCTTTGAGCCCATAACCAAACCCAGACAAGCAATGCCCCGCGAGCAGAAGTTGTTTCTCGGAAAATAACAACTTAGTTCAGAATACGTGCACCCTTGGCATACACAGTTGCATAATCGACGCTATTGATTAGGGGTGGGCCTTGTCAGGCACCAATAGTACTATCCATATATTCCTTCGGTTCTCGATTTCACACACACACAACACACGAGTAAATGGTTACAGTAGGTGAGGACTCACCCCGAGTGGTGTACAACATACCCAAGTACTCATCATGCCACTTATCACATTATAACATTTAACAACATTTTGACATGTAACAACATTTAACAAAACATATCTTTCCCCCAAAACAAAAATAATAAAAAGGGGTCGTGAAACTCACCTGAAGTACAACGTGCAATCACATGGTAGAGAATAGCAAGTCCGAGGTCAAGCACCTATGAACGTCCTAATGCGTATAAGTCACTAAGTCTATAGAGCGTGTTATCCGGCAAGTTGTACACCCAACTCCCAACACCACTATTAGACACAATTCCCTGTTTAAACATATGTCCTAGGATTGTTGGTGACGGATTACCCTTGTTATAAGTTACACTTATATTTCCGTATTAATTAACCTACAATACATCATCCTCGACTCGACTCACTTTACCGCATAATTATTTTCCCATTAAATAATTATACTAGGATCTTGTCGATCGATATTTCATTTCAACATTCGACTCGACTCACTTTACCATATATTTATTTTCTCATTAAATAAATATACTAGGATCTTGCCGACTCGACAACATATTTTACATTGTCAAGTTTACATACTTAACTTAGTTTTAAGCATGTAATCGTCATAGATCATTTAACGTTAATTATTCCACGAATACCTTTCCAAAATATATATTTTCATGCCCACATTTGACACAATAACATATATACGTATCTTGTAGGAAGTTATACAACATATACTTATCCGTCTATTTCACATTTTGTCCGTCAACACGTCGTAATATAAATACGTCAACATTCAATCATTTGTATTTATACATTCTCGCGTCCCGAATTATACAAGTTGTTCACGCGTACATTTTGTAGGAATAATTACTTGTTGTAATATTATTTTCCTACATCCAAATATATATTTTGTTATTTTTCCTAAATTCCCATCATTATGTTTTACTTGAAATTAATCATCCTTGAATTTCTACATATTCTTACTCGGGAATTTATAAAATAACTTTTATATTTTTAAAACCAAGACTTGATTATTTACAACACAAAAACGCTCCAACACTTTTACATTCCCATAGATATAAAAAGTGTTTGTTTTTATACATTTTTTTCAAGTCTTTAAATTACCAATTTTTGTTATAAAAACCTTTATTTTTACATTTCTCAACATGATTGGTAATTTATGTTTTCATACAATCCTATTTTATAAAAATAACATGTTCTATGAAAATACAACTTTTGTAAGTCTTGAAAACATTTTCATTAACAACCTTGGAAAGTTACAACTTTCCATTTTCAACACTTAACTTTACAAAAATCACATTTTTAGCCACAAGTTTCCAAAATGACGTTTTACACCCTTTAACTTCTAAAGTTACCAAATTATCACTTTAACTTTAAAAGTTACATTTTCCATCCTTAATCCTACAAAAGCGACAATTTCCTACTAAACTAGTGAACTTAGTTTTGTCAAATTTGTCAATATGGATTATTATCATGATCCAACATTATCACTAGTTAGGGCTGTAATCGAGCCGAGCCAGGCAAAGCTCGAGCTCGAACTTAAACGAGCCGGATCGGCTCGTTTTTTTGGTCGAGCTGAAATGTGACATCCGTCACTTTTCATTTTATATAATAATAATAATAATAATAATAATAAATAATAATATTTATTATATAAAAAAAATTTTCAAGTTATAATATAGATATATATTAAGTCTTTTTTTTAAACAAACTAAACCTATCTAGACTTAATATAATCACTTCAAACCATAACCAAAACAACCCAACTCCAATTCTTGTGAAAACCTTGAGCCCAACAGCTTACACAGGCCCAGATGTGGCCCATCAGCCGGCCCACTGTTCAAGCCCACCCCTTATCAACTTTTAAAAAAAAAAAAAAAAAATGTGTTTTGCCCCTGCCGGGACTCGAACCCGGGCAGGAGGCGGGTCTTGCTAAACACACACACACGCGTGACCATCTGTGCTACACTTGAAATCTGATTTAACCCCAACCTTATTTATATTTAAACCTTTCCTAAATGACCTGTGCCTCTTCCCTTTCCTTCCAGCTCGACGTGCAGCAGACCACAAGGAGTTTTCTTCATTGACCAATTCTTCCAAGGTCAATCTTATAATTAAATCAAGGATTTTTGGAAACCACTAAATCTCATATCAAGGCTGATACAATCCTTCCACAATTAACCATCAATTAATCGTGATTTATGCATAATCACGCGTAGACTATTCATCTCGTGGTCAAACTTGCCAAATCAAACATCTAGACCTGTTCACTATAAATTGGACCTCAAACCACATTCTAACAGCGCCGAACATCTCTTCCTTACCTCCAATCCCTCTAAAAATTCTCTGTTCATCAGTTTTGTTCGTATTTTGACTTGAGGGTTGACTTATCATTCATGTACAATTAAACACTGTAAGTCTAATTTTGTTTGTGGGTTTTGTTGATCGGCCTACACAAAACATTTACCCCATAATTGATCGGGTTAATATTGTGTGGATTGTTCGATTGGAATTATTAGGGCTCGAATTTGATTTGGGGATAAACCAAATCAGCTTAGTGTATTTATTTTTAAAAAGAACGAGAATAATCACAACCACTGGTCTAGACCAAGTGGTTGTGACACTTGCTTATTACCTTGGCCATCCGGGTTCGAGTCCCGGCAAGGGCACCCCTTTTTGCATTATTTTCAACAAGCCAATTATATATATATTTATTACACTTAATCTTGTAAATTCATTTTTTAATTATTAAAACCTTTTTATAAATTCTAAAAAAAATTATTTTTAACAAAACAGATGTCAAAGCTTTATCTACAATTTTTATTTTTCTGAAATTCATTTATTTAATATTTATAATAATTAAATCAAGTTTATTCTATTTTATTTATAAAAATCTATACAAAAATATCAAAACGATCTTATTAATTTCCACAAAAATTATCCTAAGTTTTTATGACATTAATCTTTTCAGAAATGATTTTTATTTCTGAAAAATCATTTATATAATATTTTTAATCAATTTTTATTAGTTTTAATCATAAATAAATCATAAGAAATTCATTTCTCAATATTTTTGTACCAAAATTTTACATAAATTATTTCTATTCATTTGGAACTGAAATACAATTTTTAATTCAGAAATCCTTTGATTTTAATATTTTTAGATATTAAAGTCATATTTTGACAATTTGAAATAATTAGATTAATTATTCTATTTTCAAGAAAATAATTTTATAAAAATTGTTTTCATACTCAAAACCTTATGTTATGATTATATTCAACTTAAGATTTTACAAAGAGACTTTTATTTATTTATTTATTAAATTTCATATATTTAATAAACAATTCATTAATTAATCAAATAAGCATTTATCCCCAAATTCGAAGCCCTAGAAATACATGTATCCTAGAGTTATTTCCCTTACACATTATCAATTACTTTAGGTTAATCATTTGGGAGTAATCTCGATTCATATTTCGTTGTCCAAGTTCAAATTCAAGTTAATACGTGAACTGTGAGTATTCCTACCCCTTTTTGCTTTTATACATTTTTGGGGTGTTACATGTACACTATTACAAATTACAAATACAAGTTTACATTTTCAAAATACAATTCTAGTACTATGTGCAATTGCTTACAACGTGCTTTATGCTTAGACATTACATGTGGATTACATTTGTACTTAGTGAAATCATTAACATGGTACAAGCCGACCTTAACATTGGATAGCGCTATTTGGATTGACAACCCGCCTAGATTGATTCTCCCCCTTTTTCATCGGAGAATCCGTGGCCAGTGTTAAGTTATCATCCATTTATTGGTTGAGTACACTACAGTTCATACAGTACATTATACAGTCACAGGGTTGATTTCGCTCATTTGTTTGATACATGGTTTACATATTTGCACTGTAGCTTGCACTTGAATTGTATAACCTTTTAACCTACTATATATATCAAATCTAGGAATGCTCACCAACATTTCATATGTTGACCAAACCTATTTTTGTACATGTTTCAGGTGCAGTTTGATCTAGTGCTTTAGCAAGAGATATTTAGTGCTTTATTTCAATTCAGTTATTTCAATATTTACGTTTCATTTAGACAATGTAATTTCCATTTTCCATGTAAGACAATTTTGGATTATTCAATAATATTTACATTTTAGTACCATGAGCTTTTGAACAATCGTCACTACGTGGCACCTCGATGATTCCGCCATCGGTTGGGGTGTTACATGAAAAGTCGAGCCGAGTTCGAGCTGGTTCGAGCCAGCTCGTTATTTTTTACTTTAAAAATATTTATAAAATAAAAAAAATAAAAAAATAAAATATACACATACACATGTATATTTTTTTATTTTTCTAATATTTTAATGAATGAAATGCATACTAAAAGTATTATTTGTATAATTTGTGTTTTTGTTCTATTATTTTAAATATTTTATTGATTAATTAAACTTAAAATGTTAACGCTTCAAAGTATTATTAACTATATAAAAGATATGTTTATCGACCCACGAACCGAGCCACCGAGCCGAGCCATTGAGCCAAGCCACCGAGCCGAGCCACGAACCAAGACCCTAGCTTGAGCTCGGCTCGATAACAAAATGAGTTTTTTCGAGTCGAGTTTTTTTTCGAGCATTTTTCGAGCGAGTTACGAGCCGCGAGCTTTTTGATGTTCTAAAGTTAGTAACTTTGAACATGTAACTTTTATATCTTGTTCCATTTTATAGATCCATCATGATCTTGTGTTTTTATGGTCATTTTAAGATAATTAAAAACACCTTTAAGTGTGTTCAAGTTATTTTGATAAAAACCATTCAGAACATCTTCAAACATATGTTTATGTGAACCTTCAAGTCTACAAAATCACCAACATATTTTTATAAAACTCACGGCCCTAGTCATCTTTTTATGTATCCATGTTAAACTTGTAAAAATATGTGACATTTCATACTTCAAACCCTAGTAACATGCTATGTTTAGATCTTTAACATATGTAAGATTATGTTTATCTTTTTAACTTACAAAAACAATAACAAACACGTATGAAACTCACAGCCCTAACAACATTTTTAAACACCCATTTTAGTTTTATATAACATATGTTTTCTTATGCTAATAATCCATAACCCTACCCCATGTACAACTTGCCTTTAAAACATGAAAACATGAACATTCAAGATTTAAAAGACAAGATCAAGATGCTTACTACTAGCACAAGGCTAGGGAAGACAATAACTCTTGATTTGGATGGGGTTTAGTGTGTTCTTCCAAGGGTTATGCTCCAAGCTTGATAACATACTTGATTTAGTGATTGAATGGAGATGATTATGTGTGTGTTTGGTTTAAAAACAATGGAGGATGGGGTGTAAGTGGTGGGGCCATTAATTACATATACTAATTACGTACGGAAACACACCGATTTTTTCCGAATGCCATAACTTCTAGTCTTCGTTTAACAAAATCGAGTTTTGATCATGAAGGATTTTCAAGAACATTTCTTTATTTGAGAGAGAGAGAGAGAGGTGAGGAGGAAAAAGATGAGGGATGTTTAATTGTTTGGTGTTTTAATTTGCGGTGTGTGCATATAATGTATATATGTGTGGGCATTCAATGGGCAAAAGTGCAATTGCACTAATTTTAAAGTTATTTTACTAGTTTCATGAAAATGACGTTGAACGGCGGACAGTTAGTCATGCATCATGTAGTGATGTTGATTGCCGAAAGACAAGGGGTACATCCGCCAGCCAACCTCTGTCACGAGTGTTGAGTGTTATGTGCATAATGTCCTAGGCTTGAAGCAAAACTACTATTGAGCCGAGGGTCTCACTATAAATAGTCTCTTTATTTCTACGGGGTAAAGATAAGGTTGTTTATATTTTACCCTCCTTAAACCTTACATTAGCTTTGCTATTTTGTAAGGTTTACTAAGTATGATGATGATGTGTTGTAATTTAATAATAGAAGTGGGCACATCTATTTTTATTTTATTTCTTTTAATTGTTTTATCTTTTACCTTAGGGGTAAAATAGACATTTTACATATACTTAACTAAAAAAAATTAACTCCATCCCCTATCAAGGACCACATAAGTTACAAAGTTTCAACTATCGGGACCAAGTCGTAATTAGTGAAGCCTTAGGACTAAAAGTGCAAGATTGGTAAACCACATGGACCAACTAAGCAATTAATTCTTTTTGTATTATTAACTATGACGAGTGTCGATACCAGTACCGACATTGGCACCAACTGTTTTTTCATCATTTTCTCCAAGGTTTGGAGAAAGCTAAAATCTAATGAGATATGTTTATTTATCTATCTCTTGACTCGAAATGGGATCATGTTTGAAAAATGATCTTAGAGTAGTTGGGCTAGGAAGGTCTCTAAACACATTTTTTTCCCAACTCATCAGAATGCTTTCACAAAGAATTGTCGTGGTAAGGAAGAAGGGAGGAACACAAACACTTTGATAGCGTGGTACAACGGAGAGTTGTATGCTTTTTAAGGATTTTCTAATCAGATCGTTTCTACGTTTCGAATATAAAGTTTCATTTAAAACACTGGCGAAGCATAGTAAGGGCGGGGAGGGGCGGCCGACCCCCCCGGATTTTCGCGCAGAAGTTCCGATTATATAGTATTCGTATAGAAAATTTTGAAAATATAGGGTTTCGACCTCCCGAAACGGGTTTTCGACCCCCCGAACCTTCGGGTCAAGCTTCGCCACTGATTTAAAACTCTAGACAAATATAGTATTTAGATATTTGGTCATTATGATATCTCGTACCCATTACGACTAACTTCCACAAACAAGTGAGATCACAACGATCCTACTCTAACAAATCTTCCGTTGTTCACTTTACTTCATCCATTAATGCAAAGAAAAGGAAGTCAAACCATGATCAAGGCTTGCCAAATAGACTCTAGTCAAAATCAATAAATTTTTTTCACAATATCCATAATACACAAATCACCAAAATCAATCCTTACACATTTTAACACCCCATCATAATGTTTGGGTTTAACTCTACATACATACATACTAAAAATGATTAAAAATGATAAATTCAACAAGAAGTCAACATATTCGAAAAATCTTAAAACAAATACCATTTTTGAAAATAATTGCTACCTAATCAAAAGAGGACACATGTAACCCAATAATTGGTCCAAATAGAAAAAGGTCAGTATCAAAAACTTAGAAACAACCAACCACGTCAAAATACTCAAAATACAAACCCAATAAATAGCCTTTGTTATTGTCCCCAACGAAGCTTCCTGGAACCCGACTCTCACTCCTCCATTTAACCACCTCTCCTTCCTCTCTGCTTCCTCTCATCCCTTCCTTTCTCTCTCTCTCTCTCTCTCTACATTTCTTTCTCTCTCTAAAACTTTCTCAATGAAAATTGCTGGTAAAATACACCCCAAACACCTTTTCCGGTCCAAGAAAAACCGGTCTGTTTCCAGATCTGACCCGCCCTCGTTCAATTCCTACGCAACGACGTCGTCCAGCTCACCCGAGCCTAGTCACAGGAATAATAATAATAATAATAATAATATTAATAAGTTCACGTCAAAAGGTGTTGCTACTCCCACTAGCGTATTGCCTACCCACGAAATATGTTCTGATGAGTGGTCTGAGGGCTCTACTGACGTTCAGTTCGAGTTGATTCAAGCGTTTAGGTAATATATGTGATATTTACATAATCTACCCTTCACCGTAACTAATTAAGTAAAATTATTAATTTATAATATATTGTTTTACCAAAAGTAGGTATTATAATTTACATGACCTAACCTTTGTTGTAACTAATTATTTCAAAAGTAGGTAATACAAGATGCATATGTATGATATAGATATTTACATAATCTACCCTAAATACATATACAAGATGCATATCTATATGTATGTCATGTACACTCAACATATGACTTGTATATGTGTATACGAGTAGTACATGCTATGTACGACTCGTATTTTGTATACGAGTGATGTAATCATGTTAAAAAAGGATATACTGCTTGCTGGGGCGGACCTAGCTTGAAGCTAAGTGTCGCGTCCGTTGCTACTCAACTTCGCGCGTGTAGTGGAAAATTTGTTTTTTTACGATATTTGGAAAACGCTGCTAAACGTTACTACTGAAATTAATTTCTAGATCCGCCACTGACTGCTTGTATTTTGCATGTAAAAATGATATTCAACTCGTATATTGGTATACCAGTTGTATTGTTATGTAAAAAAAATGATATACAAGTCATATGTATTTATAGGATTCATATATTTCATGTAGGGAAAGGATATACAACTCGTATATTTGTTTACAAGGGATATAGAGCTTGTATATTTGTATACAAGTTTTATAGTTTATATAAAAAAAAATATACAAGTCGTATATATTTATACGATTTATCAGGGTGTCAAAAGATCTATCAGGGATGTACAACTATCATAAGACATATAGTATAGATATATCATTTTACATGTTCTACCCTCAACCCTAACTAATTACAATGTGTCTAATACAATATAGGTTTATAGACACGGATGGCGATGGACGAATAACGCGAGAGGAGCTAGAAGCCGTTTTGAGCCGGATAGGAGGATCAGAGCCTTCGATCCGAGAAGAATTAAGCGTGATGCTTAACGAATTGGATAAAAATGGCGACGGAATCATAACACTAGAGGAATTTGGAGCCATAAGCTCCGCGTTCGGACCACCAGCGTGTGATACGGAGCTACGAGACGTGTTTGATTTTTTCGACACGGATCACGACGGACGGATAACCGCGGACGAATTGTATGAGGCGTTGAAGTCGTTAGGGGACGGGCGGTGCACGTTAGAGGAATGCAAGAGTATGATAAGTAACGTTGATAAAAATGGGGATGGGTTTGTGTGTTTTGAGGACTTTTCACGTATGATGGACCCGCAAATATGAGTTTTTATAAAGTTTGGGGGTGTATGGTATGTGTGATGATGGGGTTAAATGGTTAATAGATTTGTTTAGGGTTGATTGGATAATATTATTATTATAAAGGGTTGCACAGAATATGTGTGCTGGGATGTTTGTTTTTCTTGTCTTTTTTTATCTGGCTTTTAAAAGGCTTGATATATTATAGATTGTCAGAATAAGCATCTATCTTTTGTTATTTTTTATTTCAAGGAATATTTATATATTAATCAATAATCAAATTAAAACAACGTATACCAAAAGGGTCGGTCTATTGTCACCCCCCAACTTTCTATTTCAACTCCCCTTTGAAGCGCCTTGCTTAGGCCAAAGCGAGGCGCTTCAGTCACATCAATGTTAGACCATTGGGTGTGGAGAGGAGAGGCATCTTGATGATGGGCCGCCACGTAGGAGTGGGAGGAGAGGCATCTTGATGATGGGCCTCCAAGGGGGTGGTGTGCACCATGATGACGGGCCTCCTCATTGGTCAAAATTATTAAAAATAATAAAAAAATCAATTAAAAAACAAATAAGTGGCCCGGCTTGAACGGCAAGCTGTTGCCGCCTTTGCCGATGCCGGCCCTGGGGGGCGGTGTAGCCCGGGGCGGCATGGCAAGGCTGGCCCTTTGCCGCACCCCACACCTTCTAGTCTTAAACCAGTACGAGGTTGCATGGGAGTTTGAAAAAATGGGGGCCAAGCGCCTCGCTTTGGTCAAAGCGAGGCGCTTGGCAACAGGGGGGATGAATCTGGACATTTTGATGTTGGGAAGGTTTTGGTTTGGATTTTTTTTTTGGTTTTTTGTTTGTTTTGAAGTGTTTTTTTTTTTTTTTTTAACTTTTTTATCTATTTAGGGTCTTTATCTATTGTAATTTTTTTAAATTTAAAAATTTTAAAAACACCGTAATAACCCGTGTTTTTTTTAACTTTTTTATTGATTTAGGGTCTTTATCTATTGTAATTTTTTAAAATTTAAAAAACAACGTAATAACCCTAATCAAACTATAATTAATCAAGTAATCCTAAGTTTAACCTATTAATAAAGTGTTCGATTGTCACTGTGACTGGATAAATTATTCACGGAGAAGACCTCGTCGAAGAAAGATTGAACGAATTCGCGAATTTTGATACGAATATGGTGGTTGATGGTCAACGTGGCATCGTTTTGGTTTATAACATGTAACTTTTATTTGGTTTGGGATTGAAAGGGTTGAGTGATCTTTTAACGTTTATAATCGAATGTTTGCTGTTTGGATCTCATTGGTTTTACTGGCTTGCAATTTATAATTTGGTTTTAGTTCGTTTATTATTTATGGGCTTAATATTTATTAGACAATTAAACATTCAAAACAGACAACATATATATATAAACAAAAGATCAAATGCATAATAATTAATAATCTATCTATACTACTATATAGTGTATTCTGGACGGGCAAAATCGTCATTTCATATTCAATTACATGGACAAATATGTAATTTCATTAGATTGGAAAGACAAACTTAATACACAATTTAATACAAGTCAATTTATTTATAATAATAATAGAAGATTGTTATTAAATATTACTAAATGTGATAATTAAATATCTAATAAAATTAGAAGAACTACCAAAAGTTATAATGAAGATCAAGAGTTTTTGTTCACCGTGTTGTTTCTTATTTACCATCGTCATTAGAGTATTTGTAGGAGTCATGACCATCGCAGTTATTACTAGATATTCATATTGGTTCAAGTTTGTTATCAATATCTGTGCTTAAGAATACATGTAATTGTTGAGACTAAATGGATATTGAGGTAATGTGTTAAGAAACTTATTTTTCAACTTCTTTGGCGACAAAATAAAAATATGGTCCGAAAAGTGTTCACTACATTAAATGAGCATATAGATAACTCGCCTTTTTTTCTCAAACCATTCCGGGTTGAAAACGCGAATCGGGTTCTTTTTATTATTAATGTTATTATTACTATTTTGTCTACATTTACATTTACATTTAAAATCGGTGTGTCCCGCAGCGAAGCGCGGGGTTGCTTCTAGTAATAATAAGTTTGTCCATACAAAAAAAATACAAGTAAAAAAAGTCTACTGCGACGGTGGTGGTGGGGCCCCCTGTGCTGGTCCACGGTGTGGTGGTGGGCGTAACTGTACCTGCCAATGCGCGGCCATCGCCTGCATCGAGTCGACCGTCCACTCCTGAACCTCCCGGAGCTCACCGATGCGGCGATCGATGTCCTCTGCCACGAAACGCGCAGCAGGAGTGAGGTCATCATATATATGACGGGGGTACTATTGCTGTGGTGGCGGCGGAGGAGGTGGGGGGCGTCATCGTCGTCGGCCTCGTCGTCCTGACCCGCCATCTCTACCAGGAGAGGCTCTCCCGGACGCACCTCAACGTAGGGCGGTATATCATCGAAAGTAGGAAGGGGGCCGGCGCAAAAGCACTCCTGGTTCCGATAGCTCGAAACCGATGCACACCCTTCGAGACCTCGAAAAGGATCCCCATGCTCCGGGCATTGGCGTCACCGAGCTCTACCGATGGGATCGAGGGCAGCAACTGATGGTCGGTATCTGGCGAGATCCCCAGATGACGCGCAATGTAAGTGATGAACGCCCCGCCATGGAGATGTGCGCGAGCCTGGCGCATGTGGCAGCACTTAAAGTACTCGACCGGGGACGCGGCTAGGTTGCACGGCTGCCGCATAATCAAACAGTACAAAAAGAAAAGGTCACTCTGGTTGACCTTCTCCCGACTGTTCCCCCGTGCTGCGATAGAGGTGGCGATCGCATGCTGAAAGTAATAGTACAGGGGGTCCCTAATCGACGTCGCCTTCGCATAATTCTTACCAAAGTGCGACTTGGCGATGAACCTCCAAAATCTGACCAGGGTCGGCCTATCCACCGTAAGGAGACCGTCCCAGTACAACGCAGACTCAGTCTCCGGGGCTGTGTACAACCCCGAAGCAACAGCAAACTCCTGCAAAAAATAATTGTAAATATTAACAACTTTGGTAACATAATAATAAAATGACAGATAATTGAAATAATGTCACACCACGCCAACGGCGGAAACACGTGGCGCGACGCTCGAAAGCATATCAAAGTCAAGATTAACACAAACTATATTTAATTAGAAAAGATCATTATATTAAGATGTCGGGAAAGGATACCTGGTTTCAAACATTACTTAAAATCACAACATTAAGTTTAAAGTGGGGCGTTTCCGTTCATGTCCCAACCCGATGGTAACAATAGATGAAAACCCCCAACCATTGTCCGACATCCCAAATTCCACCGTACTAGCCGCATACCTGTTCAGCACTTAGTTACCTGAAGGATATGTTTAAAAAGACGTCAATATATAAAATATTGGTGAGTTCACAGGTTTTAGTTTCGTAAGTACGACGTTTTTTAAATCCTGTGCAAATCCAGCACATTTTTACATCCTGTGCAATCCAGCACATTTTTACATCCTGTGCAATCCAGCACGTTTGGTGGCCTTTGTATGGAGTAGCTAGCTCCTACAAACTATGATGATAAGCAATCCCCTGAGTCCCATAACCAAACCAAGACTAATAATTATGCCCCGCTCCAAGTCGTTTCTCGGAACCCAACGACTTAAGTTCAGAATACGTGCACCTCTTGTCTTTACCGGGTTGACGCTATCAACCAGAGGTGGGCCTCGTCAGGCACCGATAGTACTATCCAAATATTCCTTTGGTTTCATTTTACCTGAATTAATGGTTACAGTAGCGAGGACCCAACCCCGAGTGGCGACCAAAAACTCAAGTACTCATCATGCCACTTACCACATTTTAACCTTTGAAAACATTTCAATATGTGATAATTTTTGACAAACATATCTTTCCCCCAGTTAAAAACAGTAAAATGGGGCCGTGAAACTCACCTTAATTTCCATGCTTAGCTAGCAAATAAAATCCAAAGCTTTGACCGACTTCCTCGTGCCCTAAGTACCAATGAAGGACACCTTAAGGTCTATCATATATAAACCTAGCTTAATTTCCGGTTAAAAGATAGTTTATTCAACTATCTTGACTCGTGTGTACTAACCCGAGTCCTTAAGTGTTTTAACTCGACGAACCGATCGTGACTTATCATAATTCATGTGTTCACATACGAAATAGTACCCAAGTCGCGCACCCGTTACTATTCGTGCGTAAACCATGTTGGACTACTACTACGAAACGCATACTCATCCCGAGTCATAGCTCGTCTCGTAACTCGGATAATTGTATTTGTCTTGTATAATATTTTTGGGAAGAATATACTTGGAAGGCCATAAATGAAGTTATTAAAATCAATTAACATCAATTGTTGCTTCTTTTCCCAAATCCGTTTGCCTTTAAAGATTTCAAAACATTAATTTTTATAAAAGTTTCCAAGTAAAGTCGAACGTCTATATACTTTTTGAGTCCGAACAAACATTATTTAGTTACCGAAATCCTTCGAAAACTTGTTAATATTTGGCACTCGACAAAGACCATATCCTTGTTTTGAAATATTGTCCGGAATAGACTATTATTGTTACAAATAATCTTTGTCAAAACGACGTCGTGATTTTGTATAAGACTACATTTGTCAAACACTTGGAAAGTTTATTTGTGAAAACATATACAACAATATTAACCTTGTTGTGCTTCGGATTTTATAAATTTCGGCAGAGTTTCCTCTGTTTTTGTAAGAACCAGACAACACAAGTTGTCTACAATTTCCCAAAATCAACACCTAAACAAAAGACAATTAATCCGTCAACACAATTTCCGATTTCAATCTAGACGTTTATGCGTTTTGACGACTATATAAATTACACTTATTTATATAGATATAGCTTTATATATATATATATATATATATATATATATATATATATATATATATATGGTATAGTCCAACAATCGATAAGACACGTCACGCTTATTATACAAACCCGGTTTATCCGATTTATTCGGTTTGTTGGCGAGTTAACACTATTTAGTATTTTTTTGTATTCATATATATTCATAGATATACATAATACTACAATATCAAATGCGAGTTTATTATACCGTAGTTATGCGCGCGTCTCAATCTACTAGTTGGTCGGTACCGAATCTGACCGTTGACCCAATTTGACCGTAGCTGACCGAGTCGACTCGGTTTACCCGAGTTTGACCAGCTTTGACCTGGTCCCGAACGCCTCAAAACGAAACCCAAGCTGACCCGATTGACCAGATATGTGACCCGAGAGTGAACCAAGCCCCGATCAAATCTGACCCGGACATCAAGCGAGGACCCGAGACCTGAACCATGCTCGGACCATTAACGCGAACCCGCACCAGAGCCCCTAACCCAGATCTGACCAGTCTTGTCCCGCTGACCCAGACCCAGACCCGGACCCGAGCAAAACAGATCGGGCCGCAAAACCACCACACTGCTGTTCACCTTTAAACCACCATCTGCACTGCTGTCTCTGCACCGCACGGCCATCAAGCGGCCTCCACAACCACCCAACGACCACCTGCCGCACCCCCGAACCAAACCATCACCACCGTGCCCCCGCCAACCATACCTGACCCAACCCTCGTGTCACCATCGGTCTTCTTCTTCTCCAAAAACCGGCCAAACCCACCACGACCGGACCATTAAACCCACCAAAACCACCCTTTTGCTGCTGTTTTTCCGCGTGCTTCGGCTGCAGAACCACCGCACAGCCACCACCGTGGGTGGTGGTGGCCGGTCGCTGCCTTAGGGAGGGGGAGGGAGGTGGCGGTGAGTGTAAGGG
Source organism: Ambrosia trifida (assembly GCA_028751855.1). NCBI lineage: Eukaryota > Viridiplantae > Streptophyta > Magnoliopsida > Asterales > Asteraceae > Ambrosia > Ambrosia trifida. The sequence continues at coordinate 12,610,316 of CM054127.1, read as the reverse complement.
TAGAGAGAGAGAGAGAGTTGCAGATCTAGAGAGAGAGTAGAGAGAGAGGGGGGCGGGTATATGGCTGCAAACATGGGAAGAAGAAGACTTATCCTATTTATAGCTAGGGCTTGGGGTTAGGTGGGGTGTGTACCGCGTATCGAACCCGTTTAACGTCTTAAGGCTCGGTTTGTATTTAGGGTTAATAACTTATCACGAAAACTAGTCGGTTTTGTTCGAAATTAAAAACACAACTAAACCGAGCAATTTAAATGTTATTTTCGTAACTCGACGCGTGAAAACGGAACACGCGTTAAAATTGCGTTAATCGATCCGGTCGAGCTATACTTCGTTTAGGCGACCTATTCACTTTCGAAACTAAATAAATGAAATTATTTATAATAAATAATTATTCCGAAAGTTCGATAACGATTAAAACCACGCGTTTCGACGTTCGAATCCCACGTCAGTTCCTCTCCGCGTTATCCAAAACGCTGCGTTTTAGGCCGTTTACCGCGCCGATTTCACATTCGATCGCATCGATAGTAAATACGTGTCGTATTTTCATAGAATAAGCTTATGTTATTCCAGTTTGACAAATTTTTGCTGATGTCAGTTCGTTACGTTAAACACGCGAAGTCTTTCTTTAAAGGCATCAAGACTTCAACGAACTTTCAAAAGGACATCGTAGGACTCATATCAGCTCAACTAACCATAATTAACCTTAAACCTGGTTAATTATTTCTAAAACATGATTAGCATCACGTTAATCGTTGTACGAAATTTGCCGGTTGTCACATTCTCCCCCCGTTAAGAGAATTCCGTCCCGGAATTCAGTTCAAGTCATCCGATACATTAGTATCCTTGAACAGGGCGGGATGTTTGCGACTCACACGATTACCCCTTTTCTTCGTGAACTTCCAGTTCACGCTTAGCGTCCTAACGAACACAATGTCATGAGTCGGCTACGGCCGAGCTCTTGGGTATCGCAACCCGGCACAAATATCGGTTTTCCCGAAATAGTAGAGCTTTGCGTCAACCTGAATCCTGTCGGTTGAGGAATTGACAATGCTTCCTCAAGCCAGACCTGCGGGATTCGTCAAGAGTCCCACTAAGCTCTTGCGATAGTTCGAGCTTGTTCGTTGCAAGGCCAATTTTAACTGACATATCCGAGTCACTGGAGTACTAAGCGAAGTCACTCCATTACCGTTTTCGTGCTTAACCACACCCTTTCAGAGTATAACACTCAGCAAAGTCCTATACCAATTCGAAGTTCCTAAGGCCAACGCCTTGCTAGTACAACTTCTTGATTGGTTTGGCCACTTATTCAAGCAGGTTTGAATCTACCAGATTCGTTGGTCATCTCTTGAACTCAAGCCAGTTCATGTGTATATCTCTTTCTGTCATTCAATGTACTAGAGACGTACACGTATGCACTCCAGAGGACTTCGAGCAGCACACCCCGAACACTAGGGTGATAATTCCTATCACATAGGAAATTCTGGCGATGAAGTACACGAATTTGATTTGCCACCGACACTAATCGTATCACACAGGACCCCTCCGTCTAGGACAATAATTCACTCGTTCGAGAATGGTAATCCATACTCATCTCGAATTGAGTATCCCAGACTTGCGTTCAAGGTTTGGCACACCCTGGGGCAGGATAACTACTAAAATCCGATATCGTGAAGGTTGACACCTAGTGTCTAGCCACGACTCTCCAAGAGTATAGGTGGCTATCCGTATGCCTCATATTATAACTGCAAACGAGCAGGGGATGAAAAGGTTCCAAACAGCGATCGATCATTCTCGATTGCAAAGCAGTCGACATTCTCGAGGACGCTTAAGGTTGTTCACAGTAGCGGATGGTAATCCTGTGTCCTCACATGGACCGAAATCCACTATGCACCAACTTACAACCTTTTCGTATGCGCGATTGTGGTTAGTGGTACTAGGACGCCTAATATGGACTGATGGAGGTCGAAAGTTTTTTTGCGTCACTTTCACCCCTCGGTTCCCCAGACAGTAGACGGTGTATATTCAACATACGGCCGTACAATTCCACAATACACGAGAATTTAAGCCGACTAAAACACAAATGTCTAGAGGCTCGCATCACCTCATCACATTGGTCAACATAAGGATGATGTATATGAATCATCATAATATGGTTGCCGTAACAAACAGAGGATAGGGTCTCGACAACATCTCAACACGTTGGCTTTCCTCGAGACGGTAAGCAGAGCATTGGTAACTACCCAAAACAAGGGTACCCAGTGCTTGTCCTGCTATATGTGCCTCACGAGCACTGGTGTCCTATCGTTATTAGCAACCTAGTAAGTCAATTCTGAACAACACAGGACACTTTCCCTCGAATTGACTATCCGATCCTATGCAGTGATCTGAGTGAAAGGAGTCCTGACCCGGAATCCTCACTCGCCGAATATTCCATCTTTCGGGATCTTTCGAGGTAAGAGGTGAAATTGAGTCATAGATGAATGCATCTGGCATAGATCTCACGTTTGGGCTTGGCGGCTTCATGCGCCAAAATCGCTACTTAACACAACAAACGACCGAGATCGCCCTACAAGAAGTAGTCTTGAGCCTTCCAATAAGGCATCCCATTCAACGACTCAGGTAGTCACACGCATGGGTGCAACATGTAAGCTTTCGAGCTCATCTTGGTTAGTCAGGTACTAAACGCACTAACCTGGCAGCTCATATTACTATGGCGTCTCTAACAGTGTCTGTCCAGGACAGGGGATTTTGCTCTGGCGCGAGCAATGCTACTGAAAAATAACTGGGAACACCCGTATCGACCCAAGGTCGAAAGGGTTCCACTATCCCAAGAATCTACGCACGACACCAAGACAAGATAGACCTACTATCAGAAGAATAGCAACATTTCCCGAACGGTTGAATCGATCATCCATCTCAACACGGTAGGGTAGTACCCTTATAGAGTAGACAATGCTACATGTCCTTCTAGGTTCAGGGTTTCATAAGACCTCCGAATCATGTATCGGGGACTCCACCAATGCACACGCTGTGGGTGGGTCCACACTGTTATTCCCGCAGTCATCGGCATGACACGTTGGCAGGTATGATGTTAAACAATCCACTGGGATGAGCAATAATAAATTGAGTCTTTCAACTCTTACTAGCCCAAAGGTATGGGTCATAATATCGCTCACATTTACTCGATACCTTCAAGTTCGAGATGTACTCGAAATCCCTTCATCGCAAAGACGAGGCTCACCCCGTCATGTGTGGATCATGGGATTTCCTTTCGACATGATTCGAGAGTGGTTAGTCGACCAAAATGCACGTAAAAGGTTAAGGCTGGACATGGCGTCACTGATGCCTTAGATTTTGAAGAGGAAATGCTCACGAAACTCGCGGGCATATAAAGAGGTCGACACATGATTCGGTCAATTACTGAAACTACCACGAGATTCGAGCTTTAGAGAGATACATGTGCTAATACTAGGATTAGAGTGTCTTATTATGACTTCCCGAAAGTCCGTTGGACACCCGAAATCCTACATTATCGATGGCATCACTACACACCCATTCAGCAACATAACAACGGTTACGTGGGTGTGGGGTAATGTCTTTATCCCAAGGGAACCAAGAGTGAATCAAACGACAAGTTATCGCATCATCAAGTCAATCCAACAATTGTAGCGATACACTCACGGTGCGATACGGCAGTAGAAATAACATGACATGACAACCACATCCACGGACACATCAACAAGGGAATACCGCACAGGAACAACACGACGACAAAGAAGCATGACAACAAGGCAACACCGCAACATGGATTCACGACAGCAGGACGACACGCAACCTAGCGAGTCCACTAAACATAGCTACAAGAAGCTCCATTACGGTGAGCACGCATCCCGGTGCGCTTCAGCTCACTTATGGTGATAGAATCCTTATTCGTATCCTCAGCCACAAACCTATACTCCATAGGCTCATTAGTAGGAACGATTGGATCACCAAAGGCATCCGCCTTCATAACAGAAATGGGAACGATGGGTTCCACATAATTTAGCAGACTTATCAGGCCGATATCGTTCTTAGGGAGAATGACTGTATACTCGATATAAGTCACTCGAATAATAGCAACTGTAGCATTGACAGGCTTAACCATACCTGAGAGCCATCGCCAACATTAGTCTTGGCAGGAGCCAGGGAATGATAACGAGCGGTTCAACGAAAATCTCCAAGAAAATGGAGTTAACAGCAACGAACTCCATTGTGACACAACCATGTTCATAGCGGCTTGGCAAGGGTCTTAGAGATATCTATGTCAATGGCAATGATCTTAGTAGGAGCCTTCGAAACAACAGCAACATCAAACTTGACAAAAGCCATAGAAACATCCTTAACACGCTCAGTATGAGCTACACTCTCAGCAACGATGACATGATCCGCTTGGGCCATAGAACAACGATGGCAGCAACAACAGCAGGCTCAGCAGAAACCTTAGACCCGTCGTAGCTATTAGATGTGTGGTAAATAGTATCCATAGGACCTAGAAACCAATCTATACCTTTTCCAATATCACCATATTGGTCACAACGAGAATAGTAGAGGTAGAAGGATCATAATTTATCGAGACACCACGATAAAATAAAAGACGATACAGACTCTGGCAATCCAGCCGAGTCATCCTTCTCCTTAGGGTCCTTTTGCATGTTATTTTGGTCCTAACACCGATAGTCATCAACTGAAATGCCTCTCCGTTACCTAAGCAAGGCCAGTGAACTTTCCTTCATGACAGGCCACACATGGAGGGTATCGAAATATGACAAGAGATTAGACAAGTCACATTGTCCATGACGAATGGATCTCGCAACCTTGGTTTATAAAACACCGTGACACAGGGACGCAACGTCTCAATATCTGTGGGGATTGATGGAATACACTTCGCATCAACTGCCACCCCAAATAGACAACCAGTCTCGTCGTCCTGACGGGGTAGTAGACGTTCAATATTGCAACATGAGCAATGGAATTGCCGTCCCATGGGTGAGTTTTAGTTGACAGAATAACGTGACCACTTCCAGTAGTCCGTTATTTGATTTTCGAGGGGGAGTTTCGATGTCTGCCAGAGCGTTCCGTGACACTTGACAATTACGTGTCACACGCTTTACGATTTCGGCTCCCGAAATGTGGTTTCACTCCCCGAGTATTATGACGGATTCAGACGCAAAACGCACGTCGTGATCCTATATTCAATATATATGTATGTCTCCATATATATTAACTGACTTGGATAAAATTATCTCCGACTCGACTCACTTTACCATATAACTACTTTCCCATTAAGTAGTCATACTAGGATCTTGTCAGTCGAGATTTCATTTTTCCCATAATCGACTCGACTCACCGTCCCATATATTTATTTTCCCATTAAATAAATATACTATGACCTTGTCGATTCGATATTACATTTCTCAACCATCAACTCGACTCACCTTACCGTATAATTATTTTCCCATTACATAATTATACTAAGATCTTGTCGATTTGACATTTCGTTTTACCACCATCGACTCGACTCACTTTACCGCATAATTATTTTCCCATTAAATAATTATACTAGGATCTTGTCGATTCGACATTTCGTTTTACCACCATCGACTCGACTCACTTTACCGTATAATTATTTTCCCATTAAATAATTATACTAGGATCTTGTCGATTCGACATTACACTTTACAATCATCGACTCGACTCACCTTACCGTATAATTATTTTCCCATTAAATAATTATACTAGGATCTTGTCGATTCGACACTCCCTTTTACAACCACCGACTCGACTCACGTTACCGTATAATTATTTTCCCATTAAATAATTATACTAGGGTCTTGTCGGTCGATATTTCGCTTTCGGCACCCGACCCGGCTCACTTTACCATATATTTATTTTCCCATTTAAATAAATATACTAGGATCTTGCCGATCGATATTTCGTTTTCAACACCCGACTCGGCTCACCTTACCATATATTTATTTTCCCATTTAAATAAATATACTAGGATCTTGCCGATCGATATTTCGTATTCAACACCCGACTCGGCTCACTTTACCATATATTTATTTTCCCATTTAAATAAATATACTAGGATCTTGCCGATCGATATCTCGTCTTCAACACCCGACTCGGCTCACTTTACCATATATTTATTTTCCCATTTAAATAAATATACTATGATCTTGCCGATTCGACATTGTTGATTTAGACGCGGGCTATCATGCCTTCTAAATAAAGATGATCAAGCCTATTAACTCCGCAAGGACGATTTTGCCCTCCGATAGGGGAAAGAACGCCTGACCCTCGAAGACAACTTGGGCATGTGCTAGATCAAGAATGACTTACTCACAGTAATAACATAGCAGCACACGGGCAACTAATCTCAATACTGATCCACATAGGGTCCCGTGCTCAAAACGTACTGGTTTTGCAGGGACGCACCCTCAGTCTTCACTGGTTTCCAAGTTTAGCGTTCCACGCATCGTACCAAGCATTCATCTCTTCGGTAGGCAGTGCATCCTCGTACGTCCGTTCCATCGAAGAACTTTGTGCGGAGGCATTAAACTCCTATACAAGGAAGTTTTCGTCTCCTGTCCTTATCCGATGCGAGGGTTTTCGTCATATTACTCATATGAATAGACGTTCGAGCTCTTCCGTGTTCGTACCTTAGAGGTAATGCTGAAGAAAGCTCATTCAGTTTGCGAGGATTGAAATCAAGGGATATCAACAAGACCTCCCTTCTAGCCCGTTGGCCAATCAAACTCTAAGACTGACCCTACAGTACAAGAATAGACAAGGCAAGAAGTGATCACCAACCCCAGCCCTAGCGCCCACCAAGGTTACCGTGCACCACAAGTTATTATTACGTGTGCACCCGCAATGATAATCGGTGTTGCCAGGTAATTTTGGTGCCCGCTAGTTCCGAGCTTCCTGATCCAAACAAAGATTTCACACAATAAAAGACCCAGACTAGCTTCGCCTTCACAACATTAGCAACACGACAACGTCCACTAGCACGTTAAAGGTTAGCCCTTCCGATCATCCCGTCCGCAGGTAAGCTGGTGAGTTCGTCGTAGACTACCGCTTGTCCTTCCCGCTTGTCGATGTCGGTAACCGATGCAAAAGTGCGGACTAAATTGAAGTGTGAGACGATATCCTTTAAGGCAAGCTATCTGTACTACTTATATGCATTAACTAGCACTAGTTAGAAAATCGGATCTCTACACAATTTAAACATTCATATCCTTATTTTCTAACATTTTATATATTGACACACATGGCTAGTCGGTCGGAATTTCCCCTTGTACAATCCATGTACAATTTTCTTTCTTTTCTAAAAATATTTCGTTGTGTTTTATTTTTGAAAACTCCGTTTTCGAGCCAAAACTGGTTATAGTCTAGATATTTCAAAAATACTAGTTCGCTATAACCTTGGCTCTGATACCACTTCTGTCACACCACGCCAACGGCGGAAACACGTGGCGCGACGCTCGAAAGCATATCAAAGTCAAGATTAACACAAACTATATTTAATTAGAAAAGATCATTATATTAAGATGTCGGGAAAGGATACCTGGTTTCAAACATTACTTAAAATCACAACATTAAGTTTAAAGTGGGGCGTTTCCGTTCATGTCCCAACCCGATGGTAACAATAGATGAAAACCCCCAACCATTGTCCGACATCCCAAATTCCACCGTACTAGCCGCATACCTGTTCAGCACTTAGTTACCTGAAGGATATGTTTAAAAAGACGTCAATATATAAAATATTGGTGAGTTCACAGGTTTTAGTTTCGTAAGTACGACGTTTTTTAAATCCTGTGCAAATCCAGCACATTTTTACATCCTGTGCAATCCAGCACATTTTTACATCCTGTGCAATCCAGCACGTTTGGTGGCCTTTGTATGGAGTAGCTAGCTCCTACAAACTATGATGATAAGCAATCCCCTGAGTCCCATAACCAAACCAAGACTAATAATTATGCCCCGCTCCAAGTCGTTTCTCGGAACCCAACGACTTAAGTTCAGAATACGTGCACCTCTTGTCTTTACCGGGTTGACGCTATCAACCAGAGGTGGGCCTCGTCAGGCACCGATAGTACTATCCAAATATTCCTTTGGTTTCATTTTACCTGAATTAATGGTTACAGTAGCGAGGACCCAACCCCGAGTGGCGACCAAAAACTCAAGTACTCATCATGCCACTTACCACATTTTAACCTTTGAAAACATTTCAATATGTGATAATTTTTGACAAACATATCTTTCCCCCAGTTAAAAACAGTAAAATGGGGCCGTGAAACTCACCTTAATTTCCATGCTTAGCTAGCAAATAAAATCCAAAGCTTTGACCGACTTCCTCGTGCCCTAAGTACCAATGAAGGACACCTTAAGGTCTATCATATATAAACCTAGCTTAATTTCCGGTTAAAAGATAGTTTATTCAACTATCTTGACTCGTGTGTACTAACCCGAGTCCTTAAGTGTTTTAACTCGACGAACCGATCGTGACTTATCATAATTCATGTGTTCACATACGAAATAGTACCCAAGTCGCGCACCCGTTACTATTCGTGCGTAAACCATGTTGGACTACTACTACGAAACGCATACTCATCCCGAGTCATAGCTCGTCTCGTAACTCGGATAATTGTATTTGTCTTGTATAATATTTTTGGGAAGAATATACTTGGAAGGCCATAAATGAAGTTATTAAAATCAATTAACATCAATTGTTGCTTCTTTTCCCAAATCCGTTTGCCTTTAAAGATTTCAAAACATTAATTTTTATAAAAGTTTCCAAGTAAAGTCGAACGTCTATATACTTTTTGAGTCCGAACAAACATTATTTAGTTACCGAAATCCTTCGAAAACTTGTTAATATTTGGCACTCGACAAAGACCATATCCTTGTTTTGAAATATTGTCCGGAATAGACTATTATTGTTACAAATAATCTTTGTCAAAACGACGTCGTGATTTTGTATAAGACTACATTTGTCAAACACTTGGAAAGTTTATTTGTGAAAACATATACAACAATATTAACCTTGTTGTGCTTCGGATTTTATAAATTTCGGCAGAGTTTCCTCTGTTTTTGTAAGAACCAGACAACACAAGTTGTCTACAATTTCCCAAAATCAACACCTAAACAAAAGACAATTAATCCGTCAACACAATTTCCGATTTCAATCTAGACGTTTATGCGTTTTGACGACTATATAAATTACACTTATTTATATAGATATAGCTTTATATATATATATATATATATATATATATATATATATATATATATATATATGGTATAGTCCAACAATCGATAAGACACGTCACGCTTATTATACAAACCCGGTTTATCCGATTTATTCGGTTTGTTGGCGAGTTAACACTATTTAGTATTTTTTTGTATTCATATATATTCATAGATATACATAATACTACAATATCAAATGCGAGTTTATTATACCGTAGTTATGCGCGCGTCTCAATCTACTAGTTGGTCGGTACCGAATCTGACCGTTGACCCAATTTGACCGTAGCTGACCGAGTCGACTCGGTTTACCCGAGTTTGACCAGCTTTGACCTGGTCCCGAACGCCTCAAAACGAAACCCAAGCTGACCCGATTGACCAGATATGTGACCCGAGAGTGAACCAAGCCCCGATCAAATCTGACCCGGACATCAAGCGAGGACCCGAGACCTGAACCATGCTCGGACCATTAACGCGAACCCGCACCAGAGCCCCTAACCCAGATCTGACCAGTCTTGTCCCGCTGACCCAGACCCAGACCCGGACCCGAGCAAAACAGATCGGGCCGCAAAACCACCACACTGCTGTTCACCTTTAAACCACCATCTGCACTGCTGTCTCTGCACCGCACGGCCATCAAGCGGCCTCCACAACCACCCAACGACCACCTGCCGCACCCCCGAACCAAACCATCACCACCGTGCCCCCGCCAACCATACCTGACCCAACCCTCGTGTCACCATCGGTCTTCTTCTTCTCCAAAAACCGGCCAAACCCACCACGACCGGACCATTAAACCCACCAAAACCACCCTTTTGCTGCTGTTTTTCCGCGTGCTTCGGCTGCAGAACCACCGCACAGCCACCACCGTGGGTGGTGGTGGCCGGTCGCTGCCTTAGGGAGGGGGAGGGAGGTGGCGGTGAGTGTAAGGGTAGAGAGAGAGAGAGAGTTGCAGATCTAGAGAGAGAGTAGAGAGAGAGGGGGGCGGGTATATGGCTGCAAACATGGGAAGAAGAAGACTTATCCTATTTATAGCTAGGGCTTGGGGTTAGGTGGGGTGTGTACCGCGTATCGAACCCGTTTAACGTCTTAAGGCTCGGTTTGTATTTAGGGTTAATAACTTATCACGAAAACTAGTCGGTTTTGTTCGAAATTAAAAACACAACTAAACCGAGCAATTTAAATGTTATTTTCGTAACTCGACGCGTGAAAACGGAACACGCGTTAAAATTGCGTTAATCGATCCGGTCGAGCTATACTTCGTTTAGGCGACCTATTCACTTTCGAAACTAAATAAATGAAATTATTTATAATAAATAATTATTCCGAAAGTTCGATAACGATTAAAACCACGCGTTTCGACGTTCGAATCCCACGTCAGTTCCTCTCCGCGTTATCCAAAACGCTGCGTTTTAGGCCGTTTACCGCGCCGATTTCACATTCGATCGCATCGATAGTAAATACGTGTCGTATTTTCATAGAATAAGCTTATGTTATTCCAGTTTGACAAATTTTTGCTGATGTCAGTTCGTTACGTTAAACACGCGAAGTCTTTCTTTAAAGGCATCAAGACTTCAACGAACTTTCAAAAGGACATCGTAGGACTCATATCAGCTCAACTAACCATAATTAACCTTAAACCTGGTTAATTATTTCTAAAACATGATTAGCATCACGTTAATCGTTGTACGAAATTTGCCGGTTGTCACAAATAACATACCTCATAGGTCAGCTGCTGCCAACTCCTCGCCAACCGAAATCGGATGGGGCGAAAAGTCTGAGTCGGGTTCGGGTTCTCGGACGGATCCAGAACCACGAACGACGACAGAAACTCTATCGTCGGACCCACTTTCTTCAACCGGCATATGCAAGCTCTTTCTTGCAGATTGTTCTCTCTTGTGTTCTTGCTGCTTCTTGGTTGGACGACCACGGGTTTTCTTTTGCACAACAGGCGGTTTATTGGGGGAGTAGTTGCCTGTGACGATTTGTGCAAATTTGTCCAGGTAGTTTAATTAGGCAAAAACTGGTTTTGTATCAATCGTTTCCTTTAATTCTGCCCACACCTTATCTACATTTATATCTTCGCAACCAGTCTTCGCAGGTTTGAAGTCAAGCTTCCTCCAGAACACGTCTATCGAGAACAAATGGATTTCCTGACCTGAAAAAATAACATATGTTATAAAGTTAAATCATGTACTAAATTATGTAGTAAAATCATATGGACACTAGTGCTAATTACCATTAATTTGTAACTGCTCGAGATGACAGGCACATGGCAAAGCACAACTATTATAAAGTTGGCATCCACAAGTGTTATTGTAACGGCGCATGGACGTTTGAAGACGGTCGATCTCTTCGTATATCAACTGAAGGGCATGTTTGCTAACCTTCCGAAGTAACTTTTCAAGCAATGGCTGCTTCTTGTGGTGGTTCATTGTTTTTCTTAGGCTTTCTTCAAAACCTTTTTTAATGTCTCTATATTGCTTATCAACCATTTGATCAACGGACTTCACAATTGTCGACAACGAGTTGCGATTGCTTGGAAGGTAACTTTTAATTTTGGCATGCATGCCCTCAACTCTGTTGGTAGTGGTCTGGCGGAAGTTCAGCGTTTGGTTAGTCCACGCTGACACAAACTTTTGACGGAACCGGTCCGACCAGTTATTCTTCGTGTAGGAAAAAACGTCTGAAAAATATAACCAAAACTTGTCATGCGTGTATATGTAAACAAGTACGTATGTAATTATGTAAAACTACTTACCTAGCCGATCCATCTTTTCCAGATATGACTGAAATTGCCCCAAATTGTATTCGTATAGGGTTTCCGTCGCAGAGTCACACAGCCACCAAAACATTCGAACAAATTCCTTCCACTCCTTATCCGTGAACTCCTTCTTGCTGTTCATGTTGATATTCTGCGAGATATGAAACCGGCATAGATACTTGTACGCCTTTAGGAAAACCACATCACACGCGTTCATCAGCGCAAGGTCCCTGTCTGTCACAATCACTCGCGGCTCCATACATTTGTCCAACATAGACTTTATCCTCTCCAACAGCCAAATGTAGTTATCAATCCTCTCAGAAGAAACAAACGCATGGGCAATCGAAAACGACTGGTTTGTCGACGCCATACCCACTACCTGAACAAACGCCATATTGTACATGTTTGTATTGTAGGTGGCGTCAATCATCAGCACATGCGGGAATGCGCACCACATAGTATGTGAATGTTTGTGAACGAAGAAAATATCCGTAAGAGCCTTCGTGGTTTCATCCGCACGTGTGTAGTAGGTGAATCCTCTCTCCGTCAGAAAGTATTCGAGGTGCTCCATTGCACCTTTGGGAATGACTCCCTTTCCAGCATTCATCATCTGAGCCGCATTGTGTATATCTTTCAGGGTAGTCTTTTTCTCCGGGTTCTTTGAAACGATCATTCTCCAGATGCTACGCTTGGGAACATCATTCTCTGTCATCTCCCCGACCAGTTGTCTGTCATCCACAGAAAGCCTTCTGGCATACGGGTGACCATCTAAGTGTTCAAAGGGAGTGTGGTTGTGCGTCGGGTTTTCACCTTTAACCTCCAACCCCGTGTCCGAGATTCAAACACCCCTGTCAACTTAAACGGGCAGCCAATTTTTTTGCTACCCGTCTTCCTCACCAAAGCCACACTCTTATGCTCCCCCCCAAGAGTGCATTGAAATACAATCTTAACAAAAATAAGTTTATTAGAAAATAAGTTTTTTTATAATTTTTTAAATAAATAATTATAAAAAAGTTTATTAATTAAAAATTAACAATACTCTTAGCAAAGGAGAAACGTAATCCTAAAGGTGTGTGACCCGAAAACCACTGGTGCACCCGTAGGGAATTAACCTTGACCAAAGATAAAACACGTGTTTTTAGTAACTAATTTATAAGCTAAGTTTATTGTTGCTTTTTAAATAACAATTTATAAAATACGCTTTTGTTAATATCTTAAAAACAATAGTGACTGAAATATATACCTTCATGAACTGTTCTCCTCTTTTCTTCGATCTTTTTATAACTATGACGTCACCATTTGCCATTCCCGTATCATGTACCCAATCGACCAACTCAACGAGTGTCGAAAATGTCCGGTTAGTCTCGAACCAAAGGTTGATCGGGTTAGGTCCTTCCTCCTGATCTTCTACCCGCTTCTCATCGACAGCGCTGTCTTCATAATGCGTACAGTCTTGTTCTTCAAATGTGTCATCACCACCGTTAGCGTCGCAAGTATAACTGTAGGCAGGTTGACTAGGCTCGTCTTCAAATTCATACGGGTCCTTCCACTGTGTATTCAAGTCCAGTTCTACCGCATTGTCACGGTAACGAATGCCAGACTGACCCTCCTCGACACTACTAGACCGACCCTGCCCGACATTATATGACGGACCCTGCTCGACATTATATGACAACCCCTCCTCGACATTATTATTATTATTAGAGTCGTAAGAATCACCGAAAATAAAGTCGTAATACGACATGTTATATATTTTGTGGACAAAGAATTGAAATCGAACGAGTTTATAATGAAATCGAATGAATTTATAGCCAAAATCTGATGGGACCAGGCGCCTCGCTTAGGCCAAAGCGAGGCGCCTGGGTAATTAATTTAAGAGAGTATCAGGCTTTACGTTTAATCAGGGTTAATCAAAACTCTCAGCCGCCTCGCCTGGAATATTGTTTTCAGGGGAATCTTAAGCTTTATGTCTAATCAGGCAGTCAGGTGCCTCGCTTTGGCCAAAGCGAGGCGCCTGACTGCCTGATTAGACATAAAGCTTAAGATCCTCTGAAAACAATATTCCAGGCGCCTCGCTTAGGCCTAAGCGAGGCGGCTGGCTTAAGGAGTTTAATTAGAAGTTTGGGGGGTTTAATTATAACGACCGATACCAAAAAGGAGGTTGAAATGTGAAAGTTATTATTTAACAAACAACTAGCAAGACTCCCCGCGCACTACTCCAGGAAATTTTTTGGTATCTGCTCTGATAGTTGGCTACAAATGCTAAGAGGGTGTTTGGGATTGAGTTTGGAAATGCAAAAGTGCTTTTGGTAAAAAGTGTTTATTAGTTTGTGACTTTTTAAAAGGAGTTTTAAAAAAAATGTTTGAAATAGCTTTTGGGATGAGAAACGTCAAAAAGTCAATAGATTGTTTTTTTTAAGTATTTCGCTTAACTTATTGTGAATATTGGTTGTATAGGTGGTAGATTTGTAACTTTTTTTTCAAAAGCCATTATTTCTAACTTCTCAAAAATAGTTTTTCCACCCTCAAAAAGCTAAAAGTCAAAACAGAAAGTGTTTTTAGGTTACACAAACAACTTACTAACTTATTGGCTTCTAGAAGCCAATAAGTAAATAAGTTGTTTTGAAACTCAAGTGTCGTTCTAATAATACCCAATGTTGGTACCAATGTCAATATATTCGTTTACTCAGTCAGTTTCAGTACACTTGTCATAAATATTGTCCTAAGGCTAGTGGGTAAGCAGACATCAAAAATCTCATGTCTCAGTGCCACGTAGGGTGTCACATCACCAAAGTGGTGTCTCACCATTCTTGAGACATGGGTGGAGTGTGCAGACATCAAAAAACTCATGTCTCAAGCATTTAATATTTTTTTTTTGTTTTCTAATATTAATTGTAATTAGTTTTATAAAAGTAATAAATAAATAAAATAATGTTCAAATAAATACTAAATTATATAAAAAAATTACAAAGCATCCTAAAATAAAAATTACAAAGCATCCTAAATTAAAAAAATTTACAAACCATTCTAAATTAAAATAAAAAATTACAAACTACTCGTCCTGTCCGTTGTTCCATATATATTCGATCAAGTCGGCTTGTAGATGATGATGGATGTGTTCGTTACGTAACGCGAAATCGTTTAACTCTTGTTGCGCTTCGTCATCCGGAATAGTATTCTCCTCCACCGCATTTTCATTGAACTCACAAATAGCTCGGCCTTCGTCTTCGATGATCATGTTATGTAGCACGATGCAAACATACATACAATAACGTATTTTTTTTTGTTGTGAAAGCACGTGCCGGGTTTGCGATGATGTGCCATTTTGCTTGTACTCAACCCCCGAAACAGTAAAATAGGGGTCACAACTCGCCAAATCATCGGCAATACGTACGAACAATCGACGACTCATTCGAAACCGCCGCCTAAACATCTCGTCCGTATACACCGGGTGATCGGCAAAGTAATCTCTAATTAATCGCTCATGTGCACCTACACGTATGTTGTAAATGATTTTAAAAAATATATTTGAAGAAAAATTATATGTTCCAAAAAAATAGTTGCTATATATAATTGAAGAAAAATTATACACTTACCCTGCCGGTCTCTGTTTAAAGCCGCTTGCCTAGGTCGCGGTTGCGAGCTCACTTCGTCTTCCTCCGCCACGATTAACTGTGCCGCTTCCCAAATCGAGTTAACAAAAATATGGTTTTCTTCGCTCGACGAAGATGAGGAATCAAACAATGATAGGTATGACATTGTTTGTTATTTTTTGTAAAGAAAGTAGATAGTTTTTTTTGTTGGTTTTAGTTGATTTACAGGGGTTTATTTGGATGGTTTGGGTTTATTTGGGTTTATATATTGTTGGATAGGTTTAAAAAAACTAGCTGTTGGATTTCAAAAAAAAAAGAGAAGAAGAAAAAAAGGCCATTGGCCCGTCCCTCATGTCCAAGAGAGAACGGGGGAGACGGGGGTTAGGGGGACGAGGCATGGGGGCGGTGTAGCGATCAGTCTAACACAAAACTTGCTCGGTGCATTCGTTTTTATTGGATTTTAGTTAGAAATGATACAAAAATGGTTCGTTTCTTGGTTATTGTTTCGATTAAAGGGTTATTGCTTCATTTTCAAATATCGTTTCTTGGATTTTAAAACGCATGCGATGCAATTTTAAATAACTGTCCAATGTCTGATCACATTAAGACGTAGGGGTGTTGTATCGGGGGAGGGTTCGGTGGGCTGACGTGGATAGCCTCCCCCTCGGGGAACCCCCCCCCCCCCCCCCCGATGGGTCTTCGGATCCTAGGCGCTCGTTCTTCCCAAACACACCCGCTAACCCCTCGAATCAAGCCCCATTCGGTTTTCCCTCGACACCCGGTACTCCCGCGTCACAACTACTCCCTTTTGGCGCGTTTAGCACCCCTCTTAATTCTTGGCAAATGCAAATGCAACAACATCAATGGCAAATGCAAATGACACAAGTCTCACCCTTCCCTCAAACACAAACACTACCCGAAACGCAAACATAACACGAGCACGATTTCGTTTCTTTGACCGTGCATGATGATCACGTGCCCGAAACCCAACCCCCACCCAAAAAAAAAACCGCAAAAAAGGGGGGGACGGGGCCAAGATGAAGGCCCTAGTATGAAGGCGGATGTCATTCCTTTGACGCCCATTGAGTTGGAGGCGCTAGCACAAGCTTGGGTTAACGTTTCTACCGATCCAATACTAGGTAACATTTTACTTTTTTTTTTTACATATTTTCGGTTTTAATTATTTTTAGATATTTTTGTTTTTAATAAATTATTACTAACTTTTTTTAAATTATTGTAGCTACAAATCGGAAAAATGATGGTTTTTGGAATCAAGTTGTTGTTGATTTCTTCAAGTTATTACAACGTGAGCCATATCGAAGGGTTCACTCCGTTAGTACCAAGTGTCAGGAGTTGATGGGAAAATACCAACTTTTTGCGAGTTACCACCAAAGTGCTTGGAATAATCGTACCTCGGGCCAAAGTGATGACAACGTGTTGAAGTCGGCTATTGAAAGATACAACGCAAAACACGGGGCGTGGGCATACATGAAAGCGTATGAGATTTTTAGCAAGTGTGAAAAGTTTAAAGTGGTGCTGAATGAGGTGGAACAAGCGAAGAGGCCTAAAACGAGCGCATTGGGTAGTTACAGTGGTGGTGGGGTCGGATGCGCGTTGTGTGATGTGTGCAAATAGGTATATAAATAAATTGATCAAGTTAAAATCCTAGACTCTTCTAAAACCACACACTATCGGCAAGTGTACTGATCGCAAGTAGCAAGTAGGCAAGACCAGGTATCGAACCTAAGGACTTTATCTAACACTTTTGAAATTACTCCTAATGAATTACCTGATAAAATATTATTATTATTATTAAATTGATTTATTAATTGGGGGTTTAAACTGAAATTAAAATAAATTAATTAAAATCAATTAAAACTAATTAAAACTAAATTACTAAATTAAACTAAGAAACTGAAAATAAACGAAAGCTGACGAACTGGGTTGGAACTCTAATGAGGAGAAAACTGGTAACCTGGGTAGAATCCCTAGACTCTGGTTATAAAAGCTGACTTATGTAATCCGGTTGGAGACCCTGTTCTCACCTAATAAACCTCCTGTCAAGGATAGCTACTAGACTCAAGGCGGGACAAGTATTGAGATGCTAAAATGAAAGTGGATCGCCCCAGCGAAACCAAATCCCACAGTAATCCTTTAATCAACCACTCTTGGATTGAAAACTCCCAAACTGTGAAGCAGACTTAACTAATACGAATGAAATCCTAGGAAAACTCTAAACACGAATAAGTAACCAGTCTCGCCCCAGCGATAACCAAACTACCAAACAATGTCTAGTTAGTCAACCTATCAATCCCGAATTATATTCCTAACCTTCGGGAAGGGATTGCACACCTTAGCTAATTGATTTTAAAAACCTGTTAAACTTGTGCTATTCCTAACTGCAAGAACTAGCTCGACAACAAAAGTTAATCAAACTAGAATGATTTCTAGTTCTAGGGGATATTCCTATGTGCCTAAAACATCAAAACCAACAAACAAGTAATCAAATCAAAAAGCACCAGCACACAAATATTCAAAATCAAACATAAAAATTAAATCATGTAACCCAACACATCCAAAACGGAAAACATAGGTCTTTAATTAAAAACCAAAATCTAGTTCATCATCCCAAGTCACCAATAAAAGGTTTAGCCTATAATATTTAAAAACATCTTCATAAAATTAATAAAAATAGTTCTAATCATGTCTATAAAAATAATAAACGAAAACTAAAGCAATAAAATCGATAAATAAATAAAATGAAAAATAATAAAAAAAGGAAGTGGGAAGAGGAAACCATTTCCCTAACACTCTGTTTCAGAGTTTCATTAAAGGATGGATGAGAAAAGATTTCTCTTCTCTTCCTTTCTCTCCGGTTCCTTCCAAATTGGAAAGATTGAAAATCACCCTAAAAACCTCTTTATTATCCCTCTCATTCTCTCCCTTTCCCTCCTATAAAAAAACTCTGGAACACATTTTTTTCCCAATCCTTTCTCTTCTACCCTTTAATGAAATTCTGGAACAGAGTGTAAGAGTAGAGGGAGTGGGCGGGGAAATGGGGCGGGAGAGCTCTTCATGGGCGGGAACACCGCCCCCTCCGGGCGTGGAGGGGGGGGGGGTGAGGCGGGGAGCAAACCAAGGGCGTGGGGGGGAGTTGTGGGGCCACGTGGAGGCTTCTAATTGGCCGATTTTTTTCTTTTTTTTTTAACTTTAACACAATATAATATTATTGCTTTCACACCCTCCCCCCCCCCCACTCCCCACAATCCCCCCTCCCTCCTCCCACCCACATGGGTCCCACAAGTGACACATGGCGCTTCACCCCCTCCCCCCCCCCCCACTCCCTATAGTCTAAGGGTCTAAGACTATAAGGAGTGGAGGGGGAAAGAGGTGGGTGAAGCGCCATGTGGCACTTGTGGGACCCATGGGGGGGGATTGTAGGGAGTGGAAGGGGGAAGAGAGGGGGAAGAGAATAATATTATTGTGTGTAAGATTTAAAAAAAAAGCAGCCAATTAGAAGCCTCCACGTGGCCCCACAACTCCCCCCACGCCCTTGGTCTGCTCCCCGCCTCCCCTCCCCCCTCATCCACGCCCACAGGGGGCGGTGTTCCCTCACATGAAGAGCTCTCCCGCCCCACTCCCTCTACTCTAAGAAGTGGAGGGGGAAGAGGGGGATGAAATGTGTACGGTTTAGTAAAATTTTTAGGTCTAAACTAATGAGGAAGGAGATGGAAGATTTAGATTGTAATCAAGCTTTAGTAAAATTTTGTATTAGTTTGTGAGCTTAAAATGTGTACGGTTGAACGTGTTGATATCATTGTTATATCGTTTACTAGCTGATTACCCCGGGAAGGTCTCGGGGTTGAAAATTTTAATATGATTTAATAAAAAATGATAAAAGAAGAAAACCCAAATCACGAAAAGAGTAAATAACTTAAACATAATCAATCTTAGTTAAAAAAACATTTATTTAAAAGTTAAAAAAATAAAAAGCATAAACCATATTAAACATAATACAGTATTAAAAGGATAACCTTTAACTAGGGCTGTAAACAAACCAAACATTCGGTGAACAGTTCGTAAACCGTTCGGCGGGAAGTTCGTTTGTGTCCGTTTGTTTAATAAATGAACGAACACGAACACAAAATTCCGTTTGATTAACTAAACAAACAAACACAAACAAATGTCTCGTTCGTTCGATTACGTTTGTGAAAGTTCGACAATGTGTTTGTTTATGTTCGTTTATTTATACCCGTTCATGTATGTTTGTTTATGTTCGATCACTAGTTAAAACTTAGGATAATTATGATCTTTTGGATTAGGAATATCATGTATTCATGCCTATGCCTAAGTAATTTTAGATAATTATGTATAAGTTAGTACAATTTGACTTATCGACATCGTTTACTAGATGTACTTTGTCTAACGGTTAATATTAACAATGTTTTTTTAGTTAGTTGCATATTAAATGTTTGTGTTTAAGAACCGTGTTCACGAACAGTTCGCAAACAACTTAATTTCTTAACAATCAAACACAAACATAGAATTATGTTCGTTAGTGTGTTCGTGAACGGTTCGTTTATCCAAGAAACCTTAACAAACAAACACGAACAAATCCTTGTTCGTGTTCGTTTGGTTCGTTTACAGCCCTACCTTTAACATATAATCATCTTCACGTAATTTAAAATATGTTACAATTTGACTTTGACTTATATAGATGTAGAATTCATGATGAGGATTGAAAAATATAACCATTCTAATAATACTAATACTAATACTAATAGTAATAATTATTACTCTTGTAATTAAATAAATAAAAAAATAACCTTGCTATATGGTGACACCATGTGTTGCAGTGTTGCGCGATTCTTTCTCCTAGCTTCTCTTGATGAAGTATACCTATCCATCTTTAGAAAAGTAAAATTCAAATGATAGCATGGCGATTGAGTTGAATTTCAACATCGTAGATAAGAACCTGGTTTAAAAGAAAAAACATGATTAATGAATAACCTGAACACTTTGTGTTTTTTTTTTTCTGTATGAACATAACCCCACAAAAAATAGTCGTTTTCTTCTCCGTTTTTTATATAGCACTATGGTACTCGTTGGAAAGATAATAAAATGCTCGTTAATTTGGTGTAATTTTTTTATTTAAAAAATCTCAAATATAAAAGATATTAACGTTTAAAAATTATGGGAGGAACATAAGAGAGAAAAATTTAAATTTGTTTTTAAATTCTTTTTTCCTAAAATAACTCAATTTAATTTTAGTAATTGAGAATTGAGAGATAGAGAGATAAATTTAGAGTTTTATGTTTATCTTTTTTTAATTAAAAAAGGAAATAATTCAAAAATACTAAAATCTTTCAATTATGATGCCACGTGGCAGTTTCATGGAGAGGTTGAAGGCACCATTGCACGCCACGTCAGCAATGTTTAATTCTTTTATATATATTAATAGATAATAGATTTGTCTTTATTTCTATGGATATAATCCAATTTCAAGTTGGTGTCATGTTAGTTTTATTTTTATACACTATATATCACGGTTTGACTTTGAATGTCCATTTTTTAAGGGCCGGCCCAATGGGATTGTAAACCTAGTCACGTGCCTAAGGCCCTAATTTTTCATAAAGCTTTTTGTATATGTGGCTTAGGCCCAGGCCCCAGGTTATTGACAAAAAAATCCAGTTTTTTATGGGCCCAAACAAAGAAGCCGTAGAAAAAGGCTCAATTTGCATTCAAAACTCCAGCCACAATAAATACAATGAATTCAACAACTTTTTTAACGGAAAGAAATGACGTGCTAATCACCGTGATACCGGGCACCGTGGCCAAGGTCGACTATTCAACCTCCGCCAGGCCTTTGGCTCTTCCAGATGCGTGAAAATCCGACCTCTACCCGTCCGAATGCACGACAATGAAATAATTGGTACATCCCATCAAAATCCTTAAGTTAGTGTCGCTATCATCGCTCCCAATTCTCTCATTGTTTCAGTGACTGTTTCTTCTATTATTTGGTAACTACTCAACGAAGTCAATGGCGTTGAGATTAGGTGAGAATTTATGGGTTGAATTGAGGGTTAGCGTCGCAAATCAAAAGGATAATCAGGTAGGTCCAACGGCTATTTTTTTTGTACAAATCGTATAACTTTAAAAAAATTTAACTCTACCAACTATAAACATTTCAGTTTATAATTGTTGGTCCTAAACTCAGGTAAAGGGAGAGGTTTTTAGTTCATATTCTTAACTAGTGTATCCTTTAGGTGCTTACCGTGATTGACAAATCTAATATGAAGTGAGAAAATATGTGTACCGTAAAAGGAATAAATCATTTTTTAGAATTTTTTTTAAATGATCAACACTTGATAACTCATAAAATCTACTTCTAATTCTACGTGTGCACATCTTGCTCGAGTGAAGTTTTTGTACAACTTTGTCAATTCCTCAAGACATTATAGTTGCATTGTGAACCTGAAAAAAAAAACTACCAAATTGGTATCAAATGATATGTCATGATGATGATTGAATTAAAAGACGTGCATGGTGGGGTGATTAATTATCACTTATTAGCAAGAGATTTACTTGGTGTCTAAGAACCATATGTTACATCTAACCGGCTTAGCAACCTTTGTAATCAATGTTACTAGCAAAACCAATCAAAATACAAAAAAAAAAAATATATTCTTACCAAACTGACTACATATGTGATTATATATGTAATTAGCGGGTTCTTGTATGTAATAATAGGTTTAAAAGCATAAATACTATCTTAACATGATTAGTGACTTGTCTAGACATGGTTAATAAATTACCTGAACACGTTGTGTTTTTTTTCTGCATGAACAAAACCCACTAAAAAGTCATTTTTTATAGTACTATGGTGTTCGTTGAAAAGATAATAAAACGCTCATCATTATCATGACATATCATTTGATACAAATTTGGTTGTTTCTTTTTTTTTCAGGTTCACATCGCAACATGTGTCTTGAGGAAGTGACAAAGCTTTACAAAGACTTCACTCAAGCAAGATGTGTACACGTAGAAGTGGAAGTAGGTTTTATAAGTTATCAAGTGCTGCTCCTTTACAAAAAATTTTTTTTTTTTTTTTGAAAAACGCATATTCCTGCTTTGGTACGCACATTTTGTCACTTCATATTAGATTTGTTTATCCCGGGAAGCTCCCGAGATAATAAAGTAGTAAAAACTATACAAGAATATAACAAACTCTAAAAAAATAAAAACCCTAATAAACTATCAGCACAAACAAACACGTTACCGAACGTTCATGAACGTAAACGAACGAATACAAACGAACTTCCTGCCGAACGGTTCATAAACTATTTAATAAAAATTAAGTTCATTTGCAACCCTAGCTGTGAGGTTTTTTTGTGGCCTTTTTTTGTGTTTGAATCTATTATATAATTGAAAGCCTTAAATCCTACATGATACTCATATAGTCATTCTTCCTTTGAAAGTGCCATGTGGCAATAAGTAATTTTAGAAAAAAAAAAAAGTTTAAAAACAAAATTGGATTTTTCTCTCTCATGTTTCCTTTTATAATTTTTTAATGTTAATATATTTTATCTACGAGATTTTGTAAAGAAAACAATTACACCAAACTAACGAGCGTTTTAACTAACAAATTTAACTAAACGAACAATTTTTTTTGTTCGTGTTCATTCATTTATTTAACGAACGGACGCAAACGAACTCCCTGCCAAACATTTCATGAACGATTCAAGAAAAAATCAGTTCGTTTGCAACCCTAGCTGTGAGGCTTTTTTGTGGCCCTTTTTGTGCTTGAATGAAGTTAGGGCTAGCAATTTAGACACGAACACGATAACCTGACACGAATCTACACGATTTTAACAGGTTTCGTATTTGGCCTTAACAGGTTTCGTGTCTATTACAGGTCGACACGTTGAGACCTGTTTTCGTGCCATGTTCGTGTTTACCTATTTCATGTTTGTGTCTTATCGTGTTTGTGTCTTAACAGGTCTTATCGTGTCTTATCATGTCTTGTCGTTTCTTATTGTGTCTTGTCATGTTAACGTGTTTTACTAGGTGTTCCTTATCGTGTTAACCTGTTATATTGTAACGACCCGAAAATTTGCGAGTCATTACGGATTGGTAATCACGACACAATTTACTAATTACCAAGTTAATTAATTCTATTTAAAAACATTTCTTTTACTTAAAACATACATTATTATTTATTTATAATTGGACCGAAGCCCATTACAACACAAACCGGTTATGGGCCGAGCCCATATGAGTTACAACTTAAACCGGGTCTAGCCCGTTACAAACTTTGGACCGTAGCCCATTAGGATTTACATCATACTTGTTCTTGAAACATCATTGGGCCGAAGCCCATTAACCACAAAACATTGTTTTTAAAACTTAACACTTTACTTAAACCACTCGGGCCAAAGCCCGTTAACTCCTAACCGGCCCAAAAGGGGTCCGGTTCTTTATTTATTAACATTCTCCATATTTTTAAGACACGTACGAGCTCGGGTTCCCTTTAACATATTCAACCTGAAATGCATGTTAAAAATACGTTAGCCACAAAGCTAGTGAGTGATGCCCGATTCATTTAGACTTGTTTAAACAAACAATAACAACAATTTTTCATATGGTTCGGTCTTTCTAAGGTGGAATATATTTATCGATGGAGCACTTTACAAATGCTTTATTGTGGTTCCAAACCTCTAATTGGTTTAGAAAAATATATCCGATGATACCGAATGGATCCATTCTACGTGATTTCTATTCGACCGATTCTATTAACTCTTTCATGATCATGAACCAATATTTCATCAAAACCCACGTAAAAACTAACATGCATTCACCCCGAAATCATTAAAACATATGGGGTACATGCACTCACTTTGAGTAATTTCCGAGTCTATGATATCACTATTTGCTTGGTTTCTATTTTCCACTCGTTCCTGTTACACCACAAATCAAGTTATCACAAGAATATATAAACGTATACCTGGCCATTACAGCTTAGGCATAAGAATATAAACTAAAGCTGGCCATTACAGCTTGGCACACGACCTTAAGAACTCTAGACTCATACTTACCCGGATGCTCGTTTTTCACAACTATACTCGGCTATATTCCTTGGGCCGATTGGGTTTCTTATTAATGAGTTGGGTTTGCTTTGTTAGAAGTGGTTTATCAAGCTACTAGGAATGGTGTGGTATGAATAAAAGGGTGGTTTAAGGATGGGGTTATAGAGGCCGATTACTAGTAAGATGTTGGAGAGTGGTTTTGCATGTTGAGTGAGTGTGATTATGATGGGTTTGAAATGGTTGTAAGGAGAGATAAGGGAGCCGATGGTTTTCTTTTATAGGGCAAGATTCATGCATGTGATGGTGATCTAGCTTCTAGGTGATATGAGGTGGAAGTGAAAGAAACAATGGAGTGTCAAGGTGTATCACCCTTAGATTTGATACAAGATTCCCTTGAAAAGTGGCGGCACCCATATACAAGAGGAGTGGGCCGATTAGTTTCCAAAGAGTATTGGGCTTAATCTCCTATGTTTCACAATTGGGCTTGCTTGCAAACAATGGGTCCTTAATAATAGTGGATAAATATAGGCTATACCATAAAGTTATCGGCCCAAAAATATAAAATATGGAAGCCCATTAATAGGCCCAAAAGTTTAGTCGGGTCCTTAAAAATATTCGGCCCACATACATCTAGCTATCGGGCTTATTGAATAGGCCCAATTGTTTAATCGGGCTTTAAAATTATTCGGCCCATATAAGATGGGTTATTGGGCCGGGCTTATGATCCGGGTAAGTTATTGGGCTACACCGTAGGTGGCCCAATCATAATTCTAATTAACTATTATTTAATTATTTTATTAATCTAATATTGTTATATAATGACGTCATAATTTTCGAGGTGTTACATATACATAGGTTCGTGTTTGAACAAAATGACACGATTAGATTTCATGCCGTGTTCGTGTTTACAGGTTTCATGTTCGTGTCTTAACAGGTTCGTGTAACGTGTTATCCGTTATGCCAGCCCTAAATGAAAGTCATCCAATTTAAAGAGTTGAATGCCAATTTCGTCCTTGAGGTTTGTGCCAGATTGCCACTCCAGTACAAAAGTTTTTTTTTTTTTTTTTTTTTTTTGCAATTCCTTACCTGAGGTTTGGATTTTTTTTGCCAAATTCGTCCTTTTCACTATCATTGGTCACATCTCCATCGTGACCACAACCCAGTACAAGACCCGTCCTTTGAACGACCACCATCTTCGTCACATCTCCATCGTGACCACAACCCAAACCACTGCCATCACCGATAACCTCCTCTGCATCACTATCATTGGTCACCTATTAACCCACCGAACCAACCCTTCGAGCCGAGACCTACCACCTTTGGACACCACCATCACAGCCATCACCACCGTTATCCTCCACCATTATAACCGACCACCAACCCAGAACTAGTACCCACTTTCGAAGGTACCAACTGATGTCGTCACAGCCAGTTTTTGGGGTTCAAAACTTCACGCCACCACCACCAGAGATGGTGGTGGTCGGCCGACGCTGCAAACATGGGGGAAGGGGGAGGGTAGGTGCGAGAGGGATGGAGGAGTTAGAGAGAGTGTGTGAGCTAGAGAGAGAGAGAGGGGGGGGGGGAGAGAGAGACAACCCTACCCTTGACATTAACGAGATTTTTTAACTGGGTTAGTGAAAAGGACGAATTTGGCAAAAAAATTCCAACCCTACCCCTGATATTAACGAGACTTTTTAACTGAGTTAGTGAAAAAGACGAATTTTGCAAAAAAATCCAAACCTCAGGTAAAGAATTGCAAAAAAAAAATAAATAAATAAAAACTTTTGTACTGAAATGACAAACTGACCAAAACGTCAGGAACAAAATTGGCATTTAACTCAATTTTGAATTTAGGAAACGCCATAAAACCTCAAATTGATACAAAATCCAACCATGATTCACAAAACTAAAACGACAACGTTTGCTCCCAAACACAGGTTTCCCTCGCATCGCTCTTACTCACTTCTACTCCCCCATACAAACGCCGACGAACAGCAACCCAACCCAACCCAATCAATCATAACCATAACCATTCTTACACCCTTTAATCTTTCTGGGTTTTGCCCACTGTTCACACTTCATGATTCTTGAACCATAAAATTAATAATAATATTTAGGGAAAAGGGTTTGCAAATATGGCAGGAATAGTGAAGGGGCAAAGTGGGTTTGTAATGACACCACATAAAGTATCGATCTGCATTCTTCTTCAAGTTTATGCTCCTTCTGGTCAACTCTCTGTCCCCTTTCCCTTTGACTCCATTTCTCAGCATAATCGTCTTGCCTTGTTCTTGATTTCACTTACTAAGGTATATAAAAAAAATAATAACCCCTTTTCTTTATTCTCTCCAATTTTTATCTTTTGTAACATAATGTTGATGGATTTAAGTAGTTTTGATTGTTTGTGTGCATATGGTTGTTCTGATTTTGTGGTTATTTTTGTGTTAATTTGATTGGATTTTAAGAATTATGTAGAAATAATCCATAGGTTAATTGATAATAGATGTATCATGTGTAATCTTCAGGTTGTAAGTATCATTTTCAAGATGCATTCAAATTTATGTGAACAATTAATATTGATAAAAGCCGAAAGCGAAAGCGCCGATGTAATTTGGGGATTATTTAATTATATTTTTGATATTGTATCTTTGTGTTATTCTTCTCTAGTTGGTAACATGAATTTAAATATATTTTACTCAGCTTTAATCTTTCAATACAGGAGTTATTTTGTTCATACTTTGAAGTGTTTCTGATATCGTGATTTGTGGCACGCAAAATGAATTATCAATGTATCAGCTTTATGATAAAATTTATCGACGACTCATCATTGATTCATTGTTATCCTTTCCTTTCCGTCATGTTCCACTTTTAAGATCTTCTGATAAACTGTTTTTTTTTCCTTGATATTTGTGTGTTTTTTTCTATCGGACTTGAAGTCGTGTGATGATATTTTGGAGCCAACATTGGATGAATTGTTGAAGCTTTTAAAGGAATTTGGTGGATTACTATACAATTGGTTAAGTGATCATGTAACTGGTAGGTTATCGTCATTATTAACACCAGATGACCTCTTTACCTTTTTCAGCGAGTTACGAGGTGAGCAACTCTTTTTCTCTATAAATTTAGTCTTAATATGTTTATTTTGTCTTAAGTAACGTTTTTTATCTTTACTTTCACCGCATACATGGACTATTTTTTACTTTATAGTTTTTCAGTCGTTTTGACTCTTTTATTTGACTTTTCCACTTTTGGTATTATGTATTAGTATCTTCTTTATTTAATTTGATTTTTCTTGCAATACATACGTTACCCCCATGTACACAACTATTTAAATCTTATTACCATTGAAGTAATTGTGCATGCATAACGGTGTGGTCTATAGGCATCCTTGCGGGCCTGGAAACAAGCGTTATTGATGATGATCAAATAAATTTGGATCCAAATAGTAACCTTGGAATGTATCTTCGGCGTTCCTTGCTTGCCTTCAATACTTTGTCATTTGAGGTATTCTTTTCCTTTCGGTTGTTTATAAAGTAACTTTTTTTTTTTTATAAACCTTTCATAGTACTTACCTACCTTTATGATTATTCTCTACATCTAGGGTATGTGCCATCTTCTGACAAATATAAAGACGTATTGTAAAGAAGCGTTTGAAATGTCACATATGGATGATGCTATTAATGATCCAGAGGCACCATTAGAATATGAAAACATGGATTTGGAGAATATTGTACTTCAAAATTTTACAGAAGAACTTGAATCAAGAAAAAGGTCAACTGAAAGGGTTCCTTTTCATAATCATTCATCGAAAGCACTCTTTAGTTTAATTGAAGGTGAGTTTTTTTTTTTATTTTTTTTAACCATGTGTATAAAAATAAACTAAGGATCTTAATGCAAGAAACGCCATGAATGCAGACATCACGGTCTCACCTGGTCAAAAAGTCAAACACAATAACAGAAGTCAAACACAAATGCACCCGCCAAGTGTTGAATCCTCTGATGTGATCCTTCAACGTACAAATTGGCAGATACAAGGATACTTGTCAGAGCAAGCAGAAATGATTGAAAAGCAAGCTATTTCATATATATATTATTTTACTGATATTCCATTAGAAATAATTTATAGTGTATTGATATATTATTTTTATCATAGGCTTGGAAGCTCTTTTCCTATGAGTGCATTTGAATCTGTTTTAAAGCTTCTTCAGAAAGTTGCCCCGGAGTTGCACCGTGTATGTTACTTTGTAATCTGTATTTATTTTCATTGAAGTTTAGATATGCTTTTTTGTAAGACAATTTCTAGCCACTAATTTACTTTAATGCTTATAGGTGCACTTTTTACGATATTTGAATAGCCTTTATCACGATGATTATCCAGCTGCGTTGGAGAATCTTAATCGTTATTTTGATTATAGGTGTTATTCCTCATCTTTTACTTATTCATTTGTGTTCTTTTCTAACGTGATACGCTCAACTAAAGGTGGCAAAATGGGCTGCATCCAGTTGACCTTCAAACATTTTGTTGTCTATTTTGTATTAACATTTGACATTTTTAATAAGATCACAAAAAAAAAAAAAAAAAAAAAACATGTTATTGCTACCATAAATATACACTTTCGGAAATTTTCAACCTGTCTGTCGCATTTGCCTTTAAGTTAATTTTCTGGCTTTGACGCGATAGGGATGAACCGATGAACCATAATCCAAAAGTCAAAGCCATACTATTACTTTTTAATATTTCTTTATTTATAAAAATTGGAACATAAGCTTGAAAGGG
Organism: Ambrosia trifida; assembly: GCA_028751855.1. Classification (NCBI taxonomy): domain Eukaryota; kingdom Viridiplantae; phylum Streptophyta; class Magnoliopsida; order Asterales; family Asteraceae; genus Ambrosia; species Ambrosia trifida. Next base: position 12,580,808 of record CM054127.1, on the reverse strand, counting down.
AATTTCGTTAGTTCTCAGTTTTGTCATTTGGACTAAGTAAGTACATTTTATTGCTATTGCAGTGCAGGGATGGAGGGATCCGATTTTGTTCCCCCATTAAGCTGCATCAACAATGGAAGATATGAAATTGCTTTATTGACTTTGGGAATGACACATTTTCATTTTGGTCACCCTAAACTTGCTCTAAAGGTATATATGATACCATGTTGCTTTCTTCCTTTGACTTTCCTTCACATTCTTTTATTCTTTTAATGGATGCAGGATGTTTGGATATACCGTATACGTTTTGAAACTGATTATGTGATATTAAATAATCATAATCAGAGAATCAACTGTTGTAAGACGTGCTGCAATAGATTGTGGTTGGATTTGTTTCGACGGTTTGGAGCTATATTATTTGTTGTTTCCGCAATTGTGTGCCTTACAAGTTCGGGTTATTTGGGGAATAACTGACTGGTTGTATTGACCAAAACGTGGCAAATTTTAATGCAGTCAAATTTAAAACACAACTTATTTCTTAATGACTATGAAGTTATCTTTTTTCATTAATTATTTGTTAACAATATTTTTTGCAACAGTTAGCGTATGTAATACTGGTAATTATATGTTTGCATAGTATTATTAACAATGAAAATGTTGATAAAAGGGGTACATAAGTAATCTTTATATTTCTCATACTTATCAAAGGCGCTAGGCACACTCAAGGCGCATAAGCCTCGCCTGGGGCCTAGGTGCGAGGCGCAAAAAAAAGCGAGGGCCTGAGATTAAAAAAAAAGCGAACAAGAAAGTAAAGTAAAAATATATATTAAAATAATACTATTTTACATCTAGTTAGATCAAAAGTTTTAAAATATTAATCTATTAGTGTATAGAAGTTTTCCTTAGATAAAAGTAGAAATCTGGCTAAATCTAGACATAATTTAACGAATTTGGCTGGAAACTCTCCGGAATTTGGGAATCTAGCTTGAAATCTACGCCTAAACCATCACGTAGAGAATTAAAGCGTAATTTCCTCAACTGAAAGCGCAAATGCATCGCCTCGCCTAAAAAATGGGCCTAGGCGCAAGAGTCGATGGCTTTTAAAAACTATGATATTTCTTAATAATTTTATTTTTGCAACATGTAAGAAAACTAATTATTTGACTCCTAAATATTCAGTTACTATCAGAACACTTTATTCAAACACAGTTTTATGATTTGCAACAATATAAAATATCAGCTTGCTTCTAAATTTAGTGTAATCTGATGTGCTTTTGCTTCTTGTTTCAGGTTTTGACTGAAGCGGTCCGTGTCTGTCAGATGGTACACTTTATTCTGCTCAATCTATTTTATTTAGTAAATAAATGTTTCTCTAATGGTTCTTTATATTGATTTCATGTATACTTATTTTTCTTTTTTTTGTGTTTGTCTACAATTTGTAGCACAGTGATGATACCTGTCTTGCCTACACATTAACAGCCATTTGTAACTTGCTATCTGAAGTTGGTATCTCAGATATAACTGGAATTATGGGAGCATCAGATTCACATGTTTCCACATCACTGTCTGTTCAACAACAGTTATTTGTGCTTCTTAGAAGATCTCTAAAAAGAGCAGATTCCTTAAAGTTAAAGCGCCTTGTGGCTTCCAGTCACCTGGCACTGGCTAAATTTGATTTAAAAGTAGGTAATAGATAGAGTAAAGGTGGCAAAAATTGGTGGCCTGGGTAAACGGGTTATACGGCTTCAGGTTAAAATGGGTAGTTTTTTGGCGCAGGTTGAAACATATTGGTTCTGGTTGACCTGAAACATTATGATTTTATGTCCAGTAATTTTTATATTTTTATTAGTATTTAGAGTGTCAATATGATTGCCAGAGTTTTATTTTTATGAACTAATCTAACAAAAAAATAATTAAGGAGGTTTTATGCATTAAACGTATACTTTGGGCATCTTTTTGGCCTTTTTTCAAGCTAGTTTTTTTAATCACATTTGACCCGTTTGATATAAAAGATAGCCCGATATAACTTGTTATTAAAGCAAAGGGTTGAAATTACCACCTCTACTAGATTCATGTTTTTTTTTTCCTGTTTGGCATGTTGATGACTGTATTTAATGTTAACGCAGCATGTTCAAAGACCATTATTATCTTTTGGTCCCAAAGCTTCAGTTCAGCTCAGAACTTGTCCAACTAACGTTTGTAAGGTACTATGATCGTACATTGTTGAACGTATCTTTGCAGATGTCTGGATTAAACTATCATTAATACTTTGTTTTCCTTGATGTTTTAGAAAATTAGATTAAGTTCTCAGTTGATACACCAATATGATAATGAAAGCTCAGTAGTGACGGTTGACGGTGCTTTGAGTACTTCATGGCTCAAGAATCAAAGGAAACCAACCACCACGTTGGTTTTTCCTCCAGAAAGTGGACCCGAGAGCAACTGTGACACGTTTTATTCATGGTTACAATCAAATTCTCTTCCTGGATCTGTGTTGCAGCTTGTGGGTTCTTCTTATCTAGTTAGTGCTACATCTTGGGAACTATATGGAAGGTACTCTGTTGTTTATTAACGGGTCGAATTTGTATGCATAACATGAAACAAAAAGATTAGTTCAAAAGGAAATAGGTCGTAAAAGTGTCTTCTAAAGCATTTTGTTAAAAAAAAAAAGATTGTTATTTAAACAATATAGTTGTAACCAGATTGACACAATGAAAAGATATTTTCTTTGGGCGATTATCGTTGATTTTTTCTAACCAGGTTTTTTTTTTAAATATTTTTTTAGTGCTTCTCTTGCACAGTCAAATGCTCTGCTTTTTGCCAACTGTTATGCTGACTCTTCAAGGTAAAAACATGTCATTGTATTTGATTTAATCATTTTTTTTCATTAAGTTGTGTTACTATTATGCCCTTATACGGAGTTTTAATCTAAAACTGAATTTGTCTATGTACAGTTCAGCTGATCTTGCGTTGGCATATGGGAAACTCATCCAACATTTAGCTGTGTATAAAGGGTACAAAGGTCAGACTAAATTCTAACGTATATATATAAACTCATTTTAATCAAATCTGCAAGATCGATATCTTTGTGTATTATGTGCTGTTGCATAGTTTGCATTTGTAGTGTTTTTTTTTTACCTTGTAAAAATCCTATATTGTTTCTCTGTCTGTTATTGCTTTTGCTGCAATACTCTAAAAGATAGGCGTGCGTCAAGTTTCCATAAAAATACAATTTATTTTTGAAATGGACAGCAGCAGATGGAAATTATGTTGATATAATATTCGTTATATGGTGGGTTCTGATCCAAAGTCAAAATTGGGCTCACCTATAAAAACTTGTGTTGTAAATACCCTATACTGACACGGTGTCAACTTAAGTTCCTTATCATTTGCTTTGAAGACTTTGGGTGATATGTTAAATCTTGGTTTTAGAAAGCGCGCCTGAGGCTTGAGGCATGCAAGGTGATTGAAAAAGTGCCTCGGGTCCGGAGGCGATGCTAATGTGGGTCATAGTTAGTGTTTGGAGGAGGTTAATGTACAAAATCGACCAAAAGGATGAAGAGATTATAAGTGTGTTATTTGATGAAGTAAGAAGGTTGATATATAAAGGGATGGAGGCATGGAGCTTTTCGATGTACATAGAGCAACGGCTCGCTCCTCGGCTTTTGGGACATAAACACGTTACACCTTGGAGCGCCTCATGTTTTTTAAAATCAAGTCTGAAACTATGATACGCACTCCATAAATACAATACATGATTACATGTAATAAACTTGTAAAAACATAAATTTCATGTAAAATAACTGCCAAAAAGAGCCTGATTGTCGATTGCACCATTTAGCCGTCATGTTCCTTTTTCTTGAATTTTTCTAATTCTTTTTGTTCTTTCTTGGCTATATTTATCAACAGAAGCCTTTATAGCCCTTAAGATAGCAGAAGCAAAGTTTTTGTCGGTTTCAAAATCTGGAATCTTGCCAGTTAAGCTACAGCTGCTCCATGAGCGGGCTTTACACAGGTGTGGTAATCCCTCTTAAATCTTCGATCCATTTTTAATAATCAGCGTGTCAAATATAAAAGTTACAATACTTCAACTATTATAAGTATTATTATTTTTAATTTTTATTTGTTATTTTTAATTTTGTTATTATATTATAATGATCTTGCAGGGGGCATTTGAAACTAGCTCAACAAATATGTGATGAACTCGGAGTTTTGGCTTCTTCGGTAACTGGTGTGGACATGGAGATCAAGACTGAAGCTAGTCTACGCCAGGCTCGCACATTGCTTGCTGCTAACCAGTTTAGTGAGGTCCTCAATTTCTCAATTTCTTTATTTTGATATTGGTCATACCTGATACCACTATGCAAAATTATAGTTACTCGGTGTCATAATACTGATCTAAGTGTAAAAGTTTTAATTGCATAAAGAACCAAAGAGGTAGCTATTTAGATTTAAGAAAATGCGGATGTCGCAGATGATGTATTGCTGATTAATGTTATTTTGAAATTATTAAAAAAGTTTAAAGACCTTTTGCTGTTAATTTAGCGTTCGCCATACAAAAAGGGGTGGCAGCGCAGCTTGTTGCCTGTCTGCCTGTTATTTTGATGTAATTTTCGGTTTTATGGAATGTAAAATCGTTAACCTTTTAGAAAATATTCTAAAAGACGTAAGTGGTAGGTAAAAAAAATTAACACTCAACACTCGTGCCTTGAACTGCGCAGGCAGCTTCAGTTGCACATTCTCTCTTCTGCAAGTGTTACAAATTTAACATGCATGTGGAGAACGCAACTGTTCTTCTTTTTATTGCTGAAATCCACAAGGTACGAACCGTCAAATACAACTATTTTTAGTAATATTTATATAAACATTTATTTTAATTTGTTCTAATTATGATATTGCAGAGATCTGGAAATGGTGTTTTAGGAATTCCATATGCTTTAGCAAGTCTATCGTTTTGTGAATCATTTAATTTGGATCTTTTGAGAGCTGCAGCCACTTTGACACTAGCCGAGTTGTGGCTGTTGCTTGGACCAAGGCATGCTAAAAGAGCCTTAAACCTTATTCATAGTGCTTTCCCTATAATCCTTGGTCAAGGCGGTCTTGAGCTTCAATCTCGCGCCCACATTGCCGAAGCTAAATGTTACTTGTCAGACTCGAGCATATCAGGTGCCCAATCTAATAAATGTTTCTAGAAATATAGTGTTATCCTTTTCTTGGTTTCAAAACGTCGCGGGTCGATTCGGAAAACGCCTGAGGGCCTTGCATACGTGAAGCTCTCACCTCATGCCTCGGCTTTCGGGACCTAAACGCCTTTGAGCGTGCTTTTGAAACCAAGATTCTTATGATATGTTTACCAAAATTTTAATTTCTTGAGTTGTTTGGAGACTGATTATTTTTCATAAATATCTGCGCATTTATCTTTTCAGTTTCTGAAGATCCTGATATAGTTCTTGATTCGTTAAGGCAAGCCTGTGAAGGACTTGAAGCTTTAGAGGTTAGTTGTTTTCCGTTCTAGCAAGATTCGACTATTGATAAAATGTCCAAAACGCCCTTAACAAAGACCAGTTTGTAGACCAATTCAAAGTTACGAATTTGTAACAATGCGTCAAATACTGATTACATGTTTTGTTTTTAATCAATTCAGTATCATGAGATGGCAGCAGAAGCATATTACTTGATGGCCATTGTGCTTGATAAGGCTGGGCAGATGGAACAGAGAGAAGAAGCCGCGGCCCGTTTTAAGCAACACATTACTGCACTTGAAAATCCCATAAAGCCGGAAGACCCACTTGTCAACCTGTTGTAATTTATCGCGTATTTATAAGTAAATTTTGCTCCATCGATACCCTTAACATTAACGCAGTCTGAAAAAAAAAATTCATATTTAATCATCTAAAATGTTATATGTAAAGAAGTAGAGTTGACTGCGGTTGTAGCTTTTGATATGCTGCATCAATACAACTTTAGACAGTTGATCGTTTAAGATATTATGCTTGTGTGTAAACATGTGATTTCGTTAAAGAGACGTGCAACTATGACGCTTCGTTTATAGTATATAAGTAATCTAGATTGAAACAGGTTTATTGGGATATCGGTTTGTGTTCAATAGAAATCAGTTTCAAATGTTTTTTAATGAGTTTTGCATAGTTGTAACTTATTCATAATAAACATATTATTGTGTTTTCATTTAGACATTTTATCGAGTTTGTAATGTATAGAACCGGTTATGACTAATTTTTATGTGAACAAACTGGACTTAAATATGCATATAAAATGGAGAGAGAGTAATTCTTGTTAACTCATACTATTTAAAGCTTTTGAGGATAACCAACATGTTTTCGTCCCCTTAGCTTTTGATACCTTTGGCTAATTGGCACTGGAAGCTATCTGTATCTTGACAAGGGTCCAACGGGCTATTCATAACAATGTTTCGACTCTAGGGGGCAAGGGGTTTGTGTTTAGTAGATTGGGGTTTGCAATTAAGAAAGGTGTGGTGGTGTAGCTTGTTGCCCGTCTGCCTGTTTCAATGTAATTTGACAGTCATGAAATGAAGAATTATTTTAAATACTAAGTTATTAAGACTTTTAAATCAACTATCAACATTTAAACTACAAATATATACCAAATGGGTCAACTATCCTATTTACTAAACATATTTATACCAAATGGGTCAACTATCAACATTTAAACTACAAATATATACCAAATGGGTCAACTATCCTATTTACTAAACATATTTATACCAAATGGGTCAACTATCAACATTTAAACTACAAATATATACCAAATGGGTCAAATATCCTATTTACTAAACATATTTATACCAAATGGGTCAACTATCCTATTTACTAAACATATTTATACCAAATGGGTCAACTATCAACATTTAAACTACAAATATATACCAAATGGGTCAAATATTCTATTTACTAAACATATTTATACCAAACGGGTCAAATACTAACATTTAAACTACAAAGAGATACCTGTGTAATATTCGGTTCCGTAGGTGTAACTTGAGGAAGGCTTTCTTTCGGAAAAGGCATATGCCCAATCCCGATAACATGTCTGCGACGACTACCCAACACCTCTTCAAATATACCAACCTGATCCACCTGTTCGGAGCTGCCTGCTTCTCCTCCTTCTTCTTCGGCGATCCGTTGATGTTCAGATTCAACCCGTGACTTTAACTTGTGCTGTATTTTACAAAAGTGATTTAATAGATTATAAATGTATACAATAGATTATAAATAAATGCTTACATAATTCTCTTCATTCTGAGGGCTATCAAACGTCCCCTGCCTTCCTATATGTCCAATACGGTATGCTTCATACCGTTCCACGCCCTGTTTAATATTAAAAGTTAAATTATAAGTTAAATAAACATTATCGTCTATGTATATGTGTGTGTATATACCTTCTTGTAACAATGACTGGCAAGAGAGCTCGATCCACCTCGGTATGTGTTCGTTTGTTTCTGGCGGGCGGCTTTAGCAAGTGCAGACTTCCTCTTATGCTCTGGTGTGCAGAAGTGATCAACAGCTCGATGCCAGTTTTCCAATTTCATACCCTTGGGAGGATTTTGCTTTGCTAACTCCACATCCCCATCATCTCCCAGCACCCGCAAATAATAATGCTTTGCGTCGGCTTTGCGGTCGCTGTATCGCCTTCTGATAACCGCCATAATGCCTCCTTTTTTTAGCGGCATTCATTTCTTCATTAATAGCATCCAAGTCGAAGCAACCCTAATAATTAAATCAAACAAGCTAGTCAGATAGAAAAAAAAATCAACAAATAACATATAGAATATATATTTACAAATCACTAACCTTTAAAATCTCAAATAACTTGTCTTTGTAAACCTCAGAAACATTATCCCATCCTTCCACATCCAACGGGATCTCACGCCATATATGCATGGACGCCTCCCGGCCGAAGTAGCCGCCATCTTTGCCTACAGGCATGTTGGTGGCGGCATCATGAAATGGAATCGCTACCTTGCCTTTGCCTGTCTTAAGCGCTTTTCTTAAGCCCTTGTTTTTTGCAGGGCCCCGTGTTCTCCGACGAGTTAAAAATAATTAGTATTAGAATTGAAAAAGAAGTAAAAATAGTAAACAGTAAAGAACTGTAAGACTTACCACCATCTTCCTGGTGGTTGTTCCACCAATCATCACCGCCTGATGGCGGTGGCGGCGCCCCTGCACCGTCTCCCCCGTGGCCCATAACAGCGGCCATCAAATACACAAACAAAAACAAAAACGAACTCATACTGTCCTGCAAAAAGGAAATAAAAAATATTAGTCACATTATTATATGTAAGTCCTGCAATTAGAAATAAAACTTATTAGTCACATTATTATATGTAATAAATAAAGTATAAATACATGAAATCATCAACAATTACTGTTTTTTAATCAGACTCCATGTCATCATAATCTGGATCGTCCTCATCATAATATGCCCTAGCATCAGCAATTTCACTGTCGTCATTGCTCGGGGCATCAACTTCCATTGCATTCTCACCTGGAGTAGCATGAGAAGATATGTTTTGAAAGTATTGGTGGAAGTCAATAATTAGGCCAATATTAGATGAAGAGTTATTGTGAACGACGTCAACATCCTCGCCAACATCCTCGCCTAACTCAGTGTCTACGTTTTGAACATTCTCGAGTTGTGGTGGTCTATCCCAAATTTGCCGGTGATTAACATTTTCGACGACCCACCTATGTTTATTATTTTGTTTTCCTCGAGATGGTTCTTGGATGTAGAACACTTGTTTGGCTTGTCGGGCAAATATGAGCTTATCTTCTTTGTCCCATTCGTGTTCTGTGCTGATACTGGTGATATTGTTTTCAACCGTAACTCGAGTATCGTACCACTTGCACCGAAATAGGACAGTTGTATACCCACGAGGATAACTGATCTCAATAATCTCTTCTAATACGCCATAATATTTCTCACCGTTCTCTCCCTCCACCATAACCCCTGAGTTTTGCGTTGCACGTTTTGTATCACGTGAAGCCACCATAAACCTAACACCGTTGACTATGCAACCGGTGTAAGTCTGGGCCATTACGTACGCGCCCAATGAAAGAGCATATAACTCTGGGTGGAATTCTGAAAAACTTTCTTTCTTCATCTTATAGACCTAACAAATTTAAAATAATATTGTTTGTTATATATGCATTACCTAACAAATACATAGTAACGAGTGTTATATATGTATTACCTTGTGTTGAAACCATTCCGGAAACTTAGTTTTAATATCATCTTGGGGATGTGTAGATTTGAATTCACTACATTGAAGAAATATGTATAAAAGCAGGAAAAATTAGTCTTAATTATATATTTGGGATGTTCGGTAAATATATAAAGGATAGGAGCACTTACTTCATGTAGCCCCTGACTTCTTCGCAATTATCGAGGACAAACCATTCTATCTTGAGTTTGTCCTCAACTGAAAGTAGCTTGTCATTCGTTGCACTGATCGGCTTGCATTGGGACTCAAACACCCATAACTTTCTTTTTTCTACAACGGCGTCCTCATTTCTCTCAGGCTGATTGAACTTAGTCTTAACATTTTGCAGATACATTGAGCAAAATGTTAAAGCTTCTTCAGCTACATAACCTTCAGCTATACAACCTTCTGGCCTTGTCGGGTTTTTAACATAGTTTTTCAGTTTTTTCATATACCGTTTAAAGGGATACATCCATCTCATATAGACTGGACCACCAAGAATCGCTTCATCGGGTAAATGCATAACTAAATGAACCATTATGTCAAAAAAGGCCGGCGGATATATCACCTCTAACCTGCACAAGATCATAAGAATGGCATCCCTCGCTTTCTTCATATCTTCCACTACCAGTGTTTTGGAGCAGAGCTGTTTAAAGAACGCACAAAGGTCTACCATTGGTGTATAAACATCTTTGCCCAAAAATGCTCTAACCCCAATTGGTATCAATTTTTGGATGAGAATATGACAGTCGTGTGATTTCAAACCAGTAATGTTAGTATCGTTATCTGTCACCCTTTTACTAATATTAGATCCGAACCCATCTGGTAGTTTAACATTTTTTATAAACTGGCAGAAACTCTTTCGGTCACGCCGGGTGAATGAGTATTTTGGGTGTGGGCAGGTCCACTTGGTTCCCTTTTTTTTCAACCATTGCGTCTTTTGAATTTTTAGCTTCTCTAAGTCTATTCGTGCATTTGAGCTATCTTTCGTCTTTTCATTCATCAAAAGAGTACCAAGCAAGCTGTCGCACACGTTTTTCTCGATATGCATAACATCTAAGTTGTGCTTCAACTGCAGAGAAGACCAATACTCTAATTCAAAAAATATGCTTCTTTTGGACCAGTTCAACTCGAAGTCTTCACGATTGGGGTTAGCACCTCCAAATTGTGGATGCTTGCCTGGTAGGCGATTGAGTAGAAGAGCATGTTGAGCATCTATGTCAGCGGGACTAAACCGTCTCGGGGGGGCTCTTGTCTCGTGTGCCCCGTTAAACTCAGAACTTTTTCTCCACTGATGGTTGGCATCTAGGAACCGCCGATGGCCTACAAACACGCATTTACCTATTACACGCACTGAAGGGGTGTCGTCGTTGCAAGTCGGGCATGCTTTGTATCCCTGCCCGCTCCAACCTGATAGACTGCTACGAGCTGGAAAGTCACTTATAGTCCATAACAACGCCGCCTTCATTGTGAAGTGCGTGTTTGTCGCAGCGTCTTTAGCAAGTACGCCTGTCTGCCACAAATCCTTAAGCTCATCCACCAACGGCCTAAGGAAAACGTCCATGTCCTTCCCAGGGGATTTAGGGCCAGGAATCAATAAGGTCAACATAAATGTGGACTCTTTCATGCATAGCCACGGAGGCAGATTGTATGTGGTGAGTATAACCGGCCAAGTGCTATGAGTCGAGCTTTTGATGCTGTAAGGATTAAAACCGTTAGCTGCAAGCCCTAGGCGAACATTTCGGGGTTCACTCGAGAAGTTAGGGTACCTTAGATCAAAGTCCTTCCATGAAGATCCATCAACTGGATGACGCATAATACCATCTTCTGATCGTCCGGTACTGTGCCATATCATATCTTTTGCTGTGTGCCTTGATCCATACAAGCGTCGTAGTCTGGGGGTCAAAGGAAAGTATCGTAACACCTTGTGAGGTACATTCTTGCCACTTGTTGTAACATCGCAAAAATTCCCACCGAATTTCTATACGAAGAAGCCCTTATTTTATCCTTTATGTGCCCAAGTCTATAATTACTTTTCCTAACTCACAACATATATATACATATACATATATACACATATATAATGCATTTTTTTTATAAATAATAATAATAATAATAATAATAATAAAAAATTCAGATTTTATTACATATATATATATACACTTTTGACTTTATTTTTCTAACCACTCTTAAAACCCATTACCAAACCCAATACCCATATCCCTAATATTGCTAAAGCCCAAAGATCTGAGCCCAAGCCCAAGAAACATGGCCCAGACAACCAGACCCAATCCCTTCCCTCCCTTTCATCCGTTTTTAATCAAAAAAAAAAAAAAAGAGAAAAACCAGGTCCCAGCCGGGTCTCGAACCCGGACAACCCAGACACACACGCGCGCCTCAACCACTGCTCCACATAGCCATCTTGTTTGTAATCCAACTCGTAAAATATTTAAAGGCACAATACTGCTGTTTCTTTTTCCTTTTCTTCTCGTCGAACAGCAGTAGCAGCAGACATTTTTTTATTTTTTTTTTCTTTTCTTTTGACCATTCTAGTGACACCATTAACATATAAATTAACCATGGTTGACTTGGACTCGTGATTTCCGGTCATCTACACGCTCTATGATTATCAATTACCATTCAATTGTTTCCATTATAATTAAAAACGCGTCTCACGATTAAAACTTGGTCAAACTTACCAATTAAGCGATCTAAACATCATCCCTATAAATTGAACGTTTCTGAACCTTCACAACTCGCCATTATCTCCTTCTCAATCCCCAATTCTTCATTTTAATCTTCTGTTCTTATTATACGATCGCGTTTTTGACTTTTCAAGTTGACTAGCCGTTCGTAAACAATTCAACTTTGTAAGTTTAATTTCTGTTGTGGGTTTCATTAATCGGCCTACACACAATGTTTACCCTATGATTAATTGGGTTAACATTGTGTGAGTTAATCAATTGCAAAAGCTAGGGCTCATATGTTTCATTTGGGGAAGAACACTGAACTCGCCCATGTGTTATAATTATAACTAACTGAAACCAAACACAACCACTGGTCTGGACCAAGTGGTTGTGCCTGGTGACTCTGACCCGGCTGACACAGGGTTCGAGTCTCAGCAACACCATTCTTTTTTTCTTTTTGTTGTTATAAAGCTTAACTTATATATATATTCATTTATATATTCAAAATTCATTTTAAAATACCAAAACCCTTTTATAAATTCTACAAAAATTATATTATGTTAATCTGATGAAAAAGTTCAACACCCAATTTTTAGTTTTCAAAAATTTATTTATTTATAAAAATCTATAAAAATATCAAAACGATCTTATTAATTTCCACAAAAATTATCCTAAGTTTTTATAACATTAAGCTTTTCAGAAATGATTTTTATTTCAGAAAAATCATTGATTTAATATTTTTAATCAATTTTTGTTAGTTTTAATCATAATTAAATCATAATAAATTCAATTTTTAATATTTTTGCACCAAAATTTTATAGAAATTATTTCTGATTATTTGGAACAGAAATATAAATTTTAAACTTATAATTCTTTAATTTTAATATTTTTAAATATTAAAGTTAAGTTTTGGCAATTTGTAATAAATAGATTTAAAAATCTATTTTAAAGGAAATAATTTTATAAAAATTATTTTTATACTTTAAACACATTCTTGTAACCATCTTAAGTTTAAATTTCATAAAAAGATTTTTAGTTATTTATTTACTAAATTTCTCTCAATTGGCGAATATTTTTAATATTAATCAAACGAGCAATTATCCCCAATTCGAAGCCCTAGAAACTTATACATTTTTAGGATTGATAGACTTAGACATATTTATTACTTTATTATAGGGTGATACTTGATACATTTGGTCAACACAATTATCCAAATTTCTCAACAGATATAACATTTTACCAATGTGAGTTTTACATAGCCCCTTTTCTATTTTCACTATTTTTGGGGTGAAACATGTTTATAACATCATCATTGCAATTCAATCATCAATGTGTCTATGTGTTTTCTATGTTGCATTATGTCTTGAGCATGATTAGAGTAAGCACCATTCTAGCATAATCATTAACGTTGATCAAGCCGACGGTATACATTGATAGATCTATTGGACTGACAATCCCACCCGGATACGTGCCTCCTACAAAGGTAGCGTGGGTGTTTGTTATCGTATAACATATTGGACCATGAGCGTATGGTATGTATCATTTTATAACAGTCATCAGGGTTGATTATGCACTCGATTTATTTCTAGTATGTTCTCACATATGGACTAGATTGACATGACACATGAATTGCACATCATTTTTATTCAAATATCAAAAACCTATGTAATTCTCACCAACTTTTGTTGACCCAAAACATTTTCAACTTAACATGTTTCAGGTTCTATTTGCTTGAAGATTTGAATTGATGCTTGAAGATATGTGTATAGTTTTATTCAATTTGATGTACAAATTCTAGAACTATTGTATGTAATTCATCTAAATCATATAATGAGAATTATTATTTACCATGAGCTACTGAGCAATCATCAATACGTGACATCCCGATGTTTCCGCCATCGGTTGGGGTGTTACAGATTGGTATCAGAGCCATGGTTATAGGGAATTAGGTTATTAGAAAAATAATCTAGTCTATAACCATAGGATTTAACCAGTACTTGCTTCTCTTACGTGCTATTCTCTATCTCCCTCTTACTTCTTATCCCTACTTTCATCCTTACAAGAAGGTTGTTCTCCATCAGTGGATCTACTCTTAGATTGATAGGACAAAATCCTCAGGTTAAACCTGAACCCCCTTGAGATCTCGTCGAAGTTCTAGATCTTAATAACGAACACGTGCAATCTGGAAGGGTGAACGCCTGTATTCTGAGTCTTCTGTCTAGGCTGGCATTACGCATATATCCCAATCAGACGAGGGACCCGGATGCCTACCTGGGAATTCTCGGGATGAGTGTTCACTTATAGGCTAAAGCATGTCTTCATATGTTATTAGAATCTGGAGTCTTTGATAAGTCAACATTTTCGTTTATTCGTTTTAATTAATGAATAAATGATTATATTCCTTATATCACCTCATTCATTTCATGCCACATTGAACCTTCATTGTGTCCCTTACATGTCTCCACGTCGTAGCACTCGCAATAACAGTGGTGAAAACCAAGAGGAAAGTAACAACAACCACAACACCAACCACGACAACAACAAAAACAACAAAGGTGTTGATGCCCGACTGGCTGCGATTATCCACAACCCTGCTCAGGTTACTAATCCTAATCGTCCTGGTAATTTCAACTATGGTCAATGCTATGAATGTGGAAACCCAAATCACTTCCGTAACCGATGCCCTAAACTAAACAGAGATCAAGACCCTCCAGCTACTTAACAGCAAGTCCCACTATTTAAATGTTGTTTGCTTTTAATTCTATGTATTGACACTTTTGGATTCAAGTAATAAAATCAAGTAATATTATAACATCTGTGTGCATGCTTGCTTTAATATGAACTAATTGCTATATCTATGATCATACGTGCTTACTTGTACAACAATTAGTTGACTACCAAACAACCTACTTAACGATTGGTAGAGGTCATCATGTCTTTCCAACAGTCGGGAGAGGCCCTACCACCTGCTCAACGACTGGTGGAGACTATCAGGCCTGCTCAACAATCGGTAGAGACATAGAAGGACACAAAACCTTAATGTAAGGTAAATTGGTGATTGCGGTCCGGAACGTAAATCATGAATTTACAGGTACGTTAAGGTGGTGTGAAATGCTATCAAGATTTTCGGTAGTTAACCAAATGTAAACTCTAGATGTCTAGTAGTTCATTTAGTAAATCAACTCACACGTAACACGCCGCTTACCCACATCATTCGAGACAGATTATTCTATTCATGTCGTGCCTTAACAACAAACATTCACCAGGTCACACTTGTCCCAATTTCGATCCAATCCCCTTTAACCCTGTGTTTTCAATAACTTCGGGACGAAGTTTCCAAAAGTAGGGGAGACTGTAACATCGCAAAAATTCCCACCGAATTTCTATACGAAGAAGCCCTTATTTTATCCTTTATGTGCCCAAGTCTATAATTACTTTTCCTAACTCGCAACATATATATACATATACATATATACACATATATAATGCATTTTTTTATAAATAATAATAATAATAATAATAATAATAATAATAAAAAATTCAGATTTTATTACATATATATATATATACACTTTTGACTTTATTTTTCTAACCACTCTTAAAACCCATTACCAAACCCAATACCCATATCCCTAATATTGCTAAAGCCCAAAGATCTGAGCCCAAGCCCAAGAAACATGGCCCAGACAACCAGACCCAATCCCTTCCCTCCCTTTCATCCGTTTTTAATCAAAAAAAAAAAAAAAGAGAAAAACCAGGTCCCAGTCGGGTCTCGAACCCGGACAACCCAGACACACACGCGCGCCTCAACCACTGCTCCACATAGCCATCTTGTTTGTAATCCAACTCGTAAAATATTTAAAGGCACAATACTGCTGTTTCTTTTTCCTTTTCTTCTCGTCGAACAGCAGTAGCAGCAGACATTTTTTTATTTTTTTTTTCTTTTCTTTTGACCATTCTAGTGACACCATTAACATATAAATTAACCATGGTTGACTTGGACTCGTGATTTCCGGTCATCTACACGCTCTATGATTATCAATTACCATTCAATTGTTTCCATTATAATTAAAAACGCGTCTCACGATTAAAACTTGGTCAAACTTACCAATTAAGCGATCTAAACATCATCCCTATAAATTGAACGTTTCTGAACCTTCACAACTCGCCATTATCTCCTTCTCAATCCCCAATTCTTCATTTTAATCTTCTGTTCTTATTATACGATCGCGTTTTTGACTTTTCAAGTTGACTAGCCGTTCGTAAACAATTCAACTTTGTAAGTTTAATTTCTGTTGTGGGTTTCATTAATCGGCCTACACACAATGTTTACCCTATGATTAATTGGGTTAACATTGTGTGAGTTAATCAATTGCAAAAGCTAGGGCTCATATGTTTCATTTGGGGAAGAACACTGAACTCGCCCATGTGTTATAATTATAACTAACTGAAACCAAACACAACCACTGGTCTGGACCAAGTGGTTGTGCCTGGTGACTCTGACCCGGCTGACACAGGGTTCGAGTCTCAGCAACACCATTCTTTTTTCTTTTTGTTGTTATAAAGCTTAACTTATATATATATTCATTTATATATTCAAAATTCATTTTAAAATACCAAAACCCTTTTATAAATTCTACAAAAATTATATTATGTTAATCTGATGAAAAAGTTCAACACCCAATTTTTAGTTTTCAAAAATTTATTTATTTAATATTTATAATAATTAAATCAAGTTTATTCTATTTTATTTATAAAAATCTATAAAAATATCAAAACGATCTTATTAATTTCCACAAAAATTATCCTAAGTTTTTATAACATTAAGCTTTTCAGAAATGATTTTTATTTCAGAAAAATCATTGATTTAATATTTTTAATCAATTTTTGTTAGTTTTAATCATAATTAAATCATAATAAATTCAATTTTTAATATTTTTGCACCAAAATTTTATAGAAATTATTTCTGATTATTTGGAACAGAAATATAAATTTTAAACTTATAATTCTTTAATTTTAATATTTTTAAATATTAAAGTTAAGTTTTGGCAATTTGTAATAAATAGATTTAAAAATCTATTTTAAAGGAAATAATTTTATAAAAATTATTTTTATACTTTAAACACATTCTTGTAACCATCTTAAGTTTAAATTTCATAAAAAGATTTTTAGTTATTTATTTACTAAATTTCTCTCAATTGGCGAATATTTTTAATATTAATCAAACGAGCAATTATCCCCAATTCGAAGCCCTAGAAACTTATACATTTTTAGGATTGATAGACTTAGACATATTTATTACTTTATTATAGGGTGATACTTGATACATTTGGTCAACACAATTATCCAAATTTCTCAACAGATATAACATTTTACCAAGGTGAGTTTTACATAGCCCCTTTTCTATTTTCACTATTTTTGGGGTGAAACATGTTTATAACATCATCATTGCAATTCAATCATCAATGTGTCTATGTGTTTTCTATGTTGCATTATGTCTTGAGCATGATTAGAGTAAGCACCATTCTAGCATAATCATTAACGTTGATCAAGCCGACGGTATACATTGATAGATCTATTGGACTGACAATCCCACCCGGATACGTGCCTCCTACAAAGGTAGCGTGGGTGTTTGTTATCGTATAACATATTGGACCATGAGCGTATGGTATGTATCATTTTATAACAGTCATCAGGGTTGATTATGCACTCGATTTATTTCTAGTATGTTCTCACATATGGACTAGATTGACATGACACATGAATTGCACATCATTTTTATTCAAATATCAAAAACCTATGTAATTCTCACCAACTTTTGTTGACCCAAAACATTTTCAACTTAACATGTTTCAGGTTCTATTTGCTTGAAGATTTGAATTGATGCTTGAAGATATGTGTATAGTTTTATTCAATTTGATGTACAAATTCTAGAACTATTGTATGTAATTCATCTAAATCATATAATGAGAATTATTATTTACCATGAGCTACTGAGCAATCATCAATACGTGACATCCCGATGTTTCCGCCATCGGTTGGGGTGTTACACTTGTGTCTTTCTTTGCCCACCGACTCTCATTACAAACATGACAATTCTGCAGCGACTGATGTTCTTTCCAGAAGAGAGCACAGTCCCATTTACACACGTCTATCATCTCATATCCCAAACCAGTCTTCTTTAATATCTTTTTGGCTTTGTAATGCGAAGGGGGGGACCTTGTTACCTGCTGGAAGTACAGACCCGAAAAACCCGAGAAGCTCATCAATCGAATTATTAGTCCATTTGTGCCTTACCTTCATATTCATAAGCTTTGATATAAAGTCAAGGGAGGAATAATCAGCACACCCAGGATATAGCTCTGATTCGACTTCATCTATCAGGGCTTCAAACTCATCACGAACATCACTACTCTCTGTATTCGAGCCCCCTTCGTTAAGGTCAGTATCCTCTTCCATACGATCCTCTTCCACTACCACACGCTCTGCTATAAGGTCTGCGATAACGTCATTCATATCGCTTCTTCCCCTAACCTCATTTACGACTACAGGAGATGGCGTAATTGGGTTTTCATCGTGATAGATCCACGGCGTGTAATATTCATCGAAACCATTTATACGAATATGATATATCATTGTTAAGAAGTCTATGAAGATAGAATTATTACACTTTTTACACGGACATCTAATCGTTCCATCTGAGTTGACGAATGGTTTGGCATACTCAATGAAATTGTCAATTCCTTTTTGGTACTCAACATCCAAACGGTTCTTTATAAACATCCAGCTTTTATCGATCGACATGATGATGTGACTGAAACATAATTTGGGTTTGAGGCACGATAATTTAAATGAAACGTATTATTGACACCTAAAGGGTAGGCTGCTAAACCCACTTTTTGAATACCTTATCTCATATATGAATGTGTATTACATGATTGTTTGTTTGAGAAAAATTCGGCAGCATTTCCCCTTAGCCCCCAAGTATATAATATAAATATATACCCGAGGAGCAAAGAGGAAACGCCAACCAAATCTTTCAAAAACAAACAATCATGTAGTACACATTCACATCCTAAATGAGATAAGGTATTAAAAAAGCAGTCCCAAAATGGGGACTACCCGAAATTAATTACTAAATCAATTTCGGGCGGGTATTTTTAAGCTCACTATGTTTTAAATGGGGATTCATTTTCGGGCATGTCTTTCTAGTCTCAATATGTAATAACACATACATACATACACTTATACATACACATACACATACTCATACACTCATGCATACACATACTCATACATACATACATACATACATACATACACTCATACATACACATACTCATACATACATATACTCATACATACATACATACACACACTCATACATACACTTATACATACACATACTCATACACTCATGCATACACATACTCATACATACATACATACATACATACACTCATACATACACATACTCATACATACATACATACATACGCTCATACATACACATACTCATACATACATACATACATACATACATACATACATACATACATACATACATACATACACACACTCATACATACACATACTCATACATACATACATACATACATACATACATACTCATACATACATACACTCATACATACATACATACATACATACATACATACACGCATACTTATACATACTCATACATACATACACACATACATACACTCATACATACATACATACACTCATACATACACATACTCATACATACATACATACATACATACATACATACATACATACATACATACATACATACACTCATACATACATATACTCATACATACATACATACATACATATACTCATACATGCATACACGCATACTTATACATACTCATACATACATACTCATACATACATACACGCATACATACATATACTCATACATACATACATACATACATACATACATACACACACTCATACATACATATACTCATACATACATACACGCATACTTATACATACTCATACGTACATACTCATACATACACTCATACATACATATATAAAAACAGAAATATATAAAAAAAATCAGAAAAAAATAAAAAAAACAGAAAAATATATAAAAAAACAGAAAAAAATAAAAAAAATCAGAAAAAATTAAAAAATAACAGAAAAAATTAAAAAAAAACAGAAAAAATATAAAAAACAGAATACATAGCTTTAGCGGCGGCGAATAACCTTTTAGCGGCGGCGAGTAACCTTTTAGCGGCGGCGAGTAACCCGGATCGGTTCTTTCCTACAAAAAAAATAAATTATCAAAAAATAAAAAAAAACCCTAAAACAGAAAAAAA
Organism: Ambrosia trifida; assembly: GCA_028751855.1. Taxonomy (NCBI): domain Eukaryota; kingdom Viridiplantae; phylum Streptophyta; class Magnoliopsida; order Asterales; family Asteraceae; genus Ambrosia; species Ambrosia trifida. The sequence goes on along the minus strand of CM054127.1, from coordinate 12,560,544 downwards.
AAAACTAAACATATAAAATAAAAAATAAAAACCATAAAATAAAAGAAATAACCCATAAAAAAAACAAAAAAAAACCCTATAACAAAAAAACCATAATAAAATAAAAGAAATAACCATAAACATATAAACTAAACATATTGCAGACGTAAAAAAAAAACAAAAAAAAAAAAGAAAAAAAACTTACCGGCGGCGGGAGGAGGAGCAGATTGACGAGAGCAGAGAGAGCAGAGGGAGAAGGAGTGAGAGGGAAAAAGAAGGGAGGAGGAGGGGTGGTGGTCGGCGACTGAGGGAAGAGGAACAGAGGTGGTTGGGTGTGGTGCTCGGTGGTGAAAAAGAAAGAGAGGGAGGAGGAGGAGGAGGAGGGGTGGTGGTCGGCGACTGAGGGAGGAGGAACAGAGGTGGTTGGGGCTGAGGGAGGAGGAGCAGAGGTGGCTGGCCGGGCGGTGTGTGGCGGCGGCGGGACCAACAATCAATTTTTTAGACCTTTAGCTAGGGTTGCGAGAGAGAGAGAGGAAGCAGATGTTGAGAGAATGAGAGGGAAGTGAGATTTGGCGGGTTAAAGCTGAAATTTTTTAGACCTTTAGCGGCGACACTGTCGCCGCTAATGATCAAATGCCTCAACCGTTGGATCAACAATCAATGGTGGAGATTGTTTTAGACCTTTAGCGGCGACCCGCCTGGCCGTAGCCACTAATGGTGTAGCCGCTAAAGGTAAGATTTCTTATAGTGCAATGAGATAGTGAGTGTGGCGTGCACCCATTATTCCATCTCTACATACAAAAACACATACACATAACAGAGCTAAGATCGATCTATACGCCTCTAGGGGCCAAGTGTTACACTAACACAACTAGAGACGCCGTGAAAATTTATAATGCCCTGTCACGAACAGTACCATGCCGTTGACGCCTAAACGACATGTCAAAACAAAGTGCCAGGGTGACAGAGTACAAAAGAACGGATATCGACTAAATACTTAATGAGGTCTAAGAAACATGCAACAATGATCTCACATTTAAGGTATATTGCATGATATCCAAAAATCCGTACTACAAAGTAACGGACCGAATTTATATATATATATAAAATATATACTATAAAGAGAAGAAAACGGAATCCGTACCTTAGTTGAGCACGACAAAAATAAAAACAATTCGTCTTCAACAAGTACTCGAACCTAAATCCCGTTATTTTCCAAATTAGTTTTATGATTATTCAATCACTCTAATGACTCGTTTTGGGTAAAATTTCCCACCCGGCGACTAAAAACTCCACTCTAACAATCAACAAAAGAATCCATTTGGGTTTAAGATATATAAATAAATTGCCAAACCTTTATTTTACATAAGAAATTTGTATACATTTAAGAGAAAAAAAAATACCTAAATAAATAAAATATCAAGATTCAAACCATGTTTATTTATTTTAGTAGAACCCGAAAAAAAATAAAACGTGTGAACTTAAAATATAGATTTAAGTCTTCGATTTTACACATTATGTATTTGCAAAACAAAGAAAGACAATACAACTCATGTATGGTGTGCAAGTGAAATATACCATAAAGACACCAAGGATCAATAAATGTTATGATAGAATCTAACTCCACTTGATGTAATAATAGTACACTGTCTTTGTTAATTTCATTTTGTTTATGTATATGACACAAATTAGAACTTCCATCATCCCTACACCAACTACCTAATTAATATATATATATATATATATATATATATATATATATATATATATATATATATATATATATGATGCCTACATTACGTACACATATATAGACACTCTAAACTCATATATATACTAAAACTCCCACCTTAACACACACACACATAGTAAACACACATCTGCAACTTAATTAGATACCTACACACAAAGATTCACACACATATTACACACAATCATTTATCATAACAACCCAACCCAAATCTCTATCCTAGTCGCTGGAGTGAACCCAAAGTCCGAAAATTTTCCCGAAACGAATACGAAATAACTAAAAAAAATAATAAGAACATATTTATAGAATAGATGTGGCAATGGTCGTGAGGTTCATACCTCAAATATTGAATAGAACCAATGAGTCAGAGAGCGGAAGCGGCGTATGTATATCGGTAACGGTGGCTGCGTAGGTCGTCACCGGAACAAGATTAACGATCACAAAAGAGATATATATATAACAGAAGCAGATTATAACGAATACGTAGGCTAGTTTGGTACCTATACGGATCGAAACCAGATTGAAACTTCAAAAGGTGATGCAACAGCGTTTTCCACGGCGGAGCGCGGTGGTGGTTCACGGCGGAGATGAGGTCAGGTGTCGAGAAGGTAAAACAGGAGCAGATGTGGGGAGTTCGAATGTGGGTCAGAGATTTAAAGCAAAATTGAAATCGAAAATATCGGTAGGATCGTTATAATATATCCTCAAATTTGAATTTGAGGATTTTGTTAACTTGGAGTTGAAGCATCTTGGACTTTGAAAAGTCAAAAACTGTTTCAATTTTTTTTTTTTTTTTTTTTGTTGAGAATATTACACTTCTACTCCCCTAAAAAAAAATTTTGTCCTCAAAATTGCTAAGTATAAATAGGAACTTATTTAAGATATCATAGATACGAAATAGATTTGAAGTATCAAAACTTAGATATACGCTCATCACATATTAAAACACAGAGCATCAAAAGCGGCATCACAACGGATCTAAGACATATCAAAATTCATATGCGAACAAATATAATAGGGCAGCTAACCTGAAATACGGAGTACTAAGATGTAAACAGATTCGGGTACTGGGAATGGATCGTATCTTCCACCTCCCAAGTAGCTTCACGTTCAGAATGATTCTTCCAGAGAACTTTAACGAAAGGAATAACTTTATTTCGCATGATGCGCTCATGTCGATCAAGAATGGCTTCGGGTTCCTCTTCGAAAGATAAGTCCTCCCGAACTTGATGTAATGGATAGTTCACAACGTGTAACGGATGATAGTTGTATCCCCGAAGAAGAGACACGTGAAAAACATTATGTACATGCGCTAGCTGAGGTGGCAAAGCCAAACGATAAGAAACTTCCCCAACTCTATCAAGGATCTCAAACGGACCGATTAATCTAGGGCTAAGCTTCCCTTTGATCCCAAAACGGCGAATGCCTTTGCAAGGCGAAACTCGCAAGAACACCTGATCACCAACCTTAAACTCTAATGGTCGACGATGTCGGTCTGCATAACTTTTCTGTCGACTCTGAGCTTCCTTTAACTTTTCTCGAGCAATGGCAACTTTTTAACTCGTGATCTGCACTAATTCAGGTCCTTCAATGATTTTCTCGCCAGCCTCTTCCTAACAGATAGGAGCTCTACACTTCCGACCATATAGAAGTTCGAACGGTGCCATATCAATGCTAGCTTGCCAACTATTGTTGTAGGCAAACTCAACAAGACAAAGATACTCATCCCAGTTTCCAGTCCACTCTAAAGCACATGCTCGAAGCATATCCTCGAGTGTCTGAATCGTACGTTCTGACTGACCGTCGGTCTGAGGATGAAATGCGGTGCTGAATCTCAATCTGGTGCCCCACGCGGCTTGAAAACCTTTCCAAAATCGAGACGTGAACCGAGGGTCCCGATCAGAAACAATAGAGGCAGGGGTACCATGGAGTCGAATAATTTCTCGAGTGAAGACCTCAGATAATCTACTGACCGAAAAACCCTGCTGAATCGGAAGGAAATGAGCAGATTTTGATAAGCGGTCCACCACAACCCAGATAGCATCATTCTTTTTAAACGTTTTTGGTAACCCGGTTACAAAATCCATAGAAATGTCATCCCACTTCCAAACTGGGATATCTAATGGCTGAAGTAAACCACTGGCTCTTTGATGTTCGGTCTTAACTTGCTGGCAAGTGAGACATCTGCTGACATACCTGGCTACATCCTCTTTCATCGCGTTCCACCAAAAATGTTGACGAAGATCCCGATACATCTTTGTAGATCCGGGGTGGATAGAGAATGGTGAACTATGCGCCTCGGCTAACAATGACTCTCGTAGGGTGGAATCATCTGGCACACATAACCGGTTTCCACACCAGACTACCCCATCCTCATCAATTCGGAATTCTGACTGCTTACCAACCTCCAAATTCTGTACAATAGTCCAAAGTTCTCCGTCATCTTGCTGAGCACTCTTTATTCGCGAGATTAAGTCGGGCTCGATCTGAAATCTAGCTAAATAACCGTCAGTGTCCCCAAAATAGATACCAATACCCATCTTATCAAGATCGGAGATAATCTGCAGTTGCAACTGAAGAGAAGAAATCGATCCAAAATTCTTTCGGCTAAGAGCATCGGCCACAACATTGGCTTTTCCCGGGTGATACTGAATGTTGGCGTCATAATCTTTTAACAACTCTAACCAACGTCTCTGTCTCATGTTTAACTCCTTCTGTGTAAAGATGTACTTCAAGCTCTTATGATCAGTGAAAATATCACAAGCCTCCCCGTACAGATAATGTCTCCAGATCTTAAGAGCAAAGATGACAGCAGCAAGTTCAAGATCGTGCGTCGGGTAATTAACTTCATACGGTTTCAACTGACGTGAGGCATAAGCAATAACTTTATCATGTTGCATCAATACACATCCAAGCCCATTCTTCGAGGCATCACTATAGATCTTATATCCACCCGTACCTGATGGAAGCGCAAGAATCGGGGCAGGCACCAACCTTTTCTTCAACTCTTGAAAACTTTTTTCTCTAGCATCGTTCCAAGAGTACATAACCCTTTTTCTCATAAGTTGCGTGAGGGGTAAAGCGATGGTTGAAAACCCTTCAACGAATCTACGATAGTAACCCGCAAGACCAAGGAAACTGCGAACTTCTGTGACTGAGGTGGGCGTAGGCCATTTAGTGATTGCCTCCACCTTAGCTGGATCCATAGAAATACCATCAGCAGAAACAACATGACCAAGAAAAGCTACTTGATCTAGCCAAAACTCACACTTCGAAAATTTTGCGTAAAGTTTCTTTCTACACAAAATATCGAGTACAATACGAAGATGATCCTCATGGTCTTCCTTGCTCTTAGAGTAAATCAGAATATCATCGATGAAGACTATGACAAATTTATCAAGAAACTCATGGAAGACTCGGTTCATAAGATCCATGAAAACAGCCGGTGCGTTGGTTAACCCGAATGGCATAACCAAAAACTCATAATGACCATATCGAGTGCGGAAAGCGGATTTAGGAACATCAGAATCTTTAATCTCCAGTTGATGATAACCAGACCTTAGATCAATCTTAGAAAAACATTTAGCACCTTGAAGTTGGTCAAACAAATCATCAATACGAGGAAGTGGATAACGATTTCGAATGGTAATTTTATTTAGCTCCCGATAGTCAATGCAAAGTCTCATAGAACCATCCTTCTTTTTCACGAACAGGACTATTGCACCCCAAGGCGAGACGCTTGGTCTGATAAACCCAAGTTCCGACAATTCTTGTAGTTGCTCTTTGAGTTCCTTGAGCTCAAGAGGTGCCATACGATACGGCGCCTTAGAAATTGGCTCAACACCCGGAATAAGATCAATAGTGAACTCCACCTCGCGATCTGGCGGAAGTCCAGGTAACTCCTTAGGAAAAACATCAGGAAAATCACAAACGATTGGAAAATTAGAGATATCAGGTTCTTCGGAAGATGTAGCTTTCACCGAAGCTAAAAATGCTGCACAACCGTGTGCAAGAAACTTTTGAGCCTTAAGTGCAGAAATAATCTTCAATGGTTTGCGTGGTTACTCACCTTGATAAACAAGGTCAGGATTAAGAGGATTTCCAAACAGAACACGACGAGTCTGACATTCAATCGAAACGTTATGCTGCGATAGCCAATCCATACCAAAAATAACATCAAAATCACTCATGTGAATAGGATACAAGTCAGCTGTACGGATGATGGAATCGATTCGAATGGGACAATCTTTGTAGACGTGAGATATAAAAGATGCATCTTTAAAAGGAGTGGATATAACCAGAGGACACTCTAAGGCGGTAGGTACAGACTTCAAATACTTGGCAACAAAAAGTGATACTACAGAATGTGTAGCACCCGTATCAAAAAGAGCATACAAATCACATTCACCAAAATACACATAACCAGAAACCGTACCTATAACAGGAAAACAAAATTCACACTACGATGAAGAGAAACAAAAATTCACATTCATAGAAGGGAGCAAAATTCATATCGTAATGATAAGGAAACTAAAACCCGTACCTGGGGCATTAGCTGCATCATTAGCTGTCAGTGCAAAAACTCGTCCTCCGGTGGGTCTAGCATTTCCTCCAGTATTAGCTTTTGGGTTCATCTGAGGGCATTCCTTAATCTGATAACCCGCTTCTCCACATTTATAACAAAGACCTACAGCTTTACGGCAACGCCCTCCATGAGTTTTTCCACAAGTGGCACAAGGAGGGTAACGGTTCTGAGGCGGGTTTTGAGGCTGAGCTTGATTAGGGGCTTGATTTTGTTGTGCTGGCCTTGGATTCTGGTTTCGGTTTCTCACATTACGTGACTGATTATGATGGTTTCGATCGAAATGGTGTCCACGGTCGCGAGAATGATCATTGCCGTCCTGAGAAGAAGAATTTCCTTGATTATTATCCCTAGGCCGTTTACGACTCTCATCAAAAACCCTCTGACGATGCTTCTTATCATTATCCAGATTCTTAACAGCGTCCACAATCTCGTTAATGTCAGCAAATCGAAGGTTAAGAATAAACTTCCTATCTCTGTCACAAATTGCCCATTTGAAACGATCGGTTTGCTGCTCATGAGTACCTGCAGTCGGGCCTAGAAAACTCACATGACGACAGAAACGAGCCTTAAATTCCGTGATCGGCTCATCATTATTCTGCATAACCGTAGCATATTCCCTCAGATACTCGCTGCGGTCTGCATCAGTGAAATAATGTTGATAGAATAGAGTACGAAAATCATTCCGAGGTAGAGTAGCAGCATACTGATCACCTCCCCGAGCATTCTTCAGAGTCTTCCACCAGCGGTGTGCGTCATCCTCCAACTTATAGCTAGCGAGCCTGACCTTAAACACGTCATCGACTCCCAAAACCTCAAACAACTTCTCAATATGGGCTATCCAATTTTCTGCTTCAACTGGAGTGGCAGCAGTACTAAAAGACTTTGGCTTTTGCTTTTGAAAATGCTCCAGCCAGACATGAATGTCATCAGGAGGATTAGCATTAGCATTCGCATTCGCATTAGCATTGGCATTAGCGTTAGCGTTAGCATTGGCATTGGCGTTAGCCTGCTGCAACTATTGGATCAAGTTAGGAACCAAACCCGCAATCGCCGCATTTACAGCTTCAGCGACGAGGGTCTCAAGGGGAACGTCGCCAGAAGCCTCAACATCATCATTAGAGTTGTTCGTACGTTTAGGACCAATTCTGAAAAGAAGATACACGTGTGAGCAGAGAAAAGCATTTAAATTGTGCGGAGAATGACAAGAGTGAATCCTAACCCTTCGTCTACCCATTACCTCACATGTTTCGTTATTTACGTTTAAGTTTTCTACAGGAAAGAGCCTGGGCTCTGATACCATAACTGTCACACCCCAACTCGAAATAGGCTGACATGTCACACTTACAGATATCAAATACCAAACAAAGTCCATAAAACGTTAAATAGAAATCCAACGGAATAATGACGTTCAAAATAGAGTTTCAAAGTTATGTCTTATTAAAACTAAAATGCAAAAGCTAAATGTCTTTTAGCACTCGAACATCAACTCTCATCCCTGATTTCCCTGGTTTCCCCGATTACCTGCAAGACAAATAGGAAAACACAAAAAGAAAACTACGGCTGAGCCAAAAATTGCCTAGTAACGGAAAGAACAACAGTACATATAAAAGCGGTTTAAAGAAGCGAAATTTCAAAACGGAATACTGAAACAAAATTTGGTACAAGTCTATAACGAACCTTATTCAAAGCTTATCATATCATATCAAAGGCATATCAGAGAACATATACTAACTTACACGACTATAACGTAGCAATAAAACATGTCGTGTAAACATATTTATACCAAATGGGTCAACCATCCTATTTACTAAACATATTTATACCAAATGGGTCAACTATCAACATTTAAACTACAAATATATACCAAATGGGTCTACTATCCTATTTACTAAACATATTTATACCAAATGGGTCAACTATCAACATTTAAACTACAAATATATACCAAATGGGTCAACTATCCTATTTACTAAACATATTTATACCAAATGGGTCAACTATCAACATTTAAACTACAAATATATACCAAATGGGTCAAATATCCTATTTACTAAACATATTTATACCAAATGGGTCAACTATCCTATTTACTAAACATATTTATACCAAATGGGTCAACTATCAACATTTAAACTACAAATATATACCAAATGGGTCAAATATTCTATTTACTAAACATATTTATACCAAACGGGTCAAATACTAACATTTAAACTACAAAGAGATACCTGTGTAATATTCGGTTCCGTAGGTGTAACTTGAGGAAGGCTTTCTTTCGGAAAAGGCATATGCCCAATCCCGATAACATGTCTGCGACGACTACCCAACACCTCTTCAAATATACCAACCTGATCCACCTGTTCGGAGCTGCCTGCTTCTCCTCCTTCTTCTTCGGCGATCCGTTGACATTCAGACTCAACCCGTGACTTTAACTTGTGCTGTATTTTACAAAAGTGATTTAATAGATTATAAATGTATACAATAGATTATAAATAAATGCTTACATAATTCTCTTCATTATGAGGGCTATCAAACGTCCTCTGCCTTCCTATATGTCCAATACGGTATGCTTCATACCGTTCCACGCCCTGTTTAATATTAAAAGTTAAATTATAAGTTAAATAAACATTATCGTCTATGTATATGTGTGTGTATATACCTTCTTGTAACAATGACTGGCAAGAGAGCTCGATCCACCTCGGTATGTGTTCGTTTGTTTCTGGCGGGCGGCTTTAGCAAGTGCAGACTTCCTCTTATGCTCTGGTGTGCAGAAGTGATCAACAGCTCGATGCCAGTTTTCCAATTTCATACCCTTGGGAGGATTTTGCTTTGCTAACTCGACATCCCCATCATCTCCCAGCACCCGCAAATAATAACGCTTTGCGTCGGCTTTGCGGTCGCTGTATCGCCTTCTGATAACCGCCATAATGCCTCCTTTTTTTTAGCGGCATTCATTTCTTCATTAATAGCATCCAAGTCGAAGCAACCCTAATAATTAAATCAAACAAGCTAGTCAGATAGAAAAAAAAATCAACAAATAACATATAGAATACATATTTACAAATCACTAACCTTTAAAATCTCAAATAACTTGTCTTTGTAAACCTCAGAAACATTATCCCATCCTTCCACATCCAACGGGATCTCACGCCATATATGCATGGACGCCTCCCGGCCGAAGTAGCCGCCATCTTTGCCTACAGGCATGTTGATGGCGGCATCATCAAATGGAATCGCTACCTTGCCTTTGCCTGTCTTAAGCGCTTTTCTTAAGCCCTTGTTTTTTGCAGGGCCCCGTGTTCTCCGACGAGGAGCTGCATTTAGAGTTAAAAATAATTAGTATTAGAATTGAAAAAGAAGTAAAAATAGTAAACAGTAAAGAACTGTAAGACTTACCACCATCTTCCTGGTGGTTGTTCCACCAATCATCACCGCCTGGTGGCGGTGGCGGCGCCCCTGCACCGTCTCCCCCGTGTCCCATAACAGCGGCCATCAAATACACAAACAAAAACAAAAACGAACTCATACTGTCCTGCAAAAAGGAAATAAAAAATATTAGTCACATTATTATATGTAAGTCCTGCAATTAGAAATAAAACTTATTAGTCACATTATTATATGTAATAAATAAAGTATAAATACATGAAATCATCAACAATTACTGTTTTTTAATCAGACTCCATGTCATCATAATCTGGATCGTCCTCATCATAATATGCCCCAGCATCAGCAACTTCACTGTCGTCATTGCTCGGGGCATCAACTTCCATTGCATTCTCACCTGGAGTAGCATGAGAAGATATGTTTTGAAAGTATTGGTGGAAGTCAATAATTAGGCCAATATTAGATGAAGAGTTATTGTGAACGACGTCAACATCCTCGCCAACATCCTCGCCTAACTCAGTGTCTATGTTTTGAACATTCTCGAGTTGTGGTGGTCTATCCCAAATTTGCCGGTGATTAACATTTTCGACGACCCACCTATGTTTATTATTTTGTTTTCCTCGAGATGGTTCTTGGATGTAGAACACTTGTTTGGCTTGTCGGGCAAATATGAGCTTATCTTCTTTGTCCCATTCGTGTTCTGTGCTGATACTGGTGATATTGTTTTCAACCGTAACTCGAGTATCGTACCACTTGCACCGAAATAGGACAGTTGTATACCCACGAGGATAACTGATCTCAATAATCTCTTCTAATACGCCATAATATTTCTCACCGTTCTCTCCCTCCACCATAACCCCCGAGTTTTGCGTTGCACGTTTTGTATCACGTGAAGCCACCATAAACCTAACACCGTTGACTATGCAATCGGTGTAAGTCTGGGCCATTACGTACGCGCCCAATGAAAGAGCATATAACTCTGGGTGGAATTCTGAAGAACTTTCTTTCTTCATCTTATAGACCTAACAAATTTAAAATAATATTGTTTGTTATATATGCATTACCTAACAAATACATAGTAACGAGTGTTATATATGTATTACCTTGTGTTGAAACCATTCCGGAAACTTAGTTTTAATATCATCTTGGGGATGTGTAGATTTGAATTCACTACATTGAAGAAATATGTATAAAAGCAGGAAAAATTAGTCTTAATTATATATTTGGGATGTTCGGTAAATATATAAAGGATAGGAGCACTTACTTCATGTAGCCCCTGACTTCTTCGCAATTATCGAGGACAAACCATTCTATCTTGAGTTTGTCCTCAACTGAAAGTAGCTTGTCATTCGTTGCACTGATCGGCTTGCATTGGGACTCAAACACCCATAACTTTCTTTTTTCTACAACGGCGTCCTCATTTCTCTCAGGCTGATTGAACTTAGTCTTAACATTTTGCAGATACATTGAGCAAAATGTTAAAGCTTCTTCAGCTACATAACCTTCAGCTATACAACCTTCTGGCCTTGTCGGGTTTTTAACATAGTTTTTCAGTTTTTTCATATACCGTTCAAAGGGATACATCCATCTCATATAGACTGGACCACCAAGAATCGCTTCATCGGGTAAATGCATAACTAAATGAACCATTATGTCAAAAAAGGCCGGCGGATATATCACCTCTAACCTGCACAAGATCATAAGAATGGCATCCCTCGCTTTCTTCATATCTTCCACTACCAGTGTTTTGGAGCAGAGCAGTTTAAAGAACGCACAAAGGTCTACCATTGGTGTATAAACATCTTTGCCCAAAAATGCTCTAACCCCAATTGGTATCAATTTTTGGATGAGAATATGACAGTCGTGTGATTTCAAACCAGTAATGTTAGTATCGTTATCTGTCACCCTTTTACTAATATATATACTAAAACTCCCACCTTAACACACACCTGCAACTTAATTAGATACCTACACACAAAAATTCACACACATATTACACACAATCATTTATCATAACAACCCAACCCAAATCTCTATCCTAGTCGCCGGAGTGAACCCAAAGTCCAAAAATTTTCCCGAAACGAATACAAAATAACTAAAAAAAATAATAAGAACATATTTATAGAATAGATGTGGCAATGGTCGTGAGGTTCATACCTCAAATATTGAATAGAACCAATGAGTCAGAGAGCGGAAGCGGCGTATGTATATCGGTAACGGTGGCTGTGTAGGTCGTCACCGGAACAAGATTAACGATCACAAAAGAGATATATATAACAGAAGCAGATTATAACGAATACGTAGGCTAGTTTGGTACCTATACGGATCGAAACCAGATTGAAACTTCAAAAGGTGATGCAACAGCGTTTTCCACGGCGGAGCGCAGTGGTGGTTCACGGCGGAGATGAGGTCAGGTGTCGAGAAGGTAAAACAGGAGCAGATGTGGGGAGTTCGAATGTGGGTCAGAGATTTAAAGCAAAATTGAAATCGGAAATATCGGTAGGATCGTTATAATATATCCTCAAATTTGAATTTGAGGATTTTGTTAACTTGGAGTTGAAGCATCTTGGACTTTGAAAAGTCAAAAACTGTTTTAATTTTTTTTTTTTTTTTTTTTTTTTTTTTTTTTTTGAGAATATTACATATTGGCACACCCTTTGCCTCTATACACCGCGTATAGGGTTATACGCAATGTGAGTTTGACAATGAGAATGTTTGTGGCCCCTATCAGTCACGTATAGGTCTGACAAGACTCATGACTGATAGCCATTAATGACACGTGAGAGTTTGTTGTTATACGCCGCGTATCTTTCGACCGGAACCTGAATCGGTATCGATACGCTTTCCTTTTGAGCTCGAGGCCGCTTTCTTAGCGCGGTCCCTTCCAGGCGGCCTCACTGATGGTGGTGTAGGCGCCTCGTTTTCAAACTCCGGGTCGTCATTTATGTTGATAGTACAACGAGCATCCGACCCACCACAACTATAACTCCCCGATGTGCTCGTTTTCGACCTCTTTGCTTTTTCCACCTCATTGGGCACCACTTTGAATTTTTCACACTTCGACAAAATCTCATACGGTTTCATCAACCCAAACGCCCTGTTTTTCTCGGTGTATCTTTCAATAGCCAACTTCAACACGTTCTCATCACTTTGACCTGTGGTACGATTATTCAAGCATGTTGATAGTAACCCGCAAAACCTTGACATTTTCCCATCATTTCCCGACACTTGCTACTAACCGAGTGCGTGGTTTGATTTTGTTCACGTTGTAACAACTTGAAAAATTCCTTAACAACTTGGTTCCAAAAACCATCCCTTCTCTGATTTGTAGCTACAAGTATTATTAAAAAGTTAGCAAACATAAAAAAAAATATAAAAGCTTAAAAAAAATATTCACAGAAAGTTAAAAAAAACGAAAATATCTACACACACACAAAAAAAAAAAAAAAAAACAGTAGGTACAAAAATATTTAAAAAAACAACAAACTTTATCCGAAAATTTAAAAAAAAAACAACAACAAACTTTATCCGAAAATTAAAAAAAAAAAAAAAAAAAACAAACTTCATCCGAAAATATTTTAAAAAAATTAAACTTTATCGAAAATATTTAAAAAAAATTAAACTTTACCTAGAATTGGGTCGGTAGAGGTGATAACCCAAACTTTTGCTAACGCCTCCAACTCAATGGGCGTCCATTGAACGGGATCCGCCCTCGTACTAGGACCTTCATCTAGGACCCGTTTTTTCCTTTTTTTGTAGTTTTTTTTGTAGGGGCCGGTTCGGTTATGGGAGGAGGGACTTGGGTTTCGGGCACGTGATCATCGTGGGAGCCCAAAGAAACAAAATCGTGCTCGGGTTGGGTTTGGGTTTGGGTTTCGAGTAGGGGTTGCCAATGATGTTTTTGCATTTGCATTTTCCATTGTTGTTGCATTTGCATTTGCCAAGGATTAAGAGGGGTGTTAAATGCGCCAAAAAGTTGTGACGAGGGGGTACCGGGTGTCGAGGGAAAACCGAATGGTGCTTGCTTAGTGGGGTGACCGGGTGTGTTTGGGACGAATGGGCGTCTTGGATCCATGAAATTTTATAAAAAAAAGGTATGAAAGGTATAAAATGTGTGTTTTGGTTGTTTGGAGTGAAAAAAAAAAATAAAGGTAAAGGGGTGTATAATAACCAAGGTTTTCAGAACCGGACCGGACGTCGAACCGGACCCCCGGCCGGTTCACCGGTTCGACCGGTCCGACCGGTTCGACGAACCGGCCCAAAAAACAAAAAAAAATAAAAAAAATTAAAAAATCCGGTCCGACCGGTCCGGTTTCCGGTCCGACCGGCCGGTTTTCCGGTCCGACCGGCCGGTTCACCGGTTCAACCCCGGTTCGCTGCAAAAACGGTCCGACTACCCGAACCGGACCGGTCCAGGCCCCGGAGCCCGTCCGACCGGCCGGTCCGGTCCGGTTTTCAAAACAATGATAATAACGGATATGTGGGTATGCAAAAAAATTTGAGCGTATACCATTACCATTACCCTTTTTAAAATACATAAAGAAAAGAAAAGGTTCGTCACTACTATTAAACAATTACACTCAACCCCCAATATTATCTTATACTTCAACTTATCCTCCCAAACAACACAACACAACAAACCAAAAACCAGTAAGATGCAAACCACCCTTTGATAATAATAACAACCACAAACATGGCGGCTGATGAAGATTTCAAGGTGGTGGTGGTACCATCCGACCGTTACGGTGTGGACCCACGTCCCCTGACGTCATCTGCAGAAGACACGTGGCACGACTGCTCATCTGATCCTGCCTACAACGATGAAGAGTTCCCTGCTCTTGATGCCTTGCAGTTCTTCCGTATCGAATCCGGTTTGGATAAATCCGGTTGTCGGATAGTTCGGATTGTTGGTAAATACTTTCCAGGTACGCTCTTTTTTTAAAATTCGATTCTTGAGCCAGACGGGTTTTACCGGCAATTTGTGTCTAGGGCGGGTGGGTTACCGGGTTTTCCCCAAAATTGGTGTTTGACAACTCGGGTACTCTCAGAGTACTTGAATTTGTCGAAAGGATGCCCCGAGAGTGCTCGGGTTTAATTTGTTGGCCGTTCAAAAAAAATATATGTTTATTATTGTGTTAATTGGAGTTATGTGTTCATGCCAGTAGTTTGAAACCCTAAATTTATTGCCCTTTGCATCATTATTTTTCATCTTAGAGTATTTCAGATGCTTCCGTAGTTGTCAATAGTGAGTAGCGGACGGTAGTGACTAGCTTCCGATGCGCTACGTAGCAATAGCGGTAAAATAGTGGGCGTTATTTCATGTTTAGCGATACACTAAAAAAATTTAGAGATATTTTATATGATGTATATTTTACTATAAAAATAAAAAAAGAAAATGAAAAAATCTCGCTATTTGTCGCTGTCAACCATGTAGCGACACATGAGCGTTAAGTGTGGATGCTTCTTTAGTTATTATATTGGATGATAGATTTTCATCAAGGTTAATCCCTTGCTGTAACACCCCGCCCCTCTCATCACCAATATTGTCCGCTTTGCCCATCCAGAGCTCACGGATTTGTTTTTGGTTGCCCAAGTGGAGACTTCCCAGGAGGTCACCCATCTTGAAATTTCTCCCACCTGAGCACGCTTAACTGTGGAATTCTCCTCTCATCCACTAACATTAAGCCCCAAAACGCGTTGGTGATTTAAGAGGCAAGACATTACTTATGAACCAAGGATCTCTCCTGGCCACGGCCGATGTGGGATTTTCCTGGGGTGTCACATTCACCCCCTGTTAGAGTCTCATCGTCCCTGATGAGGTGTGTTCCTGGGGTGTCACATTCACCCCGTGTTAGAGTCTCATCGTCCCTGATGAGGTGTGCACCCACCATCCCGAACGGCACAGGAGTGGCTCTGATACCATCTGTAACACCCGGCCTCTCTCGCCACCAATATTGTCCGCTTTGCCCCGATGGGTTGCCCATCCAGAGCTCACGGATTTGTTTTTGGTCGCCCTGGTGGAGACTTCCCAGGAGGTCACCCATCCTGATACTACTCCCACCTGAGCACGCTTAACTGTGGAGTTCTCCTCTCATCCACTAACATTAAGCCCCAAAACGCGTTGGTGATTTAAGAGGCAAGACATTACTTATGAACCAAGGATCTCTCCTGGCCACGGCCGATGTGGGATTTTCCTGGGGTGTCACACTTGCGACCTTATTTCTTTTGTTCTATACATAATTTATAAACATGTTATAGTTCTTCACCTTAGTTTGCACTTCTCGCGCGTATCACTTTAATACTTTATATTCGTAACATAGCTCTTATGCTTCTCTAATGTATAACTATGAACGTGCATTTAATAACTATAAGTCATACTAACATACCCATATGTTTCTTCTCTCAATGTAAGCTACTTTACATGCTCCTCTACTTTAAAGCTCCCATATAATGGTCAGGTTATTTTCTTTCATCGTTTCCGATTGTTTGAGACTATAAGTCTCCTTTGTTTCACACTTTCACTTCCTATGGCATTCTTATCTATAAGCAATAAATGATTGATAATATAGTCGTTACCTAGCATGTATTGTACTTTTTTTTATTTATAATGAAAAGGTTTCATTCCGAGAGTCGATAAAGCAATTTCATATCTTCCATTGATCATGCAGCTTAATGGGGGAATGAAGTCAGATCCCTCCATCCCTTCACTGCAATATCAATAACCATGTACGAACTTAGTCCAAATGATAAAACTAAAACTAAAAAGATTCTATTTCAAGCTTATGTTCCAATTTTTACCAAGAAATGTAAAAAATTTAAAGTTGTGGTTTTGACAATTTGACTTTTGGATTATGATCTATCCCTGTGAGGTCAAACCAAAAAAAATAGCTATAAGGCAAATGGTTTTGACAGTTTAAGCTCTCGTTTTTTATTGCTTGCCCCTAGTTCCAAGCGTGCGCCTAGGCACCGTTTTTCACAAAAAAAAAACCCCAGATTTGCGCCTAATCCACCACCCGGCGCTATAGGTGTGCCTCGCTGCGCCCGAGGGGCTTTTGACAACATAGGTCTTAGCTTTGTTTTTTGGGGGTGTAGTTAAAGATTTATTTATTTTTGTGGGGATTTTGCTTGTGATTGTCTTTGTGCATTTACGTCTATTTGTTAGTTCATAAGGTTATTTATGTCTCTATACTTCTATGTTACTCTTTCACTACTTTTACTATTTGGTAGTTGTTTGCTTATTTATATATAGTGTGTTTGATGTCGAGTCAGGGGTCTCTCTGGAAGCAACCTCTCTATCTATAGGGATAAGGGTAAGGTTTGCCTACATCCCACCCTACCAATAGCGTCACTATTGGTGGGATTTATTTGGTTCGGTTGTTATTAAGCTGCTGAACAATGATGATTAAATGCTGGTATATCTTTGTTTAATTGTATTGCATAAATTAATCAATGTTTATAATTAACAAATACATTTGGTTGAGTTTCAGCCCCAATTATCGGTGGAGAATGGCTGAAGAAATACGTAATATACAAAATATCAACCGAGTTGCCAGAAGGCCCGTTTTGTATCGTCTACATGCACTCTACCGTGCAGAACGAATACAATAACCCAGGAATCACCATTTTGAGGTGGATTTATGAACAACTTCCTTCCGACTTCAAAGACAGGCTTCAGGTTTTCTATTTTGTTCATCCTGGTCTTCGTTCCAGGCTTCTTATTGCTACTCTTGGTCGGTTCTTATTAAGTGGAGGGTAAGTTTCATACTATACGATATTTAATAATCAAACTCATATAATTAGCTGTAATAATATAAGACTACGTATTGTATTCGTTTTAACAGGTTATATTGGAAAGTGAAGTATGTAAGCAGGCTGCAATATCTATGGGATGATATGAAGAAAGGAACGATTGAGATCCCTGATTTCGTAGTTGAACATGATGACGTTCTTGAAAAAAGGCCGCTTACTGATTATGGGATTGAACCTGACCCGCTTCACCTTACGGGGCTTCCTTCCACAGGTTTGGCGTATGGAAGGTATGATAGGTGGACTTCTGGTGATCTTATGTCATAGACCCGCGGATGGGATAAAACTCCACTGAATGTATCACTGTGTAAAAGTACAACTGAATTTGGATAGACTTGTGTTTAATATAGTTACTATGTTAAAGATGATTATTCGAATGGTATTATCTATGTACTACATGGTATTTTGAACAAAGTGTTTAAATGTATAAAATAAGCAATTTAAACAATATTACTTATTCCCTTGCCGGATTTGTCGCCAAAATCGTCATGATCATGAATTTTAAACAAAGAGTACATCCAACACGAACTATGTTACTCCGTCCAGAGTTGACAACTATGTTACTCCGTCAACGTTGATCTCAGAAATACCCGTGATTAATCAAAAGTGTTCCATTGGTGCATGCTTTCTTATCGACTTCACGAAACTTGCTTTCATTTGAGCACACAAACATCAATCTAGTGGTCCTTTTGACTGAGTCATGATCTACTGACCAGTCCTTGGCTGACATCCCAGCACCAGCTGGAACTTGGTCGGTCCCTAGCCCCAGACAGTGTAAGTGGGTGAGAAAGAAGAAACCGAGGGGGTTGTCATCAGGAAGCGAGTGACTGGGAAGAAGAAGCGGGCGAATTGGAGTTGGCTTTACTATTGTATTTTTAGTGCAGTGAGTGTGAAAAAGCAATTTGATTTCATGTGTCTTGCACAACTTTACTTAATGCCTCATTCTAATTGTTTGGATACCAAAATAATGAAATCCGTAATTAACATTAAACAAAAAGGACGACTCATGTTGCTATTGAAGATAAAAGGCGAAAGGTGCAGTTTTCAATGAGGAAAAGCATAGTTTATAAATTTACAATTTGATAAGGCAAGCTGAAATTGTTATATGTTGAATATACTAGTAGGGGCGTAAATGAATGAGCTGAATCCGAGCTCGTCTAGCTTAAGCTCGACCTGTTTAACATAAGAGCTCAAGCTCCACTAATTTTCAGTTTGTATTGTATATTTACTATATTTATAAAACTAAAGACTTGTTTAGGATCGCACCCCTACCTAAGCTCAGTAAATGAAACTCAGGTTTAAACTCATTCATTTAATAAACTCTAATTTAATCCCCATCCTGTTTAAGCTTAGTTGGATTTGAGCTTTTAACGAGCTAATGTCAAGTAGCTCATGATCGGCTCAACTCGTATGTACCCCTAATTTGAAAGTATTGAATTACTTGACCCGCATAAGCACATCTAAATTATTGTTTTAACTGTGATGCATAAATATAAGTCTCCTCCTCAAATGGTGGTGGCGTTTTAAAACGGAAAATTCAAGCCTATGGAAACAAGTAATACAATCCATCCACCACAATGAGCGTTCTTGGGCCTTTTTACCTATCAAATCGACCATATCCGGGGTTTGGAACTCAATTATAAAGGTAGGGAAAGATTTCGAAAGTAGGAACATTATGGTTGAGGATTTATTCAAAGGTATACTTGGTAATGGGTTGCGCATTCGGTTTTGGCTCGACTGCTGGCTCGGAAGCACCCCGCTCAGGTACAAATTCCCCAATTTATTTGCTTTAGAATCTGAAAAGGGCTGCTCTGTGGCAGCCCGTTTGGTTTTGCAGGGGACCTCTCGGGTGGTGGGTTGGGTTTGGAAGCGGCAACCTTTGCTGGATATCGAAAGAGAAGAGCTCAGCTGCTGTCAACAACTACTGCTGGCTGCTGTTTTCAAGGCTGAACCGGACTCCTGGAGCTGGGCAGGAGACTCGTCTGGCTGCTACTCTGCTGCCGCATGTCGCAGATTGCTATCAGAATCGGCTGTTCCTTTTTTCCCGTTCAAATGGTCAAAGCTGGTGCCGAAAAAGGTTAATATCTTCGCGTGGCGTGCAGAACAAGATCGTATCTCAACCATGGAAGGCCTAGTGAAGCGCAAGATCTTAAACTCATCTCCTATGTGCTGCGTATGTGGTGACTATCAGGAAAACGCTGCACATCTTTTAATTCATTGCTACGTGGTTGCGCATATTTGGCAGAAGGTTGCGGATTGGTGCAAAATACCACCGATCTTTGCATTCAACTTCAGAGAACTTTTTGAAGCAGGGAACGTCAATGGACTCAAAAGATCAAAGAAAGAAGCGATATATGCAATTATTCTTACAACATGTTGGGTAATCTGGAATGGGAGAAACAAGAAGGTCTTTCAAGGCAAAAGAATCAATTTGGACGAACTATTAAGTGAGATCAAGGCTCAATCGCACCTTTGGATAACTAGTAGATCAATCGGCTTCTCAAATGATTGGAACAAATGGTGTTCTTTTGACATATAACTTGTATCATCGATCATCTTGGGTGAATTGTAATGAGGGTTGGGTTTTATAAAGATATTACATCTTCATAGCATCTTGCTATTAGATGACTTTGTAAATATTGGTGATGAAATGAAGTAATTTGCCATTCAAAAAAAAAAACTGTGATGCATAAAAACAACTGGGTAAATGCACAATCCTCTTTCTTCACTTTCCCTATGTACAGTACTTATGTTATTCTCAATTTAAAACTAAATAAATTCAAGCTTGTAAATTGCATGAAAGCTCTTTAACATAGCAAATAGGTCATTTTGTCCATTTTGCATTTATAAACTTAATAAAAAGGTTTACCTAACAGCAAATACCGAAACACATTACAGAAGCCCCCAATAATCATACCTTTTGGCCCAACATTTATTGTATTTTCACAACACGACACTGTTTTGAACCAAATCCTATCAATAAGCATATGTAACCAACACCATGATTCAGATTAGAATAATAATTTGAAAATGGAAACATGTTGCTTAGAGATGTTTAGCATGCAATGCAACTATACATCTTAATATGTTCAAACCACATGGTCTAGTCTCCAATAATTAACCCTAAAAGATTCTGAGTATACAAATATATCCAGCCTACCAAATGAAAGAAAACACAACAAACTAAAACTAAGCTTAGGAGAAAATACCATGAAAACTTTTGGCGTTAAACTCAAAAATGGGGCATAAGTTAATGAGCCTGTGCCTCCAGAAGAATATTAGTGGCAGCATTGATGTCGTTTCTGGCATGAACAAGGGCTTGTCTGGCCGAGTTTCTATCGAACCCCATTGAAACCAGTGTTGCAATTGAATCCTCCGGTGGTTCTGGGGCAGATGACAAGGGACCACCATAGTTACCCTGAAATGAACCAAATGTATAATTTAAACTCAAAAAACTTCATATCTCTAGTCATGTGATACGGAAACCCTTAAGTCACATATATACTTTCACTAGCACAGCACGGTTTGGTGATACTAGCTGTCTAAGCTCTATGCCTTAAATAATAACATGCAGGTCCATGTCACTCAATTTTGTCAGCTACGTTTACTGATGATACGCGAGTGAAAAAGTTGATATGCAAGTGGTACTTCATGTACACCATCATTTTTTAGCCCGAATATGAGATTGATGACCGCTATGCAAGCAAAAGTGGACATGAGACCAAGGATTCACATACCTCATGACCATATAGGACTAACAAGGTTATAGAGGCATATCTCACCAAAGAAAATGCCCACTTTTACGATTTCTCTCAAAACAATCAATGTGGTAAGGGAATGATTGCTTAAAGAATTTACTAATGTGAAAAAAAAAGGAACAAATAAATTTTAATTACCTCCACTTGACGAGCGGCAAAAGATGGCGCATTTCTAGGTGGTGGGGTGGGTGATGTACCGCCCACAGATGGCAAAGAAAGCCTTGCGAATAAAGAGGCTATGAACTCTGGGAACTGAAATCATGAAATAAACAATAACAATGATTATACTTCGTAAAACATTATATGGCTTTTCAGTAATTAATAACAGACTAATGGTTAAATGGTTTGCTTAATTCTGTTCTTTCCTTCTTTGTGACAATTATAATATAATATAATAATTTTTACTGAGCTAGCTACCTACTTTTGTAATATTAGCTGTAGCAAATTATGTAGAACAGATAAAACTGAAAACCTTTATAAAATCGCTGGTTAAGATAATTAAACAGAGAACACAGACACTAAATATTCAAGACTAATATTTTCAAAAAAACTTTACCACTGAGAAGAA
This sequence comes from Ambrosia trifida, assembly GCA_028751855.1. Lineage (NCBI taxonomy): Eukaryota > Viridiplantae > Streptophyta > Magnoliopsida > Asterales > Asteraceae > Ambrosia > Ambrosia trifida. The sequence continues at coordinate 12,538,714 of CM054127.1, read as the reverse complement.
AACATCCATAATCATATTAAGAAATTTTCAAATTTACTATGTGAACCATGATTATTAGTTGCCCTATATCATAATAGTGCTTTAAAAGTTTAGAGAAGACATTAAGTTTAGAAAAAGAAATCACCTATTGTAATTTGTAAGATTGAAGGGTGCCAAATCACAGGCCCAACAATAGGTTTGTTTCATAGAGGTGACAAATGCAGTTCGGTTTATGCTTTATGTCTAATGTGCCATTGTATTGTATCATTGTATCTAACACGTCTTTATGAAGAATTAAAAAAAAAAAAAAAAAAATCGTGAAGAATTATTTTGGCTCAATCTGGCTTGTTTCAATCAGTACACAAACCAAAACTATCATGTTGACCCAATACCTAATCCCCCTGAGCACAAGCCCATTTTGCCACCTCTTGTGTGACTTGTGTCTAAGAGTCCGTATAGAAAGTGGCTACGTGTTCCATAAAACAGCATGAACTGCCTGAGGAGTGAGGACAAGAAGAAAAACGATATACCTTAAGCCTACGGATGCGTAGTACGTTTAAACGATATAGAGAACCAGCAAGGATGCCACACAGCCCTGGTATTAAAGATCTTTTCCAGGATGATAATAGAAGCTGTACATCATTTACAAATCAATGGTAACCACAGGCAATGAAAGTGAAGGCAGTAAAGATTCAGATTTAAGAATTTTAAACAGGTAATTTGATTTTACAGCCCTCAAGTATAAGAGTAAATTCCCATTTACCTGAAGACCAGCTAAATAAATAAAAGATTTGTCAGAGAAAGACAGGCTAGATACACGGAACCGTGTTGAAACTGGAATGTCAAAGAAGAACGGTACAAAGGAGGAGAATATGAGACCATAGGGCCCAGATGTGAGCCTACTCAAAGCTGGATCTGCATACATTAGGTAAAGATAAATCAAATTAGAGTATCAATTTGCAAGGGGTTGAAAGATCAACCCATATTGAAACAAACATAATAAGAACACATAGTGATCATGTAATGAACTGCTAAACAAAAAAGAATGCTGAGTATCATACCATTAAGAAACGCTTGAGCGAAAAGCTGTAGCAGGGAAGAAACAATTATAGAGAACGAGATGAATACCTGCAGAGAGTAAAACATTCATTCCAGATACCATAATGCATAGAATAAGAAACTTCAAGTCCATGAACAGATATATAATTTAATATATGTCTTGAAAAGTAGACTATATGGCCCAGATTTCAAACAAATTAACATAAGAAAAACTTTATTTTAATTGTCCTTGATATATGAGGCAATCAACATGATGGTCATACTAAAATAAACAAACAAACAGTGCATTTTTTAAAACTGCAAACACACAAAACACCCAATCCTATGCCTAAATCTCCATCGTCCACCATGGAACTCTAACTCTCAACCTCATAGGGATTGGGTGTACACACAACAGAAGGTACATGACTACTTTATGTGGAGTGTATAGTAAGGAAAAAGCAACAAAAAACTAAACTAGGTTTATGGGTGGAGAAAATACTCACAGAATATTTGTTGGAACCTATTTGCCTTTCAAACACGCGAAAGTAGTACAGAAGGTATGCGCCAAACATCAGCTCTGGTGTGGATGAAAATGCAAAAACTGAAACAATCAGTTTCCATAACTGAAACTTCTTCCAAATATCCTGTCATAAAAAATGATTATAGATCAACACGTGGCTCAAAAAGTGTAAACTCCATTAACATTGGAGACCTCACTACTCAAGCTTGGAATATACCTAACTCAACATGTTCCACACATACTACAATAAGCATTATTTGCTCATAAATCTATATGCAAAATTAGAGACTTTTATAGAATTTAAAGGTTAAAGACCATTGTATAGGTTAGTCTTAGCTTAATCTCCGTGCCTTGGCCAGCTGGCGTATCCTACCCTTACTGCTTTGCCTTTCTTCCTTAAATGACAGTGCTACTTACATTCCAGGTGGTTCTTGATCATTTTTCTCTTCTCTTCTTCTCTTCCCCTTCTATCTCTTCTACCATTGATGTATATGCTCTATGTTACTAGTATTTTAAAATAAAACTGATATTTGGGAGCCGGGGGCCTCATAAAAAACAGTATCTCTATCTCTTGGGATGGAGGTATTTTCTGAGAGAGATGTTACAGCCTATGTCTGTTTTTAAATCTATATATACTTTTAAAACTTAGTTGTTAAACACATATCCTTTACTAAGCAGTTAATATCGGTTGATATCAGTTATTGGCCCTCTACAGTTATCAGTGTCAAATATCGTTTCCGATAATATCGGCGATATGTACCGATATTTTGGATGCCTTGGTTGATGTGAACTCGGAAGAAGATTTCACATCTTACGATTATATCATGTTTCAAATATTGGCACTTTTTGATTTTTAAGTTTTGATATTACTACTAATATTATATTGTATATGTTTTACATAATATATATTGTACATATATAAATTCTGCATGATATTGAAATTACCGATATCTCAAATACCAGCCCTATATTTGATTTTAGACGACATTAACTCCTTAGATCCTATAGCTAAAGTACCAAACAAGTAACATTAAAAAGGAGCTCACACGGATTCTACAAGAAGACGTTTAAGATCAATTTGTGCCTATTTTCATCATTTCAATTTGTTCATTCCACTACTAATGCAAAGAGATTACAAGCATTCGTGCGCTGCAGCTAGCGGAGGCACGAGTTTGTTCAATTGTATGAGTGTCAACTTCATATATTCAACTTGAATCATCATAAAATATATTCATAATTTCAAATCATAACATAAAATCAAAATCCGAACAAAGAATATCGAAAAAGCGAACCTGATAAGCGAGTCCGAGGTTGTTGGAACGACCTTGGATCCCAAACAGGATCGTAAACAAACAACAGGCAATGACAAACGTTCTAGTGATCGGAGCATTATCTGATCAATCAGCAAACGAATTATGAACAATCGATTGAATAATTAGATAGATGAATTTGGAGGAAATTAGTTAAGAGTTACGTACTGAAACCAGATGGACCGCCGTTCATCTTGGGACCAACGACCTTCAATTAATCTTGAGAGGGCCTTCGGTCTGATTAGAGCTTTGCTTGTTCTCGTTATATATCGATCTGTGATTATTATTATTATTATTATTATTATGATGATGATGATGATGATGAATTGTTTGAGAGGAAGGATTTGGTAGATTAGGGTTTGCTTGTGTCAAAAGCTAGCTATTGTTGTCGAATTACAATATTTATTGTGGTTTCCCTTTTTATTTTATTTTTCATTTTTTTTTTCTAAAACACGAGCAACAGCGTTCATGTGGGTAAAGTATAAAGGCAAAAAACAAGAGTGAACGTGGGAGAATTGGTTGACGTTTAGAACTCCAATCACTTGATGATGTGTGTTATGTGTTTGAGTTTCGTAATGTAATAGGAGATGACCAACTCGGGTGATGTATGTCGGTTGTTGAGAGCACCTTGCTTGATACAACTATGTAAATATTTTGGTGTGGAATGAAATTGTCGTTTGCCGATCAAAAATATTTATTTTTTGTTTTCAATAATCTATAGATCAATTGGTGGAAACATTGGTTCTCCTTAGAAGACTCAAGTTCAATCTCCACCTGCATTAAATAGTGAGACATTAAGTGCGCAATGATGGTGACAAACCCACCAAAGGGATTCAATCCTGAGTGTCACCCCGATTTTAATCCGGCTGTTACTTCAGCAAGGCAACTCTTTTGAAGGCAGTACGGTTTTCAGGGGGAAGCCACCAAGGCCGATGATCCTGCACGGGGCCCGATAAAACATCATCAGGCCAGCCTTAACGGGCTATTGGTTCAAAACGGACCAGCAGAGTGACAATGAATCACTCATAACGAAAGTCACCTTCCAAAAAAACTTGTTGCCTATCAAGTTATCATCCTATTATAAATTTGCCAAAAGTAAATGAGTTATATATATATATATATATATATATATATATATATAATCATTAAGTATTTGGATAAATGCATACCTCGGGCTTATAATATTTTATATTGGATCTATTAATTTTATACAAGCGTATAAATGTAGTAAGAGAACGTATAACTTTTTGTTTACCAGTTAACTAATACGCACTATAATCATACTTTTAAGTCTACATATTTGTCTATTTATTTGAAATCTCAACCTTATGGGTAACATCTTTTATTACGTCTTGATATTGTTAGGTAACAAACCTGATACGTGCTAACCGCCAACACCACGTTCTCATACACCTATGTTTCTATTTTGCAAGTAGCATTTATGTTTACAAACCATTGATTGTGATATGGGGAGAGGTACGTAGAAAATAGAGTGTGATGTGATACATTTTAGTATAATTGGGAATTTCTTTCTTTCTTCAACTTTATTTTACATAAATATTTTTTTTTTCTATTGACCCATTTCTTGTACTTTTTAAATATATCTAAAAAGTAACTTTTGTTGTATTTTTTCAGATGCAATTCGTATATTTTAAAAGTATATATAAAAAGATACTTCTTATAAAATCTATAATCTATAATCTATAACTTATAATAAAAGAATTGAAGATTGATGAGTTGTCATTCAATGAAGGCCTAAGAAAACCATTTTAATGACATGGCATTCAAGGAGGCATTCTCTTCCTTGAGTGTGTCATGTGGCAAATAAAAAAAATAAATGATAATATAAAACCTAATCTACTAAATTTAAATTTTTCTCTCTTATGTTTCCTCCCATAATTTTTAAACGTTAATATCTTTTATATACGAGATTTTTTTTAAAAAAAATTACACCAAATTAACGAGCGTTTTATTATCTTTCCAACGAGTACCATAGTGCTATATAAAAAATGGAGAAAAAAAACGACTATTTTTTGTGGGGTTTCGTTCATGCAGGAAAAAAAACACAAAGTGTTTAGGTTATTCATTAATAATGCTTTTTCTTTTAAACCAGGTTCTTATCTACGATGTTTAAATTTAGCCCAATCGCCATGCTTTCATTGGAATTTTACTCTTTTAAAGATGCATAGGTATACTTCATCAAGAGAAGCTAGGAGAAAGAATCGCGCAACACTACAACACATGGTGTCACCTTATAGCAGGGTTATTTTTTTATTTATTTAATTACAAGAGTAATAATTATTACTATTAGTATTAGTTATATTAGAATTGTTATATTTTTCAACTCCGGGACGCTCCCGAGTAAAACAGCTAGTATATTATAAAAACTTAGATTTTGTATTAATGTATTTCCTAAAAAAAGTTTACTTTCTTCATCATACTTTCACATAACTTATAAGATTGTTGACCATATTGATATGCTTCACTTTCTTTTTCTTTTTTTTTCTTTTTTTTTCTTTTTTTTAGGGTTTGTCATACCACTTTACGTTTTAACATCTTAACATCATTTACCCCTATAGTCTTGAGACATTATTTTACGATGCTAACAATCATCAATGAGTCACATGACGACATCTATATCTATTATATATATATATATATATATATATATATATATATATATATATAGGAAAAAGATCATTTAGGAACCAAGGTACTAGTTAGGAACTTAGGAACCAATCTGAGCCCTTCATCTTTTAATCTTCATCTAGGGATAGGATGGTAATTAAACAATTATGTTTTATATTTTAATTTAAAAAAAAAAAGTTTTAAAAATGGAAGTTAATAAAATCACGTTTGATTGCCTTCATCTTCTATCCACGAATTCCTAACTTCCTCCTAATATCATTCAATTGCCTTCCTCCAATCTTTCAACATCTTAATCGCAAAATCGAATATTATATTAAAGTGATGGATAATAATCATATACATGAAAACATTCAATCAGTTTCTCACGATATTGAAGATCATGAAACACAATCACAACCTATTTTGCTAAATAGTGTTGAGAATCAAGGTATGTATGTATTTAATTTTAAGTTTTTTAATTGGTTTTTGTTCGAAATTCAAGTTTTTGTGATTTGTATTATTATTGATTTTCAGTTTTGATTTTGCGATTAAGATGTTGTGGATTGCCCAGATTCAGTTTTCGCAGTTCCATAGAATTATACACTAGTGTATTTTTTGCGAAATAGCAGTTTTTGGATTGCCCAGATTCAGTTTTCGAAGTACACTTCGAATTATACACTAGTGTATTTTTTGCGAAATACTTGTCTTTGGATTACACAGTTCATCTTTTTTCACGTATAAAATTGTAATTATACACTGGTGTATTACTTAGTGTTATTCGTTGAAGCACACAGATACAATAAGATTTCGTCTTAGTTTATTAGGTTGTTATACACCAGTGTATATTTGCTGAAACTTACAGATACAATAATTTTTTTTTAAGCGTACAGATACAATAACATTAACTATACACAGGTGTAGATTAGTTTACGTGTTAGTTATACACCAGTGTATATTTGCTTCCTTCCTTCCTTCTCTGGTAATATAATTAACATTAACTATACACAGGTTCCTTCCTTCTCTGGTAATATAATTAAACATAATATACACTGATGTATATATGTTGAATTTGATGGTACTATAGAATGTTTTTGTATCACTAATTGGACTTTACACTGATGTATAATTGTTGAAATATGAATATACACTGACGTATATTTGTTGAATATTATGGTACAGTACAATCTTTTTTGTAGTACTAATTGGACTATACACTGATGTATAATTGTTGGAATATGAATATACACTGACGTATAGTTGTTTAATGTTATCGTACAGTATAATGTTTTTTTTAGCAATGATTGGACTATACACCGATGTATAATTGTTTGAATATGACGATACTAAACATTGTTCTATAGCATCAATTTTATTGGGGTCTGATGTATATTGTATGTATACACTGATGTATATGCTAAACAACCTTTTTCTTTGTTTCAGGTTACTCTTGATAAGAACAACCTATCAGTTTCGTGTGAGTGCATGGAATATGAATATACACTGACGTATAGTTGTTTAATGTTATCGTACAGTATAATGTTTTTGTAGCAATGATTGAACTATACACTGATGTATAATTGTTGGAATATGAATATACACTGACGTATAGTTGTTTAATGTTATTGTACAGTATAATGTTTTTGTAGCAATGATTGAACTATACACTGATGTATAATTGTTGGAATATGAATATACACTGACGTATAGTTGTTTAATGTTTATCGTACAGTATAATGTTTAGTTGTGGTTTTTGTCAGTTACAATGTATACTAAATAACCTATTAATACTCACATACCAAAAGACAATATTACCCCTTTATTTAATTAAAAAGTTAATTAATGTTTAACATATTTACCATCATGCCATTGAAGATGGATGGATGAGATTAGTTCCTAAAGTTCCTAACTAAGGGTTGGTTCTCAATTGAACCCTACCCTATATATATATATATATATATATATATATATATATATATATTGCAAAGGGATTAATCCTACATGTCATACTCTTATGCAATCTCTCATTTGAGAGATGCCACATAGGATGTGATGTGACAACTCTAGACCAATTAAAAAAAAAGAATAAATATGGTTTAACCTAATCTACTAAATGTAAATATTAAACCTTTATTATTTTCTCTCTCATATTTTCTCCCATAACTTTTAAACGTTAATTTCTTTTATTTACGAGTTTTTTTAAAGAAAAAAATTACACCAAATTAACGAGTGTTTTATTATCTTTCCAACGAGTACCATAGTGTTATATAAAAAACGGAGAAAAAAACGACTATTTTTTGTAACCCGACAGGTATTGTGTCAGGTTTAGGATTAGTTTAAAATAAATTGTGGGTTTGGGTCGTGCCTGGGATTAGGTGATACCCATGAATTTTTTAAAATAATAATATGATAACTTATGACATAGATTTGTTTAAAATAAATAATAATAATAATAATAATATTCATTAATCATATATTGGCAAGTCATTAATTATGTTGTCATATAGATATTTTATTATGTCATATTAGATAATTCAACCCGGGACGCTCCCGGGATAAAAACTAGTTTATGGATATTTGTAAATTCTCCCCTTCCAAAGTATATCCAACGACTTCAAACCACTATAATCTCATCTAAGTAGTGACGTTTCCGACATACGAATCCAATGTATCCCTATGAATAAATATGGTTCTTGGTAAGTTAGTATCCAATGTCTTAAACTGTTTTACACAAACATCAAGAGAACATTCCACATGACCTTGAGAAGAACACTTCTCTTATTCAAAATAAGTAAAAAAAAAAAAAAAGATAAACAAATGCAATGACACCAAAATGTAGATGTCTTGTGTGTAAATCTTCAACATCCCACACTATATCTCCATCCCTCTTTATTCATTTCTTTATTGAAAAATAAACTTTACGTGGGAGTGAATCGAAAAACCTAGAACTTTGCTTATATTAGGTGAAGCCTTAACAGTGAAGCCGTAAAGTTTAACCACACAGTTAGACCATACGCAATATGTTAACTAAAAAGTGCAGAACGTTATGGTTACGTCACTGCCACGTAGGTAGTGGGGCTTTAACTAAACCATCTATTCACAAGGATATAGTTATTTAACTGAGAAATGTGTATGATGTATCACCACGTGATTGGCTAAAAAAACAATTGCACTCTCTCACTCATACCCTTGTTTCACGCTCCTTAAGGGCTTGGCAGAAACGCCCTTGGCGCCCGCATGACAGTGTTTGGCGTGGTGTGGCTGGCAGGGGCTTCATGCGCCCTACGCATATCATAGGTAATTGACTTAGAAACTGGAGGTTTCTTTCTCGCCAGATGCTTCGCCATACTTTTCAATTGAGTAGATTTGTCTGTGGCATTAAGAATCCGTTCATTCAAATGGTTCATTGTACTTCCTAACTCAATAGTTCTGTCTTGAATGCTGAAGCTATTGAATTTCATGATTGAATTTGCAGTGGAGACTAAGGCCACGAGTGCCATTCTATGGTTTAATAAAATGTTGAAAGCAACTAAAATAACTAAAAGTTCTAACTTGATTACTTGAAGAGTCTCACATGAATAAGATTAAAAACTGGTTAAGTTAAATGTTTCATCCATATTAAAAATGGATCAATTCTCCAAAGTCTGTAAATCAATTTATCAAAATTTAATTTAAATTACCGTTGCTACACATTGTTTTTTTTATAATCATAATCAACCAGCCAAATAAATAGCGTGATTCTAAATATTTGCAACTTGCAATCAACCCCGACTTTAGTTGCCAAGTTCATCCAATCCAGCAACCATCTTATCACAAGAGGTGTGAATAAATATCACCTCTTAGCTCGAGATTGTAGCATGCTGCAAGGAAACAACTTTGATTCATCATAGATTTTTCACATCGCCATTTGTTTTGAGGGGTCCCGAAAAATGGATCAAATTGTCACAATTTGGATTCTAGGACCATTAGGTAACAACTTTACGCATCTTGGCCTCTAGAATCCAGATATGTATACTAAAAACGAACCAAACGTCACAATCAGGAGAGGTCATTTGGTATACAACGTTACACCTCTTGGCCCTCTAGAATCCAGATATGTGTACTAAAAACGGATCAAAATGTCACAATTTGGATTCTAAAGGCCATTTGGTATACAACGTTACACACCTCTTGGCTTCTATAATCTTGATATGCATGCACAAAATCCAGATCAAAATGTCGCTTAAATTCATTCGGGATTTTCCAAAAGGACCATCTAGATACAGGCATATAACATCATAAATAACAAAACACTACATAGTCACCTAACATAAATATAATCCCCATACAAAAGTTGAAGTACTTAATACTGCATTGCCAGGTTTATATATTAACTCCTCCTAATGCTTAACCAGAATTATGGGTTGGGCTGCATCCATATCATAAGTCTAACCAAACTTCTTCATTCCATTTTCACCTACAAACTACACATTCTTCTGCTTCTGCAAATAACAAACAGTTATTAGATCCACTGCTTTCATCATATAGTTAACAACTTTTTGCTTCATTTCAGTTAGCAAAGGCACAAAATATTTAATAAGCATATATATTAGGGGTGTTAAAAGAAACCAATACCGAAAAACTGAACCAAACACCATGCTTTAGGTTGATAGTTTAGGTTTAGGTGACAGGTTTTAAATTGGAAAACAGAAATGTTCACACCTTTGTATATTCGTATTATGATCTAGGGTTGTAAAATTAGTTGATCCACATGACAAGAATACACGACTAACATCTAATTATTAACAACTTCATTAGCTAAAAGCTCTAAGTTCTTTTTCTTGTATGCTTGTAAATTCTTTTTATGTAAAACTGATGACGTAAAAACGTCCTGAGCTCACTCCAAGTCCGGAACTCAACACCATCTTCACCCAACATACCTGAACTAATTACCAAATTCAAAACACTGGACAGCTAAAAGATCTCTGAACCTCTATGATTCGGATCTTGGACCATCGGCCAACTTACAGATATCTGGATCCTCAATCATTGGACCACCTAAAGATGCTCAAACCTCAGCAATTCAGATTTCAGATTTCAGATTCAGATTACGAACTATTTGGCATGAGTAAGGTCCATTTAACTTGCAAATTATATGTTCATAAATGTTATTTGACAGATAATGCACAACAGTCAACACCATGCCCGTATGTACAGCCTCTTTAACACCTGCACATGCCCAAACAACCACCTCTCAACGAGTAGGCCCTCGATGTGTATTCCTCTAAACAAACTTTTAGCCCATTTTCTAGTTATCTTTCGTAAACAACAAAAGCATCCACACATATGGATTTAGTACCAGATATTCATTTTTCTCTTCAGTTTTGTTCATTAGATCTTTTTCCCTGCAAGTTCTTTCTAGTTACGAGTGATTCTTTACACTTAGTTTCTCATCCCAAGTCACACATTCCTTTTTTATTTGCATTACTAAAATATTTAGCCAAGTATTTCTAGCACACGACCCTACTTATACATAATTTTTTCCCATAAGCTAATAAATCACTACAATAGTAGCTAATCTTCTTATGTTCTCTAACTAATTATGACTGCCTCTGAATTTCAGACCGAGCACTAAAACATCAACACTAATTAAAACTTCCAAGTACTCACGACAAGACAATGCTAATATAACTATTTAACAAAACTTAACTTCTAGTAATTATCAAAAGTGGTTCCAGATTACCTTCTGAATTCAAACAAATAAAGATAAGCATCTAGATCGATGGTAAACAAATAACAAAATAAAATACAAAATAGATGACTTACAGGAAGCGCCATTTGACATGAAGCATCCTTGCAGACATTATGTAAATCACTAGTAGAAAACACCCTTGCATTTCAATGATCCACACAAACACTTTTTCTTCCGGGGGCCTGCTTTTCCAGCCAGTAGCATTCCATAGTCAAATGTCAACTCCTGCATAGGAGGAATATGCTTGATGGCAAAAAACCCCACATGAAAATATGATTCATCTTGATTTTCACGAATAATTGGCTGCCAATACACATTTGGAGAGCAACTATGGTTCATAAACCGGCTCACATTTCCCTCATTCCTGGCACTAATAATTAAAGGAAACGGAAATTTAACACGTTCCTCACTAGGTTGAGCTTCCAAGGGCTCAAACGTGCGGGTAGCATCAAAAATATAATTATCCTCAGAATCAATGCCATTTTCAGATATCAGAACCCCTGCATATTCACATATAAAAGAACCTGAACGAATCGGGTCCCAAGATCTAAGTCCCCAACCTTTATCCTTTGTTTTAAACACCTCAAGACGCATCTTCAGCCCCGCTTGTGAAATTCGATTCCTGCAGTTAACCGGACATATACACATATTACCACACTCGTGAATCAATGTGTTATGACTCTGAAGAACACCAAGTGAGGTATATGGGATTTGGCCTCCATTTCTTTGGACACAAGGACAATCAGAGTTCGATTGGCATCCACCTGTGCAGCAGTTGCAATTTAAAACAGATGGTTTGGTTGAAGGAAACGCCTTTGTGTACTTAAGATTAGGTGTGTAACTAAAATACGAAGGGCCCTTTTCATCATCCACATCGTTTACAAGACAAACAGGTAAACTTTCAGCCCCTGAAGTAAGATCAGGTAGAATAATACCAGGCCGTGTAGTAACACCGTCTTTCCATTGCTGGATTGATTTCCACAGAGTAAACGCTTCAGTTTGTCCAGCAACTCTAACAAACTTGTACTTAAATATATTGCAACCCGATTTCCCTTTCTCAACCCAAGATTCGTGTATTTTATACAACCCATCATAGACATACACTTTCCCAGTTGGACTTGCGAAATCTTTAAGACCACGAATAACTCTCACCTCATTAGCTTTATGTAAGCTTTTTTCAAGAGCAAGATTACCCCTAACCAACTGTTGATCCGAGAATTGTTTATCTTTCCTTTGAACACCACCTTGACCACTGTAGATTAACACCTCACCGTCATCGCCTTCATCATCATATCCACCTGAAGAGACAATACTAACAGCCATCGAATCATCCTCTCCAGCAACCTTAACTCCCATATAATCTATTCCAGCCATACTCGGAGCGTGCACTCCCGCCAAACATAACTCCATACGGAAAAAGAAAATATCACCAATCTCGACACCTGGCACCGGTCCAATCCGTTTCCTGGTATTAGCACGGACACTTTTACTCATACAGATAGTACCCGCCCTTAAGTCCGGCCGTCTCGCTACACCTGGAACAGCTGTCTTCTCTTCAATCTGTGTGATTTTTCTCCTGAGTAAATTGAAAACAATGAGTACACGGTCAACCAACTCCTTATCGCTATTAGCTTGACGAGAAGTATCTATTTCCGCAACACTGAAAGCTCTCAACATATCTTCAGCTAGCGAATCAATCGCAACATCCGCCTCGGAAACAGGAATCCCACTTCTGCTCCTAACTTTCTTACGCGTAACCGGCGTCGCAGTCTCATCATAACCATCACTTACACTATTCCCATCCTCATCAACAACCGTACGTCCCCTGGACGCCCCTCTTGACGTCCCTACGTTCCCATTCCCCGCTGCAGAACCAGGCGTCTTATACGAATTCAAAGGAACCGGCGACGGAATAGTAAAAGGCCTAGGTTGACCCGGCCTATGGGGACCATTAGCAGCAAAGAACGGGAAAAACGGCGTCGCGCCAGGTGGAAACGGTCCATTCGGAGGAATCGACGCATACTGAGCAGACGGCGGCGCAGACGGATCAGGAGCAGAGGGGAAAATCGGGGCGAGACATCTCAACGGCTTAACAGTCAAAACAGCAGACTTGTTAACATTATTACCAGTTGACCTAGAATCAGAACCAAAAGTGTGGTCCATGGAAGAGAGCTTTTATAAAGATTCAACAAACTTATTATTTTAGGGAGGCGCGGTTATCATCACCTGAAAAGTAACATAAATACATTACAAACTTGTTGAATTAGGGCTATAAAAGTATAAAAACTTATGGTCATAACAGATTTAAATATAATTATATAAATCAGAACTTAAACCTCGGTTTTACTTAGATCGCCAGATTTAACACAAATAAATAAATAAAATAATAATAATAATAAACCCTAGATAAACAGAAATGAAAGGTGAAATAAAAAGGATATATAATCGAAAACAAGGAATGAAAAGATTGAGGGGAAAGAAGAAAGAGTTGAAAAAACTAGGGTTTGAAAAATAGTAATAATAATAATAATAATAATGGTACGATTGGGGTAGGTGTGATACAGAAACAAGACGAGGAAAGGTTATAAAGACTGGAATGAATAATAATAATAATAATAATAATATTATTATTATTATGATATGGGTATGGAAGATCGGGTGTAGGATAAAGAAGATACCTAAGTAAGGATTGATGAAGGAAGACAGGGAGAGAGAGAGGGAGTGGAGTGGTGATTCTAGCGGAGAGTGAAATTTGAAAGAGGGTTTCAGCTTCTGCTGCGTTTATCACGTGGTGATGGTTTTTATTTTAACACACAGAGCCAAGCAACACTGTTTTTCGTCAAGGACATTTCAGTATTTGACATAACTGGTTTTATTGCTACTAATATGTGTGTCGCTTTTTTTTTTTTTTTTTTTTTTTACAGAGGAACCTACTTTTAAGTATTGTGTTATTTGCACAAAGCAAAAGATTTAAACTTTTACCTTTTTGTTTGAACCCTTTAAGAGCATTTAAGAGCATTAACAATTGTTTGGAGTAGGAATGGATAGGTTTGGAATTCCAAACTTGTTAACCATTGTAGAAGATGGTTTGGAATAGCAAACCAACCTTTTTGTTTGGTTGTTTGGACCCGTCTAAAACTTGCACTACGGCCCACCAGTCACACATGTTATTTTTTTTAAGTGGGATTTGAGGTAAAGGTTTAAAATGGTTTGTTGGTGTATGAAAAATGAGTTTGAAATGGTTGTTGTTTGGAATGATGTGATATAGTGATATGGCATGTTTGGAATTTTGGACGCGTGAACCTGCGTGGAAGTTTTAAAATGGAGAGAGACACTTTGTTGTCACAATAGTTTCCAATGGGGACAATATGCCTTCGGCTTTGATGTTCAATTTTATCAGTTAAAGCAACGGCCCACATTTTACGACTGGTTTATTTAGCGTATAGTCAGAGTTTACAAAAAGCAAAAAAGAAGGGTAATTTAAAATAAAATATCATTAACAAATTAAAATTTATAACTAAAAATAAAGTAAGGATATCAATACGTGTTTAACGATTACCGAAACCACTGTCGGTTGGGTTCATTATGGTATCAGTGTTCGGTATAGCTTATAATTTAAAAATACTTTATATTGAATACAATTCCATTTTCAATAATATCTATATCGAGATGTTAGGAAAAAGCGAAGCAGACTATTTAGTTTTTCTTTCATTTAAAGAAGCAATATTGTTTTTACATTAATCATCAATCAAAGCAGCCAATTACAAGTGACACGCAGCTAAACAGGTCACAAGCTGCGCCTTTTTTTTAAAAAAAGCTTGAAACTCCTAAAAGCTTCCAGCTCCTTTAACCAAATAAGACTTTTTATTGAGTATGAGTTTTTTTTTTTTTTAAAAGCTTGAAACTCCTAAAAGCTCTTAAAAGCTCCTTGCCAAACATACCAAGGGTATGTTTGGCAAAACTAGCTGGAGGCTGATAGCTGTTAACTGCAAGCTGGTAGCTGAAAGCTTTTTAAATATATTTTGATGTTTGGCAGAGTAGCTGGAACTTTTAATAAAATGTATAAAATGACCAAAATAGACATAATTAAAAGATTGTAAGGAAAGTTTTTATTTTGTTTTTAAAATAAAATGGGTATTTGTGTCACTTATTAATTAAAAGCTAGTAGTAGTAGTTTTTCACTATAGAGCTTGGGTATGTTTGGCAAAGAGCTTTTAAGAGCTTTTAGAAGCTTCAAGCTTCAAGCTTTTAAGAAAAAACTCCTACTTAATAAAAAGCCTTGTTTGGTTGAAGGGGCTGGAAGCTTTTAGGTTAGAGAAAAAGCTCTACAATGAAAGGCTACTAGTAGTAGCTTTTAAGAAAAAGCTTCACTAGCTACAAGCTTTTAGTTAGTAAATGACACAAATACCCATTCTATTTTAAAAATAAAATAAAAACCTTCTTTACAATCTTTTAATTATGACCATTTTGGTCATTTTATACATTTTATTAAAAGCTCCAACTACTCTGCCAAACACCAAAATATATTTAAAAAGCTTCCAGCTAACAGCTTGCAGCTACCAGCTTCCAGCTCTTCAACCAAACAAGGCTTTTTATTGATTAAGAGTTTTTTCTTAAAAGCTTGAAGCTTGAAGCTCCTAAAAGCTCCTTGCCAAACATACTCGTAGTAGCTTTTCACTATAGAGCTTTTTCTCCTAATCTAAAAGCTTCCAGCTCTTTAACCAAACAAGACTTTTTATTAAATAAGAGTTTTTTCTTAAAAGCTTGAAGCTTGAAGCTCCTAAAAGCTCATTGCCAAACATACCCCAAATATAAGTGTAATAATGTCATAAGATATTCGTATATATTGTTTTAATTATAAGCACCCTCTCACAATATACGATTGAATATTACGCGCAAATGATTATTTGATATTAAGATTCTATTTTTTTTCTAAATGTGTTACGATTTTATATTTAATAACAGGTTAGAACTGGTGTAGACACACAGTTTAACAAATAACAATACTTTAAAAGTTTAATTTTAATATCTGAAAATAAAATTAGACGTGCATACATATGAAAATAATAAAAAAACATAAATAGTTAAAATTAAATATGATAAGTAAGAAAAAAAATAATAAATAACTCAAATATCACTAAAGATTTCCTTATACGCACATTCGTTTTTAAATTTCCGAATGTTAGCAATGTAATTAAAGAATTAATTATATATTAATATTACCAAATTACAAAAAAAAAAATATCAAATTTAAAATTAGTATTTTATTTAAAAAAAATTCATAAAATTTTAGATTGACTAAAGTGTGTTTACTAAGTAATTAAAATATATTGTTGAATGATATTAATTGTGTGTATCAATTCTTTCATCATCTGACTACCCAAAATTAAAATTATTAATTAGGTGATAATATTGTTATGTTTTCAAGTATATTAAAATTTGATTAAAAAAATATAAACTGATTAGGAAATACATCTAATTATTTTACTTGTTAGACAATTGCATAACATATAAAAATGATCTTTGTTTAATGTTTCTTTAATTACAATATTCATTTTTAAATTTTCAAATATTTGGAATGTAATTAAAGCAATTAATTATAGAATAATATAACTAAATATACGAAAAATTCAAATTCAAATCAATTTATTAGATTTTTATATGTTTTCATAAAACTTTAAATTGACTAATTGGTGTTTAGTAAGTAATTTTTTTTTGGAAGGCATGTTTAGTAAGTAATTGACTAAGTAATTAAGTTATGTTCCATGATGATATTAATTATGTAGATACAAATCCAAATCAACTGTTTCATATTTGAGTAACCAAAATTAAAATTATTAACTAGTGATAATGTTTTCATGTTTTCGAGTATATTTAAAATTGGAACTTAAAAATTTATAAATTGATTAGGAAATAAATCAAATTATTTTATTTGTTGAAAAATGTATAACAGATAAAAATGATTTTGTTTAACGTTCTCTTATACACAACATTTGTTTTAAAATTTTTGAATTTTAGGAATGTAATTAAAGAATTAATTATGAACTAATATAACCAAATATGGAAAAAAACTTAAATTCAAAATCAGTTTTTTATATTTTCAAATGTTTTTATAAACTTTTAAATGGACTAAGGTATGTTACTAAACAATTGACTAAAGAATTAATGTATGTTATATAATAATATTAATTGTGTAGATAACAATTCAAATAAGTTGTTTCATCATTTGACTAACCAAAATTAAAATTATTAATGGGGTGATAATATTTTTCATGTTTTCGAGTATATTTAAAATTTGAATTTAATAATCAAATTATTTTATTTTTTAACAAATGTGTAATAGATCCAAAATGATCTTTGTTTAGTGTTTCCTTATACACAATATTTGTTTTAAATTTATGAATATAAAAAATCTAATTAAAGAATTAATTATGAATTAAAAGTGCCAAATATACAAAAAAAAAAAACAAATTGAAATTAGTTTTTTATATTTTCAAGTGTTTCATAAGATTTTTAATTGACTAAGTTGTGTTTACTACATAATTGATCAAATAGTTAAGGTATCTTGTATGATGATATTAATAGTGTAGATAACAATTCAAATCAATTGTTTTATCATTGGACCTACCAAAATGAAAATTATTAATTAGGTGATAATATTTGTATGGTTTCAAGTATGTTCAAATGTTGAATTTATTTTTTTCTAAACTGAGTAGGAAATCAATCAAGTTACTTTTTCGTTAACAAATGTAAAACAATTCAACAATGATCTTTGATTAATGTTTCATTATATACAACATTTGCTTTTAAATTTTTTAATATTAGGAATATTTTCTAAAAAATCTCATATTTTTTTCTAAAAATAAAAAAAAAATCGTTGTAATGCGGTTATCATACCCTCTTGACCTCTTGTTCCACTCTTACCATTTCGCAATTAATTTCATATGAAATTTTAATAATAACGATTCAAACCAGTAAAATTATGATAAATCTAATTGTAGACAACATTACTAAAATTAAAATAAAAATTTTTGAATTAACAAACTGGAAACCAAAATATTTGTCTTTTTCAACACAATAATTAGCATCTGCCTATAACAATAGATCTTATTATATTTATCACATTTTGACTTTAATATTCTAAACTTAAAAAAATAATCATACATTTAAACCAAATCGAAAATATAAGAGAATTTTATAGAGTAAACCAAAAATTACAAATAAAAAATTAGTATGCACTTATGTATATTATTATTCTTAAACATTAACATTAATGAATTTAAAGGTTTCCAAGAAAGCTCTGTCGGACACTAAAAAGATTAAAAGATTAAGTCGAACCTTGATTTTTGTAAGTTGGTTCTAGGTAACAGATCGCTTATCGAGGTTGGCAATATTTTGAAAGAGCGGACAACGGTAATGGATGATGAAAAATATTTCCGATACAAAGATTGATTAAATACAAAGAATAAATAAATAAAAGACTAGAAAGTCTGGAAACCAAGAATAACTAAAAAGTTCGAAGATAAGGGATGACATGTTACCTTCAATCGCTGGCAAAAGGATTGATACGGATTTCCCGATGATGAAGAATCAATTGACAGTGAATGAATGATAATCAGATTCTAGTAGAGGATGAAACAAAATGAGAGAAGATGATTGTTTAGAATTAGGGAAGAGAGAGCTTATAGTTGATTACCATTTAGGAGAGTGATTTAATGTAAATAGATCGGATCCACCGAAGATTCGAATAGAATACGTTGTAAAAAACTCTAGTTAGATTGGTTTTAGGGGAAAATGAGGGAAAAATTAGGGGATCACACCATTGAGTGTCATGTGTTCCCCAAAGAGTTTTGTATATTAGTATTTATTATAGATATATGTTATAGATTTGTTTTCTTGTTTTAAATGCATCGTATTGTTATATTAACCTAGCGGATGTAATGTAACACCCCAACCGATGGCGGAATCATCGAGGTGCCACGTAGTGACGATTGTTCAAAAGCTCATGGTACTAAAATGTAAATATTATTGAATAATCAAAATTGTCTTACATGGAAATGGAAATTACATTGTCTAAATGAAATGTAAATATTGAAATAACTGAATTGAAATAAAACACTAAATGTCTCTTGCTAAAGCACTAGATCAAACTGCACCTGAAACATGTACAAAATAGGTTTGGTCAACATATGAAATGTTGGTGAGCATTCCTAGATTTGATATATATAGTAGGTTAAAAGTTATACAATTCAAGTGCAAGCTACAGTGCAATTATGTAAACTATGTATCATACAAATGAGCGAAATCAACCCTGTGACTGTATAATGTACTGTATGAACTGTAGTGTACTCAACCAATGAATGGATGATAACTTAACACTGGCCACGGATTCTCCGATGAAAAAGGGGGAGAATCAATCTAGGCGGGGTGTCAATCCAAATAGCGCTATCCAATGTTAAGGTCGGCTTGTACCATGTTAATGATTTCACTAAGTACAAATGTAATCTACATGTATTGTCTAAGCATAAAGCACGTTGTAAGCAATGCACATAGTACTAGAATTGTATTGTAAAAAAAAAATGTAAACTTGTATTTGAAATTGTAATAGTGTACATGTAACACCCCAAAAATGTATAAAAGCAAAAAGGGGATAGGAATACTCACTGTTTACGTAATAGCTTGTAATGGAACTGGACAACAAAATATGCGTTGGAAATATTCCAAAGAATCAACCTAAAGAATTCGATAATGTGTAAGAGAAATGACTCTAGGATATATGTATTTCTAGGGCTTCGAATTGGGGATAAACGTTTATTTGATTTTTAAACAAATTGTTTATTAATTATGAGAAATTTAATAAATAAATAAATAAAAATCTCTTGGTAAAATTTTAAGTTGAAAATAGTCACAACATAAGGTTTTAAGTATGGAAATAATTTTTATAAAATTATTTTCTTGAAAATAGAATATTTAATCTAATTATATCAAATTGTCAAAATATGCCTTTAATATCTAAAAATATTAAAATCAAAGAATTTCTGAATTAAAAATTGTATTTCAGTTCCAAATAGTTAGAAATAATTTATGTAAAATTTTGGTACAAAAATATTGAAAAATGAATTTATTATGAATTATTTATGATTAAAACTAACAAAAATTATTTAAAAATATAAAACAAACGGTTTTTCAGAAATAAAAATTATTTCTGATATGTTTATTGTTGCACAAGTTTAGGATAATTTTTGTGGAATTTAACAAAGTCGTTTTGATATTTTTATAGAATTTAATAAATATAAATAAATAAACTTGTATTATTAATAATATACATTAAATAAATTATTTTTGGAAAACTAAAAATTGGATAATGAACTTTAACATTTGAATGACATAAAATAAATTTTATAGATTTATAGATCATATTTGGTATTTTAAATCTATTTTAAAGGACTAGAAGGTTATATGTATAGATAATTGGATAAAAAAAAAAAGAAAATAAAATGTGTTGTTCATAGGACTCGAACCTGGCCTCAAGGCCGGTTCAATCCCTTCACAACTCGTGCCTTACCAGCTGATCTGTGTCCTCAGTTGATGATAATCTCTGTTTCAAAATAATTTTATACACTAATAGATTCATGTGTTCTTCCCCAATTCTATACCAAGAACCCTAGCTTCCTTAATAACCACAATTAACAAACAATAACCTCTACAATGATGGGGTTATTACTTGTTACTGGCCGACTAACTAAACCAAGCAAAGATTTCAAGACTTACAATGCTATTTCGTGTGATTCGATTTGGTCAACAAAAGTCAACTGAGCATGATTGTGCAATAAGAACGAACTGAGGGAATAATTGGGTGTGTGTGTGAAATTTTCGGTACATTTAGGACAGGAAGGGGCGTCCAATTTATAGTGAATTCGTCGAAAGGAAGGTCTTGAATGTTTGACTGAAGGTGGTCAATTGGGCGAGTGGATTATGCTCATTTAGAGCCTAAATTGTGTCCAGTAAATGTGTGATGACGTGTTTAGTCAACCACGAAAACAATTAACAATTTATTACTATTTGTGATTAGTCAAAAGTCAAGAAAATACTAAGTTTTCTGTTTCGGCTCATGCACAGCGAAGAAGAAGGAGGGACAGGCAGGATTTGTGTATCTATATATATAATATAGTTTGGGATTGAAACAATAAGATGCTGTAGCATAGTGGTGTAGACGCGTGTGTGTTGTCTGGATGGACTCGGGTTCGAAACCCGGGTAAGGCATCTTTTTTTTTTTGTTGTTTAAAAACAGGAAAGGGAAGGAGAGACATAGATGGGCCGGACTGTGCTGTGGGCTGCGTTACTGGGCTCAGCAGGCCCAGTTCCGAAAATTGAAGGAAAAGGTTGGGTTGGGCTAATAGTTTAATTGGGTTAAGGCAACAACCAAATAAATCAGATTTTTTTTTTACATTATTATTATTATTATTAATATTATTATTATTATAAAAAAAATATATATATTTATATATATAATGAAAAAGTGACGGATGTCACATGTAATATGATGTTTGAACCAAAGGCCTTTTGGCATGGCGGTATCAATGTGTTGGATAAGACTTTGCTTTTCCAAATGGTAAGGGATCAAATTTCGTGGGTGACAAAATAATTAGTCGTTCACAAAAAAATGATGTTTGAACAAAAATGTATAATAAATAAATTGTAGTCTTTTTTCATACATACATACATACATACATACATACATACATACATACATACATACATACATACATACATACACACACACACATACATACATACATACACACACACACACATACATACATACATACATACATACATACATACATACATACATATATATACACACACACATGTATGGTAGGGATCTCTAAGAGAATACTTAGCAAATTGAGAACTGAGAGAGCCATTCTGGATCACACATTTCTCTAAGGGTCTATTTGGTATGGGGTAATGAAATGAACGAGGGAATGGAATGAATAAGGAACAAAATGTATGATTACCATTCCATTGTTTTGTTTGGTTACACGTAAGAATGGAATGAATCATTACTTTGTATTATTTGGTATGTGGAAAAGATAAAGCAATAAATCCAGCGGGGTGAGTGGTGGTGGTGGTTGTTGGTAGTGGGTGCCGACAACGGTGGTTGGTGGTGGCGGAGGTGGTGGTCGGTGGGTGGTGGCGGCAGCGGCGACGATTGGTGGTGGTCGGTGGTGGTGGGTGGCGACATGAGTGATGACGATAGTGAGTGGCGGCGGCGGTTGGCAGTGGCGGTGACAATGGTGGTGCTCGGTGGGTGGCGATAGTCGGTGACGGAGAGTGTTGGTGATGGCGGTCGGTGCTCGGTAGTAAGTGGTGGTGGTGGTAGTGGTGGCGGTGGTCGATGACGGAGAGTGGCGGTAGGTGAGTGGTGGCGACGGTCGGTGGTGGGTGGCGGTGGTCGGTGGTGGCTTCAGGTGGTTGTGGCGATGGGTGGTAGTGGTAGTGGTAGAGGTGGGTGGTGGTGGTCAGTGGTGATGAAGGGTGACCAGAGGAATGGAATGGAAAAAAAAAAACAGGAGGGTTGGATGGAATGGATTTTGGGGTTTTTAGAGTGAATGAAATGGAGGAGGTAATGGATGAATCCATTACCTTGACCAACAAAACACCATTTTTTCATTCCATCGTAATGCTCCATTCCATTCCGCCTCTCATTCCTGCATACCAAACGCTACCTAAGGTTTTTTGTTGTTGTTAAATCGCAGCTTTTCTTGCAAAAATAATTCTTTTTCATTTATACATATGTGTATATTATCATTTTTCAGTTATACATGTGTATATTATCAAACATATATGTATATTATCATTTTTGCTAAATCATAACTTTTTTGCAAGAATATTTTTTTTTTTCATTTATACATATATGTATATTATCATTTTCCAATTATACACATATGTATATTGTCAAATATATATGTATGATATTTATTTTTTTAAATTCTAACAGGTAAAGACACACATATTATATATACATTAAAATAATGTGTTCTTACCTACAATATTCATTTCGATACATGTATGTGAAATCATTTGTACACATTTGGACATATATGTACATTACAAAACATGTATGTACATATATGTAAATTACTATTTTTTGTAGTTTTAGACACGTATATACTGCATATATGTATAAATGCAAAAAAATAAATAAATAATAATAATAAAAAAATACTGCTTGCAGGAAAATGAGAGATTTAACAAAAAAAAAAAAATTGTCTTAGAGAAATGTATGATACAGAATGGTTCTTTTTGTTCTCAATAATTGTCGTTAATATGTATCCAAAACTTAATGATTGTGAGTAGCTTATGATCTTTCGCTCAATATATAGAAAGGGGTTTTGGTAAATTCACAATTTAATAGATGTTTACGTCTGGTAATGTAGAATACCACATGTGTTATGTTATCACCAAAGAAGAACAAGGACCATGGATCATTCATGAGTTCAAATATCACACATCACCTAACTTAGATAGGCCAATATTTTCTTTGTTGTCTTCCCTGATTTAATTACTCGTATTAATTAGCTAGGTGAAAATTAACTACATACATATTATGTGGTCGATAATTTTATTTTATGAAATGTATAATGTTGCTACAACAAGGAAAATGACCGGGATTAGGTTATGAGATGTTTAGATTTATATGTTAAAGGTATGTTAGGTTAAGGTTATGATTTAGGGGATCCTCTAGCTCCTGGAATGGACCTGCACAAGGTAACAGACACCGTTAGCCTTAACGCAGGAGGGGGTCTCATGCGTTTGGACTCCGGCGTGAGAATAAGTATGTATTCTTTGGGAGTGATAAAGTAGAGAGTATGAGAGTAAAAGGAGTAGTGAGAAGTGTGTGTGGAATACATACCCAAGGGTCTCCTTATATAGGCAATGGAAATCTGCCCAGGAGCTCCCTTATGGTAGCATCCTTACTATACCTGGTCATGGTTGACTCTCTTTATGCTGCCAGCAGCAGGGATGAGCATACAAGGCCGAATACCGATCCCGTCCCGTCCCGATCCCGATACCGTACCGAACCGATACCGAACCGAGGGGTTTCGGGATCGGTATCGGTACCCATATTTATGGATTTTCGGTTTCGGTATTATCGGTATCGGTACGGGATCGGTATGGTATCGGTATTTTAAGGTAAAATGCTGATACCATACCGGTACCGTACCGATACCGAACCGATACTGTACCGTACCGCATGTGTTCGGTATCGGTATCGGTATTGGTTTTTTGAACTTTTCGGTATCGGTATTGTCGGGATCGGTATCGGTTCGGTACCGATACCGTCCCGAGCTCATCCCTAGCCAGCAGTGAGACTTTACCCTTTTAGTGCATTTACAGCTTTTACTATTTTCTAGGCATGGCTTGGAGCTGTGTGACAAATTTAATAAAGTAAGCATTTTATTGATAATAAATTTCATAAACTAGTAACTAATTATTACAAGTTTAATAATTAGTTAACCGGAGAGATAAATCATATAATATCTTATATCATAAGATTTTCATACAGTAATAATGATTTACACATGGACCTTACAGAAGGGAGATCTACTTTGCGATCAGCGGATCTGAACGTCTTTAGTTAGGCCGGCAGAAAACATGCTTGTGTGGACCTCACGGGATGTCTCCTTTGGCTGGTTTAAGAGAAAACGGGTTTGTAGTTGGACAAGCATCAAGAAAGGCGGAATCGAAGAAAATAGATAACCATACTAAAGCTTGTGCAGAGAACCAACATGTCTTGGTCCCCTTGGTCTTTGATACCTTCGGCTCCCTAACACTAGAAGCTATTGGTTTCTTGACTAGAGTTCAACAGGTTGTCCAATGCAATAGTTCATCTCCAGGGGGCAGGGGTTTGTATTTGGCAGATTAGGGTTCGCGATTCAGAAAGGGATGGCGACGCATCTTGTTGCCCATCTACCCTCTATTTTAATATAACTTGACTAGTTTAAGAAATGAAATGAACAATATTTAACAAAAAAATATGATTTTAATTGATTTGTTACAAATTTTCTTCGTTGTTCTCACAATATTCAAAGTTCTCATTTGATGTGTAGATATGGGGATAATCTACAAAGTTCCCATATAATATAATCTCGTAAGTGATTGTGGTGACATGTGGGACTGAGAGAAAATCAATATCAAGAGCATTTAAGTCCAGTTTAACAATTTTGAAATCCTCCCACGTTACAAAACATGGCTTTTTTTTTTTTTTTTTTTTTTTTTTTTCATATGATGTTATTTTTAAAAATAATTACACCGTAAAATTAGGAAATTTATATCTGATACGGATCCATGCCCATTGAAAGAACCACCCGACAACCTTAACAACGAGCTTGGTCCACCCGCCTGTGGCTAAAGGAAACCAGAATTATGTTAATCCCATCCACCCGTTCTAATTTGTGTTTATCTCATTTAAGTTTGTTATCTCTTTGAATCATGTTTATCTTTTCTTAGTCATAGGAGTTTAGCTTATCTTTTATCTCTTTCTAGTTCCTATATAAACTATTGTAATCAAAGGTGGGACGGTAGCTCTTTTTATTTATTTTTGAACGGCAACTTCATTAAAAGATAAGCTCTTTTTATTCAATAAAGTTTCTTCAGTTATTTCCTTTGTTACATTCGGTCGACCGAAGGCTGGTTTCCAAGCTATGATTTCTAGCTTCCACTAGTACGAATGTGACAACCGGCAAATTCCGATAAACACCCGATGTGATTTTAATCATTCGAAATAACTATTTATTATAACTAATGATATTTATTAAGTTTCAGAAGTTATCAGATCGTTTAAATGTAGGAAAGCACGATCGAATCAATTTACGGGATTTAAACGCGTGTTCTAAAAGCACGCGTCAGATGACTATAATAATATTTAAGTTGCTCGGTTTAGTTACGTTTCTAATACCGAACATAACCGACTAATTTTAATGACTAATTTATAAACCGCAAATATGACCGAGACGTGATACGTTTAAAACGGAGTTCGATACGCGGTAGACACCCACCTAAAAAACCGTACCTATAAAAGCTCTTATCCCCCTCTCTCCTTCTTCATTTTGCAGCGGCTACATCCTAAAGAAAACACTAACCCCCTCTCTCACTCACTGCTGCAACTGCCTGCGGCTACTATGGCATTGGCCGTGGCTGCAAATAGTCCAAGGGTGGTTGTTTGAGGGTGGTACGCGACAGGTTGGTTGGGAATTTGTGAGGAGGGTGTCGGGTGGAGTTGTGGTGGTCGAGGGTTACGACCAGGAGTCCTGATGGTGGTTGTTTCGGTTTAAGGGGTGTCGTGTAACACCCTAGGCATATCCCACATCTCCCGTGGACAGGAGAGATCTTGGTTCATAAGTAATGTCCTGCCTCATAAATTACCAACGCGTTTTGGGCTTAGTTGGCTATGGAGCACATGAAAACTTCACAGTTAAGCGTGCTCAGGTGGGAGTAGTACTAGGATGGGTGACCTCCTGGAAAGTTTTCACTCGGGCAACCAAAAACAAATCTGTAAGCTTCTAGTGGACAAAGCGAACAATATTGGATGATATTAGAGACGGGGTGTTACAGAATGGTATCAGAGCCACTCCTGTGCCATTCGTGATGGTGGGGGCCAACCTCATCGAGGACGATGAGTCCCTAAAAGGGGGGGGGGGGGATTGTAACACCCTATGCATATCCCACATCTCCCGTGGACAGGAAAGATCTTGGTTCATAAGTAATATCGAAAGATCTTAGTTCATAAGTAATGTCTTGCCTCATAAATCACCAACGCGTTTTGTGGAGCACATAAAAACTCCACAATTAAGCGTGCTTAGGTGAGAGTAGTCTTAGGATGGGTGACCTCCTGGGAAGTTTTCACTCGGGCAACCAAAAACAAATCCGTGAGCTTCTAGTGGGCAAAGCGGACAATATTGGATGATATTAGAGGCGGGGTGTTACATGACGGTTTGGTGGTGCACAATGGTGGTTCTTATTTTGATGGGTGGTAGTTAGTGGCTAGTTATGGTGGTCTCATGGTGAACGACGACCGATGGTGGTTATAGGGTCTAGTCCGATGGTGGATGTGGTGGTGACTATGGTTCAAAAGGGGGCATCGGCGCTGGTGGTTACAACGCTGAAGGGTGACTACCGGTTGTTGCTCTGGTGGCTCGGTTTTAGTGTTGAAGTTGATCGGTGGTGGTACGACGATTTAGGTGGGGTTCCAGGTTAGTAGTGGTGGTCCGATCGGGTTTTGGTTGATGATCCGTGTCGAGGTGACGGTTATTTTTGGTGGTCCCGGTTCTGGTCATGGGACAGGTCTGGTTTTGGTTTTGGTTTGGATGTGGCCAAAGCCTGGGTTAACTACAGTCAACACTGGTTATATTTGGTCAACGATCGAGGCGCACGCCTATGTTTTGGTATATTATTTCGTATTTGTTATTGTGAGTATGTTTATGAGGATGAATATTTATAACATATAAATCCGAACAGGAATAACTCGCGAAACGAACCGACTTTAAAATAGCAAATGACAAGTATAAAAATCGGATGATATGGTAATTGGATATAAAAGCATGTCTGTATCGATATCGGACTAAATTGGTTAGACTATATATATTGTTATATAAATAAGTATAAATTATATATTTTTCGGAATGTATAAAGTCTCGTAATTTGAAACATCGACTGTTTGTATATTTGATAATGTTAAATGTATTGGTTAGTAGTTACGCAATAGATACCCGGTAGGTTTTTAGTCAGATATACCCAATGGATAAGTTTTTAAAATTAATGGGTTTACCCGAAACCCGCGGGTATACCCGAAACCCGCGGGTATACCCGATACCGGACGGGTAATTACCCGATACAAACCCGACGGGTTTTGGGACGGGTTTGGGACAAGCATACCTAATCGGGTATGGGGTTGGGATTACCTAAACCCGTCCCAAACCCGAACCATTGCCATCCTTATTAGTTAAGAACCATCAGGTATGGTCGTTCACTCTTGATACTTTCTATCACCCAGGTATGCCCTCTCGGCATTCGGACCAGTAGCTTGTCTTTATTTTTATTTCTCTTTTCGTTACTAATAAATTATTGAAGTTCATGCCAAGTGATTTCTCTCAAGGAAGCATTCGTGTTGAGGCAGCTGCGGGAATCGACTGCATGCGGACCGTTGGAGAACAAAAATGGGAGATACTTGTTCCTTTTGACATGCCCACTTTTTCTTTGTACACACATATCACTATTTAATTTAAAGATTGTGTAAAATAATTAAGTGTGAGGTGTTTAAAATTTTTGTAAAATTTAAAACACCTCAAAGAACTCGGCAAACCGTAACTAAAAAGACAAAGTTTTTAAAAGAGTTATTGGAAACAAAAACATTTTCAAACCCTTTGAGTCAGCCCAACGACCTTGCGGGAGATTAGGAGGTTTTTGGTGGTCAAAAGAACAATCTAAGGTGTTCCCGATTCCTTAATAACCAGTACCCCTACATGTGAGTATTATTGAGCCTTATCGAGCACACCATTACATATATACTACACATGCTCGTTCATTTCTCTTGAGAGATATTCCCCGTTGGCATGGAACGATTAGAACTTGTGTGACTTATGCGCTACAAGACCACATCAGAGGTGAGTGTGTGAAAATGATCTAGGCACTTAGGACTTACCCATTCCATTATCATTGGCCTTTCATATATTTTCTCCACCCCTAGCCACCCATCTTTGAGCCTTAGCCTTTTCATTTTCGTGCATCCATTTAGCCCCCGCCATGACAAAACCAGGGAAGTGTTGAGGTGTTGAGGAAGCTCTTTGCCAATTTTGGGACTTTGAAGCATAAGCCGCACATCAAGAATTCAAAATCTCGATCGTGAAGAGGCTACAAGAGAAAGCCATCAAAAGAACATTCCAAGTGTCAATAATCATCCGGCAAACATCATGTGTAATCTGTTCTAAAAAAAGTGTGTGAATAAAGATGTTTCGGAACTAAAAGAATCGAGAGACCTTCGAAAGAAAAGTTTTGTAAGGTTTTCTAGGGAGACCAAGTAATCGACCCAACCTAGTGGAGGCTATTAGGCGGCCCTCGCGCCGAATGATTCACGAGAGTAGGCCACAGTCGAGCTATGAAGTCCAAGGAGAAATCAGCAAAGCCAACTTAGAAGACCGGTGAGATTCTAACAAACACCTCAAGCACAAAACTCGAACTTAGTCATGGTGGAAGACTCCATTCCTACCCTATCTTCCATTACCTCACCAATCTAACCCTTAAAAAGTCCTGTTGATTCACACGCTTCGCCTCAATAAAAGTGGTGGAGTTGCGATTTGCACACAAGCCTATGATTCGTGTTGTCCATCGGGTAAAATTTGAGTGTTCACCCCCAAAGAAAACCCGAGTGAATGAGAGGAGTGAGGAAAAAGGAAAAAGGGGCGCCTTAGGAATTGTTTTAATAGTCTTACCAAAAACCAAGCCTGAAATCCCAAAAGTCTATTAAGCGAGACTCTTAGGAGGTAAGTTGAGCTCGACACATCAAGTTAAACTTACAGTTTTTATCTTACAAAAAAATTGCATAACTTTCGGTTTGCTTGAGGACAAGCAAAAGCTCAAGTGTGAGGTGTTATGATGTGCCGAGAAATTGACATGTTTTCCATACATAATTCTCACCTATCTTATACTTAAAATCATGTTTTTATCTCTGTTTTATCATGATTTATCTCTTTTGTTGATAATTGCAGGATCAGAGGCCAGGAGGTGAAAAGAAGTGGAAACCAGCACAAAACGGCACTAACAGACGAAGAATTGAAGACTTTGAAGCTCTGCGAGATGAGGTACGGCCCTGCTTACAGCTGTGCAACTGTCCCGGGTCAACAAGTCAACATTTCCAAGTCAACAGAGGCCAAATTCAGCTTCTAGAGAAGAGCACGACCGTGCCACATACAAGAGCACGACCGTGCATGTTGAAACGTGTTCCCCAAGGCTTAAACCGACCAAAACTGACAAGACGGTTACACGTATTGAGAAGCATGGGCCTGCTCAAGACCTAAGCATGGGCGTGCTTGCCCTAAGTACAAACATCTTCTGCATAAAGGACTCTACAACAGTACCTGCTGTCGAGCATGGGCGTGCTAGGTCGTGAGCATGGGCGTGCTTAAGCTGATTTGCCTATAAATAGAGGCCTCCACTCCACATTTTGATGCATCCCTTTCCACTCAAAAATCAACACTTCTCCACGAAGTTCCAGCCATCTTTGAGGATTGTGAGTGTCCTTTGGAGCCTGGGATCACTCCATAAACGCCACAATCAAGAGAGAAATAACCTGAAATCACCCAAAACCTCTAGAAATCTTTATACAACCTTCCACCATGTCTCGTACACAAACCTAACCTTGTGAGCTTGTTGTATCAACCATGCTAGGCTAGTTTTCTGTTGGTGTTGCTATGGTGATGATGGAAACTTGGTATGAATTAAATAGTTTATCCTTTATTTAAAAGTGGTGTTTTGTGTTCTTAATAATTCTTTCTATTCTAAGGTATGAATTAAATGGTTTATCCTTTATTTAAAAGTGGTGTTTTGTGTTCTTAATAATTCTTTCTGTGGGAGGGTCAACAGGCTTCGAGTGATCGTATTGCTTGGTTAACCATATACGGTATCCCTTTGTGTTTGTTTGATGATAGCGTGTTTGAGTTGATTGGATCCAAGTTTGGTAGAGTCGTCCAATCAGCCAAGACTGACGAGTCCACGGAGGATTATTCTCATGTGACGATTGGTGTCTTAGTTAATACGGTACAGCGTGCCAACCAGATGTGTAAGTTGGTTTGGAGGAATGTGCCGTGTACGGTGTTAGTTGAGGAAGATAATGGGGAGTGGATTCCGGATTGTATCGATGTGGATGGTGAGGATGGGGGTTGGGAGCAGAAGAATACTAAGAGTCCGATGGATGGTATGGTGTCTCCTGTGCATGTGGCTTTGGATAATATGGGGTGTTCATCAAGTGGGGATGATATGCATGGAGTGCATGGGGATGATACTAGGGTTGAAGAGGTGGTTCTAACAGCAAACGTGAATACGGTTTAAGGTGGATTGGAAGAAGCTAATGGTTTGGGTTTTAATATGCCGGTAGAGTGTGATATTTCGGCCACTAAGAAAAAGAAGCGAGGATGTTTTCGGAAGAAGTCTAGGTTTGAAAAGTCGCCTTCGCCTACGGGGGTTGAGAGACCTAAAAAACGGGCTAGGGGTGGTGATGACCCATATGACATTGATCGTTTTATTTTTAACGTTCAAGAGGGACAAGCAAGGTTAGAGGAACATGTTCGGAGTTAAACGGACTTGGTGCCGGAGGGTGGAGATGTGGACAGTCCTCACGATGGGGGGTGTGTGGAACAAGTAGGGGTGGATATTGATAAAGAGGTGAGTCAGACAGTTGGGTTGGGACATGTGTTGGGGGCGACTAACATGAGTGGTTATGAAGATCCGCTTAGGAAGATGATTGGCGAAGAAGGTTTTCAGTCGGTTTCCTCATGAATTGCATTTCTTGGAATATTAGAGGGCCGGGTTCCACGGCGAAAAGCTCGTTGGTCAAGAATCTTAAGGTAATTTATGAGGTTGGGTGCGTTATGCTTCAGGAAACGCAGTTTCAGTCGCTTGAGGGTGTTAGTATGGGTAATTTCTGGGGGTCGGGTGATTTTGAGTTTGAGTATGTAGATGCGGTGGGTCGTTCCGGGGGTCTTTTGTCTATTTGGGATCCTAAATTGTTTAAGAATGTGTCGGTTTTTAAGCATATGTATGTACTCGGGGTTTCGGGATACTTGAAGAATGATGGGCAGAAAGTTTCTTTGGTTAATGTGTATTGCCCGCAGAAGCTCGTTGATAAGCGTTTGGTTTGGGAGGAGCTTAAGAGGTTGATCACGAATGATGGAGAGATGTGGATAGTGGTGGGAGATTTTAATTGTGTTCGGGATCGCTCTGAGCATAGGAATTCTAAGTTCAATGAAGGAGAGTCGCGCTAGTTTAATGATGTGCTGGAAGAAATTGGTTTATTTGAATTTTTGTTGCGAGGTAGACAAGTCACGTATATTGCCGGTAATAAACTTAGTCGTCTCGACAGAGTGTTTGTCTCGTGGCCGGTTTTGAATAAATGGAATGGTGCGGAGTATAGAGTGCTGGACCGTGTTGAGTCGGATCATTGTCCTTTGTTGCTCAAGATCGAGTCGCGTAATTATGGGGCCAAACCGTTTAGGTTTTATAATTTGTGGCTTAATAGAGATGGGTTAAATGGTGTGGTAGAAGCGGCTGCGGGAATGCGTAATTCGGTGGCTGCTCTGGATGTTAATCTGATGTGTAAGTTTAGGTTGTTGAGATCAAAAATTAGAGAGTGGCATGTTAAGCAAGTGCAGTTGGAAAAGGAGGAGGAAGACACGGTTAGAGCTGAATTAAATCAGCTGGAACTAGAGTTGGAAAGTCGGGATTTGACAGAAGTCGAAGGTTGGGTCTTGGAAGAATCGGTTAAAAGATTGAAGGAGTTGGAAGGTTTACGAATCCAGGATTTGAAACAAAAAGCGAGGGTTCGGTGGGCGAAGGAGGGTGACGAAAATTCATCATTTTTTCATGGTGTTATTAATTCGCGGCGGGTGTCTAATATATACGATACCAGGATTGTTGGTTAATAATGTGTGGGTGACGAAACCTAAAGATGTTAAGCGGGAGGTGCTAAGGTTTTTTAAAGAAAAGTTTATTGAAGACATTAGCATTCGGCCACAGATTGTTGTGGAGGATATTAAGACGTTGGACCCGTTATCCGCCGAGGGTCTTATAGTGCCGTTTTCTGAGAAAGAGATTAAAGATGCGGTTTGGGATTGTGGGAGTGATAAAGCGCCGGGGCCGGATGGTTTTAATTTTTGTTTTATAAAAAAGTTTTGGCATTTGTTTTCAGGTGATTTTGTGGAGATCTTTAAAGCTTTTGCAGAGACTGGACTTATTAGCAGGGGAGTGGGGTCTTCGTTTATTACGTTGGTGCCTAAGGTCAACGACCCGGTGGGTTTGGGAGATTATCGGCCTATTAATCTTATTGGTGTCGTTAGTAAGGTTATCTCCAAGGTGTTAGCGAATCGTCTTAGGAAGGTTATTGATGGTTTAATTTCCGAAACTCAGACGCTTTTATAGCAGGAAGGAACATTCTGGATGGTCCTCTTATTACCAATGAAGTTCTTTCTTGGGCTAGAAAGAGCGGAAAGGAGGTGTTTATGTTTAAGATTGATTTCGCTAAAGCATATGATAATTGGGAATTCTTGTTGTCTATTATGAGTCAGATGGGTTTTCCGGAGGTGTGGTGTAGGTGGATTAAGGGTATTCTTTGGTCAGCCAGATCGTCGGTGCTTGTGAATGGTTCTCCTACGTTCGAGTTTTCTTGTGAAAAAGGTCTGCGCCAAGGTGTTCCTATATCCCCGTTTTTATTTATCATAGTCATGGAAGCTCTAGCAGGTATGATGAGAAAGGCGTGCGTTGTGGGTTGTTTTAAAGGTATTACTCTTCCGAACAGTAGTTTGATTCTTTCACATTTATTATATGCGGACGATGCCATGATAATGGGTGATTGGTCGAGTAGTAATTTTGATACATTATGACGGGTCCTTAGAGTGTTTCATTTGTGCTTGGGACTTCGCATAAACATTCATAAGTCTACTTTGTTTGGAGTTGGGATGGGTATGGATGCGATTGTGGGAATGGCGAGGTCTCTTGGGTGCTGTGCGGGGGATATTCCGTTTACATATTTGGGGATCAGTGTGGGCGCTAATATGGGGAGGATTAGGAATTGGGACCCGGTGGTCAAAGTGTTCAAGAAGAGACTCTCTAAATGGAAGGCGAAGGTTTTATCTATTGGAGGCAGATTGATTTTAATTAAGTCAGTTTTGGAGAGTTTGCCTTCCTATTATTTTGCTTTATATAAGGCGCCGGTTGCGGCTATTGAATGTTTAGAATCGCTAATTAAAAGGTTTTTGTGGGGAGGTGACTCGGATGTTAGAAAAGTTCATTGGGTGTCTTGGGAAAAAGTTACTTTTCCTAGAAAGCTAGGTGGACTGGGTCTTAGTCGGCTTGGTGAGAGTAATAATGCTTTTCTCCTAAAGTGGCTTTGGAGGTACCGGGTGGAAGCAGATTCTATGTGGAGAAGAGTTATTGATGGTATTCATGGTTCATCTCGATGTTGGGAGCCTTATCCGAGTAAGACTACATTTTCTGGTACGTGGTCTAAGTTAGTAAAATGTTGTAATAAAATTAGAGTTGGTAATTCTATTGGGTTGAACATGATTTGGGGAGTATTGGGCAATGGGGTTACCATTAGGTTTTGGTTGGACCCTTGGCTTAACGAGGTGCCGCTAAAACTTTTGTTTCCGAACCTATTCCGGCTTGAAAAAAATAAGTGGTGCAGTGTGGCAGACAGATTAGTGGGTTCTAATGGGATTGGCCCGGTTGCGTGGGAGTGGAGGAATTATCCTGCAACGGCCCAACAGGTAGAAGAGTTAATCGAGGCCCATCGGTTGTTAGTGGGTCAGGTCGTGGATAACAGGCCGGACATGTGGGCTTGGTATGAAACGGGCTCTGTTCCGTTTGCGGTTTCAGTGGCCAAGCTTTGGTTGACTTCAGCGCGGGTGGGTAGTCAAAGTATCCTTGGCGGATTTCAGTGGTGTAAGTGGGTTCCATTAAAGTGTAATGTTTTCATGTGGCGTATGATGCTAGATAGTATCCCGACTAAAGTGGCCTTGGGTAGAAGACATATTCTGAATGGAGAGATGCGATGTGATTATTGTGATGGTGAAGATGAGAGTGTGGATCATATTTTTACGGCTTGTGGTATGGCGATAGGGGTGTGGCAAGGTATCGCTAATTGGGTGCATCTTCCGCCTATTTTTCTGTTTTCCGTCGAAGATCTTATGATAGTGGTTAATTCATCGGGATGGTCTAAAAGAAAGAACGAGATATTGGTTGGGATTTTTACGGTGGTTTGTTGGCGGCTTTGGAAAGCGAGGAACGAGAGAATTTTTGCTCATAAGTCGTCGACCGTGGTGGAACTTGTGGCGGATGTTAAAGCTTTAAATTATTTATGGTTTTGTAGTAGAGATAAATTTGGTGGGGTGGGTTGGAGTAACTGGAAGTCTTTTTATTTTGATGTGATGTAATAGTTGTGGGGCTCCCGTCTTGGGAGTTCCTCGGTTGTTTGTTTGTTTAATGAAATTTGCCTTTCAAAAAAATAAAAAAAAAATCTTTCTATTCTAAACTTTGTTTAATGAATTAATTAATAAATCATTTAGTCTTTGGTCTTTTGGGTGTCTTGATAGGAAGTGGGATGACTCATAAGTGTACCCATGGTGTGTAACAACCCATGCACTTGTGAGCTAACCTAATCCCGCGAGTGGTGATTAGCCCATTTGTGGGTAGAAA
Organism: Ambrosia trifida; assembly: GCA_028751855.1. NCBI lineage: Eukaryota > Viridiplantae > Streptophyta > Magnoliopsida > Asterales > Asteraceae > Ambrosia > Ambrosia trifida. The sequence goes on along the minus strand of CM054127.1, from coordinate 12,503,040 downwards.
TACACACTTAGTGGCTCAATCCTCTACTATCAAGATCTCACTTAGGGTCGGTACGGTCTTTATATTCGGTCCCGGTGATAAGTCAAGACTTAATTATGCGACTTAGCTTCATTGTCTATGTGAAAACTTTGGCGCAACTTAAGGATTGATGAACTCCTGTTGAAAGAAAACGGTTTTTATTTTCTTTCATTACTATATTGCCACACAATTAGTAATACACCACTTACTTTTTGATAAATTAATTAAATCAAGTAGGGGATGCATGTGTTCTGGTTAGTCATGAATCCTCTATGATATTAAGTGGTAACTTGTTCGGTCATGCTCCGGCCACAGATAAGTTATTCATAAAAGTTTAGAGTAGTTAGATGTATATATCGCAACACTGGGAAGTAGGTAATTCGGGGTTGAGTCGACATAGACTCGAGTCATTTTCTTTTCATTGTTGAGAGGTGAGCTACTCGGCAGGGGCAGAGGTTTTGAAGGGTCAAGGGTGCCCTGCCCCCCTGTTTTTTGGCGCAGTGGTAGAAATTTACGATTTTCGTAGGTAAATTGAGTCCGGGTTGAGTCTGGCCCCCGCCGATAAAAAAATTAAGTCCAGCCCCCTCCGATTCGAGAACCAAGCTTCGCCACTGCTACCCGGTTTGGGAGACCCTCATAAAAACATTAAGAACACGAGTTGTTTATACAATTATGCGAAAATAGTCACCTCTAGAGAATATAGTTATGCAACTCTAAGTTAAAGCACAAGTGCGCAACTTAAACACGCCACTTTAATAAAAGATTACTATTATCATACCAGGTTCCATCTGACCCCGAAACAACACCTTTGTTTTGTCATTGATTTCTCTTAAAGTTTACATTTCGGTTGTTCACATATAATGTATATATGTGTGGCCCTCGGGGGGGGGGGGGGGGGGAGTAAAGTTGCACTAATTTTAACGTTATTGTCGAAAGGTATGAATGTCAACTTGTCCTTTCTCATTCTCATTTCAGTCTCTTATATAGTTACAATACAAGGCCTATACAATAATTAAAATGAATATGTTTGACTGCTGACTTTGACTATACAATGAATATGTTTGACTGCTAACTTTGATTAATGAATATGTTTGACTGTTGACTTTGACTATACAATGAATATGTTTGACTGCTGACTTTGACTATACAATTCAAAGTTCAGAGAATTGAGCCGATAATTATGTAGTATCTATTACACCCCAGCAGTCGAAGCGGGAGGAGAACGAATGCTTAGACTGGAACGAAAGTCTTCAAAGAGAATCCGTGGCAGTCCTTTGGTAAAAATGTCGGCTATCTGGTAACGAGAGGTCACATGTAAAACCCGAACCAGTCCTTCTGAACATGCTCGCGGACAAAATGAATGTCTAGTTCAATGTGCTTTGTGCGCTGATGCTGAACGGGATTACCTGACAAGTAGATGGCGCTCACGTTATCACAATATATCAGTGTAGCATGAGATAAAGGACGGTGTAGCTCAAGGAGGAGATTTCGTAACCAACAAATTTCTGCCACAACGTTGGCAACGCCGCGATATTCTGCCTCGGCACTGGATCGAGAAATTGTTGATTGGCGTTTTGAGGACCACGAGATGAGGTTGTTGCCGAGATATACACAATACCCTGATGTGGAGCGACGAGTGTCAGGGAAACCGGCCCAGTCAGCATCTGTGTAGGCGTGTAAGGAGAGACTGGGTACGGGTCCTAGATGAAGACCATAGTCTGTTGTACCCTAAAGATACCGAATGATGCGCTTCAAAGAATTCCAATGATCAAGCCGGGGAGCATGCATATACATACAGATCTGCTGAACCACGTAGGATATGTCTGGGCGAGTGAACGTAAGATACTGGAGGGCGCCCGCCAAACTACGGTATGTGGAGGGGTTGTCGTGTAGAGGACCCGAGTCAGCAGAAAGCTTGGATTGGGTGTCGACCGGAGTAGCTACCGGTTTGCACGAGTCCATCGATGCCTGGTGAAGAATATTCTTAACATACGCCTGTTGAGAGAGAAACATTGTGTTGCCGTCCCTGATGACCTGGATACCCAGAAAATAAGAAAGTGGACCCAAATCTTTCATGGTGAACTCACCAGGCAGTGTTTGTAAGAGACGGTTACGAAGAGCCACCATGGATATGGTGAGAATGATGTCATTCACGTAGATGAGAAGATAGGCAATATCCGTACCGTGATGGTAAATAAACAGAGAGTTGTCAGACTTGCTTTGTTGAACCCATGCAATGTAATAAAGTCTGTGAACCGCTGGTACCAGGCACGAGGGGCCTGCTTGAGGCCATATAAGGACTTCCTGAGTTGACAAACATGATCAGGGAAGTCTCTGTGGCGAAACCCCATGGGTTGATGCATATACACGGTTTCCTCCAAATTACCGTGTAGAAAAGCATTAGTGACGTCCAACTGGTGATTAGGGCAAGACTTAGACAAGGCAAGAGAAAGTACCAGGCGGATAGTAGCCGGCTTAACAACTGGGCTAAAAGTTTCGCCACAGTCAATGCCTGGTTGTTGCTTACGACCATCACAAACCAAACGTGCTTTATAACGCTCCAAACTGCCGTCAGATCTGAACTTATGTTTGAATAACCACATGCTACGTATAATGTTCATATCAGGTGTCCTAGGTACAAGCTCCCAGGTCTTATTTTTAATAAGTGCACTAAATTCATTGGACATGGCATTAAACCACTCTGGATAGGTCCGACAGATGAGGTGTGTAGGTTAAAGAGTTGTTTGGGTTTGACAATACCACTCATAGAGCGGGTGTGAATGGTGCGAGTAGTGGGATGAGGGGTGGGGGTGGGGTGGGGGAGGCGGCACATGGTGGATGGGCGTCGGAGACGCTATAGCAGCCGGGTCAGAGGCCGGCGAGGTGGACGGAGGTGAGTGGGCCGATTGATGGGCCGAAGTACGGGAGGTGGTTGTTTGGTTAAGTGGGCCAGGAGTGGTAGGGATTGGGCCAGTATGTGAAACGGGCTGTGAGGGTGAGCTGTTAGGAGATTGTGGAGTAGGCTGTTGGGGTGGCGGGACGATATGGGTCTAGGAGGGAGATCGTGGTTTGTGAGGGGGTTGGCGGTTTGTTTTGGAGGTTTGTAAGTAGTCCTAGACCAATGGGTTGATGGTGGGATTTAAGAATTCGTAGGAGGGTGGTTGTGTAGGTGATTGTATGGCATAGGGAAAAATGGATTCTTCGAAGTGGACGTGTCTAGATATAATAAGTTGATGTGAAGTTAAATCAAGACACTTGTATCCACGATGGTTTGGTGGATAACCAAGGAAGACACATGGGTGGGATCAATGGTTTAGTTTGTTGATGGTTGTAGAAGGGGTGAGAGAGTAGCATAGGCACCAGAAAACACGAAGATGTTCATATTCCGGGGTGCAATTGTAGAGCAAAGTAGTAGGGGATTTGAAGTTGTGCGTTTTGTTGGGTAGGATGTCAAGAAGGTATGTGGCGGTTTCGAGGGCATGGTGCCACATGTTAGGTGGTAGGGAGGCTTGGTCAAGGAGGGTGCGAACCATGTTATTGATGGTGCGGATTTGTGTTCCGCCTTGTCGTTTTGGGAGGAGGTGTAGGGACACGAGAATCGAAATTGCATGCCATTTTGATTGCAAAAATTGTAAAATTTTTTATTAGCATATTCTTTGCCATTGTCACATTGGAATTGTTTAATTTTGCGCTCAAATTGGGTGTAGATTAGGTTGTGGAGGGTGGTAAAAATGGCGAAGACTTGTGATTTATTGGCAATGGGAAATGTCCACAAGAAATTTGTAAAGTCATCCAAAAAGAGGATGTAATATTTGTGGCCACCCGTACTAAGTACGGGTGATGTCCAAAGGTCATTGTGAACAATATCAAAGGGTGCACGAGTACAATTAAGCGAATCATAAAATGGCAATTTAACACTTTTACCAAAAATGCAAGATTGACAAAGTGTTTTATTAAATTTTCCATAATCAACAAAAGAAGACAGTTTCAAAGACTGTAACAAATTATTGCCAGGATGACCCAAACGTTGATTCCAGAGATCTTGAGGAACAGCAGTAAAGGCAGAGGGTTGGTTTTGTGGAAGTGGGAGTGGGAGTGGTGCAGTCAAAGGATAAAGATCGCCCGTGCTATTGCATCGTAGGATAGGAGCACGGGTTTTGAGATCTTTCACAAGAAAACCAAATGGGTCAAACTCAATAGAGAGTAAGTTATCAGTGGTAAGGCGACAGACCGAGATTAGGTTTTTAATAATGTTTGGGGCAAATAAGACATTGTTAAGTTTAAGTGGGGGGACAGGTGGTGGGAGGACTTGGTTGCCTTGTGCCAAAACCGGGATGGTCATGCCATTACCAACTATTATATTTTTATTAGTGCATTTTTTAAAATTAGACGGAGAGTAAATACCTTGCGCATTGGCAGAGTGAGAGGAGGCTCCAGTATCCATCAAGCCATGGTCTGGTGGGTTGAGAGCCAATGAGTAGAGTGCCTGCTCAGGATGAAGGAGTTTAGGATCCATTTATCAGAGGGAAGGAGATGCGAACAGAGGGTAAGAAGGAGGTGAAAGCGGCAGAAGGTTGGTGAACGACTGCAGTGGGCGGCCGAGAGTGGAGGATCAACAATGGTTGAAAGTTGGCATGGAAGTTATGACTTAGATTAAGAAAAATAAGACATTGTTTCAAGAAGAGAGGGGGATCGGTACTCGTTGGAGCAAGAATGCTCTGATACCGTGGAGAAAGGTATGAATGTCAACTTGTCCTTTCTCATTCTTATTTCAGTCTCTTATATAGTTACAATACAAGGCATATGCAATAATTACAATGAATATGATTGACTGCTGACTTTGACTATACAATGAATATGTTTGACTGCTGACTTTGACTATACAATGAATATGTTTGACTGCTGACTTTGACTATACAATGAATATGTTTGACTGCTGACTTTGACTATATAATTCAAAGTTCAGAGAATTGAGCCGATAATTATGTAGTATCTATTAGTTATTTTACTAATTTCGTGAAAATAACGTTTTAAACGACGGATGGTTAATCATGCATCATGTGGTGGCGTTGATAGCCAAAAGACAAGGGGTTACATGCACCAATCGGGCTTGTCCCGATTGCTAACTGTTATGTGCCATATGTCCAAGGCTTGATACAAAACCACTATCTAGCCGAGGGTCTCACTGGAAGCAGCCTCTCTATTCCCACGGGGTAGAGGTAAGGCTGTCTACATCTTACCCTCCTCAGACTCTACATTAGCTTTGCTATTGGTGGGATTAACTGAGTATGATGACGATGATTTTAAAAGTCTCTTAGTAATTTTTAGGAAATCTGAGTAGTAAAAATCGTGTCCACGGATTCGATACTTGGTATTTGCACATTTCTATACTATACACGATAGGTACACTTGCCTGAAGTTAAATCCGTCCGGCCCATGCGCTTTATCCGGACCACAATCAAAGACCGCATTTATATCTCTTCTTTAGAAAAAGGGCGCAATCAAGCCTTCTTTTTTCAGAATTGGCACCGTTTTTAGATCCTCACACTCCATTCTCGGCCTGATTTTATAGTCTTCAGTGAAATGTTTTCTGTAAAAAGTTAACACTTCTTTTTTCACCAAATTCGGTTTACTAACCCAGACCCCATCAATCTCAATCCCTGGAATGGCGTTAATCGCTTTCCTTCTGTTAATAATACCGTGGAAAAATGTCGTGTTATCATCTCCCATCTTGGCCTATTTAACTCTCGCCCGCTGTTTAAGGTCTTTGTTACTCGCTTAGTTAATCTCTTCAATATCTTTTTTGCATTCATCCCACACCCAAAGCTCTTCCTCAGTTAAATCTCTTGTCTCCATCTCTACTTCCAATTTAGCTACTTCTTTTTGGCATGACTCCAACTGATCATTCTCTTGAGCTTTTGTACTATCTCTCCAGTTTCTCAATTTACCCCTTAGAGCTTTGACTTTTCGCATCAGAAGTCTATCAAGAGGGTCGCCACTATCGAGCTCTGACAACAAACCTTTAACCACCTCAACACATCCTTCCTTTTCAACCTAAGAATTGTACCACCTAAATGGTTTAGGACCAAAATTGTTGTCTATCATAGACAACAACAAAGGCCTATGATCAGAATAACCCCTCGACAGCAACCTTAAACAAGCATCAGGCTAGAAATCAAAGATGTCTGAACACACCATCAATCTATCAATCTTACTTTGCTTCCTTTCCCCTTCCCTGCAAGAAACGTGTATTTATACCCATTCATGCTATATTCTATCAACCACATATCATCGATAAATCTATTAAAATCTTGAGCACTCACGGAGTTATATTTTGTATTTTTTTTCTTTCTTTAGGACATCTCACAGCATTAAAATCGCAAAATAACACCCATCCCCTACCCCGGTCCTCATAGTATCCGAAATATCTGCCCAAAGCATCCTCTTTTGACCCACCTTCTGAGGCGCGTATATATTCATCATATTTATCAAACAATCATTCTCTTTCACCCAACCTGTAGCAATCAAAAAATTCGGATTTTTTGTCGTCTTGACTTTTGAGAAAATCTTCGGATTCCACATATTAACAAGACCCCCTGACTTCCCATTAGAATCCACCGCATCGAATTCAACCTCATCTCTACACCAAAACCTACTCCAATCCACACTGTCCAAATTACTGTAATATCCATTTTTAGTAGAAAAACATTAAATCGTCACTTAATTTTTTTTGGCTAAATTCCTCCAATGTTAGTTATTAGTAGGTATTGAACTCTTGACCTCCGTGTTAATATATCAAGTTAGTTACCATTAGAAAAGAAAAAAATTATAAAATAGTATTGAACGGCTAAATAATACCGATGAAGTTATTTACATTTACAAAAGAAAAAAATTATAAATAATATTCTTTAAATACACTTTAGTATTTTTTTTTATTGTTAAATAACTAAGCCTAGAAAATCAATGTTTCAAAATTTACTCCGAAAAAATTAATTACAAATTAAAAAATAAAGAGAAAAAGGTGGAGCATGAACTAGACCATGGCATGGGTGACCTTCATGCCTACCATTCGGTGAACCATGCTATTAGCCTCTCGGTGAATCCGGCTTCATCATCGTCACTGTCACTATCACTGTCAGTGTCTGTTTCACTATCTCCTGAATCCTCCATATCCTGATAAGTGACAATTTTGACTCGGTTACAATAGGTCAATTTGGGTTTGTATCTTATTAATATATGGTAAAACACACAAGGTACTAAAAATTACTTACTAAAAGAAATGGGTTGGATACATTTTAATATCGGGTCAAAAGTCGTCCAAAGTTAATATACTTAAAGAATTATATATCTTTTAATCATAGTTGATACATTAACTTTCTATAGAATCAGAAAAATTGCCAAAAAGTGTTGATGACACCTGATTTGACCCGATCGAATTTGACTTGTTACCCAATCTACCCGTTTTGACATGTCTAAGAGGGTGTTTGGGATTGCGTTTTTAATCTAATTTTTAGATTATTGCGTTTTGAAAACGCAGATAATCAGTTTTTAGTGTTTGGATTGCGTTTTGAAAACGCAGATAATCAGTTTTTTAGGCTACCAAAACGCAATAATCTATAAGCAGCTCCAGACCTGCTTTTCCAAAACGCATAATCTGTTTTGAATAATCAATCCCAAACACCCCCTAAGTAAAAAGTTTCAAGAAGCGATTACTAAATGCAAGTTGGCAACCAAAAAAAAAGGTTAAAAGTAAGCCAGGATTGAAAATTACCAAAAAAATTTATAAACCTTCCTGCTATTTTGATGTAACTTGACAATTTTAAGAAATGAAATCATCTATTTGTATATAAAAAAAAATTGTATAATGCTGTCTGCAACTTATATATTTTTGCACCAAGCTTGGTGCCAACTGAGTTGCAAACTGAGATGATTACAATTTACAACATGAATATCTAATCACTAATTTCCATCAACCTTTTCAGTTATTATGCTGGAGAAAAGAGAATTACCAAGAATCATAAAATAGTTATCTTTATAATTTACCTGCTGATCTTTTAAATCCGGTGTCGGTGGGCTGTTTACAGAGCCAAACTCTTCTTCCTCACTATTATCATCACCATCATTTATGTCATCAGTTACATCACCAAATGACGACGAGCTCGATTTATTGCTAGTTTTATCTTCATAACCTGGATGTAAATCAATTTTATGTTTCATGAACTACTAAAAAGAAGAGGTAACATTATTAAGTCTTATAAAAATGGATTTCCTTTTGTGTTACCTGTAGCCTGATTAAGCTCCACATCGCCATCTAGAGAAAGCCGGCGGCTTCTTGGTATGATATGTTCATTTATATCAGAAGCATGAGTTGAAATAAATGATTCTGTATCAGAACCAATCCTTACAGGTGCCGAGTACAGGTACTGACTTGAGTGGCCTGCAATTCCCACATCAGAACTCCGTTGGCGACGACCCAATGGGAGGTTTGATGGTAAAGCTACAGAATTAAATTGAAATGTGGGACCCAATTGATCAGGTTTCCCTCCATGCGCGTCATAAGGAAGTTGAAGAGAGTGTCTTCTTGGCTGCTGCATATTAGAGGGAGCGGATCCAAGAATGTTTTCTTGGGAATGATTAGGAAGATCAAATGGATTGTCCGTAAAACGAATATCAGGACTTATGTTTGCCATGTTTTTTTCAGCCAGCATCCTCATATTTTTTATAACTTTTTGTCTAGCAACAAGACTCTCCAACCCCTGGTTCCTTTCCCGTTCTAATGTTCCCGAATTCATGAGATTCCTTTGGTTATCCTCTGTCCATCTAATAAGATTTTCATCTTCATCATCATAATCATCTTTAACTACTTCATGATGATAATGATCATCAACATCATAATCTATTTCATTAATGATCCCGCCTGATTCCAGCAGCGGAGGATGTTCATCAAGCATTGGAATATTATCCGTCAATGAAGCATCAGATCCTGAATCCCATCCCTTATTATCATAATCATCATCAATGTGTCCTAGAACAGAATGTAAAGGATCAAATGACCCCCTTCTTGACCCATCTCTACTTTTCAATTGAGGATTTCCAGTCTCAAAAGGCTGAAACTGACCACCACGATTCACCAAAACAGGCCTTCGATTGCCCAATTCACTCTTTGCTTCTTGTTTCCTTACCACACGACTATCAATGGAGCTCCCAAATTTATGACCATGGTTAATATTCATATTATGAACAAGATAAGTTTCCTCATCAAATTCATTGTTTCCCATACCACCAAATACTAGATTATGGATATCATGATGGTGTGATGATGTTCTTTCTTTTTGGATTGCAGGTGCCTTTTCATGACCGTAAAACAAGAGAGTTCCAAGCAGGAGAAAAGTGGAGGCAATAACAGGAGAAGCATGTAACAAAAGAGTAAACAACAGAGGAAACCATATGTAAATCCAAATCATTACAAAAACCATGAACACCAGCAATGGATGCCTAGAAGCTGATCTGTAGCAAATTCTTAATGAATTGCTAATATGATTTCTCACCATTTCAACCCCCATTTTAACGAGGTTTCTTCCAAATTCCTCCTCTTTTTCCTTCCAATGTAGCCTAGTATGAACTGCTGCAGATGTATAGATATATGTATCAAACAATTAGCGAAAACGAAATTATGTCTTGCATCAGAATCGATTAACGAAATATTATCTGACACTTATATCTATATGTGTGTATCAACTATCAAACAGTTTCAAAATCAAAAATAAATGTACGATTTAAATCAGAATCGACCAACTAATTACGAACTGCTGCAGATTATGTATCAGACAATTTAAAAAATGGAAGCATGATTTATATCAGAATTGAACAAAGAAACATGAACTGCTGCACATATATATTAAAGAATTTTGAAAATGAAAGTATGATTTATATCAGAATCGATCAACGAATCATGAACTGCTGCACATATATGTATGTATCTAACAATTTTGAACACGAAAGTATGATTTATATCAGAATCGACCAACCAATCTTGAACTGCAGCACATATATGCATGTATCAAATAAATTCTAAAACGAAAGTATGATTTACATCAGAATCCATCAACGAATTATGAACTGCTTCAGATCAACCAATCATGAACTGCTGCACATATATGTATGTATCAGACAATATCGAAAACAAAAGTATGATTTATATCAGTATCCATCAACGAATTATGAACTGCTGCAGACATATACATGTAACAAACAGTTTCGAAGACGAAAGTATGATTTGTGTCAAAATCTATCCACGAATTATGAACCAGTGCAGATCAAACATTAATGGATTGCTGCACATTTTTGCATGTATCAAACAATTTAAAAAATGGAAGTATGACGTATATCAAGTTTTATAACGAATCATGAACTGCTGTAGATATACACATGTATCAAACAATTTAGAGAGAGAATGTATGATTTATATCGGAATCAATCAACGAATTATGAACTGCTGCAGATATATACATGTATCAATCAATTTCAAAAACAATTGTATGAACTATATCAGAATCAGTCAACTGATGCAGATATATACATGTATCAAACAGTTTTGATAACGAAAGTATGATTTATATCGGAATCAATCAACGAATTATGAACTGCTGCAGATATATACATGCATCAATCAATTTCAAAAACAATTGTATGAACTATATCAGAATCAGTCAACTGATGCAGATATATACATGTATCAAACAGTTTTGATAACGAAAGTATGATTTATATCGGAATCAATCAACGAATTATGAACTGCTGCAGATATATACATGCATCAATCAATTTCAAAAACAATTGTATGAACTATATCAGAATCAGTCAACTGATGCAGATATATACATGTATCAAACAGTTTTGATAACGAGAGTATGATTTATATTGGAATCAATCAACGAATTATGAACTGCTGCAGATATATACATGTAGCAAATAATTTCAAAGATGAAAGTATGCTTTATATCACAATCAATCAACGAATTATTAACTTATGCAGATACATAAATACACACACACACACACACACATACTACATGTGTGTGTGAAACAATTTCAAAAACGAAAGTATGATTAATATCAGAATCAATAAACAACGTATTATGAACTGATGCAGATATATAATACATGTATCAATCAATTTCAATATCAGAATATTTATGAACTGCTGCAGATTATGTATCAAACAATTTCGAAACCTAAAGTATGATTTATATCATATTCATAAACGAATCATGAACTGCTGCACACACACACGTATTAAATAATTTCGAAACCTACATTATCATTTATATCGTATTCGGTCAACATATAAGGCAATATTAACGAGCAACGTACCTACAAACTAACAAATCGTTTGGACACCAATGGCGATCAGCTTCTCCTCTAATCAATGCTCACTGAATGAAATTTCATTTTCTTCTTCTTATTATTATCAATATCATATTAATATTATTATTATTTTGTTTCTTTTCATTTCGTATGCGTATAACGGTTACAATGTGGAATCTGAATGGATGTCCGAGTAGCGTGAGCCGGTGTCCGTACCGGTGCCGGTGGCCGGACTTATTAACATCGTTAGTTTTCCGTCAAGGGAAATTTTATTATTAACGACGGAGGATGATGTACGGACTCTGTTATATTTTGAATTTTTGATGTATTCGATTAGCGCATGTTAGTAATAATACTTATTATTTTTTTGTTAATGTTGGGAAAAACGTGATAACATGTTAGAAATATAATATAGATATGTTTAACAAACACAATATAGGGTAAATTCATGGTTTTGAAAATGTATAGGACACACTTGTTGGACGGGTTAAACTGGAATCCTACCTTTTAACTCGTTTGGTATGAATGTACTCGACCGCTTAGGGCTCAACCGACCGGTTATAATTAAGTTAGGTTAATTTGACTGACTGGACACAACGATAACTTCTTTGTTTAAAGCCTTGATCGCCGAAGAATACACATTTGTTTCAACTTGGAGGCAATGGTCCGTGACGAAGACGACTTCTTTGTTTGATGCTACTCGTAATCTTTATTTAAGATACGAGCCGCTCACATGACAAGAGGCATGTTGATTTTTCAGTAGTCACATCAGTCGTTCTTTGTTAGTAAAAAACATCACACGGGTCGTATGATTTGACATCATATGACTCATATGACCATTTTTTTCATGTCATACAACTCATATGAGTTAGTGATTAACTTTTCTGCTAACAGAGCCCGGTGCCCCTCACGTGAGGAGTAACTTTTCTAAAACAAGTCATACAGGCACTTCTAAAGCAATAGATACGAATACTTGGATGTACTAAAAGATCATTTAAGTATTGGACAACACTCCATAATATTAAAGAAGTATATACATAAACACAAATTGACCCAAGGAGAGAGGTTGGTGACAGACCTAGAAAAATTTCTTCAAATAGTGACGTGATACGGACTAACCTACCCATTACTACCCAACCCATGTTCTAAGTTTGCACGTTTCCATTTCCCACGTAGTTGCATGATAATGTTATTTTCCATGTTTTCCATTTCCCCATGTTTAGTCCCATGTTCCATTATATTCTTGCATGCATCTTTGCACGTTTCCCTTCTTGTAAGCCTATATAAGGCATTTGATTGTTTGTTAAATGTTAAGCAGAAAGTTATTAATATATTTTCTTGTTCTCTATCTTGTTTCTTGGGAGTGTTTGTCTACTAGAAAAGGCTACAATCTATTAGGAGATTGACCATCTCGAATTGGTCTCTATCATGACGTAATACAATAGTCAAAATATAATATAAAATATAAACTATCTAAAAACAGTATAACCCGACATGGGTTAGTTAAGGAATAGATTAAAACTTTAAACATAAGTATTATCAAGAAAGGCGAAAACTTTTTAACACTCTAAATACATCCAAAAATGAAATCCGAGAAACTTAATTAAGCCTCATCAACGTGCAGATAGGCATCACAAGTTATTATACAGGAATTAATGGGAAGAAAAAGGGTCAGATTCAGTTGTGAATCCATCCATAAATGACAATGTTCAAGTTATCTTCAGACTGATGTTGAATTTGAGAAAAGTTGCAGCAAATTATCCAATGTTTCTGGATAGAATTTTCTTGCAAACAGGAAGCAGGGCCGCCTCATTCCGTTCCACATGCAAGGCGTTGTCAACACGGTCTTCTGCAAAAGTCAACAAAAAGTGATGGATCAGCATCCTTTAAATTTGAAACTTGATGTAGTTTGACTTTTTAGGTCAAACATAGATTATAAGATTAGTAGCACAGTAGCGCTAGACAGATCTTGATTTTGAAACTTGTAGAATCATTGTACCGAATACTGAATTCAATTTGAACGAAAAATTCAAAGTATGATATATACATGATAAAGTGGAAAAACTAAAAAGCTATAAATTCTTTACCTTTTCATCACTTGTGAAATGCTGGCTAGTATCAAAGCTCTGCATACAAAATAGTGTGTTAGTGACTCATGAGAACCACAAGAGGTTAGCATAATGCCTAAAACCATTTTAAAAATATATTTTTGTAATCGTATTCATAACAAACACGTTAATCATCATCACGACATTTTAAACAGAACAGTATGTTTGTTGGTCAACACTCAACCCAACCCAGACCATTTTGACCCGTACTTGAAAATTTTGTTTCATCCCGCTCTCTTTTCAACCCGTTACAATGCCTAAAACCATTTTAAAAATATATTTTTGTAATCGTATTCATAACAAACACGTTAATCATCATCACGACATTTTAAACAGAACAGTATGTTTGTTGGTCAACACTCAACCCAACCCAGACCATTTTGACCCGTACTTGAAAATTTTGTTTCATCCCGCTCTCTTTTCAACCCGTTACCCGACCCGCTCGACTCACCCACTTTTGGCATCTCTACTCCAACCCATGACCTTACGGTCATTAAATAGTAACGTGATTAGTGTACGAGAAAACAACATGAAATAAGTGTACCGTGAGGTTCCTAAGAAGCTTGGGAGTAATATCCTGAGGTTTATATGACCTCGGGTGCCATTTTCTTTCTGACCAATCAACGTATGTTACTGACCAATTTGCAATTCCAGCAGGATCAATCATCTAAAAAAGGAGAATCTTTTAACAAATAACAACTCATAAAATTATAAGTGATAAAAGAAAAAAACAAAGGGTTATAATAAGAACTAACATAGAAAAGTGTTTGGAAGTAATGTTCATCAGCATAGCAATTGCGGCCCTCGAAACCTGGCTGTTGAATTCAGAAAACAAAAAATATTACTTCATGATAAACTGTTTCTCGAAAGGTGTGTTCTATTCAATGGAAGACTTACGAATATATAAATGATGGTCACTAGCCAAGATAATGTAAACCATAAATAACAAGATGTTCCCAACATCCGGGAATGCATTGTTTGAGTTGTGTTTGGATGTTTTTAATCACTTTTTAATGTTTGGATGAGCATACTTTAGAAATTCAGGAGGCAAATATTGGTTTCATACCAATCACAACAAAATTGATAATCTAAGGATGAAATAACGTTTACTTAATTAACCCTTTTTGGAGGCTTTTTTTTTCCATTTCACAAACAGTCCCTGCTTTTTCTCGCATAATGTCATTTTTCTTCATTTTAGCTAACTAATATTTTAAATAATCAAAATTTTGGCAAAGCAGAGGTACATCCAAACACTATTTTTCTACATCCAGTAATCAGCACAGCTGATTATTTGATTCTGACTATTCAATATCACATAATTTGATTCTGACTTTCACAGTGCACGTCCCAAACCCCCTTATACTTGTTTTAGTGATTTTTTTTTACAAACAATGAAATATCTACAAAGCAACTTAATAAGGCAAAATTGAGAGACTAGTGGACCAAAATCAATGCCACATATACATGCTACTGTTAGTAAAACCCTAAATTTGTTTATGATATTGCCATTTATACTGTATATTTTAACTTTTCTAGCTGTTCTTTCACAGAATAAGAATGTAGAGAGATGTACTAACCCTGCAGTAAAGCCGGAACTTCCTGTAGTAAAGACTATCAGCCATAATTATTAAAGCATGCTTCCGAGTCATAGTGAACCACTGCAGACATAAATAAAAATATACTTCTTTTTTAGAAATACATGTCACACTACACAGACACTTTAACATCCTAAATCCATGACAAATCAAATAAAATAAGTAGACAGGCTGGAGGCAAGATAGAAGGTCATGTAATTCCCACGTCTGAATATGGGAGCACGGCACAAAACAAGGGTGGATGTGGATCTATAAAGGGAGCGAGTTTGCAGGTGCATAAAAAGAAAATAAATTCCATAGCATAAAAAGAAAGAGCAAAGTGCGTCAAAATATAATGAACTTTACACAAATTGTCATTGTATTTAGTGAACTTTCACACTAGCATTTTTTGTAACAAACTTTAAGTTCGTTACTGTTTCATGTAACCAGTTACCGTAAAACACACCCATTACAAGTTTTTAATCAGTTTCCAAAGTGAAAAATACTTCTTCACTATTCTACAGCTGAACTGAACGCGAAAGTATGACACAGTGGATAACTAAAAATATTATACAAATTTGGTTTTTTGTGCATTAGTGAATAACTGATTATGACCTTAAAATAATAAAAATGTTTACTTTGGCCTATATCACTTTGGTTGGCTAATAAAAGATTTAAATTCATTATCTTAACAACATCCACTCACCTATTTTTGTTGTTATCAATTGTATTCATCTAAACAAAAGTGCCAAAAAAGGTCTACACTCTACATTATACTAAATTATCACTTCATTGAAGGTCATAAACCACCAGTCTTAATGTAAAAAAGATGTTATGCATGATTAATACCTGTGAACCCTTGCGAAAATCCTTAAATTCAATTTCAGGTAACATATGTTCTGAATACCTGCCACCTGCTCCATGTGGACCTGGATCATCATAACTACAGACAGCAGAAGATATATTTGGTAAAAAGGTTTTCCACAGCAGTAAAAACAGTCAATAAAATATATACATGGATGTCTTTTAGAAAGTACAGTGTTCTCACCAGTCAATGAAACTGAGATTTGTGAAGATTAGGTAGTTGTACACAAAATCGAAGCTATGCAATGGTACACAACTGCAAGAGAAATTAAATAGTTTATTACAAAATAAAACTAAAAATGCATAATGCTTCTCACAAGGGTGGCAAGATCGGTGGGGTCAGATAACGGTTCAAAACAGATTCGGGCAGGTCAAGTTGGATTGGCCTGCAAACACTTTTTGTCAATTTTAAGGGTGTCTAATAAGCAATTAATGCATCAATTATGATTGCAAAAACAATAACATTATACAATCATAATGTATAGGATGTTGTATGCATTAAAGATAAGACTTTTGGAGTTTTGGGACTTTTAAACCCCTATGACCCGCTCCCCTTTTGCCTAGATCTTTTATTTGACACATCAAAGATTAAACCAAGCCAAATTGACCCATTCATAAGTGCCTAACCACTAGTGAAATACATCCACTTATGTCTTTACCTGTCAGATAGCAAAACAAATTGTAGATTATCTGGATCTTGAAGTGCATTCATTAATAGTCTCTTCTCTGCATCAACCATGGATATTTTCCCCCAATCAACCTAAAATTTCAAAATGGGAGCAGTGGATGTAAGATAAGAATCGTAGCTTTTTATTTCTATTATTATATTTAAAAAGGCATGTCCACCTATAAATTAATAAGATACAAACCCTTATTAATTATCTTTTATTCGATGCAGGTTAGGCCAATCCCTTTTTTATAATTTCATTAAATTATGGTAGTACCGTAGTACTGCATTTATAGTACAGTTGCTTGATAACCAACAATTCCATAATCGTTAAGGTATTTTTCATTCAGTAAATTTCTTTATACCAGAACAATACGATGAAGTATAAAAAAGGAATGTAAGCTGCACAACATAGCTCTAAGGAATAGATACCTTTTCACTTCTTATATTTCTACCATTGAAGTATGGACTAACATGAGGCGGTTGTTCTCTTGAGGCATGCACATAAACACTAAATCTACCCTCATGACCCTGCAAATGGTTATGAAAACAATATTATTAGAAAACTTATGCAGGCATCAACTACAGACAATGTTTCAATGTACAAGCTAATTGAAAAAACATAAAGAATTTTAAGACCAACCATCAGTATTTAGTTTAAAAAGCATGTTAGCTGCTTCCATCCCATATTTCGGTCTCATAAGTTAATAAGTTACAAAAATGCCTTGATATCAGCAGCTCAAAATTAATCAAGAATATTAAGTGGTAGCATATAAATATATAACTGTACACCATATATTTAATATTTATAAATTAACAATTTCAGACAAAAAATGTACTAGGGTCAAGCCAACTTGACACGTTCTGACCCGCTCCCAATCCACCCATTTTTTCCACCCCTAAGTAACTAAAAAGGATGAAGCTCACTTGAAAGAACTTGTCCCAGAGCATTTCAAATGGTAATGGGCCAGGAGTCAAAAACATGAAAGCAACTTTCGGATTATTTGGAGTAGGAGGAGATGATTTCAAAATTTCTGTGATGACCACCCGAGCTGCATTTTCTTCATCAGTTAATTCTCTGGAAGGAACTGCTGGAGTGTTTTCAAGACCGGAACAGCCACGGGACAAAAAGATATAGCACGCAGCAGCATTCCTAGGCTGGTAGATATACAATCCAACTAAAAATATGCTGACTAAGCACACTAATATAATAGCCCAGTTTGTCCCTTTAAAGTTTGGTCGTTGTCGAACACCAGACATCATTATATAGTCTTTTAAGCTTCCACGCCATGCTCTAGCTGTCTTCATTTAGCATAAATGCATCACACGTATGAGAATACAAAAAAAAAAGTATTATTTTTCTAGCACTTGTGAAGTATTAAATAGGAAACTGGAAAGGGTCTTTTTCTTCCAATCATGAACTTCATGCCCATCAAGCCTGCATCTGAAAGACACGTGAATAAGGAATCAAGTTGGTGTACTTGGTAGTGCAAAAAACTTGTAAGATTTATACTTTTTACATGCTAGATAACTTGAAGCCAACAACTACTTGATGTCTACCATACAATCGATACCTTGGTTTGGAAGGCATACATTGCCCTTTCCTTATAGGCCCAGAGGTACCTTTGCACCACCAAACACTGTCAGAACATAATCACATGTGTTACTTTCTATTGAAGAAAAACAAATAAGAACATTTCAAATACAAATATACGATGTTTACATAACCATGCATAAAACAAGTAAAAACAAAGACAGCCATATCATGAAGTACAGATTAAGCAAGCTATTTTTCAGTTAATCTGTCAATATATCTCAAGACGCAAACCTTTGACAGGATGTCACTCTCCCAAAGAAGTGAAACACGTCTCTTTAACACCTGAATTCTTTTTATTAATAATAATAACCTGAACCGGTTCTTTTCCTTGTAAACTGTAAAGATGTGTAACTGATTATCTGACTAGTTTGTTGTCTTGGATAAACAAATCCGGTTTATACCGGTTGCAACACAACTGATTACCTAAAGCTACAATAACATTAACTATTTATCCATTGTTAACAAAGGACTCCTTTTTCATTATAATATAGTCTTATTGACCATTTTATCTATTAATTCTGTAAACAATTAGATTCATTATTCCATTATGATTATTAAATATTATTCCAGATCGCACATCCACACACCCTCAACCCCATCCACTTTAAAGTATACATGTGTAGGTTTCAGTAATGTTTAAAGGTAAAACATCCGAAAAACCACACAATTTTGAGCTAAAGAGTCTATCCGAGACATCCGAGATCAAATCTTAACATGAATCTTACCAAACACCATAAAAACAAGTAATTTTCTACACCAAAACAATCACGTTCCAAATAAAACATATTAAATCGGATCTGTATGATCACAGAAGTGGTCAAGTGTGCTAAACAGCTAATTGACCTAAGCAATATGTTCAACAGTCAATTATTCTCCTTTTAAGATAATACAGATAAAAGCAATCTAATCTAACTTTAAAAAAAAAAAAAAGCTATATAGAACTAGGAATCGTGAAAGATCCTATTATAGTTAAAACAGTAGGACACACAATAATATAAGGTTTGAATCAAGAGATCCATCTACTTAACCAAAACCTAAAGATCCGAATTTCGTTAAAATTCAATTATTTAAATTTATTATCTCACTTATTATTTAAATCAAACACCGTCTGATCTGTTCTAGTTTTCTACATCGTAAGATTAGAGATAACGATAAGTCTGATAATAATATTATTTAGAAGAGTGTGAGTGAGTGAATGAACATACATTTGAATTTGAATTGGTGGTGGATAACGGCGGAGACGGCAGTAAGTAACGGTTGTGTCGCCGTCGTGGACGGCGGCGGACGGTGGTAGGTGAGAGTTGACGACGGATCGAATGGAATGAAATGGAAGTGAGCAGTTAGCAAGTGTTGTGTCACTTGTATTTATGGCGTGGGTTTCTATGACACAAATGTTATTGTTAACGTGACTTTTATTGGCAGCCGGAGGATGTGGAGGAAATTGTTTTATCTTTTCTCATTAGAGTAAACTGCCATTTTCGTCCTTGATGTTTGGTGCTTTTTGTTAGTTTCATCCAAAAGATTTTTTTTTCTCAACTGGCTCTACTAGTTTTCAAATTATTGCTGGTTTCGTCCAAGTGCCTAACTCCGTTAGTCAATCTCAGTTAACTGAGGGGCAAACTTGTCAATTCATTAACACAATTAGTCAAAGTCAGTTAGGTTAAGGGCATTTTTGCCAATTCACCTCTTTTTAATCCTAACCCTATTTATTTATTATTTAACTCACACACAATCCCTCCTAGCTCACCCCCAATTCATCTTCTTCCCCTTAATGTCAAGAAACCTTAATCAAACAAACTCTAAATTCAACAATGATGATGTATCTAGTATCTACTATCTCCCCCCTTCATCTTTTCGTTTGTATTTTTTGTCAGCACCATCACCGCTATTAATCCGACTCCACCACCACCACTACCACCGCCATCATCGCCACCGTACCTGCAACTCAAACAACACCACCACCTAGTTGTCGGAACCATAAAGATGGAGATGTCAGAGCCACTATTATTGACCTGAACCACTTGACCCGCAACATCCATCAACAAGATAATCGACCTGAACCTTTTCTTTCAAAATCGTGAACACAGATTTGGGGGTTTTTATTGTGGTTAATCGTGAACTAAGATTTGTGGGGTTTTTTTTTATGATTGGTGAGGAGGTCGAGGTTGAAGAGGGGTAGGAGGTGGATGTAGATCAATTCACAATCACTTACCTCGAAGAATCGGCATTCGAATTGGTGAAAAAGGAGTTTGTGTCTCAGACTCTCAAATGAAACTGAATGTGGACAAAATACGCAGCTTTAGTTGATTGTGTAGTTACATTCTTCTTTCAAGGGTTTATGATGTATCTTTTCTTTATTTGTTTTCAATCTGGTACCAAATTAGAGCAAATTAGGTCTTTTTTTATGTATTTTGTAAGGTACATACATAATTGGCTCTTATATAGCATACAATGTTGCTTGATCATGCTGTGTTTTGGGTTTAGGGTTTTAAGTGAAAGCCTTACGATTTTCCCCAAATTTTAGGAATTGTGTTCAGATGGAGGATTTATTATTATTATTATTATTATTATTATTATTATTATTATTATATAGACGAAATTTGAATTGACAAGTTTGCCCCTCAGTTAACTGAGATTGACTAACGGAGTTAGGCACTTAGACGAAACCAGCAATAATTTGAAAACTAGTGGAGCCAGTTGAGAAAAAAAAATCTTTTGGATGAAACTGGCAAAAAGTGCCAAACCTCAAGGACGAAAATGGCAGTTTACTCTTCTCATTATTATTAATGAAAGATGCCTGATTTACCCCTTGATGTTTTAAGAAGTGTTAGAAAGATCCATAACGATGGAAGAGGCGTTTTTAGCCTAACCCGTGTGAACCCTTATCACCAACTGATTATAGTGTATCATCTCATCTCAACACGTGTGAACTCAAACGAATGCATTATGGTTATGACGTGTGCCAGTTTCATCTAGCGATGATTTATGAAGCCAAAAATGATCTAGTTTGACGAGATATAGGGAGTTGCGGCAGTGTTCTTGTAGAACCTGCCTGACCTGTGAGCCCATCTTGAGAACACCTCTCCACTATAAGAGTTTATGGTTTTGGCATGAAGTAGGGAAAAAATGTGATATGATCCCAAATTGTGGAGAGGTATAAGAAGTATACGTGACTAACACTATATGTTGGGTAGGTTATAAATGAATCGGACATTTAGTGAATTGTTTGTGAGTTGATTGACGAACTAACGTAAATAAAAGTTTTTGTTTATTTAATAAATTAATGAAAGTTGCTTGATTTACCCTTGATGTTTTAAGAAGTGTTAGAAAGATCCATAATGTTGGAAGGGGCGTTTTTAGCCTAACCCGTGTGAACCCTTATCACTGACTGATTATAGTGTATCGTCCCATCTCAACACGTGTGAACTCAAACGAATGCATTATGGTTTTGACGTGTGCTAGTTTCATCACTTGGAACTTTCACGTTTCTCAGGGAATTCAACACACTCTTCCCCGTTCCTTTCCACTCATCTAGCGATGGTTTATGAACCTGAAAAATGATCTATTTAGTTTGAGGAGATGTAGAGAGTTGAAGCAATGTTCCTGTAGAACCCGCCTAAACTGTGAGCCCATCTAGAGAATACCCTTTCCACTGTGAGAGTTTATGGTTTTGACATGAAGTAGGAAAAAGTTTGTGATACGATCCCAAATTTTGGAGAGGTATAAGAAGTATATGTGAGTAACAATATATGTTGGGTAGGTTATAAATGGATGGGACATTTAGTGAATTGTTTAGTTGTTTAACGAACTAAGGGAAATAAAAGTTTTTGTTTATTTAATAGATGAATGTGAAGACATGTATCGTTTGTTTATTTATGTTGTTGAACATTCAATTTATGCCTATCGATATTCATTCGTTTATGTTTTTTTTTATGTTCCTTTACATATTCATTCAAATATGTATGTTACTAACACTAAGTTAGAAGCAAATTGTTTTTTTTTTAGAATTGTTTGTATATACCCATTAGCTGATTAGCCCATTTAGATTTTTGAGCCATGTCTGTTTGTTTAGACTTTAGTCCGTATATTCTTAATTAGCTTTTAAAACGCTGGATATTATTGTTTAATTGTAAAATTTTTGCATATTGCAAAACCTTGATGATTATTATATTTGACTTTGTTATGGATATTGTTTTGTTTACATTTATTATGAATATTAATGAATAGACATAAATGAACAAGTACATGTTCACTTTCTCCCCACAGGCGGAGGTTTGACTTCGATTTGTGGCGGTTTTCTGCGCTGGGGGTTGGGGGTTCGTTCCTACGCGTCTTTACGCGGGCTTGCAAACGTTGAAGCCAGGGTTTGAACTTGCGCGGTTTGGGTGTTATTATGGGTGGTTCTCCGTTCCGTCTAGCCGTTCAAAAAAAAAAAAAAAAACATGTTCACTTTCTTAGCGAAGGAACATAAACAAGTATATTTGAACCATGTCTATTTGTTTAGACTTTAGTCGGGTTGTTAATTTTTAATGAAAACTGTAAAATAATAGTAATAATTGTAAAATAAGACCATTAGGTGTGGAGGAGACCCAACTTCCATGCCTTGCCTCCACCTCACCTGCCACGTCAGCGTGGGGTAGGAGCATCCATGAGATGATGCTCCTAGAGGTGTGGAGGAGACCCAACACCATTTAATGCTATTTCCTTTTTTTTTTTCTTTTTTTTAATTAAATAATATTAGCATATTAATATAAAAAGTAAAGATGTATTTAAATAAAAAACAAACAATTAAATAAAAAACAAACGTACAAAAAAAACATACACTTAAATAAAAAAAAGTACAATTTTTAATTAAAAAAAACACAAACTACGGATTATATTTTTTTGCGATGCTCTCCTTCATCTTGAGCAATACGGGACGATCTTCTTCGGGGTAGTCGTTGATGTTTGCCGTCATTATTCGTCATTCTTCTATTTGCCTATCCTCGTTCTTTTGGCGAATGTTTTCCTCCACCCTCTTTTGCTTTAAGCGAAGCTTTTCTTCGACTTCGCGTTCCTTCAATTTCTTCTTCTCTGCTTGACTTTCACAAAAGGTATTTTTGAAGGATGCCAATTCAGCGACCAAACCGTCCAACATTGACCCGCTCCCACTCCCTGACGCGGCTTGTTTTTTTGCAGCCGCTTGTTTTTTTGTTCTGTCCCTCCCGATGGGTCGTGGCTCCTCTTGAACGGGAGTATCCTCGAACTCTGGTTGTGGGTCATCATTTATATTTATTTGACAATGACCGGTCGACCCGCCTCCCACGCTATAATCGCCCGACTCCGAAGTTTTGGTTCGTTTGGCGGATGCAACCTCGTTTGGAACCGGTGCCCATTTGCGAGATGTCTTCAACACCATCCATGCTCGAACATGAGGAAAAACTTGGCCATACTTGTCTTCATATTTTCGCATCGCCTCCTTGAAAATCATTTCCTCGTTAAACCCACTTGGAGGGTTCACATACAACGGATTATAAAAGGCGATGAACTTCCCGATTGTAGTAGTCATTTTCCTCCATTTAGAACTTAAAGCCTTCTGCTTGCGATAAACTCCTTGCTCCATCAATTGGTGAAATTTATCTCGTACTTCGGCGTATAAACTATCTCCCGTTTGATTAGTCCCTACATTTATAAATAAAACATATATTATAGAATAAAACATATATTATATTTTTTTAATTGTATACTACTAAAAAATTAAATTTTTTTTACCAACTATGGGATCTTTCGAACTAGCCAAATACGCCTTCGCTAACGCTTCTTCTTCCAATTTCGTCCATGGGGTTTTTTTGATCGGCTCTTCTTCTTTATCTTCACCTTGCTTTTTTTTCCCCTTCCCCTTCGCCTTCGCCTTCGCCTTCCCCTTCGAACGTTGGACTTGTGTTTCGGGGACAACCTCCACCTCATCATCTTCTTCATCTTCGAGTTCAAAATTGGGTTGTCGTTGTGGTTGACGGAATGGCGGAGTTTACAAAAGTTGGGTAAAGGATTGAGGGTTATGATGCATTTGCATATTATGAAATTGGTTAAAGGTAGTAGGGCTTTGGTGCATTTGGGGATATTGGGTGAAAGGGTTGGGAGTTTGTTGGAAACCCGCAAAAGTAGCCCAAGATGGATCCATTGGCATCGTGAACGGGTTTGGATTCGGGTTGTTTTGATTATATTGTGGTGGTTGATTCGGGTTTGGGTTGTTTTGGTAGGGATCCATTGCAAAATATATAAAGTATTTTTATATAAAAGATGGTGTTTGATATAAAAAAGTGGTGTTTGAATTGTGATGAAAAAAGGTAAATTGGTTTGGTTTAAATAGGTTTTTAAAAAATGGTTGATTTTTTTTTTTTTAAACGGTCCCTCCACCCAACGGTCACATGCCCCAACGGTCAACTCACACGTTTCCCAACCCAATCAAGAGGCCCGGCTTCAACGGCACCCTCATGCCGCCCATGCCCATGCCGCCCCTAGGGGGCGGTGTAGCGAGGCCCGGCATAGCCATGTTGCCCCTATGCCGCCCCCCACACCTAATGTTCTAAAAGAACTTAGGATATCATTTCATGTGAAGGACCACTATTGCAAACATGACATCTCGAAGGTCCTAAACTAGCAAACGAGAAAGCGAAACAAGAAAATCAAATATATTCCACTAAATACCAATTACCAAACCCTGGTTTTCACTAGATAGAGAAATGAGAGGGTTCTAGATACAAATCAGCGAGATATGTGGCAAAAGTTAGAAATAGAAGTTTGAAAAGTATTGATGTTTATTATTATTACTAGTTGATTACCCGGGAGGGTCCCAGGGTTGAAAAATCTAATTTTACGTGATAACCTATTGCAAATAGCTCAAGTTAACTAACCATAAAATCTCTCAATCATTGCATGTTCATAGTATTCTGATCAGTAATAACTCATATTCCCCACAAAATCTAATTTTACGTGATAACATGAACACTTTGTGTGTTTTTTTTCCTGTATGAACGAAACCCCACAAAAATAGTAGATTTTTTCTCCGTTTTTTATATAGCACTATGGTACTCGTTGGAAAGATAATAAAACGCTCGTTAATTTGGTGTAATTTTTTTCTTTAAAAAAACTCGTATATAAAAGATATAAACGTTTAAAAATTATGGGAGGAAATATGAGAGAGAAAATTTTAAATTTATTTTAAATTTTTTTTTCCTAAAATAACTCAATTTAATTAAAAAATGAAACAATTCAAAAACACCAAAATCTCTTCATTATGATGCCACGTGGCAATCTCAAGGGAAGGTTGAGGCCTTCATTGCACGTCACGTCAGCATATACGTTTTCTTTTATATATATAGATAGATTATTATTATTATTATTATTATTATTATTATTATTATTATTATTATTATTATTATTATTATTATTATTATCTTTTTTTCTAACTTGACCTTGAAATCAAATGACACTAAATGGATGGATTATCCCGTGTCCCGACTTCTGATTGTTGATACCAGTGTTTTGAAACCCAGACCGGATCGGGTCGGACTTGGACCGGTTCGGGTTAGGGTATCCGACAGGCTATGCAACGAATCAGTGGTTAGACCAATGAACCGGCGGTTGGACTGGGAAACTGGTTGGTCGGATCAGGATTTAGGGGGTGAAGGGTTTTTTTATATATTTCTTCAAATTTTACCATTTTAATTTTTATAATATTTACAACACGATCTGGTTTTTACATTCAGTTACACTAGTGGACCGGTTAGAAGACTGATTCAACGTCCGATCCGGTTTTAAAAACATTAGTTAATACATGATTAGGGACATATACGTTATATGGACATATGTTTGTTTAATATTGGCGTACCAATTTGAAGGATTTTCAACCTAGGAATTGTTGTGTTTGAAAAAAAAGGCCGAACTTGAACCATAAAGGCGTAAAACTATGCCTCGCCTTAACATAATGTGATAATTGTTTAATTTGGATAACTAAACAATATTTGGAGTACGATCAAGTTGGTTATAAAGAACGCAACACGATAACATTCTTGCATTTTACAATGAGGGATTTTAAGGTTCTGAATTTACGTTTAACGGAACCTAGTGAGGCCTCATAGATGTCTGAACAAGATAGCATGACATGCATGTTACGAGGTTTAGGTAGGATGTTTAATTAATTCATGTTATCGTATTTGTGATAGTCTAGGTTGTGGCCTGTGGGGACTCGCATAGGTGGTGTATTTATAGATCAATTTATAAAGCCTCGTGATTTTCATGCTATGAAAATGGTAGGATATGAGTCACTATTTTATTAAAATAATATTAATAAAATAATCGAGACAAACTCTTTATACATTCAAAAAATTGCAGTGGCCGTTCCGTATATAAATCCAAACGAAAATAAAAAAATGAGTTAATAGTCAATTTCGTCCCTGAGGTTTGGTCCAGTTTGCCACTTCAGTACAATTTTTTTTTTTGCAAATCAATACCTGTGGTTTGGATTTTTTTGCCAAATTCGTCATTTTCACTAACCCAGTTAAAAAATCTCATTAAGGTCAAGGGTAGGGTTGTCTTTTTGCCACTTTAATGAAGGACAATTTTGTCATTTGATACCCTATAATTATTTTAATTAAAAAAAAACCCACCAGTCTTCCCTTACCCCCCCCCCTCTCTCAATAAAATATCCTACCTGCATATACAAAAACCCATTAGTCAATCCACAACCAGATCTGAACGAGACCACATCGACCACATCAATTGGCCACCCACAGCCACCATGCACCTCCATTCGATACTGTAGACGCTAACCCGAACCAGAAACCACCGTCGGCCACCACCATCAACAACAATGACCACCGCCCTCGTTCGCCTGAGCAAAACCCACCAATAACGAATCACTCGAGCCACCACCTGCTTCCTTGAACCACCTCCACCCGAGACCACCCTACTTGTTGGGCGAGTGTTCTAACGAGGAGGAAAGAGGGAGACAAGGGATAGAGAGAGAGAGAGAGGGGGACCTCTAGCCTTTTAGGAACCCAAAAGTAGTCTTGATTTCATCTCCTTAAAATTGTGCAACAGTGGTGGGTTATATGGATGAAGGGGACATGCCACCGTGTGCGGCGACGATCCGTCGTGGATGGTGGCTGCCAGCTCCTGTCTCTCTCTTTCTCTCTTTAAGTGTGCAGGTGTGTGTATGTATAATGAGAGATGAGATGGTGGTTTGGGGGTATTGTTTGGTTGGGTTGATTGCTAGACAGGTTGTAGATAGTTGAGATGGTTGGAGATAGTTGTAATTGTATGTTGGGTTATGGATTTGTTGTAGATGATGATGATGAGTAGGGGATATATCTGTTGTAGATGATGATGATGATGAGTAGGGGATGGATCTGATTGGGTTGTACATATAAAAAGAGAGTTGAAAATTTAAAAACAAAAATAAATAGGTAAATGACTATAATATCCCTGAGTTAATAGAAAAAATAAACCCAGTTAGTGAAAATGACGAATTTGGCAAAAAAAATCCAAACCACAGGTGTTGATTTGCAAAAAAAAAAAAAAAAAAAAAAAAAAAAAAAAAAAAAAAACCTTTTGTACTGAAGTAGCAAACTGGACCAAACCTCAGGGAGGAAATTGGCTATTAACTCTAAAAAAATACAATAAATGTAAATAACTCGATTCAAACCATATGAAACATGTATTCTTGTACAATCTTTAGTGTAGTCAAGATCATGAATTGCGCCAAATAATGCGTCTGTCTCATTGGGTACAACAACTGAAACAGTTTGTACTGCTGGAAATGGCTCACACGCCCAAGATTACATGAGGTAAAATTGTAGTGTTTGAACTTATGGAAAAAATTAGGCTATGAATGTGATGGAATCGAGTACAGAGTACTCTTCTCTATATTTCCTCAATATGTGAGTCTTCAAATAATCATCCTTCTCTAAGAATTCTCCATATATATACTTTTGTATTTCTTGCTCTCTTAAATGAGGCATAAAGCCTTCCATTATTATAAGAGCATGGATGGATGAAGAGGTTTTTTATTATTATTACTTTATTATTAGTCACATAACTAGAGACTTTCGGTAAAGAGAGATTTATCAGACCACTCGCCTTTGGTGTTTTCTGTTGAAGATACTAATTTCGGTCATAAACCGTTTAGGATGTTTGATTCTTGGCTTGATAGACCGGGATATTTTGATGTGGTAAAATCTGCCTGTGAAGGGTGGAATAATAATGGAGCCGCTGACTATAATCTTATGAACAAATTGAAACAACTTCAGACCTCTTTAAAGGCTTGGTTTCGAGTGTATAGCTCTAAGGAGGTGGAAGATGAAGCTCGTTTAAGAAGAGAAAAAGAGGAACTTAAGGTTCAAATGGAGATCAAAGACTTGGAGAAAGAGGACTTATGGATTTGGGCCGAGTGTAACAAAGCTCTTCAAGATATTGACTTCCATAAGACGTGAGATTTGAGACAAAAATCTCGGGTTAAATGGGCTTCTTTGGGTGACGAGAATTATTCTTTTTTCCATAATGTCGTTAACGGTAGAAAGGCGCGAAACTCCATTCCGGGCATTTTAATCAATGGCATTTGGGTCACCAAACCGGCTCTAGTCAAGAGAGAGGTTTTAAAGTTTTTCCGCAACCATTTCAAGGAAAACTATCCTAATCGGCCTTCTTTAGTATGCTCAGCTATGAAGAAAATTAGCGATGTTGATCGAAATGCTTTGGTTGCCATGTTTTCTAAACAGGAAATCAAAGACGCGGTGTTCGATTGTGGTTCTAACAAAGCCCCTGGTCCGGATGGTTTCCATTTCTGGCTCGTTAAAAGATTTTGGAATTATTTCGAGGAGGATTTTTATAACATCATGTTGGAGTTCCATGCTTTGGGTAATATCAGTTCCGTTTGTAGGTCTTCTTTTATCACGTTGATTCCCAAGGTTAAAACGCCGCTAGGTTTGAGGGACTATAGGCCCATCACCCTTATTGGGATGGTTAGTAAAGTTATTTCTAAAATACTTGCTAACCGTCTAAAATCAGTTATGGGTCAGATTATTTCCGAGGCTCAGTCGGCCTTTCTGGCCGGGCGTTTTATTCTAGACGGCCCTCTTATGGTTAACGAAGTCATGGATTGGTTAAAGAAAAGAAAAAGAAAGGCGTTTATGTTAAAAATAGACTTCGAGAAAGCCTACGACAAGGTCAATTGGCAGTTTTTGTTGTCTATGTTGTCTCAAATGGGTTTTCATCCGGTTTGGTGCGAGTGGGTTAAAGGTATTTGCTATTCTTCTAGGGCCGCGGTTTTGGTGAATGGTTCTCCGACTTTTGATTTTGGGTGTGAGAAGGGCCTTCGACAAGGAGACCCCTTGTCTCCTTTCTTATTTTTAATTGTTATGGAAGCTCTTTCTTGGATGTTAAAGAAAGCGAATGAGTTGGGTATTTTTAAGGGTATTTGTATCTCTAACGAGGAAGCAGATTTAACACATCTTTTTTACGCGGATGATACTTTAATTCTGGGGAATGGTCTCATGAAAATATTAAAAGCATTGCAAGAATCCTCCGAATTTTTTAATTTATGTTCCGGTCTTCGTATTAATTTGCATAAGTCTAATATTTTCCGTATTGGTACGGATGATGATGACGTGGAAGACATGATGGACCTTTTGGGTTGTAGGAGAGGAGATCTTCCTTTTACTTAGCTTGGAATTCATGTGGGGGCTAGAATGACTCGTGTAAAGAGTTGGGATCCGGTAGTTGATGTGGTTCGTAGTCGTCTCATTTCATGGAAAGCTAAAAATCTTTCCATAGGTGGGCGGTTAACTCTTATCAAGTCGGCCCTCGAAAGTTTGCCTATTTACCATTTATCTCTCTATAAAGCTCCTAAGGCCGTTATTGAATCCATCGAAGCTTTTATGATGCGTTTTCTTTGGCCGGGTTCCAAAGATGAGAAAAAAAAATTCGTGGGTAGCTTGGGATTTGGTTACTTATCCAAAAAACAAGGGCGGTCTTGGTGTTTCCAAGTTGCAATAGGTTAACGACGCCCTCTTATTAAAATGGACATGGAGGTTTAAACAAGAAGATAGGAGTTTGTGGAAGAAAATCATTATGTGTTGTCATGGTGCGAGTAGGCCTTGGGCTATGCTTCCTTGCAAGGCATCATCAACCGGATGCTAGAGAAGTATAGTTAAAACGGGAGAGAAGAAGCTTTTTTAATGGCAGAATTTTGAATTCTTACTTCATCGGGATTCTAGGCATGGGAATAATATTAACTTTTGGGGTGATACTTGGCTTAGAGATGGTCCGCTTCGTGACTTCTATCCCAATCTGTTTCGGCTTGAACGGGATAAATGGGTGGCTGTTTCTCATAGAATTCAGGTGGTTAATAACTCTAATAGGCTGCAGTGGGATTGGCGTTCCCCCCTTCTACAAATATGGAGATTGCTGAAATGTTTCAGCTACTTTCTGATTTGTACGACACAAACTGGAGGGGTGGAAGGGATCTATGGAAATGGAGCGGTGATAAGGACGGTGTATTCTCAGTTTCCTCGGCCAAGAAGCTGTTGGCTAGCTCTACTTTGGTGGACAATAGACATATTGTTTGCTGGAAAACCTGGGTC
The DNA here is from genome assembly GCA_028751855.1 of Ambrosia trifida. NCBI lineage: Eukaryota > Viridiplantae > Streptophyta > Magnoliopsida > Asterales > Asteraceae > Ambrosia > Ambrosia trifida. Next base: position 12,472,225 of record CM054127.1, on the reverse strand, counting down.
CCTATCAAGTGTAAAATCATGGTTTGGAGAGCGGTTCTTAATCGGCTTCCTACTATCGCAGAGCTCATAAAACGAGGAGTCATTGTGCATAATCAGGAGTGTATTTTCTGCAATGGGACGACATAAACAGCTCTTCACATCTTCACAGGTTGTTTTTTTTTGCACAGGAGGTTTGGTTTAGAATTGAGTCTTGGTGTAGGATAAATCACAGCTTTGCTTTCGACATTTCGGACCTTGTGCTCATGTCGGAGTACCATAGATTGCCGAAAGACAAGAGCTGTATTCTAAGGGGTAATGTCTATACTACACTTTGGGTTATGTGGAACGAGCGCAACGACCGGATTTTCAACAATAAAAATCGAAGACCTATAGAGATTGTAGAAAATGTAAAGGCGATGTCATTTTTTTGGTTTCGTCATAGGTCTAGATACAAAGATGTTGATTGGTGTAAATGGCGTTGTTGTCCTTTGGATTGACGTTTTTTGTGGTTTGCTCGTAGGTCCTTGCTTTGAGGGCGTTTCAAGCTTGTGTTAATGAAGTTCTCTTTAAAAAAAAAAAAAAAACTAGAGACTTAATTTGATAAATAAAGGCTCTAATAAAGTAACATAAAAACCTTAATCAAAAGACATAAAAACTCTACTCAAGAGTTTAGTCTTTGATTTACCACACTTAAATTTTATTTAATAATTTCATTATATTAATTTTCATTCATCCACGTCCTATAGGAATTTCCCAAAAAAAAAAAGGTGCATGCCAAATGTGATCAAGTTGTATATCGAGTTGTTTATAGACGTTTTCTAAATCACAACTTTTACTATCACACATTTATTTTACAACTACGATATGTAAGTCACACATGTAATTGCTAGTGCGGATTTAGACGCTAGTTGGTTCACTATGTGAATTACATTTAAAGAACTTAATACCCTTTTTTTGTCCGAGTTGTGATTACATTTACAAAGACTTGCATCATGCATTGGTTTCCTGCTATCTTCTATATGAGATGATACGTGCATTTTTTTTTAAATCCGGTTGCCGGGTGCATGACATAGGATAACGCGACTAATAACATGTGAACGTGAACCCATATGGTCACACATAAGAGCAAGGAGTAGGCAGTGAAGGCAATAAGATATATCTAGCAATTTAATTTAATTAATGTCTTGATTTGGTTTGGTTTTGAGTGGATTGGTTGGTGGTTTATGATAAGTGTTAATATTAGAGTTATACATTGTACTAGTTTTTATCCCGGAAGCGTCCCGGGTTGAAATATCTAATATGACATAATAAAATATTTAGTATGACAATATAATTAATGACTTGCCAATATATGATTAATGAATATTATCATTATTATTATTATTTATTTATTTTAAACAAATCTCTGTCATAAGTTATCATATTCAAATATAAAAAAAACGAATCTCTGCACCGGGGTATAAATCTAGTGCCATTACAAAATATTATATAATGTCAAATGAATTCGGAAGTTTGTAATCGATCATTCCAAAAATAACTAACATGAAATAAGGAAAAAAGTTATTTATTGAAATATCGAACGCATTAGTCTAAGGGTTATGTGATGCGTTAAAAAATTCATGGGTATATGATCGGGTATATAGTTCGGGTATTTGGGTATGTGGTTTCGGGTAATTGGGTCGGGTATCACCTAATCCCAGGCCCGACCCAAACCCATAATTTTTTTTTAAACTAATCCCAAACCTGACACAATACCTGTCAGTTTACAAAAAATAGTCGTTTTTCTCCGTTTTTATATAGCACTATGGTACTCGTTGGAAAAATAATAAAACACTCGTTAATTTGGTGTAAATTTTTTCTTTAAAAAATCTCGTATATAAAATATATTAACGTTTAAAAGTTATGGGAGGAAACATGAGAGAGAAAATAATAAAGGTTTAATATTTACATTTAGTAGATTAGATATTTAATAGATTAGGTTAAACCATATTTATTCCTTTTTTTTTATTTGGTCTAAAGTTGCCACATCACATCCTATGTGGCATCTCTTAAATGAGAGATTGCATAATATTATGACATGTAGGATTATTAGCTTTGCAATATATATATATATAGGGAAAGGGTAAAATAAAAACACACTTTTCGTAAAAGAACTATAGAAACACACTTTTCCACCACACACTTATTTTAATCCAAAAAGAATTTGTGGCTCACAATTAAAGTTGAATAAAATAAAAAAGGGAATATTCCCTTGCCTAATAAGACAAAATACGGTGGGCCATGGTCGTTTACACTGCTGTAAATTTTTTTTTTTTTACGTCGAGGTTACCCGTTTTTTCACCGGTGGAAATTTTTTTTTAAAAAATTCACATTTTACGTCGGTGTTCTCGCGGTTCTTTCACGAAAAGTGTGTTTTCATTTGAACCTAATCCTATATATATATATAGATATAGATTAGATTATGTATCAATATTAGTATGTTATGGTTGTACGGCTTTAGTAACTCCAACTCGCTTCTAAGAGTTTGCAAACGTGCCTTTTGGATCGATAAGGGTGGTAGTTTAGGTTGGTGGACTTCACCGATTAGTTTGCTTGGTTCTGAATTTGTAGAGTCAAAAGTTGATTAAGTCTGTTTGTTTACGTTCACTACAATAAATGAAACGTTTAGCGCGTCTCCCGTCGCCGCTAATACCTGGTGCGGGTCGCCGCTAATGCTCTGGCTTCCTATGTACGAATTAACCCCGATTGTTGGATTATCCTACCTATCAATGGCTCAGATTGAATGTAATAAACTGACCCGGATCATTGAGCACTAGCGGCGACCCACGATCAGTCATTGCTATTGGTGTCGCCGCTAATGCTCATTTTTCTTGTAGTGGTTGCATGTTTGTGGCTATATAAGGCTGCTTTGGTTATGGAATAAAATATATAGTTTCTCTCACTTTTCTCTTCTAATAATTTAGTAACATTCATAATCAGTTTCAATATATACAAAAGATCCGAACACCTATTAAAGTGTGTAGTTTGTGTTAATCTTGGGAGTGAATCATCAGATACAAGTTTAGTATAAAATACGAATTGCAAAATTAATCAATCAATTTTGAGGCTCCTACCTTCAGAGTATAAACCTGGTGATGTTACTAATCCAAGGTAATCATCAAAGGAGTTACCACAAAATGCTCACTTGGTTCAAATGCATATGCTAGTCTCACATCATCCATTTTACATTTATTGTTCAAAAGACCTTGATCATAGAATCATTTGCATTTTTAGGGGTTTTATTATTTTACAAATTACATTTGGGGGGTATTGGGGAAAAAAACTAAAAATGGGAATGTATAGTTTTGGTTTGGCGGTATCAAAGAGACCCAATAGTGATGCCGCCGAACCATATGTTTGAATCAATGATGCCGCCAATCTAGATTGAGGCATCAAGCCTTTGATGCCGCCAACCCAAAACTCTTTGTTGATGCCGCCAAACGAGATAGTGTCACCATTTGTTATATAAGGCAACGACCGTCTTCCCATTCTCTCAATCCCATTTACAACACAAATACATTATATCATTCCCACATATCTCAATCCCATTTACAACACCACATATCTCAATCCCATTTACAACACAATTGTAGAAAACTAAACAAAATACCAATATGAGATATAATACTTTTCCCACAATTGTTCTGGAGGGTACGGTTTTTTATTGATATTGGGTCGATGTTACATCCACATGGAGTTTTAACAGTTTTGGGCGGGGATGAGCCGTGCTTAAAATCATCTTCTCCTGTCTCATCCCCTGCTTGGCATCGCTTTTCTGGGGTCCAAAAAAGCAGTGTCTTTGGATCGGTGTTACATCCACATGAAACTACTTGGATCGATGTTACATCCACACGTGGTATAACACGTGTAGAATGCAACACCGGTACTGTAGTTTATAATATTAAAGAGTTGGTTGTCATTGGTAGTCTCAATCTCTAGTCTACCAAACCCAGACATTTCAACATACTCTTTAGGGGGATCGACTTTCCAGGGCAAAGCCTGTAGCGCAAGGCCATCCGGTGTTGAAGAATCGCATCATGTGATTAGCGACGTCGGCGACATCGAATGATGCGATTCTTCACCGTGCTACTTTGGCAGGGCAGCCTGGGTTGATCATTGGGTACCTTTAGATTTGGTACACATGTTCAACAGGTTGATTGATGTTCCCCTGTATGATTCAGATGGGTTTGAATCTGAATGCGGTCCTGAGTTCCCGCTGACGGGAAGAACGAGTTTCTGGGTCCACAAGCTGCTGTTGACTTCAATAAAGCAATTGTTAACTTCAATAAAGCAATTGTGATGGAAGGTGCGAAACAGAAACTTAATGAACTCTGCAACAAGAAGCGGTGGTGGAATATTGGAATTGGTGATCTCGGAAATAGATTGTCTTGTAACTCGGTAGATTTTATAGTTTGAATGACTAGTTTGGAAAAATAGTTGTTAAATAAATTTGTATTATTTGTTTTAAATAAATCTATCATTATTACATGTATTTACTTTTATTTTAGAAAACGTCTAGTAATAATACTAGTAGTATTAAAATTAACAGTAAGATAATAAGGCTGCCAGGCCAGACTGTACAGAGGCCCAAAAATGGCAGCCTGGGCCGTTTTCAACATAGTGAGTTTTTTGAAAAATGACCCCCTAGCCGTTTTCGGGCCACCGGGATCAGGCCCCGGAGACCCGAAAACGGCCCGGACTTCGTGCGACACCCGTGTATTAGCCAAGGGCAACGCGTCCGAAAGTCCGGCTGCCTGACTGGCAGGCCCTGCCAAACTGTACAGAGGCCCAAAAATGGCAGTCTGGGCCGTTTTCAACATAGTGAGTTTTTTGAAAAATGATCTCCTAGCCGTTTTTGGGCCACCGGGATCAGGCCCCGGAGACCCAAAAACGGCCCGGACTTTGTGCGGCACCCGTGTATTAGCCAAGGGCAACGCGTCCGAAAGTCCGGCTGCCTGACTGTACAGAGGCCCAAAAATGGCAGCCTGAGCCGTTTTCAACATAGTGAGTTTTTTGAAAAATGATTATGTAATCTTGTTTTAGTGTTTAACGCTTGTATTTGGATTTTAATTTAGTGGTTGTTTCTCCTATCAATGTTTGAATTACATGTGGCTTAACAATTCATATATTCATATACATACACCAAAATAAATGTTACAACAACAGTAATTAAGACATGTTTACAAGTTAAACCAGTTCGTAAAGTCCGTGGGAGCCTGATTCATAAGACGTTCAGATTGCCTTCTTGGTGGTTGGTGTTGGGTTTGTGTTTCATCGTTGGGTGGTGGTCCTTCATTCCCGTACTGATCATCGGGAAAGAGGTTTAAATTCAGTGCCGTCGATGGTCCTGGCCGGCTTGATGGTCCTTCGTCGCACGAATTATGCGGGGGATGGTAATGATAATCACTAACGACGTCGAGATCAACCCGTGGCAACCCCTGTCCAACCGGCGTCACAAAATCCTGTGACGGAAATGCCCAACTATCTCCGATGCCAATTCCGCTTGCAATCAAGTTAGCTAGCGGACTTGTCACCGCCGATTGATCGCCACCGGACCCACCAACATCACCAGTTCCCTGTACGAAGGAACTACCCAATCCAAACGGAGTTCCAACTTGGTCCAATCCAACGCCAAAGAGTTGCGGGACATATCCCCCACCCTGGTTCTGATTGTTACTAGCCGCAACAGATGCACCAAACCCAGCATCATTGTCAAACTGAGTTCCAGCTTGGTGCTGATTTTCCGCCACGTTTGTCGGCACCTGACGGGGAGCGTGTCGCCGGCGTACCCTTTGAGGTCGTGCCGGTGCTGACAAGTCGACGGCGTCCGTTGTAAGATGCGTCGGATTTTGTAAGTGTCCGACATCGTGTGACAGCATCATACTTTGGAACGCCGTGTTCTGTATATGCTCAAGCTGCGTGGCGAAGGACTGAGGATCATTAAATGCCTGCTGAGAAGACCGGTAAATATCCCCCATGGCATCCCTCTGCAAACAAAATTATTAGTTAGAAACCGTAAACTCAAATAATTAATGTATGAATTAGACACGTAAAAATGCTTTACCATCAACTGGATTCTAGCACCGTCGTCTTGGAAACCGCCAACTTGGACCGGTGCTACACTCGGATTGCCAATAAATGCAACGGTACGCCCCAAATACCATTGCATATAACCGGGCTCTGTGGAAGTCGTCCTTATGGGATTAGACCTGTAAACCGTGTTACGACGGTTATTCCATGCATTGATGTAGGCTTCGTGCCTACGCATCCAGTCTACCCCGTTGTGTCCTTGCCGCCCCAAAGCATCCAATCTTTCAAGCTGAGCCATGGGTACGGTTAGGTTTATTTGGGGAGGTATGTATAGGAGCATGTTGAATTGCTTCATAACCCGTTGAGGGTAATGATGCTCAACGATCTCAAAGCATATAAGCGGACAACAGCTCGTCCAACTTTCGATCCCACTTGAACATATGGCCGGTAGTCGATCCAAAACCGAGGTGTAAGGGGTCCAGTTGAACTAAAAACATAAAAACAAACACTTAAGTCAGTTACAAAACACAATAAATGCATGCTTAATACAAACTAACACGTGTAGAATGAACATACCATGTTCTCGTTCAACGATTGTAGCTGTGAACGATATGCCCTGAGGCAGTGTGTGAATACCTCCTTGAAGTTTAACCGCCGGTCTTGCCACCTACAAAATTAACATTTTAACAAACGTTTTCAGTAAAAAAAAAATACAAAGGGATGCCATGCAGACACATTATATTTGTTTGGGCTTTGCGATATATACTGAGCCGCTAGCGGACAAGTATAATCAAACCGGTTTGAGGGTGGTCGTGGTGCGAGACACCGAATCCTCTCCCATGCCCATATTTGAAGGAGCATTATGGGCCCGGTCACGGCTTTCCTATCCGGCTGGGTGGCATCACAAAGCCGCCTGTAAAGACAACCGAGAACCGCACTCCCCCAACTATAAGATCCTGTTCGGCTTAGGTCTCGTAAAAATCTTAAATAAAAAACATTTAGTCTATTATTGTTATTATCAGGGAACAAAGTGGAACCGATCAAATAAAAAATGATTAAACGAGCACGGATAATGCACGCTTCATCCGTAGCCTCAGCTTCAACAAACGGCGCGGTTAGTTGATTAATAATAACACTACCCAAAACGAATTTGCCGGACATTTGGTTCTCTGCAGGCGTAATACCTAACCATCGTCGGCACAACGCTATTGCCTCGGCAGTTGTCATTGCATCATCTGCCCCAGACACAACAGCTCCCTCGATAGGTAACCCCCACAAGACGTTAACATCTTGTAAGGTGACAGTAGCTTCACCAAATGGTAGGTGGAACGTGTGAGTTTCGGGCCTCCATCGTTCCACCAAAGCTGTTATTAAGGAGTGGTCAACGTATCGATAACCACAATCTATAAGGCCACCAAACCCTGCGGCATCGACAAGGTTACGAACTCGTCCTACAACAGGGTTGTCACGAAGTGCCCGCCATAGGCTTCTAGCGCTACGTTTTACCATAAGGGGCTCATTGAAGTTTTTATCGTTTACGAAAATGTGAAAGGAACGATGTCGATCACGCAGATACAACACATCGTTGCTTAGGGGACCAGGGTGTAAGTTTATGTTTTGATTCATGGTGGTAGGAATTTGCTTGGTATGATTTTTTTATAAATTTCAAAGGTTTCAGATGGAGATTGTAATGGTGATGGTGTGGAAATGGATGTGGGTGGTGCTCCTTCTTCACCTCACCCTCCATTTTATAACCCCCAAAGGTTCACTCTTGCACTCTCAAAGACACTATTTTCCTATCAAATCACCTGCAAAACACAAGACCATTGTATGCAATGCTAGAGTGTTTTGTGAGTGTGTTTATAGCCTGCAAAAATGCAGGTCTCGAACCATGAATCCGCCCAACCATTTGGCGGCATCAATGCCTCAATTTGGGTTGGAGGGTTCTTGACGGCAACATTGAAGAAGCCACTACACCAATTAGCGGTATCAAGTGACTACACACTCTCAATTGGCGGTATCAATAAAGAGATGGTATGGATTGGCGGTATCAATAGGTGAACACATGTTACCAATTGGCGGCATCTATGACTACACAATACCATTTGGCGGCATCACTGTTTTGCTGCAGAGATTTAATTTGATACCGCCAAACCATAAGGAGGGATCACCATTTTTAGTTTTTTTCCCCAATACCCTTCAAATGTAATTTGTAAAATAATAAACCCACTAATTATGCAAATGATTCCTTGATCATACTGCGGTACCACTGACCATATATCAACTTCACTCCTCTGATGCACGGAAACGCCTAAGAGGCACCGTATCTCGTACCGGAAACTCGCCGGGGATGGAAACGCCAACGGGGACGCCTGGAAACATTTCTTGGCCGTTCCTTGACCGCTTCGATAAGTCAACATGCGTTTCTTGTACCGTTTCTAGCCTTGGGGACGTTTTTTTGAAAGTTGAAGCCGGAATTCCGACGAGAATTCCGACGCCGGTGCTGGAAGTTGCCAGAAAGGTTGAAGAAGATGGAAGGAGGAGTGGCGGCTGATATTATGAAGTGTGAATTTTTAGGGTATATAAGTTTTAAGAATTTTAACATTTAACCCCCTATCTTTCACCACTTTACATTTATTACCTAAATTTGTTAATTTTCACTAAAAATTGTGAATTTTGAAGTTTACATCAACGTATGAATATATTTTGGGGTTTGTGATACATTATCTATAATATATATTTATTTTTTTATGTATTTATTTCTGTACCCGTGTCGTACCCGTTTCTTGATTTTTTGAGTTTTGCCGTTTCTCGTTCCCGTACCAGTTCTCGTGCAACATAGCTTCACTCAATATGATAACCTAAACTTGTATAAGGCAACATTTGGTACGCAGCGTTTGGTACGCAGGAATGAGAGGCGTAATGGAATGCAGCGTTTGGTACCACCGTCACCGCTACTATCACCACCAGATGTTGCCACCCACCACCACCGACCACCACCCATCGTCGTCGCCGCCACTGACAACCACTACCACCACTGTCGTTGGCGCTGCCGCCACCACCGACCCACCGAACACCACTACCTCTGCCACCATCAACCGCTGTCGCCGACACCCACTACCAACAGCGATCGCCACCACTCACCACCGCCGATTTTATTTGTTTGTCTTTTCCTTCGTACCAAACAATACAAAGTAATGATTCATTCCATTCTTACGTGTAACCAAACAAGACCATGGAATGGTATTCATCCATTTCATTCCCTTGTCCATTCCATTACCTTCTCCATTCCATTCCCTCATCTATTCCATTACCCCATACCAAACATACCCTAATATCTTACATGTACCTCTAGGCCCTCTACCTTTAACTTCAATTTACTCCGCATAAGTAAAACATTCGTCTATCTGCATAAGTCAACTACTGAACTTATATAATGGAATCTTGGGTTTTATTCTTTTACATCAACCACGAACATCGAAACATGAAATTTAAAAAAAAAAAAAAAAAAAAAAAAAGTTTTATGCAATTCTTAATTATTGGTTTGTTGAAGATTCTTGAATGTCATTATCATAACTATTGGTATGAATAACAAATATGAATTATTGGTTTCTTTCTTATATAATAACCATATGGTTCCCATTGACCTTTCCAACCTTATGATAATAAATCTGAATTATTGGTTTCTTTCTTAGATAAAAACATTGAGTTCCCATTGACTTCCCCCTTCCCAATTGAAAAGAAAACTCATCATCTCCCTAATCATTCCTGGTTTATCTGGTCTATACTTTTATCGGTGTGGTTTGGTTTAGTTTCGTCCCCTACTAGCTTTGCAGTAAGAAGAGGCAAGTTATTTTCGACTTTTTTTTAGTTTGATCATTGTTTTTAGTGACTATACATGGAATTATTTACTTTTATTGCTTTCCCTTAAGCTCTATATGATATATAAACTTGTATAATTCAATCTAGTTATCTTTTAAGTGTAGGAATTATTGAGTATAAATTGTTGGTTATATGAATCGAAATTACACCGTGAATCAAATGAAATAACTTTGATTAAATTGAGAGTCGTTAGGAAACTATCAGGACGAACTATTTGATCGGTATTATCAAACGTTCGAACGGATTAAACTCAATTTTAGACAAGAATAGGATTGTGATTTTGATATATTGAAACTACCGTATCTCACTTTGATCGAATAGAGATTGGTTTTTGTGTGTCCTTTCTGTTATCGAAAATCTTGTATATATCCCTAAAAATTCGGATCGGTTATTTTCCAAAATAACTGACCAAATAATTTTATTTAATAGATATCTCCTCTACAAGATTTGATATACCTTAGGTAACGTTTGGTATGATGGAATAGAAGGGGAAATGGAATGGACCATTATGAGGTAATAAAAAATAGTGTGTTTGGTTGGTTAAAGGAATGAAATCACTCATTCCACAAGTTATTCCATTCCCTCAAAACCGTTCCATCCACCCCCCATGTTTTTTTTCCATTCCATCCTTCATTCACCCTTTACTAACAACACCATAACCCACAACCACCCACCACCGCCACCACCCACCACCGTCGCCCGCCACCGCCGCCACCACCACCATCATCACCAGTCATCACCGTCATCGTCGTCTCCGCCACCAACCACCGCCACCACCCTCTAACACCCACCACTGTCACCCACCCACCGCCGCCATGCAACGCCACCCAACGTCGCCCACCATCGTCACCCACCCACCGCCACCTCCACCACCTGCCACAGTCACTCACCACAATTTCCTTTACCCACCACTACCGCCGCCACCCACCACCACCCAACACCGCCACTACTCACCATCGTCACCCACCCACCAACACCTCCATCCACTTCCACCCATCTCCATCGTTGCCACTACCCACCACCGTCGTCGCCACCACCCACCATCGCCTTTGCCACCCACCACCATGCTATCGACACACACCGCCACTATTCACCATCGTCGCCCACCCACCATCACGACTATCCACATCCACCTTCCACCGTCGCCACCACCGCCACTGCCACCCACCACCGCCGCTACCACCACATATCACCACCCACCATCACCGCCACCCACCACAACCACTCACCACCGATTTTATTCCTTCGTGTTTTCATGCCTATCCAACAACACAAAGTAATAATTTGTTTTATTCTCACATGACAACCAAACAAGACATGGAATGGTAATGATCCATTCCATTACCTTGTCCTTCCATTCCATTCCATTACCTCATCCATTCCATTCCCTCCCCATTCCATCACCTCATACCAAACATACCCTTAATTTGATTAAATAGAACTTGCGATTTAATCATTTATGACATACATCAGCCTAATGCCAAGCCCATACTCACTTGTTCCATTAATTTAAACACATGCCAATTAATATATAAACTTGACTTCTAATCGGGCCCAACCAGTAAATGAATAACATCAACATGATTATCGGCCCAATTAGAACAAATATATTTGGCCCAAATCTAATTACACACTAACTCGTTATAACAACCAAGTCCGTCATTCCTGCATCACCTAACTTAATTAGTTAATAACGAGATTACCTATTCGACGAGGTAACCCAACATCATTATGAATGTTGATAATCACTAAAATTACCAACATAAATTGGGTTATAAAACGGTTTACTTTAGTTCTTAATAAGGTAATATTATTGCTGTAGTAAGTCTGAATTATCAAAAAATGTAGATTTATTTTGAATTTACCTACTGTTTACTCACATGTGACTTTATTCGCGTACTCGAATTCTCTCAAAATCATTCCTGGTTTCTAGTATTTTTGGTTTTCGTTTTCTTAATTACTTTGTTGCTTGTACAAAACTGCAGATTCAGATCCGGACAATGGACTTTGTAACTCCAATTGTCACACCCATTGTTGAATCTTTGATTGTCCCTTTTAAGAGACAATTGAGTTTCTTGGTTTCCTCCTCAGAATATGTCACGAACATGCATGCAAAACTTACAATATTGGTTGATACCGCGCATGATATGGATACTAAACAAATGGCAAATTTTGCAAAGGGTCTAGTGGTACCTCATTATGTCCCAAAATGGTTGGAAGAAGTCGAAAAAATCAAAGTTCGGGCGGGCAGAATTCCAACAGGTAGAGTTGGATGCTCCAACATAAAGATGAGATACAAAACATGAAAAGAATCATTTGATATTCTCAAAGTTATAGACTACCTCATGAAGGAAAAGGCTGAGATGGTGTGGAACAATGAAAGAATACCTCTTGCCATGGTTACGTCTTCAACACCATCAGCGGTTCATGATGATTACCAAAACAAAAACATAATAGAGTCTAGAGATTTGATACTTAATGATGCATTAAAATTTCTTGAACCAAACAACAATAAGACCCAAAAGATGGCTCTATGTGGAATGGCTGGCGTTGGAAAGACCACAATGATGGAACAACTGAAGAGTTTTGCCATGGATAGGAAAATGTTTGATTGGATTGTGAAGGTGGATGTTGGGCAAAATCCGAACCCATTGGCTGTTCAACAAATTGTCGCAGAGTACCTTGGTGAAGCACTCACCGAAACAACTAAAGATACAAGGGCTGAACGGCTGCGGAAAAGATTTGAGAAGATGTCAGAAGACGGTAAAAAAAAGATTTTGCTAATAATGGATGATGTATGGGAGGAGTTCAACCTCCAAGATGTTGGATTAATGAGTCCTTTGCCAAATGACTTCAAGTTGTTGTTTACATCACGCGATGAAAATGTTTGCACTCGAATGGGTGTTGAAAATAGTTTGATTTTCAAAATTGTTCCTTTGAATGATATGGAAGCGAAAAAACTATTTTGGGACACAGCAGGACTAGGTTCAGAGAGTGGTATTGAACCCGACGTGCACAAGATTGGAGAAGATATCATAAAGAGATGTGGCGGTTTGCCTATTGCTATAAAAACCATTGCCGCTACTTTAAGAGATAACATGGAAAAGGAAGAATGGGAAGATGCACTTTATCGCTTACAGAATAAAAATTTTCATGACCTTGATATTAAAGCAATTTTTGAGATCAGCTACAAGAATCTCAAAGATGATGATCTTAAAGCTATTTTTCTTCTTAGTGGCTTGTTCCCAGAGGACTATAATATTAGCAAAGAGGACTTATTGAGGTACGGTTGGGGATTGAAGTTTTTCAAGAATGTGCATAGTATAGCAAAAGCAAGAAGTCGGGTACACACTTGTGTTAACAAACTCATACGTTCAAACTTGTTGATAAAAAGTGATCAAGAAGGATGTGTCAAAATGCATGACCTTGTGCGTGATTTTGTTTTAAGCAATTTTTCAGAAGTCAAGCAAGCTTCAATAGTGAACCATGATAATAATGTCTCTGAGCAGCTTAAAGAAGAGGAGTCTTATGAGAGAATTCTTTTAAAGTGTAGAGGCATGTTTGAGTTTCCTGTAGATTTTAAATACCCAACCCTTTCACTTTTGCAACTAATGGATGGGGATAAGCTACTTAAGTTTCCGGATGACTTTTATACAAGAATGGAGAAACTTAAGGTTGTGGCTTATGACAATATGCATCAACTATTGCTTCCACAATACTCGACAAACCTTCGAACACTATCTCTTCGCTCATGCTCGTTGGTTGGTGATGATATATCTTCACTCGGAGATCTTATTAACTTGGAAGTACTTAGTCTTGTCAATTGTGACATCCACAAGCTACCACACAACTTAAGAAAGTTGAAAATGCTAAAGTTACTTGATTTGACAGGATGTGCTAAACTTTGTATTGATGATGGTGTCTTTCAAAACTTGCATAAACTTGAAGAGCTTTATATGGGAGTTTCTAACTGGAGTGCTATTAGGTTCACGGATGCCAATTGTGACGAACTGAACATGCTTTCTAGGAAACTTTATGCATTAGAGCTTGAATTCTTTGAGAATGAGGCCCAACCAAAACATGTATCATTTGATCAACTTGAAAGGTTTAGGATATCTATTGGGTGTTTTTTTAGAAAGGAACAAGTTCAGGTGGAGCTATTGTGGTGAATATTCGGTAAAGAATACATTGAAGCTTGTGATTAGTAGAAAAGAACTTCTGGAATGCAAAATTCATGAGTTGTTTAGGAAAACAGAGATACTTTATTTGGAAGTGTATGATATGAAACATCTAGAAGATGTTTCGACCTGTCCTCCTCAAAATTCCTTTGTCAATTTAAAAGAACTCTTTATTTCCAACTGTGCTGACTTGACATGCCTTTTTACAAGTCCTGTAGCAAAAGGTTTAAGAAAACTTGAGAGACTTGTAATTAGTTGGTGCCCTATTTTGAAAGAGATATGGTCTTGTGAAATTACAAGTGGTGAAGTGGAAGTTAACAATATTTCTACGCTGAGAAAGATTGAAGTGACATATTGTGATAGTCTTGTGAATCTTTTTCCAAACAATCCAATGCAATTTTTGGGTCATTTAGAAGAGCTTACAGTTCGAGGTTGTGGTTCTATTGATGTGTTATTCAACATCGACTTGGGTAAAATTGAGCAACTTAGCAAAAGTTGCAGCAGCTTAAGAAGCATTATAGTTTTTAACTTGGAGAACCTAAGACATGTGTGGAGAATAAAAGATGTTGAAAATAAGTACTCTGATCACCTCATCCATTGCTTTCAAGCCGTTGAATCCTTAGATATTTGGAATTGTGAGCGGTTTAGAAATATAGTCACACCTACCACCACCAATTTTGATATGAGAGCACTTAAGGACATCAATATAAGAAGGTGTGGAGAATATGGTGAGAGAAAGAATGAATCGGCTAAGAATCGCCAAGAACAAGAGGTACCATTTTTATTTGTTGATTGTAATCTTTTGTAGATTCTGGATTTATTAAGCTTAATTTTTTCAGAGATAAACTCTACATGTTGGAGAATTATTACAAAACCTTTTCCAAGTTTATTGGGTTTCATTTGTTTTATCAAGCAAGGGCATTGGTAGTAATTTGGATCTTTCACTTTTCTCCTTCATTCAAATCATAATAAATCTTCGAAAAAAATTAAAATTATAAAATAAAGAAAGATCTATGAATAGATATGTATTTCTAACTAAATTAGTTGTTGGGATATTTCTATGCAGATTAATACTTTGTCAAAGGAAAAGATATCAAAAGTGGGTATTCTTATGTCTATAGTTGCATTCCCACCCGATGAGATCACATATAACTTCCATCACCTTCGTAACGTTAAGTTGAATAAATATGAAGGGGTGGAGACGGTGTTTGAGATAATGAGTCCAAGTAACAAAGGTCAATTGGCAACAACTCAACAACAATCAGAACTACTTCCCTACCTTGATAATCTAGAGGTAATGGGAATGAACGCGTTGACTAATGTGTGGAAGTGCAAAAGTTGGAATAAATTCTTTATTTTTCACAAGCACGAACCACAATCCTCATTCAAAAACCTCACATCCATAAAACTTTCTAATTGCAAAAACATTAAGTTCTTATTTTCACCTCTTATGATGAAACTTCTCTCCAACCTCAAGAGAGTCATAATAAGGGAATGTGATGGTATGGAAGAAGTTGTTTCAAGCAGAGATGATGGTGAAAAAGAAATCATGACATCTACATTTGCGCACGCAACTACCACTTTGTTCCCTCATCTTCGTCTTCTCAATCTTATTGAAAATAATAATCTCAAGCATATTGGTGGTGGAGTTGCCAAAAGTACAACTAACGTCGGTCGTGGTCAATCATCTAAGGTATTTTCCTAATATTCATTTTTTTCTTTATATCTACCATCCCTCATTATAATATGATATTTTGCAAGCTAAATCTATCTAGATTTAAATAAATAAACTGATTACTAAATATATTTGTTTTTCGGTACCATAAAAAGTTTACGAATCACATACTTATGCATACCTAAATTGTGTTAAATGTATCACTTCAATGTCAAATAAGCTAATTAAAAATCAATGGTCAATTATGAAATGAAAGCCCTATTAACTTGTGTTTATGACTACACTATGCAACGGATAATTAAGGTTTGCTGAAATAACAAGTGTTGTGAACTAAATAAAAAAATTTAACGATGATTTTTTTTATTAACTGTAGATTTCACAAGCGGGTGTTGTTTCTTGGTCCTTATGCCAATACATTAGAGAGATTAGTATAGTTAGATGTGATGTTTTGTCAAGTGTGATTCCATCTTATGCGGCAGGACAAATGCAAAAGCTTGAAGTGTTAAGTATAGAACGCTGCAAATCAATGACTGAGGTATTAGAAACTAAAGAGACTGGCAATAACAATATTATTGGTTGTAGTAGTAGCAGCACTATAGTGGCAATTCCAAGACCAACAACCAGAAATATGCATAAACTCCCCAACCTGAAGATATTGAAGATTGTTAATTGTGATTGTTTGGAAAGCATATTCACATTTTCCACACTTGAAAGCCTCAATAAACTTGAAACACTGACAATAGGTCACTGTGAGGCAATGAAAGTGATTGTGAGGGAAGAATATGGGCAACATACAATGGCAGCATCTAAGGATGTGGTATTTCCTCATCTAAAATCAATTGAACTAGCGCGTCTGCCAAACCTTGCAGGTTTTTTCTTGGGGATGAGTATTGACTTCCAATGGCCATTATTAGATTATGTTATGATCAATGATTGCCCTCAAATGATGGTGTTCACATATGGACGGTCGACAACTCCAAAGCTCAACTACATACACACGGAGCTAGGCAGACATAATCTTGAAGGCGACCTTAACTTTCATATGACACCCACTTTACATCAGGTTTTCTTTTTTCCATTATCAAAATGAAAGTATTAAACACAATGTAGTATATTGTGATATGACATAAATGGATAATACATTGAATTAAAATTTTGTATGCTGTTTGGGGTCCAACATCAAGCCTTACATATTGTTACTTTATGAGATTAAAACATATAACGTCTTCAAATATCAATGCTCTTCAAAATAACATGGCATTTCATGTATATTGTTTGATAATAATGAATTATCCAACATTTTTTTTTCTTATTAGTGAAGTGGACCAAATGGATAATGTATATTGTATGCCTTATGTTTTTCTCTATTTACGTTTTGGTTTTGCAGACACCATCCCCAAGTTTAGACAGTTTGATCTCACTCCCTACTATCCCAAAAGGCAGACCTTGGTCTTTTCATGGTTTGATCGAAATCAATGTGATTAACAATGACAAACTTAAAAAGATTATTCCATCCACTGAGTTGCAACAACTACAAAAGCTTGAAACAATTCAAGCAAAATGGTGTTATAATGTTGAGGAGGTATTTGAAGTTGCATGGGAAGTGACAAACAATGAAGCCCAAACTGTTGTAAAATTTCCGAAGCTAAGAGAAATGGACTTAAAGGATCTGTACAGTCTCAAGTATATATGGAAGAGCAATCATAGAAGAATATTGGAGTTTCCAAACCTAACAAGACTGTCTATCGACTCATGCAACAGTTTAGAGCATGTTTTTACATGTTCGATGGTTGATTGTCTAATTCAACTCCAAGAGCTAGATATACAATGCTGCGTAAATATGGAGGTAATTGTAAAGGAAGAAGAAGACTATGACGCCAAATTAAATGGGATTAAGTTTCCATGTCTAAAGTCCTTAAAACTTGATAATAATTCAAGTCTCAAGGGACTTTGCTTAACGAAGGAGGATTTTACATTTCCACTCTTGGATACCTTGGTAATCATGAAATGCCCAAGAATAACGGTTTTCACTGAGGGTCGTTCATTCGCTCCAAAGCTAATAGTAGTAGAGACAAGTTCTGGCTTTCTTAATGTTGGGGAAGACATCAATTCCTCTATAATGACAAAAAGACAAGAGGCAAGTAGTTGTGGTTTCCTTCTTAAAATACATTTGAAAAATTGCCATTTATGTTCCTTTTTTCTTAAAAGCCCCAACCACTCTAATTTTCACTATTTTTTTATTAATGTGTTCTATTTTTGCAGGGTTTTGAGTTTTAGAGAGTAAAGGTTCTCTTTTAGCAAGGATGAATAATGTGGACTACATATTAAAGGTACATCCTATTTTTTAGTTTGTTGTTGTCATCATTACCTATAACATTTTTATGTACATTAATTAATTACCTAAAATCAGAGAGATATGCATTATTGAAATCCTTTTGTATTGGAAGATTAAGGCTTGAAACATATAATTAGATCAAAAGGGCTGAAAGAAACCATGGTGTTTTTTAGGTCAAAGAAATTCACTAAGGGGCTGTTTGGTTGATTAAGTGCTGAATCATTAAGTGGTCTGAATAGTTAAGAGGCTCTGAATGGTTAAGAGCTGAATCATTCAGCATCCCTTATTAGCTTAATGATTTAGCACTTAATCATTCCATTCAGATACTGAAACAAACAGTCTGAATGCTGAATGATTCAGACCTGAATGGTTAAGAGACTGATTAAGAGGCTATCAAACAGCCCCTAAATCTATGCCTCATAAAAGGGTATTGTTGGTAATTCTAGAAGATATGCATTATTGAAATCCTTTTTCATAGAAGGTTATTGGTCGAATTGGGTTGAATATGATTCAAATGGGTCAAACGGGTCAAAAATCACCACAACTATATTCAATAGGCATAAAACCTTTTAGTTCTTTTATTTCAAGAATTAAATTTTGATTGTAACAACACGGTTTTTTTCTGCAGCTACTGTTTATGTGTGCATATCGGTCATGCCTTGCACGTTTGTCCTTTGTTTTTTAAAGGCATTTGTACTTTTGTTTTTAAGTCATGTATAACTTCCAGTCACTAATTAGCTTAGTTTCCTTGTTTCATAGTATGTTAATGGGTCATGAGTGATGAACTAGTGGGTGGTTATTTACATTCAGTATTCATCTTTCCTTTGTGATCAGAATCCGACCCATTTGACCAGTTACTCCATCCCATCAGTAGGAAAGTAAACTTTGGTAATATAGACATCACTTTTATGTTGTTAATGTCATTTGATATTTCAAACAGCAAACACATACAAGTGTCCATAAATATTGCTCATTCATGTGCATCAATGATGATTACAAGAGCAGTCCTCAATAACAATAAAATTGTAATTTTAAATACTTCATTTCATGAAATTTTACAAGAGTATGTTAATTTCAGAGAGAAGAAAAAATAGGAAGTGATACCAAGCTTGTACCGGCATCCGCAATAAAACAGCTTCCAGTCACATATGCTGAAGAATCATGGATCAAATATCGCGTAACACCCGTCAATGCTGGATTTATCGTGCCAAGTGTCTTCAATGGGATCGTTTTCAACGTGACGTTATTAAACCAGTCCTTGTCTACTAGTCCTTGAGTGATCTCAGTTCTGAATATTCCAGGATTTATGCAGTTAACTCTTATGTTGTAGGCTCCCAACTCCATTGCCATCACCTGTTAGATCATTGTTTGTATCCAAAAATAAAGTCAACACATCATGTGAAGAACTTCTAAACAATTTTATTCAATTGGATACAACTAGGTGTTAGTTGGCCCGCGCTTCGCCGCGGGTGCCACTGTTGTGCATACATGTTACGTATAATGGGCGGCGGTTCGCTGCCGGGAGCTCTTGTTACGTTGAGGGTTTGGTGGACATAAAAAATAACATTAAGTGACTGTTATGTTCGCGTGGGTTTCACAAAAATACTCGCAACCCATTAAGTTTCACACCAGCGTTAACACTTGGGTTGCCTACTTATTAATAAAATATTAAAAAAAGCTTTCACCACTTGTATGTTCTCATTTCAAAATCCAACAAATATTGCTCCTACTAATATTACCTTTGGAAAACCATTTAAAAAAATAGAAAAGTAAAGACAAAAGGCTGCTGAATATACAGCCAATAGGTTTCAACTTTGGCGGCTGAGTTGACCTCCATGTGCAGGTGCATGTTAGCAAACATAAGAGGGTGCACATTAGCGTAAAACGGCAGCCCACGTTAGCGAGAGGACACTATTGAAGTCTCTTTCTTTTAATATTTTAATATAATTATAACCGTCACAGTTATTATAAAAAAAATATAATTTTAGACAAAAACTGTTTAGTGTCAATTATCCAACTTGAAACCTACAAAAATGACCCATTTTGATAATTACCAAACAAACCCGCCCGACCCATCTTGCTGCAGCTAACAATAGTCAATAGGGTGAAATGATATCATTACCTTAGTCATAGTATTAACAGCTGCTTTTGAAGACGCATAAGCCACACCTCCTGGTAAATAAACGCGACCAATGCCAGTAATTGATGAAACGTTAATCACTGAACCGCCTCGTTTAGCTTTACGCATGCGTAAACCCACATGTTTTGCAACCAACCATGATCCGGTCGTGTTTGTCCGGAAGATATATTCCCAGTCTTTCTCTTTAAATTCCAAGGGATTACGGGGTTGACCTATATTTCATAAGTCAATGTTAGCTTTACAGTCAACCCAACCAACCAAATGTATACTTAAAGAGTCACTCATCTTGACCAACACTGTTTTTACATTTTACCTAAATGGTTTTTTTCCAGTTACAACTAATATTTAGCACAAGTCAAACAGGTCGTGTCGACCCACACACCATTTTGTCCTTTTTTTCGGTGCCTTTACACACAATCTCCAAACAACATTGACGTGTCATAATGGACTTATGATGTCATATGGGACGTATGACGGACGGAAAATGGTCACACGGGTTAGGGGTGAGCAAATGTCGGTTCGATTCGGTTTTTACATATAACCGAAACCGATAACCGAAGTTCGGTTTTAAGAAAAAACATAACCGAAACCGATCGGTTACGTCGGTTCGGTTAATTCGGTTAATATGTCGGTTATCGGTTCAGTTTCGGTTATGTTCGGTAATATCCAAACATAAAACTTGAGCAAATTTATAAACTTAAAATAGTTAGTAACGTGTTTGGATCTTTTTCAATAATACAAATATATATATATATCAAAACGCAAGAAAAATACATGAATTACTAAGGAAACAAATAATAAATTCTTCAAATATATGGATATACATAAAAAATACATGAGTTACATAAAAGATATATTTCAAATACATAGATATATATGAAAGATACATGAAATATATACATGAAAAAATATGTTCCAAATACATGGATATATGTATAAAAAATACTTAAATATATAACTATTGGTTCGGTTTTAGTTATTTCGGTTACGAAAGAAAGGAAAACCAAAACCGTAACCGAATGGTTCGGTTTTGGCCATATGTTAACTGTAACCGATCGGTTAATTCGGTTTCGGTTATTTTCGGTTCGGTTTCGGTATTTTTGGTTATCGGTTTTCGTATGCTCACCCCAACACGGATCGTAGGAGGCGATGTTCACCAATCATACAACCATATATGATGTGTTTGACCGACACATATAACAATTTAAGCCCAGTTGTACAACCCGTATGGTATGATGATGATGTAACCTGCTTTTTCTAGCATCGCCCGGTGTAGGCAGACCGGTTTTAATTTTATAAAATACTAAATATGTTTAAATATGATTAAAAAAATTACATTCCAATCAATGGAACTAATGAATAATCCTTCGAATCATTTCCATTTAACCACAAATAATATCAACAACAAATACATAAAACTTACCTGAAAGTCCAGCATTATTAATCAAAGCATCAATATGCCCAAAAGCTCCCCAAGCCTTCTCTACAGCAGCCTCAATGGTAGCCTCATCAGCACTAACATCCATCTGCACCGCAAACGCTCGAAACACCGCCTTTTCGCTCTCCAATCCATCCAACGAGCCCTTCATCCCATTAATCTCATCACACAGAGACTTCAGCAACTCAATTCTACGTGCAGAAGCAATGATCTTACAACCAGCTCGTGCTAAATCAAGGCATAACTCTTTGCCAATACCGGACGATGCTCCGGTCACAAACACCACTTTTCCAGTCAGATCATGCCATGGTTCTAGGATACTTTCAACTTGGGTTGTCATGTTTTGTTGGAAGGCTTAGGGGAGTGGTTAGTGAGTAAGTTTTGGAGATGATTTATGAGTGTTTGGAGAGCAGTCTTGTTTGAATATAGAGGTGAAGAAGTTGTATGGAAGTTATAGTTGACTTGAGGATTTGATTCAGAATTTGTGGGCGCCTTGTGGAGAAAGGAAGATGATGGTAAGTTGTTCATATAGGACAAACTTATAGTTGTTGGCTTTCATGTTTTGAGTTGAGTGTTGTTATTTTAATTATTGATTTGTATTGTAAGTTGTAACATGTTTATATGTTTGTGAAATTATAAGTGTGATAGGATAGGATGTTTAACGTTGTTTATTTATGTTTTTTTTAACAGAAGAGATTTTTTAATTTAAGGAAGGGATATAAAACTGTGGTAAACAAAACAAACGGATGAATATTACTTGTTGGGTGTTACTGTGGTAAACAAAACAAACGGATGAATATTACTTGTTGGGTGTTAGTACGATCTAAAATATGATTATTAGATTTAAATAATTCTAACTATTAACTATTGGTCACTAGCGATTTAAACTAACAAAATGCGTGCTAGCGGTCTCATCTTTTAATATATTGTCCACCAACAAACCACGGCTAACATAATACCAAAAGAGAATTTGATAAGCAAGAGGGAATTTGGCATGCAAGCATGCTACATCAGTTTGGATCTGTGGCGGACAGGTGGATGATTGTTAAAAGATGGACAATATGTAAGTCAGGTCCATTGGTGTACAATATGTTAAAATGTGAGATTGCCAGCACACATTTCATTAATTGGGACCGTTGCCAGCCAATAGTTAATAGTTAGGATTATCTAGATTCAATACTCCTCTAAAATATGATACAAAGTAATTAAATTTAAGAGTTAAATGTCATTTTCGTCTATGAGGTTTGGTTAGTTTTATGATTTTCCTTTAAATTTTTTTTTTCCCGCATCTGTGTCCTTGTGGTTTCAAAATCTTGTCATTTACTAGACAAGTGTCAAGAGAAAATAAAAACAAAAACTTTTGGAATGGTTAATAGCAGAGGTTAGAGGCTTATAGAGGTGAAGTTGTATGGAATTTATTGTTGACTTGAGGATTTGATTTAGAATTTGTGGGCGCCTTGGCCCACTACGATTAGGGTTTAGGGTAATGGTGGCATACGTCCACCTCTATATAAGGGATCACATCCCTAATAGAGAAGACATTTTTGGCTAACCCAAAGAGCTATCACTCTATAGTATCCCTATTCACCCACGTTTTTGTTATAAACTACTACCACGTGTAGTCGTCTCCCTACCCGAGTTCTACTTGTATTTGCAGGTCAGTCCAATCCATAAACCACTAGTGAAGGATTATCTCTGTGGAATAGAATAGTCTCATCATCCCTACTAGGAAGGTTAGATTATTTGTTTCTTCATTGGCGCCATCACTATCGGTTCTTTCATCTTTCAAACTAGCAAATAAGGATTCGCCGACTGGTGCAAACCAAAACACTGTTGATGTTGATGCAACAATCGACGACCAGATCAACGTTGTTGCACCAAACACCGTGACGAAGAATGTAACCCAGAAGGAACCGCACACACCATTCCAGTTCTTCACACTCAGAGGTGGGGTATCAAACGGAAGAAAGAAACAGAATGACCAATCTCCGGTAGATCCGGATGAATGGTTAGCCAGGCAGAATGCCAAGACCATAGCCGAATACCAGAAGATGGTTCTTGAAAAGGCCAAGATAAATACTCAGAAGGTTTTGACTTTTGATACTCTAGAAGGTGATCAAGACTCACCTCCGGAAAACAACAACGACCGTCGTCCGACAGGCCCTCGTCAGGCGGTACATGGTGGAGATCGTGGTAGAAATACTCACGATCAGGACTACGTCAACCTGGATGAGGAACCCGCGGCTATGAATCTGAAGACGAAGTTCAACATGAATCTAATCGTAAGCAACGCTCAAAGTCGATTGCAAGCAATCATGCACCAAAAAATGATGATCTGTACAAGCCTTATCGGCCTAAAACTTTTGCAGAAAGGTTAAAGTTCTATGCAGGCATATTTTGGCTCCAATGCCTCAAGAATGCAAGCTCCCATGCACTATTGGGAAATATGATGGTCTACGTGACCCAGATGATCATTTACATGCTTTCGACTGCGCAGGAAGTTCCAAACTTTGGCCCGTGCGGGCCTGGTGTCACCTGTTCATTCAAACACTAACAGGGGCATCCAGGGTTTGGTATGAAAGTCTGCCCGTCAGGAGCCTGGTGGATTTTGATGATTTGATCAAGAAGTTTAAGAATCATTTTTTGCACATTCGGAAGCATAAGAAAGACAAAGCACACATTCTGTTGTGTACACGTAATGAGAACGAACCATTGGAAGATTACATAGTTCGATACAATAAGGAAGCTCTCCAACTAAGATGTGGAGAAGAACTTACCCGTGCAACATTCATACACGGTGTAAGAAACGATGATTTAATGAAGTGTCTTGCAGGTAAAGACGGTGTGCCTACTGCTTGGGATGAGGTAATTGAAGCCGCAAAGGTTTACGCGTCTTCGGAGAGTTCTTTTCACCGTAACAAAAATATGCATCATAACAACAACCACAACGCGGCCCCAACAATAAGGGAAAGGGGAAGCAGCCTGTATGGTCCAGAATTTCTGGCGCAGCAGACGAAGGTAAGTATTCCTCTGCGCAGGACGCACGTTATTATCTGAACTCTTAGGGCTCGCGTGATCAGAAAGGGCACCATAGAAAGAACTATGACCGGGCCCCATTATCTAAGACACCTTCCAAAGTCTTGAAGACGGAGCAGATTCAATTCCTAAATCCAAGGGAATTGAGTCATGACAGAAGGAACGTTGAAAATTCTAATTATTGTGAGTATCATGAAGATTATGGGCACTTAACAAACAACTTCTACAACCTTAAGATGGAAATTGAAAACGCAATCAAGGCTAGGCAGTTAGCTCATCTAGTGAAGAATATGCGGAAGAAGCCAAGAGAACATGCGGACGGAGGCGAGCCCTCCCAGAAAAAGATCCGCAATCTTAACGCACATCATGTTTATCATACTCTGCGCCACCATTGCAACATGACCCACCGAGGTTATCATCACAAAAGGGCATTCACTGTCGTCAACGAAGACTCCTGGAAAGAGGTAGACGTTATCATGCCAAAGGTGAAGGGAGGAGCCTCCTCGACAGCTCTGCTAATCATTACGGGGTTGTGGGTCATTACCGCACAAGGTATATGTTCCTAGATAACGGCAGTAGCACCGACATCATGTACCAGCAATGCTTCGACCAACTGGACGAAGAAGATAAATCAAGATTAATCCTAGTGACGGAACCTATCTCAGGCTTCATTCATGAGATGATATTTCCGTTGGGCATGCTCAAGTTCCCGGTCACGCTTTCGAATGGAAAGCATTCGCGAACGGAGATTTGTGACTTTATGGTACTTCCCCTCAATTCGTCACATGACGTCTTGCTGGGACGGGAAGCTTTAGCAAATTTAATTGCAACGCATCTACGCCACATCAAATGGCGGGTTTTCCTACCCGGTCCAGCGTAGCATTCATATGGGGAAACAAGAACTGTCACACCACTGATGCGTAGAAGCCTGCAAAAATGATGAAACCAACTATCCGAACCGAACCGGAAAACGGGTTATCAACCCTAAATTCCCGGAACAGATAGTTGTCATTGGCCATGAAATCTCCGACACCATCTGCACTCACTTAAAACAACTTCTCACGAAGAACATGGATGTCTTCGCTTTTCAACCTGCGGACATGGTAGCCATCCCGCGTCACATTGCGGAACATAAACTCAATGTCTACAAGACAGTCGAACAAATAGTCTAAAAGAAGCGCAGTATGGGGCCGGAGAAAACAAAGGCCATGAATGAATAAGTGACTGAATTGTTAAAGGCAGGGATTATGCGCAAAAGCCGATATCAAACATGGGTGGCTAACCCGGTCATTCAAAATGGCGTATGTGGATAAAAGGGATCCTTCAATCAGCTAGGTCAGCCGTGTTGGTCAATGGGGCGCCAACGTTCAAATTCCATTGTGGTAAAGGGTTGCGCCAAGGGGATCCTTTGTCGCCGTTTTTGTTGGCTATGGAGGTTTTGTCGTGTACCATCCATAAAGCTTGCGCTGTAGGAGAGTTTGAAGGCGTGAGCTTGGAGAAGGGAGGTTTTTCTATTTCCCACCTTTTTTATGCCGACGACGCTATGATTATGGGTAGTTGGCCGCTTTCGAATGTTAAGAAACTAACCCGAATTCTCAGATGCTTTTATATTAGTCGGGCCTAAAAATAAGCATCCATAAATCTTCTATTCATGGCATTACTACAAACAGGGAGGAGGTCTTTGATATGGCTAAATTTGTGGGTTGTTGGGTGGGCGATATTCCTTTTGAATATTTGGGAGTGTTAGTTGGTGCAAATATGAATAAGAGCAACAATTGGAAGAAGGTGAAAGAGGTTTTTGAATCGAGATAGTCCACTTGGAAAGCTCATATGTTGTCTATTAGGGGCCGTCTCACTCTTATAAAATCGGTAATGGAAAGTTTACCCGTTTAGTACTTTTCTCTCTATAAAGCGCCTATGAAAGTGATTAACGAATTAAAGAAGACTATGAAGCGTTTCTTAGAGGTTGGGGCGCGACAGGGGAATAAGATCCATTGGGTGGCTTGGGACCGGGTGACTTTGCCCAAAAAGAATGGCGGATCGGGAATTAGTCGTTTAAAAGACACCAACGACGCGCTTCTTGAAAAGTGACTGGTCGATTCTGCCGCGGAATAAAGCCGTTGCAGGCTGTTGGAGTGCTATAGTCTGATGTAATGATAAAGTTGTTGTTGGGGACAAAGGGTTAAATGATTTTTTTCAAAGGTGAAGTGAGGAGGGGTGATACGGTTCGGTTTGGGCTCGACCCGTGGCTTTATGATGATCCATTAAAAGTAAAATTCAGTAGTCTTTTTCATCTTGCTGTCAACAAAACGAGTTCAGTTGTGGACAATTGGGCAGATATCGGGAGCCTAAGCTATTGGACGATCAGCTGGTCAGATCAGTTTTCGAATGCCCAGGTAAATGAGGTATGGAACGAGTTAAATAACAGCCTTGGGAAAGTATGGATTTCTTATAAACAAGATTGGTGGAAATGGCTAGGGGAAAAAGACAGGTCCTTCTCTGTTAAGTCAGCGAAGCAAGTGCTGCGTGACCCGTTTAATTCCTTGGATCGCTTCAAGTTGAAATGGGTTTCTTGGGTCCCCTTAAAGTGTAACATTCTAGTTTGGCGTGCCAAAATGGACAGAATCCCCTCGGCTAAGGCTCTTATTCATAGAGGAGTCGGTTTGAGCGATGACTCTTGTGTTTTCTGTAATCTTGGTATGGAGAGTATAGATTATTTATTCACATCTTGTTGGTTTTCTATGGGAATTTGGTATAGGATTAGTAGGTGGTGTCGTTTGGACCCCATTTACGCTTTTGGTTTTAAAGATCTGATGATGATTTATAAGCATGTGGGCAGTGGGAGGCTGAAGAAGAAGATCATTCATGGCATCGTTGTGGTTACTTGTTAGGAGATATGGAAGGCGAGAACCGGGATGCGCTTCAATGGGAGGAAAGTTAAAGTCGTTGACGTGGTTGCAAATGTTAAGTATATGTCTTTCTTTTGGTTTAAGAATAGATCGGCGTATAACACTCTTCTTTGGAAAGTGTGGTCGGAGTCTCCATTGTACATGTTATAATTGCGGACCTCGTCTTGAGGTTGTGCCTTGTGTTTTAATGAAAGTAAATGTTAAAAAATAAAAATAAAAAAAAAACTCTAGGGTTTTTAAAAATTAAATCGTTGAATTTTTAAAGCAGACAGAACCGCCGAAAACAAAATTACATGGATTAAAAAAAAAATTAGATAACAATTTCTCCTTCCTCTACCACTCGGTTTGCCATCATCAAAAGGGGCCTTCTTGAATTTTTGGAAGTTGTTATGATGGACCCCGCCCCCACTAGTACTACTAGAAGAGCCTTCAATCAGCCTCTTCACACACCAATAGTAGTGAAGTGCAAACTTGCATTGGATACGCTCCAAGATCATATCATTTGATTGCAATTAACGATGACAGACCACACATTTTTCATCTTCATGATTAATCCCTGGTAGAAAGGTGAGAGGGTATAGGTGATTTTTTTTTTATCTCATGTCTTCCTCCAAACTTCACCTTTAAATACTTGAAGATACCGCTGCTATCTGAGCTTGAGATAGACCGCTCACATTGAAGCTTTACGGGGGCACAAGCGGTGTCCATAGACGAGGCACAACTGCTGCAATGATAACAATGCACAACGTACATCCAGATAGAAAGATACCATAAAAAAGCAAGGTGAAAGAAAGAAAAAGAAGAATAAAGAAAAGAACAGAGATATAAATGGAAGAAAAGCACATGTGGCAGGAAAAGAAGAAAAACGCATCAACAACTTGCACCTCAAAAAAATAAGATGCAATAAATGGTGGTATGAACTGAGGCGCGTCGCCCGAATTTGGCGCGGATACCCCACTACCCTCATGGTAACACTGCCGACGATGGAAGAGGTAGTGGGTTCGGGCATGAAACATTGCTATATTACAACAGTACAACACGGTTTGTTTAAGTTCTCAAATAAACTCCTAGCCGCATTCTCGACTTGTGTGACTTCGATTGTCACATCCTCAGCAAGATTACCGTTCTCATCTATGATTGCTTTGAAGAGGTTGTTCCATCGGTCACACTTGACATTAAGATCTATCCATTTTCATGCAAGTGCATCAATGGTGCGGTTACATTTACCGGCAAGTTGTGTAAATTCCGCCAAGACGTTATTCCAATACGAGGCTCTACCTGGATTGGAGATCTTTGTATGCCATCACCAATGCAATCTCCTCCTCTTCGGTCCAACTAGTCACTTTCGAGATGATTATAAGATGGTGTAGGATATTTTTTTTCAAAAAAGAACAGCCGAATCGGCAAATTACACTATCTCAACGGATAGTTTTACAAGCAACATTCTCGACATCAAATTAAACAATGACCTCAACAAGGACACAACACCGATAAGGTCGCAACGAAAAAACGTGTCGGTGATGCATTCAAATAGTGACTTTGAGCACAATTAACTTTGATTGATAATAATGATTTTACTTGACCAGTACACTTTGCTTGACAAAATAAACTTTGTCTGACCAAGTTTTACTTAATGTGCCAAAATTGCCATAGATTGTCAAGCAAAGGGAAGGATTGTTTCATGGATATCACCTTACAAGACTACAAAAAGGATGAAAAAGGGGAAAAAAATGATTCGGAAGGCGGTTACAAAATGAAAAATAAAAAGAGACTAGATGTCCATGATCTACTTGCAGAATTAACCTTAAATTGAACACTCCTCCACCCTAAATGATATAGTGACATTGAAAAATTTGGATCAAACTAAAACATGCATAATAAATCGAAAGTTAGTCACCTTTTTATTAAACGGTTAATTTCCTCTCTTATTTTTTACACCCTTCTTATTACAACCTTTTTTTTGCACTCCTTTGGATTTAAACTTCCAATCTCCTTTAAGAGAGGATTTTCTCTCTACCACTCCACCACAAGGGTAGGGGCAAAAGTTAAACACTTAATTAACCAAAAATTAAAAAACATAAACACTTATAAGTCAATTAATCCAATAATAATAAAACAAAATAAAACATAGTATAGTAAAAACACTTAGGATATTTGGGAATTGTCATCATGGATCTCCCCCCCCCCCCCCCCCCCCCCACTAGTAAGTACTACTAGCAGACCCTTCAATCAGCCTCTTCTCACACCACCGACCATAGTGAACTGCAAACTTGCACTGGATACACTTCAACATCATATCATCCGATTTCAATTGATACTTGCAGACCATGCATTTGTCATCTTCATGATTAATCCCTTGTAGAAAGGTGAGAGGGTGTGGGTGATATAATTTTATCTCATGTATTCCTCCAAACTTCACATTTAGAAACCTGAAGATAGGTTCATCTTCATACTGTCCTATACACCGCTCAAATTGAAGCTTTACGGGGGCACAAGCAGTGTGCATAGACGAGGCACACATGCTGCAATGATAGAACCATAGTTCCGGGTTAAATTCCCTCTCACAGTTCTCACAAAAGTATTCGCCACTATGGTTCTCAGCCGGATTATATCTCAGACTCAGCGGATGTTTATCGTACTTGTGCCTAATCGTCCCAGGTAATAACAACGCACACCATGTATGCAGATTGAAATCACAAGTGGGACAACGGAACCCCTCTTCCCAAATACGACCCTGGCATGCCTTGCAGTACCTCAATTCTGATGAAGTGTTAACTCTTAGGTGGAGGAGATGATTAGGGTGTGCTTCATGTGTGATTACATAAGGTATGAACCCACAATGGATATCCACATAATATTCACATTCTTTACATCCGTATACGAATCCATTGCAAGGTAACTTACAGATCTTACACTGAAACACACCCAACATATCTTCAGGGACCTTTGGCAGGAAAACAAGCTTATGCTTTGGATGGCAGGGGTGGTGTTGTATTTCAGAGGGTAGCCTGGTGCACCACTCATGAAGAACAAAACCACAATCCTGCTGGCAACACTTGTAAAAGGGTACACCCGTGACTGGTCTCACACATCCGTCGCACAATAGTTCCACACTTTTCATGGGATCATGAAGAGAGACTGACCCGTTAAGGAGCGTATCAACAAGAATTAGCGGGTGTGGATGGCTAAACATTTCACCATCAATCTTTTCTTTAATAACTAATTCACCTTTGTTGATAAAAAGGTGCATCAGCTGGAGGTTGACACTTTCATCAGGAAATGGATAGTGGATTAGATTAGGATAATCTTCGTCCGTGAAATTTTTGTATGATGTGCCCACGCCTAATCAATGAACAACGCATTTAAAGTTACAAGTTAAATTACCAAGCACTATATTCTGCATTAAAAAGAAAAGAACAATTTATATTGCTCACCAGCAGGAATCATGATAGAAGACATAAACGCCTCCTTCCTTGGAGTCGCACAATCAACATGGACGTAGTATCGGCATCTATCGCATCTATAATGCCAAGTGTTGGTAGTATCATGATAAAACTGTTTATTACAAACTCTGCACCTGGGATAGAATTTAGCCTCCTGCTCAATTGAAGGAAAAGAATACACAAGGTTAAGTAAATGAGAATGATGAAAACTCTCATTTGTAGACTGTTGAATAAGTAACTTGGCTGGAAGTAAAGCGCAGTCCAAGTGGATCTTGAACCAAGAACAAGAGGTACAATGGTAGAAGGTGCCGCTATGTTCATTTCCACAAGCATTACAATGAGATGTCATCTGACCGAAACAACGTTGTAGTTGGTGAGGGTGACTTGGGTGGTCCATCTTCTGTTCATACGTAGTAGCACAAACTATGTCGATGATGTCCAATTTGCAGGTGGAACAAATATACTTGTAGAAGAAGCTATTTTGTTCAATTTTGCAAATACTACACTTTTGAGTCTGGAAACGGTATGAATTTTCATTAGTCAAAATAAGGTTGTGGCCTGGATGTAATGGGTGGTTTTGTTGGGTTTCAGGTAGTTCTGCACAGAATCTGTGTAGGTTGTAGTTACAATCCTTGCAGGAGTAGTAACATAGATGAAATGAGTAGATCTCCTCCTTGCACATATTGCATTTGCCAACGCGCACCTCTTCCGCCACAATATCATCTTTATCGTCATTCTCATCTTCGTCTTCCTCGTCTAAGTTTGCATTGTCGTGGTCAGGCTGCAACTGGACAAGGTTGAGCAAATGCTCGTGACTAAAGTGCTTAAGCTGCTGCTCCATTGCAACTACATTCAATAATTAAGTATACATATATATATGTTACCACAAACTTCATTAGTAGGAAACACAAAAACTACATTTGAAAAACATTAAGACCAGGTTGGTGATTGATTTTTCAGTTTGTGAAAACCAATGTTTTCAGAACCGGACCGGATGTCGAACCGGTCTCCCTACAGGTCCACCGGTCGAACCGGTCGAACCGGTCGGACCGGATTCAAGAACCGGACCTCTTTTATATATATATATATATCTCGATTTGTCCGTTCAAAACTATGTTGAGGTTAGATGAAAAATTGTCATTTCTTACTAGATTTCATTCTTACTTATCTTTACTTCCATTCAACTGTGAGTCTTTACACTTTTTAAACCAAAATGTATCAGTTTTAATTGTCAAGCCAAACCATGAGGTGTAAAGTTGTCAAAAGTTCAATTAGTTGGATTGGAGAAATAAAGTTGTTTTGATAGAGGACTTATAAAGGTGAGATGGGTTTTTTAGGGATCATATTGAAATATTTATATAACCCTAGTAACCTAGTATAAAGCTAAAGAGCAGAAGCCGCTTTCAAGTTTCAACTCTTATCTCAACTCTGCTTCTAAACTTCTATATTATTATTATTATCACAAAATATTTATGAACTTGTATTCAGAAGTTTCGAACAATTATTATGCGACACATTGAAACAAAGAAACACCCCAACCATACATTCTGACGAAGAAGATCTAGATCCGGCGAGTTAGGTTTCTATTTGACCTAGATCCGGTGACGAAACTGTAACACGGTTCACTTTTACGGTTCGCGGTTCGCCGGTTCAACCTGGTCCGACCGCCGGTCCGACGGCCCAACTACCGGCCCTGTGCACAACCGGTCCTTTCCACCGACCCGGACCGGCCGATGTTCCGTTTCCCGGTTCGACCGGTCCGACCGGCCGGTCCGGTCCGGGTCTGAAAACATTGGTGAAAACAGTGTACTGTGTTAGACATAATATTTGATATTATCCTAAGTATGGGTTATTAGTGTATATCCTAAGTATTATATTAGTTAGTTATATGGCAGTTAATTAGTGAACCAACACATCGGTTCATCAAGGGGTATCACACCCTTTCATTATGTATAAATAGGGCCAACCCCTATCATTTGTATTTGGATGATATCTATAATATAAAGCAAGTTTATACAATTCTCTCTATTCAAATCTCACATTTGGCATCAGAGCCCTGTTCATATCGATCCATCCCTGTGAAAAGAAGAGAGAACATCGAACGTTATCATCCCCTGTTTTTCAAAAAAAAAAAAAAAAAACAGAGGCAGTTGCAGAATCGTTTCATATCGATTCACAGAACGTTTTTCCAATCCAGGCGATAAGAAAGATCGTTATTTGAAGATTATGACCGTTAATTGAAGAAAGAAACAAACCGGAAGAGGAATCCGGCGAAAAGAAAAGACAAAAAAATGGGCGGGAAATTTTTTTGTTGGCAGAAAGTTTATTTTGAGAAGTTTGACTTTGTAAAGTCAATATATTATTGTTTCAAACATTAGTGTTTTATAAAAAAAAAGAAAAAAAAAGAAAAGAAAGGCACGATTGTAAGCTTGACAGAATATCTATTGGGAAATTTGACTTTAGGAAGTCAAATATTATTTTGAATATTATTTTAAAGAAAGCAACAAACAGAAAGAGAAAAAGAAAAAAAATAAGTTGGAAAGTCAAAGCAAGAGAATTTTTGTGGAAAATATTTTTTGGTTTTGATAAAAGAAATCAAAATCATTAAAAATTCCACAAGTCAAAATCGAATCACAACCGATTTGTATAGCAAGATACTCCGAACCCCTGTTGTGGTTCGTCAAGAAAATAATTAGCAAGTGACTCCGAACTTTTGGTTCGTTGAGAAATAGCAAGTGACTCCGAGACATCGTAACTCGTTGAGTATAGCAAGTTAGACCTTTGTGGCAAGTTAGTCCTTCGTGGCAAGTTAGACCTTTGTGGCAAGTTAGTCCTTCGTGGCAAGTTAGTCCTTCGTGGCAAGTTAGACCTTTGTGGCAAGTTAGACCTTCGTGGCGAGTTCGACCTGTGTGGCAAATCAAGAAAGAAAACCTTTGCTTCAAAGTAAGCAAGCAAGAGAGTTTAGCAAGTCAGAAACTTAGCAAGAAAGCAAGATTGGAAAGAAAAAGTCGAAGAAAGTAAAGCAAGAAAGCATGGCAGGGAAAGAAGACAAAAACGCGTCTAGCAGTTCAATATCATCTCGTGAGCAAGGAAATGTATCACTACAATGCCCGAAATTGACAGAGACAAATTACACCTCATGGGCACTATTAATGGAAACAATCTTAAAGGCGTATGGTCTTTGGGAAACAATTGACGCGAAAGAAGGAGCAGAAGCAGCAGATGAAAAGAAAGTAAATACTACGAAAGGAATGATTCTCCAAACAGAACCAGAAGATATTTTAATGCAAGTAGCACAATGTCAAAATGTGAAAGAAGTTTGGGAATCAATCAAAGTTAGATATGTTGGAGTAGATATGGTTCAGAAAGCACGACTACAAACATTGAGAAAGTTAGAAACTCTAAAGATGAAAGAAAATGAACCAGTAAGTGACTTTGCAAGCAAGTTAGCCAACATAAGAGCCAAATTCAAAAGCCTTGGCACAACTCTCAAAGATAAAGCAATAGTGAGAAAACTACTCAACTCAGTTCCGAAGAAGTTCCTACCTATTATAGCAACTATTGAGCAATATTCAGAGATAGACACAATGCCATTTGAAGAAGCAGTGGGGAGAATAACAGCATTTGAAGAACGCCTCAAAAGTCAAGATGAACCAGAGGAAAATCATCAAACGAAACTCCTAATGGCAACCTCAAGTAATTATCATTCTATAAATTTGCTCTATGGTAGAGGACGTGGTAATCATAACCGTGGTAGAGGTCGTGGAAGAATCTTTAACAACGGACAAGGAAGAAACTTTAGCGAAGAAAGGAAAGAGTATGAGAGAAATATGAGTCAAGGAAACAAAGACAAAAGCAAATTCAGATGCTTCGAATGTGGCAACTATGGTCACTTATCGTATGAATGCACAAAATGGAAAGACAAGAAAGATAGGAACGAGCAAGTATCCCTTCTCGTTCATGAAGAAGAAGATCCAACCCTACTCTGAAGCAAGAAAGGATAAATCAAAATTAGGGGGTAGAATATTAGACATAATATTTGATATTATCCTAAGTATGGGTTATTAGTGTATATCCTAAGTATTATATTAGTTAGTTATATGGCAGTTAATTAGTGAACCAACACATCGGTTCATCAAGGGGTATCACACCCTTTCATTATGTATAAATAGGGCCAACCCCTATCATTTGTATTTGGATGATTTCTATAATATAAAGCAAGTTTATACAATTCTCTCTATTCAAATCTCACATACTGGTGCTTCAAGCACTTGGTACAAGTAGGTTAAGCATGAGTTAATAAATTTGCATTTTGCCCCCTAAAAAATAATATAGCAGCTAGGAGCAACCGACGGTACTTTGGACTTCTGTTTGCAAATTGTGAAATTATTAATGAAACATCAAATGTACATTATTTGTAAATTGTAATAGGGTGAAAATAAGCCGAGCGGCTCGTGAGCTACTTGAAATCGACTCGAGAAAAAGCTCGAAACAAGTCGAGTTGAGCTTGAGCCTAAAACAAAGCTTGTTTATTTATTGAGCTCGAGCGTGGCTTGTGAAGCTCGTACGTCAAGCTGGTCGAGCCTTAATGGAATATTAATTTTATTAGTATTTAATAATACTTACCCCTCATTTAAAGTTGTTTAATGAACGAGCCGAGCCCAAGCTTCAATTATCGAGTTCACAAGCCTAAATGAACCTATTATTTATATTATTTTTATCTAATATATTATATAATAAACGAGTCGAGCTCAAGCTTGAGAAACTACCAACGAGCCAAGCTCAAACTTTGAAAACTAAGCTCAATTCAAGCCGACCTCGAGCTCGAGCTTTCGTAAGTCAATCAAGCTCGAGCTCGAGTCAGACTCGTTTACATTTTGTAATATGTATCCTCTTGGCCCTAAAAATTTATAACTTGTAGTCATATGATTAGTGTTAAGGATGTTTATAATTAAAACAAAGCACTGTATATAATTATTTTGCAATAACCTATAGCATGATTTTAAAGCAGATAATGATAAATCACTAGCATGGCCTTCACATGGTGTATGTAACAGTACATATTTCTCATTTGGGCTTCTAATCAAACATTTGTTGTGCATTCTGCTTTCCTTTTATCTTATATTTTTTTTATTTCTAAACTAATCCCTTGCCTGTATATTAATTATCTAAACGGAAGAACAAGAGACATGTATACCTGTAGTCATGTAGTGTAGTGGTGTAGATAAAACTTCTTTCTTTGATCAGCAAATTGTATAAAAAAAGGTGTGATTGATATTTAGGCAATGAAGATGAGAAGGGGAAGCATGAATAAATAAGGATGAATAAGAACATCTTTGGTTACAAGAAAGGAATTTCCTAGAAAAAAAAAAGCATTTAGATTAATTGAATGGGAAGCAACTTAAATTCTTTAGTTAGCTTTATGACAAAAATGTCTACAAGTTTGAGTTTTTATTTATTATTATTTTCTAACATCTTCCAAATTACAAAATAGTTTACTTAGACATAATAAATAGTTTTGATATTAGGTGATCCAGAGAAAATCATGGATTTAACATGTTTGTGCAAAAACCGGAAATAAAATAAAATCTAAAAATATCAATTTTTTAAGTTTAAGGAAACTATTATCATTTGCCGCATCGACTTGTTTTGTCGAAGTCTTTTTACTCTATATGTGATAGGGTGCGTTGTAGGGGTGTTTATGGCTTTGTTTGATGGTTGTCTTTTATCTAAATTTCGGTCTATCGGTTTTGGCATACTTAAACCATAGCGAACAGTTTAATTTACGGTTTATACTAAAAACCAACTGTATAAAGCCAGACCAGCCCGTAAGTAATTATTATTCTAAAAAATTTCATATTATATATACATGTATGTATAAACTGACATAAATAAAATATTATTGTTTTCCAAATTATATGTTAGTTTTGATCATAGTAAGTCGGCCACATCTGTTAGTTTCTCAAATTGCAAATTTTAAAACCATTTTAAACTAATCAAATATTCATGCCTCAAAACCAAATCTTTTTACAACCTGGCCGCTACCTTTCAGCACATTATGAACAAGCTCACTTATTATATAACACATTTTTAGAATAGATTTAATACGTTATTTTGGACATATTGGATAAAGGCCCAATGAGCCAAACCGTGAAACCAAACCGTTAGTAATGGTTTGATTTGTTTGGTTCAGTTTAAGAGTTACACTGTTTGGTTTTGGTGTACAAAAATCAAAATCTACTACTAACAGTTTGGTTTACGGCTTAAACTAAAAACCGTTTAAATCGTACTATGAACACCGCTAGTGTGTTGAATAATGAACTTATTTTAACTAGAGATATGAGAGAACTACTTTCTACCAATCAGATTTTTTTCATTGTGATTTCTTTTGTTATTACTTTCATTGGTATTTTGGAAATCACACAATTCTGATCATGGGTCTAGTGTATGTAGAGAAAATGACAATTTCTAGATTAATTATTTGTGGGATTTATGATTAAGACATATTTGATGTGATCTTCTTGTGTAGTTCTTGTTTATGGTATGAGAAAACTAGAAATTGATGCTTTTGATTTCTGAATAAAGTATTTAATTTATTCGATTCTTGGAGTGAAGGAATGGAAAGCAACATAAAGTTGTTGGTAGCTTTATTCCTTTGTTTTTGTGAACAATACTTCTACTTGCAATAAAAAATATGAGAGTTTCTTCAGTATTTAATAGAGAGAATAAAACAATTTATGAATACGCAAATGAAATACAAAAATGATTAAAAGTTCATACTTTTATAATTCTTAAACATAACTAGTTAAGATATCAGCCGATTTAGAGAAATCATAGTTTAAACACATTTAAAATAGACACGGAATCAACATAAAAGATACAAGCAATCAATATGAGAATATTTACATAAATTTAAACTAGGAAGTTTAAAAAACGTGGATCGTTGGTCACAATGCATTTTTTTTTATCAAATGCTTTCTACTTACAATTATTAGTATATATACACATGTGTGTTGGGACGTGTTGTAGCATCATGTGTTTCAGTGACCGTATGTTTCAGTGAGTCGTTGAAAGAGCTCACGAGAGGTTGCAACAGAGGAAACGATAGGCAGAATGGAGGCAGAGCAGCTGCCTAGAAGTGCACCAAGTAAAATCTGATCTGGGCAAAACCATAGGCGATATTCTGGGTTCGGCTTCCCTTCAATCACTTTGACCGGTGGTTCAGTTTTTCTGTCAACGAACTATTCAAGATCGAGACCTGTGAGAGTGGACAGGACTTGTTTGCGCCGCGATGTGAAGTTGTCTGGCACCAGTTGGATGGGGAAATGAGAGTGAGTTGATAGGGTGATGAGTGCGGTAGCCATTGGAGATTAGAAGATGATAGGAAATATAAAAAAAATCTGCAGTTTTTGGGCAGGATCGAGAAGCTAATAGGAGCCTAAGAAGCTCTTGATACCATATGGAGATTACACAATAATTGATAAAAGGCTTTTGTACATTTCTTCCATTCATACTATGTTAATATATACATGAGTTACAACAAGAATTAAGGCCATTGTCAACATGAGTTACAACAAGAATTAAGGTCATAGTCAAGGGAAAGGTTAATACATAATATTGACTAATTAAATGATATATTGACTAATTAATTGATATTGTTGACCGATTCTTTGTGATCATTTGGTGGCTTAGTATCCTCCATAATATCCTCCTTTAAAACATGTAAAGAATTTTGAAAAGAAAAAAACATTGTTCCACTAGATTCTTGAATTAATTGGATGCAAAGAAACTTAAATTCTTTAGTTAGCTTTACTCCATTTGCATAAACTTTTTTTTGTTTTATGAATAACAATTCTCTAGTAATAAATGAATGAATAATTTGAGAGTTTATCTACTCTATTTGGGAAGAACAAAACAATGTACGGGATGAAAGTATATACAATGCAAGTTGTGACATATAAAAGAATTACAAGTTCGAATGTTTGTTTTCATTATCAACATCTTCCAAATTATAAAATAGTTTAGATAGTATATAAAAGACAGATAAAAGACATTTTTTTATATCAAGTGATCACCAGAAAATCATGGATTTGACATGTTTACAATAAAGCCGAAAATAAAATAAAGTATAAAATTGATTGGTTTTAGTAGGATTAATTAAAGAAAATTAGGTCATTTGCGTCAACGTCTCGTTTTGTCGAAGGCTTTTTACTATGTATGTGAATAGTGTGTTTTGAATGAAGAACTAATTTTAAGTTAAGTAGAGAACAGTGATAACAACTTTCTTCCACATATTTTTCATGGTGATTTCTTTGAACATTATTTTTCATTAGTATATTAGAGAGGGGTCATAGGGACAAACATGAGCATAAGGTAAGCTCTGAATGAGCCTCTGAATCGCCAAGTGCTGAATCGGTCGGCGGTCAGCGCGTTTGGTTCACGTTGAGCGGAGCCTCTGAACGGCGCGGGACAGTTTGAATCATTCAGTTTTGAGGAGATGCTGAACGGTTCAGTTCAGCGGTAGAAGAGACGAAACAAGAAATGATTTGGAACACACCTGAACCGACGATTTGAATGGACGACGAAACACACTCGAACCGACGATCTGAACGGACGACGAAACACACCTGAACCGACGATCTGGACGGACGATGAGACACACCTAAACCGACGATTTGGATGACGAAACACACCTAAACCCACCAGCCACCTTCCTCCCTCTCTTCTGCTCTCGCCTCCTCCTGCTCTCGTCTCCTATTCTGAACCCACCTCGTCTCCTCTTGTCTCTAGTTATCTCTCTTTTAAAACTAAGAAATAAAAGGAAAGAAAAGTGAACCGTTAGTGCTTTTGGTGGTGTGGTGTAGCAGTTAAAAAAAAGGAACAAGAAAGATAAGAAGAAGAAGAAGAAGAAGAAAGAGAGAAGAAAGGTTTGGTGTGAGTGGCTGAAATGTCGTGTGTTTTGTGTCTTTATAAAAGTTTTTTTAATTTTTTTAATATGAGGATAAAATAGTGTACCAAGTCATTCAGATGTCCAACCAAACACCTCTTACTGGTTCATAGCCTCTTACCCATTCAGACCTCTTACTAATTAGCACTTACTGGTTCAGCACCTGCCAAACAGCCCCTAATTAGTTTAGGTAATTTGTTTAAAGTAGAGTAACATTTGTCATTCAATAAAGACATTTTTATTTTATACTTGGAGTAACCAAATAGAAAGCAACCCAAAGTGGGTTGGTAGCTTTATGCCCTTTTTAACAATAAATCTATTTGAAATACAAACATGAGAGTTTCTTTATTATTCAAAGGGAGAACAAAACCATTTATTTATATGCAAATGAAATTTAAAAATGCAATAAAAGTAAGATTTTTATAAATCTTTAACATAAACAATATTAAGTGATGTAAATAAAATAATAAGGTGTGATTGATGTATAGGCAATGAAGAGGAGAAGGGGATGGATGAAAAAATAAGGATGGACAAGAATATCTTTGGTTACACGAAATGAATTTCCTAAAAAAACAAAAGCATTGTTTCATTAGATTCTTGGATTGCATGTGAAGCAACTTAAATTCTTTTGTTAGCTTTACTCCATTTACATAACCTTTTTTTGTTTTATGAATAACAAATCTGTAGTAATAAAAGAACGGATTATTTGAGATTTTAATAACTCGACTTGGGAAGAATAAAACAATGTGTGGAATGAAAGTATATGCAGTGCAAGCTGTGACACATAAAGAGATTATAAGTTCGAATGTTTGTATTTATCATCAACATCTTCCAAATTACAAAATAGTTTAGATAGTATATAAAAGACACATAAAAGACATTTTTTATATTGAGTGATCAATAGAAAATCATGGATTTCAAATGTTTACAATAAAGCCAAAAAGAAAATAAAGTATAAAAATGATTGGTTTTATTAGGTTTAATTAAAGAAAATTAGGTCATTTGCGGCAACGTCTGGTTTTGCCGGAGGCTTTTTACTATGTATGTGAATGGTGTGTTTTGAATGAAGAACCAATTTTAAGTATAGAACAGCGAGAACTACTTTCTACCACATTTTTCATGGTGATTTCTTTGAATATTATTTTTCATTGGTATATTAGAGAGGGGGTCATAGGTACAAACCTGAGCATAAGAGTAAGTAGTTTACGTAATTTGTATAAAGTAGAGTAACATGTGCCATTCAAAATAAAGACATTTTTATTTGATACTTGGAGTAACCAAATAGAAAGCAACCCAAAGTGGTTTGGTAGCTTTGTGCCCTTTTTAGCAATAAATCTATTTGCAATATAAACATGAGAGTTTCTTCATTATTCAAAGGGAGAACAAAACCATTTATTTATATGCAAATGAAATTTAAAAATGTCTTAAAGGTTAGATTTTTATAATTCTTTAACATAAACAATATTAAGTGATGTAAATAAAATAATAAGGTGTGATTGATGTATAGGCAATGAAGAGGAGAAGGGGATGGATGAAAAAATAAGGATGGACAAGAATATCTTTAGTTACACGAAATGATTTTCCTAAAAAAAACAAAAGCATTGTTTCATTAGATTCTTGGATTGCATGTGAAGCAACTTAAAGTCTTTTGTTAGCTTTATTCCATTTACATAACCTTTTTTTTGTTTTATGAATAACAAATCTGTAGTAATAAAAGAACGAATTATTTGAGATTTTATTAAATCGACTTGGGAAGAATAAAACAATGTATGGAATGAAAGTATATGCAGTGCAAGCTGTGACACATAAAGAGATTACAAGTTCGAATGTTTGTATTTAATATCAACATCTTCCAAATTACAAAATAGTTTAGATAGTATATAAAAGACAGATAAAAGACATTTTTTATATCGAGTGATTAACAGAAAATCATGGATTTACAATAAAGCCAAAAATAAAATAAAGTATAAAAATGATTGGTTTAGTAGGTTTAATTAAAGAAAATTAGGTCATTTGCGGCAACGTCTGGTTTTGTCGGAGGCTTTTTACTATGTATGTGAATAGTGTGTTTTGAATGAAGAACCAATTTAAAGTATAGAACAGCGAGAACTACTTTCTACTACATATTTTTCATGGTGATTTCTTTAAATATTATTTTTCATTGGCATATTAAAGAGGGGGTCATAGGTACAAACCTGAGCATAAGAGTAAGTAGTTTACGTAATTTGTGTAAAGTAGAGTAACATGTGCCATTCAAAATAAAGACATTTTTATTTGATACTTGGAGTAACCAAAGAGAAAACAATCCAAAGTGGTTTGGTAGCTTTATGCCTTTTTTAATAATAAATCTATTTGCAATATAAACATAAGAGTTTCTTCATTATTCAAAGGGAGAACAAAACCATTTATTTATATGCAAATGAAATTTAAAAATGTCTTAAAGGTAAGATTTTTATAATTCTTTAACATAAATAGTATTAAGTGACGTAAATAAAATAATAAGGTGTAATTGATGTATAGGCAATGAAGAAGAGGAAGGGATGGATGAATAAATAGGGATGGACAAGAATATATTTGGTTACACGAAATGCATTTCCTAAAAAAGGCATTTTTTTCGTTAGATTTTCGGATTTCATGTGAAGCAACTTAAATTCTTTAGTTAGCTTTTCTCCATTTGCATAATTTTTTTTTTGTTTTATAAATAACAATTATGTAGTAATAAAAGAATGAATGATGTGAGAGTTTATTAACTCTACTTGGGAAGAATAAAACAATCTATGTAATAAAAGTATACGCAATGCAAGTTGTGACATATAAAAGGATTACAAGTTCGAATGCTTGTTTTTATCATCAACATCTTCCAAATTACAAAATAGTTTAGATAGTATATAAAAGACAAATAAAAGCCATTTTTTATGTTAGGTGATCAACAAAAAAACCATGGATTTGACATGTTTACAATAAAGCTAGAAATAAAATAAATTATAAAAATGATCGGTTTTAGTAAGTTTAATTAAAGAAAATTAGGTCATTTTCCACAAGGTCTCGTTTTGTCAGAGTCTTTTTTCTTTGTATGTGAATAGTGCATGTTGAATGAAGAATCAATTTTAAGTAGAGAACAGTAAGAACTACTTCCTACCACATATTTTTCATGGTGATTTCTTTCAATATTAGTGTTCATTGGTATATTAAAGAGGTCGTCATAGGTATAAACCTGAGCATAAGAGTAAGTAATTTAGGTAATTTGTGTAAAGTAGAGTAACATTTGTCATTCAAAATAAATACATTTTTATTTGATACTTGGAGTAACCAAATAGAAACCCCAACCCAAAGTGGTTCGGTAGCTTTATGCCCTTTTTAACAATAAATCTATTTGCAATACAAACATGAGAGTTTCTTCATTTTTCAAAGGAAGAACAAAACCATCTATTTATATGCAAATGAAATTTAAAAATGCCTTAAAGGTCAGATTTTTATAATTCTTTAACATAAACAGTATCAAGTGATGTAAATAAAATAATAAAGTGTGATTGATGTATAGGCAATGAAGAAGAGAGGGGGACGGATGAATAAATAGGCATGGATAAGAATATCTTTGGTTACATGTAAAGAATTTCCTAAAAAGAAAAAAAAAACATTGTTCCACTCTATTCCTGAATTAATTGGATGTGAAGCAACATAATTTTCATTTTTTTGATGAACATTGAAAAACAATTATGTAGTAATTAAAGAATGAATCATTTGAGAGTTCATTCACTCTACTTGGGAAGAATAAAACAATGTATGGAATGAAAGTATCTGCAATGCAAGTGACATAAAAATGAGTACAAGTTCAAATGTGTATTTTTATCATCAACATCTTCTAAATCACAAAATAGTTTAGATATTATATAAAAGATATTTTTTATATTAAGTTAATAACAGAAAATCATGGATTTCATATGTTTAAAATAAAACCGGAAATAAAATAAAATATAATATTAAAATGACCGGTTTTAATAAGTTTATTTAAATAAAATTAGGTCATTTGCCGCTATGACTCGTTTTATAGGATGCTTTTTACTTTGTA
The DNA here is from genome assembly GCA_028751855.1 of Ambrosia trifida. NCBI lineage: Eukaryota > Viridiplantae > Streptophyta > Magnoliopsida > Asterales > Asteraceae > Ambrosia > Ambrosia trifida. The sequence continues at coordinate 12,428,125 of CM054127.1, read as the reverse complement.
TGTGAATAGTGTGTTGAATGAAGAACCAATTTTAAGTACAAAACTGTAAGAACTACTTTCTACCAATCAGATTTCTTTGAATGTTAGTTTTCACCGAGAGGAGATCATAGGTTTAAACCTGAGCATAAGAGTAGTTTGCGTAATTTGTGTAAAATAGAGTTGGAGTAACATTTGCCATTCAAAAGAAATACATTTTTAGTTAAAATTAGAATAACCAAATAGAAAGCAACCCAAAGTTGTTTGATACCTTTATGCCCTTTTTTAATATAATAAACCTATTAGCAATACAAACATGAGGGTTTCTTCATTATTCAAAGGAAGAATAAAAGCATTTATTTATATGTAAATAAAACCTAAAAATGTCTAAGAGTTCATACTTTTATAATTCTTTAACATAAACAGTATTAACTGATGCAGATAAAATAATCGATGTAACACATGTAAAACAGACACGAAAAATAATCAAAATGAGGATATTTACATAACATATATCTATCATAGGCTTTCTATTTACATGTAATAGTATCAAACTCAATGATGGCAACTAAACACGAGGGTTGCGCTCGTTGCGGGACTTAACCCAACACCTTACGGCACGAGCTGACGACAGCCATGCACCACCTGTGTCCGCGTTCCCGAAGGCACCCCTCTCTTTCAAGAGGATTTGCGGCATGTCAAGCCCTGGTAAGGTTCTTCGCTTTGCATCGAATTAAACCACATGCTCCACCGCTTGTGCGGGCCCCCGTCAATTCCTTTGAGTTTCATTCTTGCGAACGTACTACCCAGGCGGGATACTTAACGCGTTAGCTACAGCACTGCATGGGTCGATACGCACAGCGCCTAGTATCCATCGTTTACGGCTAGGACTACTGGGGTATCTAATCCCATTCGCTCCCCTAGCTTTCGTCTCTCAGTGTCAGTGTTGGCCCAGCAGAGTGCTTTCGCCGTTGGTGTTCTTTCTGATCTCTACGCATTTCACCGCTCCACCAGAAATTCCCTCTGCCCCTACTGTACTCCAGCTTGGTAGTTTCCACCACCTGTCCAGAGTTGAGCCCTGGGATTTGACGACGGACTTAAAAAGCCACCTACAGACGCTTTACGCCCAATCATTCCGGATAACGCTTGCATCCTCTGTATTACCGCGGCTGCTGGCACAGAATTAGCCGATGCTTATTCCCCAGGTACCGTCATTGCTTCTTCTCCGGGAAAAGAAGTTCACGACCCGTGGGCCTTCTACCTCCACGCGGCATTGCTCTGTCAGGCTTTCGCCCATTGCGGAAAATTCCCCACTGCTCCCTCCCGTAGGTGTGACACCCGGCATGTTCGGCTTAAACATAATAGTAACATCTAAGTTTACCTTAGCGAGAAACGTTTATAAACAAACTTAACTGGGTTAGTTGAGTCGGGTCAGATTAGGATTGTCCAGGGTTCAATGATCTGGAGGATCATTGGGAGTCATTTTGGGAATACACTAGTACCGGGTTCCGTTGTTGGTGACATTACATGAACTAATTAAGTATATGTGTAGATTATGGGTCGTGTGGTGGATTGTGTACTTATACTTGCTTAAACGATGTACAAATGATTATACGTGCCTAAACATGCTAAGTATAGACTATGAATGCATGCTTATGTGTTAAGATGTGTTAGAATGCGTTAAACACGACAAACTGGAAAAAGGTTAACATGTGTTAAAAAGTGCTGTTTACATGTGTTAAAAAGTGCTGATGACCTGAATGTGGAAATAGTGGGCGAATGTGGAAATGGAACTTGAGAAATGGGCGAATGTAGAAACAAAGTGGGCGAATGTGGAAAGATTCCACATTCGACCATTACAAATGGGCGAATGTGGAAAAGTTCCACATTCGACCATATAAAAGGGGCGAACCTGGACCTGGTATAAATACCATCCTTGGCCATTTTTCAGCATTTCACAAACCCTAAACGCCTCCAAACACTCTCTATCAGCTATTATCATTGGGGAAGGAGTTTTTGAACTTGTTTTTCATAACCTAACTCTCTAAATCATTACAAGTGAAGATCTAAGGTGTGTTCTTCATTACAAATCCTTTTTAAACAATTTTAACTTGTTTTCATCTAAACCCCAAGGGTCCAGATCTGATATCAACATGTTTTATGGGTAAAAACCTTCCTAACATCTTTCTAAATAAAACCTATTCATAAACAATGAGTTTTTATGCAAACTAAACATGTGTTAATATGATATTATGCATTGTTTGATGATTACTTGTTGTATAGATGATATGACAACAACCTAGGGCTGTTATTAATGATGGGTTATGATTGAAACATGTTACCTTTGATTGTTGATGGTGTTTTGACAATTAAAGGGGTTTTTAGTTAGATTTAGGGCTCGTTTTTGGATGGTTATGATAAGGTTATGATAGGGGTTTCTTGTTCATGATGATCTGAGTATGATGAGCTGATTATTGATTGATTTCAGAAAGTTTCCTAATTGGGTAATATTTTCATGCATGATGATGTGACATCTCCATAATTTACTATTTTAGGAAACTTGTAAAACGGATAGATTTTGGGGTAAAATTGGTAGGATTTCGTAGGAATATATTAATGATGCTTGACTGCTGTAACTCATGATGTTTCGTGATGTTTTCGGATGTTTTTGGACGCGTTTTTGAGTAAACAACACAGCAGGGTCGAACCTGGAACACCTTCGGCCAGTCGAACGGGCGAAGGTGGATTCCAGGGGTCGAACCTGGAAGCAAAAGGGGCGAAGGTGCCATAAATGGGCGAAGGTGGGAGAAAAAGGGGCGAAGGTGGAAGTTCAAAGCCACATTCGACCTTTTAGGGACACCTTCGACCACTTACAGCCACGTTCGACCCTACGTTAACAAAAATAAGATTTTTGATACAAACTAAGTGTTTTATGCTTGAACCTTACGTGTAATCTATGTGTACTTGATTAGTTAGGGTAATGGGTCACCAACGGGATGTCGGGTCGGTCTAGTGTGTCGGTTAATGTGACATCCGTCAGTTAAACATTTGAACACGTTTTAAAACATACTTGGTTATGATCTGGACAATCGGGGACTAGATAACCTTATGGTTATTAGTCAGAACACTTATGTGAACATTTTGATAGATCTCCGGTAGAGGGATTATCAGGGGCTAAACATCTTTACGTATAATTGAAGAACGCAATCTAAGGTGAGTTCACTGCCCCGCTTTTACTGCTTAAACTTTTGGGGGAGAAAACATGCGTTAAACTGTTTGGTAACATATGTCATACTATGGTTTTGAACTTGTGTACTATGCGATCTTTTGAAAGTCCCGGGGGAAACCATGAATGTGCGGGGTTGCACAACGGGGGAAATGTGGATAGATCTATTGGGCGTGACCTGCCCCACTCGTCGGCTTGGAGGGCCGGGCGAGTGCATATTGTCTCGAACAGGAACATTATCGTGTTGAACATTACGGGCTGCTAAACATGCTAAACATTGCTAAACGTGTCCAGTAATGGTTTCCAATCGTATTAGTAACAAAACATACGCCTAGCTAGCGTACTTGGTAACATTGATATAGTATGGACATGGTAACACTTGGTAACTCTTTTGAACAAACCTGTGAACTCACCAGCATTATATGTTGACGTCTTTTTACATGTTTTCTCAGGTCGCTAAGCTAGCAACGACTGGATCTAGGCGCACGAGTCGGCACGGGCGTCTAGGGTTTAGAACATTGTCTTCATTAAACATTTGAACTGTGTCTTTTGGGTTGTAAACATTTAAAGCTTCCGCTACAGTTTATGTTTCTATAATGATATCTTTTGGGTATTGTGTTATGCATATAGTGTTGTTTATTGTGACCGTTGACTTGAATCCTGGTTTGTCATGCGCCTCGCGGTAAAACCCCGCAAGTGGAATTTGAGGGTGTGACAGATTGGTATCAGAGCCAATGGTTATAGTGAACTAGGACTGCATTTAGAGTCTAGTCTATAGCCGAGTCGCACACACTAGACGGTCACATACTTGTGTCGGTTTGGAACATGTACTAACTTTGTCGGGGTGTCGTTACATCATTATCACACTTCTCTGTTACATCATCCGTCCTCACTCTTGACTGTATACACACTTATGTTCTTCTTCGGGGTTTGAAGGAGAAGGAGTTGACTCGTTGGTTTTTGCACGGCAGTGTCGTGTATTGGGGTAGTCTTGCGTACTCTCGAGGTCTGTCCAGGATTCGGACATCTCCCTTTCGTACCCCAATAGCCGCACTTGCTCACACATTATCTTGTGCACTTATGCTTGTGATAGCATGATGCTAGATGCCGACATTCGGCGACTTGAGTTCAAGCTAAGGGAAAGCTTGGAGGACCATGTAGAGCAGTTTATCATTTCGGGTGCACACGAAATCATAAACTGAAATGCATGAGAATTCAAGTGGACTCTGAACTTGGATGCATAGTCCCGGATTGGGTCTAGACGTAACTTTTCTAGCTACTAGTGGTTGACACTAGCAGTGAATCTGAATCTCTCGATTTCTGATTTGTCAGATCATGTCGGGCGCACGTGGTGGTGGACGTCGTGGTGGTGGTCGTGGCGGCGGTGGCCGTGGTGGCGGTCGTGGTAACATCAACATGACCCAGGCAGAGCTGAACAACTTGCTTCAACAGCAAGTGAACATAGCCTTGGCTGCTTTCCAGGCTGGGCACAATGCTCTGGGTGGTAAGTTGGTTCTTACCTGCCTTGTTTCATTCTTGGGTGTCATGTTTCCCTTGTGGTTTACCTTTGTGTCGTGTTTCAGGTGCTGCTGTCAACCCACCTCCATCCCAGTGTTCCTACAAGAAGTTTAGGGACTGCCAGCCCCATAACTTCGCAGGGACTGAAGGGGCAGTGGGACTGCTCCGATGGTTGGAGAAGGTTGAATCTGTTTTCTTGATGTGTAACTGTCCTGTTGAGGACCGGGTCAAGTATGCCACTGCGACATTTGAGGGTCCTGCTTTGTCATGGTGGAATGCTACTACGCAGAACATGGGCTTGGGGGAAGCTCATGCTATGCTTTGGGCGGATTTTGTTCGGCTACTGAAGAGCGAGTACTGTCCCAGGGAGGAAGTGCAGAAGTTGGAGCATGAAGTCTGGAACTACAAGATGGTGGGGTCCGAGATTGAGGAGTATACCGTGCGACGCAATGAGTTGGCGGTGTTGTGTCCTGACATGCACACACCCGAGTACCGTAGGATTGAGCACTACATCTCTGGGTTGGTGCCGGAGATTGCTGGGTTAGTAGCTGCTGGGAACCTTCCTACACTTGCGGAGGTCGTCCGTTCTGCGCACAAGATGACCAACATGAAGATTTTGGAGAGCGCTTTGCCTCCCAAGGGTTCGACTGCGAAGGGTTCTGAAGGCAACAAGAGGAAATGGGAGAACGTGGGTAAGAGTGCAGTGCCGGCGCCGTCTCAACCGGCCAAGAAGTTTGAAGGGTCTGGGTCGTCTTCCTCGCAGAAGACAGGTGGATACATTGGGAAGCATCCCAAGTGTAACAAGTGTGGCTTCCACCACTCCGGGAATTGTGATCGAGCTCGCTGTCATCGGTGCCATCAGTTGGGGCACCATGCTAAGGATTGCAAGGTGGCGCTCACCCCAACTCAGACTCCTGCGGCTACTCCTGCTCCTGCTGCTCAGGGAACTCAGGGGAGGCAGGGGTGTTACAACTGTGGTGACACGGGACACTTCAAGCGTGATTGTCCCAAGCTGAAGCAGGGCGATAATGGGAGGGGCGGAAACAGTAACGGTAACGGGAATGGCGGCGGAGGCAGGACTGCGCGTGCTTTCGTCATTGGGTCTGCGGAGGCTAGGCAGGATCCAGACACAGTTACCGGTACGTTCCTTCTCAACAATCGCTATGTTTCTGTTTTATTTGATTCTGGTGCCGATAAGAGCTTCGTATCTGTGGATGTTAGTCAGTTGCTAGATGTAGTACCCACACCTTTAGAGGCTAAGTACTTGATAGAATTGGCTAACGGTAAGAACATCGAGGCGACTCATATCCTTAGGGAGTGTCACTTGGAACTGTCGGGTCTGTCATTCCCCATTGACCTTATGCCTGTACCTTTGGGTAGTTTTGATGTCGTTGTGGGCATGGATTGGTTATCGTTGTATCGTGCAGAGATTGTTTGCTTTGACAAGGTTATTCGGATCCCTCTCCCCGATGGAGAAATTCTTTCGGTTCACGGCGAGAAAAGCGGTGCTCCGCTGAGTATCATTTCCAGCATGAAAGCCCGTAAGTATCTTCGAAAGGGCTGTTCGGCCATTCTGGCACTTGTTAACGTTTCTACTGACGATGAGAAGAAGATCGAGGATATCCCGGTGGTTCGTGACTTTCCTGATGTGTTTCCTGATGATTTGCCTGGTCTTCCTCCCCATCGTCAGGTTGAGTTTGGTATTGATCTTGCTCCGGGCGCAGCTCCTATTGCCCGAGCTCCGTATCGTCTTGCACCTCCCGAGATGCAAGAATTATCCAGCCAGTTACAGGAACTCTTGGAAAAGGGTTTCATTCGACCGAGCTCGTCCCCGTGGGGAGCTCCTATTTTGTTTGTGAAGAAGAAGGATGGGAGCCTTCGTATGTGTATCGATTACCGTGAACTGAACAAAGTGACCATCAAGAATCGTTATCCTCTTCCTCGCATTGATGATCTCTTTGACCAGCTTCAGGGCTCCAGCTACTACTCGAAGATTGATTTGCGGTCCGGTTATCACCAGTTGCGCGTCAGGGAAGCTGACATCCAGAAGACTGCTTTTCGCACTCGTTATGGCCATTTTGAGTTCTTAGTCATGCCTTTCGGTCTCACTAACGCACCGGCGGTGTTCATGGATTTGATGAACCGCGTTTGTAAGCCGTACCTTGATAAGTTCGTCATCGTGTTCATTGACGACATTCTGATTTATTCCAAGAACAAGGCGGATCATGAGGAACATCTGCGGTTGGTCTTGGAACTTTTGAGACGGGAGCAGTTGTATGCTAAGTTCTCAAAGTGCGATTTTTGGTTACGTGAAGTTCAATTCCTAGGGCATGTGGTGAATGAACTGGGAATTCATGTCGATCCGGCTAAGATCGAAGCTATTAAAGACTGGGAAGCACCAAAGACGCCATCTGAGGTACGGCAATTCCTGGGTCTTGCAGGTTACTATCGGCGTTTTATCGAGGGATTTTCGAAGATCGCTCAACCCCTCACTGCTCTCACCCAGAAGGACCGAAAGTTCGACTGGGGCGAACCACTGGAATCAACATTTCAGATGCTGAAGCTTAAACTTTGTTCTGCTCCTATCTTATCCTTACCCGAGGGTACGGATGATTTCGTGGTGTACTGTGATGCTTCGATTCGGGGTCTCGGTTGCGTGTTGATGCAACGCGGGAAGGTTATCGCTTATGCTTCTCGTCAACTCAAGGTTCACGAGAAGAACTATACTACTCACGACTTGGAGCTGGGTGCAGTAGTTTTTGCGTTGAAAATCTGGAGACATTACTTGTACGGTACCAAGTGTGAAGTTTACACCGATCACAAGAGTCTCCAGCATATTTTCGACCAGAAGGTGTTAAACATGCGGCAGCGTCGTTGGGTTGAACTCTTGAACGACTACGACTGTGCGATTAAGTACCATCCTGGCAAGGCAAACGTTGTGGCGGATGCCTTGAGCAGGAAGGAGTCGGCGAAGCCTCGGCGTGTCCGAGCCTTGCAACTTACCATACATTTCTCCTTGCCTGACCGAATCCGTTCGGCTCAGGTGGATGCCTTGAAGGAGGAATACCTTAAGGCCGAAACGATGCACAGTGCGGACAAACACCTTGAGCTTAGGTCTGATGGCCTACACTACTTCGCTGGGCGTGTTTGGGTTCCTTTACTCGGGGGATTACGGGAGCTTGTCTTGGACGAGGCTCACAAATCCCGGTATTCTATTCATCCAGGCTCCGATAAGATGTATCAGGATCTGAAGCTACTTTATTGGTGGCCGAACATGAAGGCTGATATAGCCTCCTATGTGAGCAAATGCTTGACCTGTGCTAAGGTCAAGGTGGAGTATCAGAAGCCGTCTGGTCTCCTACAGCAACCTGAGATTCCAGAATGGAAGTGGGAGCGGATCACGATGGATTTCGTCACCAAACTACCGAGATCACCAAGTAGTTGCGACATGATTTGGGTGATCGTCGACCGGTTGACGAAATCGGCACACTTCATACCTATTAAGGAAACGGACGGACTCGAGCGGTTGGCTCGACTCTACCTTAAGGAGGTGGTCTCTCGGCACGGGGTGCCTGTTTCTATCATTTCTGATCGTGATTCCCGCTTTGCTTCGCGTTTCTGGAAGGCTCTTCATAAGGCCTTGGGTACTCAGCTGGATATGAGTACAGCTTATCATCCGCAAACTGACGGCCAGAGTGAGCGGACGATACAAACACTGGAGGACATGCTGCGGGCATGTGTCATCGATTTTGGCAAGGGTTGGGAGACTCACCTGCCGTTGGTGGAGTTCTCCTACAACAACAGCTACCACTCCAGTATCGGGGCAGCTCCGTTCGAAGCTCTGTATGGACGGAAATACCGATCTCCCTTGTGTTGGGCTGAGGTGGGCGAGAGTCAGCTCACTGGCCCGGAACTGGTGTACGAAACTTCGGAGAAAATCGTACAGATCCGTAACCGTTTGGCAGCTGCGCGGGATTGTCAGAAGAGCTATGCCGATCGCCGTCGCAAACCGCTAGAGTTCCAGGTTGGGGACAAGGTGCTTCTGAAAGTTTCACCATGGAAGGGCGTCATACGCTTTGGAAAGCGTGGCAAGCTTAACCCTCGTTACGTCGGACCGTTCGCAATCCTGGAACGGATTGGGCCGGTGGCGTACAGACTTGATTTACCGACGGAGCTCGGTAATGTTCACAACGTCTTCCATGTGTCTAACTTAAGGAAGTGTTTGGCTGACGAATCTCTCGTTGTACCACTGGAAGAGATCAAGGTTGATGATCGTCTTCGCATTGTGGAGGAACCCGTGGAGATTCTGGATTACAAGATTCGTAGCCTTCGGCGGAGTAAAATCCGCATCGTTAAAGTTCGCTGGAACTCGGATCGTGGACCGGAGTTCACGTGGGAACGAGAGGACCAGATGAAGGCTAAGTACCCTCATCTCTTTCCGAAGCGCGCGTTCGAGTCCAGACATGTTACTGCTGAAGCAGAGTGAATCTCGGGGCGAGATTCCCTTTCAACGTGGGGATGATGTGACAACCGGTAACCTTTCTTTTCGTTTTCTTCCTTTTCGTCTGTTTCATTTTTGGGCTTCGTGCAATTTTCGGGACGAAAATTCTTTCAACGTGGGGATGATGTGACACCCGGCATGTTCGACTTAAACATAATAGTAACATCTAAGTTTACCTTAGCGAGAAACGTTTATAAACAAACTTAACTGGGTTAGTTGAGTCGGGTCAGATTAGGATTGTCCAGGGTTCAATGATCTGGAGGATCATTGGGAGTCATTTTGGGAATACACTAGTACCGGGTTCCGTTGTTGGTGACATTACATGAACTAATTAAGTATATGTGTAGATTATGGGTCGTGTGGTGGATTGTGTACTTATACTTGCTTAAACGATGTACAAATGATTATACGTGCCTAAACATGCTAAGTATAGACTATGAATGCATGCTTATGTGTTAAGATGTGTTAGAATGCGTTAAACACGACAAACTGGAAAAAGGTTAACATGTGTTAAAAAGTGCTGTTTACATGTGTTAAAAAGTGCTGATGACCTGAATGTGGAAATAGTGGGCGAATGTGGAAATGGAACTTGAGAAATGGGCGAATGTAGAAACAAAGTGGGCGAATGTGGAAAGATTCCACATTCGACCATTACAAATGGGCGAATGTGGAAAAGTTCCACATTCGACCATATAAAAGGGGCGAACCTGGACCTGGTATAAATACCATCCTTAGCCATTTTTCACCATTTCACAAACCCTAAACGCCTCCAAACACTCTCTATCAGCTATTATCATTGGGGAAGGAGTTTTTGAACTTGTTTTTCATAACCTAACTCTCTAAATCATTACAAGTGAAGATCTAAGGTGTGTTCTTCATTACAAATCCTTTTTAAACAATTTTAACTTGTTTTCATCTAAACCCCAAGGGTCCAGATCTGATATCAACATGTTTTATGGGTAAAAACCTTCTTAACATCTTTCTAAATAAAACCTATTCATAAACAATGAGTTTTTATGCAAACTAAACATGTGTTAATATGATATTATGCATTGTTTGGTGATTACTTGTTGTATAGATGATATGACAACAACCTAGGGCTGTTATTAATGATGGGTTATGATTGAAACATGTTACCTTTGATTGTTGATGGTGTTTTGACAATTAAAGGGGTTTTTAGTTAGATTTAGGGCTCGTTTT